>CM057342.1:416822679-417422679 GCA_030015575.1 Agapanthus africanus
CGTAAGTGTAATATGTGATATCGCCGGTTTCGTTGCTATATGTCAACGACAATTGGGATGCGCATATTTACTTACGTTGATGACATGTGATGTTATGTGTTGCTGGATATGTTATATTGGATCGTCGTGTTTGAATAGCCGGGGGTTTTTATGTGAGATGAGTGTTTTTCATTTTCATTCATGTAAAAACTTGTATATTATATTCTTTTATTTGGGCGCTTCCAGGTTGCGGAAGTTGTCACCGTTGTTGTATATTATTTACTTTTCTGCACTAGGATAGACCCAAGGAGGAGAGCACAAGTAACCGGGTTCTGGGGTCCAGTGGGAGACCAACTCGAGGAGTCGAGTCCGGGTCTCCTAACCCTAGAATTGGTAGGGTTGCTTGCCGCTCTCGTAGGGGTCTAGGGGTGTGGGATTGGCTATTCATCACGACCGTGGAATCCGTGTTTTATACTGGCTCGTATTGAAAACACGGACATCCTAGTATATCCAATATTTCATATGTTTCTTCTGCTGTGATTTATCTGTGATCATGTGATGTTCTGTGACAGGTATTATATATAGTATATATGATATATCATATAGACGTTGCTTATGTTTTACACCCGCGCTAGCCCTGCCTCGCTCTGGCGTTAGTTACCTAACCTAACGGTGCAGACGGGACATCGAGGCGAATGCGGATGGCATAAGTGTACGTCATATTTATCTGTGATGGTTAGGTGGACTTAAATGATGGGATATTCGTTAATGAGATTAATGAAAGAAAATAAACCTAATTGATGTTGTGGAATCGAATTTCAAAATAAAACAGGTAGCTACAGTTCTTGCTTTGCATCGCGGTGTTCATTATAGAACATCCTGCACCTTATTCGATGAGGAAAGGACCGAGATCCCTTCACCGGGAGTGACTCCTTTAGCAATAACTGGCAGATGCCACAACCCTCGGTTTGTCTTTGATCGCTTCTATAGTTTCCTCTTTGCACAGTGATATATATGATATATCCCGCACCTCATTCGACGAGGAAAGGGCCGACGATCCCTTCACCGGGAGTGACCCCTTTAGCAAAACTAGAAAAGCCTCGAAAACATTCCATTTAAAAACCATTTGATTCCGCAACGAGATCAAGTTCAAAGCGTTAAAGGTTTTCACAAAAACCAGCCGCAACCCTCCGTCATTTTAGGAAGTAGAGTACTTAGTATTCGTGCTGTGTTTGTTGACCATAGTCAAGGCACAGTGTACGGTAGCTAAGTGATGTCTTCCTACACCGCATATGATGCGATTAGTTAGGACAGTCGCGTGACTTTGTTGACCTTAGTTAAGGGTCATGTGGGTGGGTCTAATTAATCACGAAATGACGGGTAGAACTTGACTAGTACTTATGATTTGTTGACCATAGTTAAGGTCATAAGTGCTAGGGGTAAAAACCTTCATCGGGAGTTTCAAGTGTTGAAATTTGCAATGAGATTGCATACCTTCTATATGATAGTTGGATCCCGATACCCACTGCGAGTAATTGTAACTCCTGGGAGAGTTTTGCACTTTGCAATTAGCCGATCAAGTAGGTGTCTAGAAAGGTGTCAACGGGGTTACGCCTCTGGGAAAACGAGGTTTTCTTTAATTAGGTCCGTGCGAAAGCACGGGGAACCTCCCTCAAAGTACCGACACTGGACTGGCTGAAAGATTGGCGAACTTGTAGAGTGTAATTAATCCCGGCTAGTCTTTCCTTTTAGGGTTTGAAGGAAGATTTGATAAAAACAGTGGGAGCCATCCTGATTAGATAAAATATATAACCAGTCTGATCTTGCAAGAGCGTACGCAGAGTGTTTTCTTCTCTCTCTCCTGGTAGCGACCATATCACGCCTTAATCAAGATAATAAAACGGAATTTTGATCGAACCCGCTTGTTATACAGAGCTGGGGAACGTTGGTCCCGCTCCGACTTATAATTGTTATAAGACAGAGCAGGAAATTAGGGAATACCAGAATTCCTATGCCGCCCAAACGAAGAAAGTGCATATGATGCATCTCCTTCGGGTATGTTCATTATAAAGAACTGTTTCTCAGTATCCTCTGAATCCTGGGTATATGATACCGGATCAGGATCCCAGATATGTAATCTGTTACATAGGGCTACAAAAAGGTAGAAAAACTGAGAACGGGTGATAAGTTTCATGAGACAGAAACCGGGGCAAGTGTTGCAGCCAAGTCTGTTGGTCACTGTCACCCTGTATTACGAATACATTGATTCTGAACAAATGCTATTAGATACCGAACCTGATATACAAAATCATATCAGTCTCTTTATTAGTAAAGAAATGATATAATTTTGTATTGATGGATAATGTTTTGAACATTTCCTATATCAAAAGTTGATCGGTTCAGGCACGCTGTCTAAAAGCATTAACGTTCTAAATCAAACTACAGTTCCTAGTATACTGAACACACACAAGAAGAAGAGTTCAGAAATGAACGAATTCTTCTTGAAGCATTGTAGACTAGGTCATATCGATGCGACCCGACTGGCTGAAGTTACATTTAGATGTATATTTAAATCAGTTTGAATTTACATCTTGTGAAACTTGCCGGTCGTGTCACAAAGATAAGATGACCATAGCTCTGTTTATTGGAAACAGAGGAAGAGTTAGTAAACTCTTGGGACTGATACATGATGATGTACGTAAGGTCTCCTGTCTGCAGATGCCAGGAATGGTTCTTTATACTTCATTATATTCTCTGATAATCTCTCAAGATTCAGTCATATGTTCCTGCTGAAACATAAGTCCGAACCTTTTGAGGTATTCACAGAATATAAGTTAGAAGTAGAGAACCAAAATACGGGTATAAGTATTATGTCCTATGATGAGATCAGGGAGGAGAATACTTGTGCATAGAATTCCTGGACTATTCTAAAGGAGAATGAGATTCTCTCTCAGTGTTACTCCTCTGAATACACCACAGCACAACGGTGTATCAGGGCGGAGCAATTGCACAATATTAGATATGGTGTGCTCTATGATGAGTATTACTGAGTTACCTATTTCCTTTTGGGGTTATGCACTTGAGAAGCTACATACCTATTGAATTAGGTTTGAATCAATTCAATGCCTACCACTCCATATGAGATATGGTATGGGAAGATCCTATCTCTTAAGTAAGTTAAGATTTGGGATTGTCCGGCCTATGTCAAAAGCAAAATCCGGACAAGATCGAGGCAAGATCAGTTCTGTAGAACTGGAAAGGTTCCAGCTGTACAAAACTGCTAATGATTTGACAGAACCAGAGGATTCAATAGTTTCCGACGAACCTCAGCCTCTCCGCCGATCTAGTAGGGTTCCTCATCCGCCTGAGAGATACCTCGGTTTCTCGATGACAGTGGGAGCAAGGATTGCATCATGAGATGATGACCCAACTAGTTTCGACCAGGCCATCGAGAGTAGGGACTCTGTAAGAATGGCTGGATGCTTAGCGATCTGAGATGGAATCCATGTACACCAGCAAAGTATGGTCTTTAGCTGCTATATCTGAAGGGTTAAATCCCCATCAGGAGCAAGTATATCTTGAGAAGATTACTTGGTGTAGATGGAAAAGTTGAGACTTTCAAATCTAGACTTATTAAAGGTTTTCGTCATCGACCAGGCGTGGATAATGATGAAACCTTTTTCCAGTAGCTATGCTTAAGTCTATCTAGATCCTACTTACCACGGCTACATACCATGACTACGATATCTGGCGGTTGGGTGCCATGACTGCTTTTCTAAATACTGATTTAGAAGAGAACGTCTATAAGAACACAGCCAGAGGTCTTCGTAGTCAGTGGGAGCAGCGGAAACGTGTGCAAGATGCCTTATAGGATAAAGCAGGCATCGCGGAGTTGGAACATCTGTTTTGATGTGTTAGTCAAAGAGTTTGACATCATCAAGATAGTAGATGAACCTTGTATAAACAAAAAGGTAGTAGGAAGTATGGTGATGATCCTCGTAGAGTACGTGGATAACATACTCATGATTGGAAAAGAGTTTCCTATACTACGATCGGTCAATCTCCTATTATCACTAGGATTCTCCAAATAGGATAAAGATGATACCTCCTAAATCCTGAGATTTGGACCTATGAGATAGATCTAAAGGGATATTAGGGTTCTCACTAGGTAAAGTGAGATTGTATCAATCGATCCTGGGGAGAATCACTGGAAGTGTTCTAGGGTGATAAAGACGACTGAATGTCAGTCACAGGCATTGTCTTTACCCTCAGTAAAGAGACGGTATGTTGGAAGATTTCCAAGCTAGATACCGTGACAAACTAGACGATAAAGGCTGGTAACATCGCTATTAAAGATACTACCAAAGAGGAAGTTTGGGTGTATATTGGTTCATAAGATGAACTAGGTTCCTGCCATTGTATGACAATGGAAGTGTGGCTTTGGCCCTGGAACCCTGGTCCCATCAGTGACCCAGACATATTCTGAGGCAGCATCACCTGATCATGGAGATAGATGATCTCCAGGGTGATCAAGGTTAGGAGAGAAGACTCAGAGGACAACACGGCGGATCCACTCACGAAGGCCTTTTTCCCAAAGAGAGACAATTTAGGGGATGGTTGAGTATGTGATACTGTAACCACTGCTACAGATGGCCCTAGTGCAAGTGGGAGATTGTTAGTTATATGTATGCCCTAGAGGCCATTACTGTACATTGGATGTATATTGTAGTGGATGCTGGGACATATATAGGAAGGACTTTCTTGCTCGACATGATAGTACGCTATCTGGTTGCACTTTATCTTAACATGTATACTTTCTGTCTCTCTGATTACATGTTGATAAAGCCATAGGATGTGTACTCGACTTCCAGGACTATGATGTAGATCATACTAGTGGGGCCTGGATAGTCCATGAGTGCATCCTTGAAATGTTCCTAGTCGAGGGAATATCGAGACGGGGCATCGATATTCCAGAGTAGACTAGCGCATATCTTCTCGACCCATGAGATGGGCGATGGATGATCCCATATCCATTGGTGTTTGACATCGAAGATGGTATGCGGGTGCTCAGTGGAGACTGGGTACACTGAACGGACTCGCCGAGAACTCCCAGATGGTATTATACCTCACGTCAGATGGCAGTTCTCTGGTGACACTGGTACAGCTTAGTCTGTTGACCCGAGATCGTCATAGAGTCTTGTGTGTCTCCCACTGTGCTTTGATTTCCACCCTACCACGGCTCTACTGAGTTGTGCAAACAGGTGGTTTTTGGGTACAGTCCCGATTCATATGGAGGCAATGAGCGATAGGAGGGGATTCGTCTCTCCCGGTATTGGGGGTTGATGTTGTGCTATGCTCGACTGGCCATAACAGGAAATCCCTGGCCAGGGTTGCAGTGATATACTGGTAAGAGTTATCAGTAGTTTCACGAATGTTATGGACCTCAAGTCGGCATGACTTATCGAGCTATTGGGGTCTGACGTTTACCACCCCTAGGCGAGATATGCGACATATCAGACGAACAGACCGGACTATACGGTAGTGTTACTGGTCGGATTAACTAGAGTGTGAGCGTGCTTGCTCGTCGATCTTCAGATCGCTCAATACCCGGGTGGCCGTTACGTTTAGCAGACCGCTTGCGGCTTGTGGATGCTTGATATGATCATCATCTGCTGCCGGCGTATTGACGAGTCTTTAGAGTCCTACACAGAGGTTTCCTGGCTCAAGCGAAACGAAATAGGAGCGCATATGAGATATGTGCGGGACCGAGAATAATGCGAGTATGTGATACCGTATTCTATTCTCGCGATAAATATATCGAATGGTTGTATGCGATATAACCTAGTTATCGATTCAAGCGTTGATTCGATAAGCCGATATATTGTATACTAGTCGGTTGTGTGCGACATAACCGGGTCATTGGATCAAGTGTTGATTTAATGATTTAATGCATAATTATATATTTGATATGTTACTTTGCACTAACTAGTATTGGTTCACTTTAAAATGGATTTTTCTCGCTCGGATGTGCGCATTACATATGCGATATGATTTTGTGCACTTGCTTGTATCATGTTTGATGATGCATGCTTTTTGGTTAAGTGTAAAGTATTAAACCTTGGTTAATGAAATGGTTAGGGTTTATAATTTAGTTATTCATTTATCTTATTTAGTTATCCATTTATTTTTTGATAAATGAATAAAAGAAAGAGAAAAGGATGGTGGCTTCTTTTGTTGTTTTGTTAAAGCTTCATGAAGCTTTGACTTAGTCCACTATTCTTATCTCATCCTTAACCCTAACCATACCACTCAACCATGATTAATTCTCTACACTAAACCATGGTTCTAAGATGATAAGAATGTATTATTCTTTTCTTTTTAGAATTATCTTATGATAAGCTTCTTCTTCTTCTTCCTTGACTTCAAGAAGAAAAGCTTCACCTCCATCAATGGTGATTGATGCATATGAGTGAGAAATCCAATTCTAAAGTCTACCCACTTCCTATTTCTTCATCCTCTACCTCTTGCCAAGTAGTAGAGTGTGTTTACTTCACAAGTTTTATGACTTGGTGAAGTGAGAGCTTGATCTTGCGATGCTTCGACGTAGATCATCTTCGGCATGGACATCGACGACCTAGCTTGCCCATTCTCCGACGAAGCCGACTCTAGAGCCCGGATTTGATTTGGACAGCGGAGACGACCTCGTTGCGGAGCCGTGGAGGTGGAGGACCGGATCTACAAAGGTTGTATTTCCGTTAAACTTTTAGTTAAGTGTTAACTAGTTAGTTGTTCGCCTAGACATCTAGTTATCGATCCGTAGTTTAGGGTTTGTAGGCACCATAATTTTTGAAATTGCCATGGTTGATGGCTTGGGAGACCTCACTAGAGTGCCTAGGAACCCTACAGTCATAAGTTAGAGCCGAACCAACGTTCCCCAGCCCCGAATAAGAATTCGGATCGGTCAAGCGATACATTTTATTATCTTGATTAGGGAGTGAAATGGTTGCTACCTGGAGAGAGAGAAAAGAAACACTTAGCATGCACTCTTGCAAGTTTAGATTGGTTTTTAATTTATCTAAACAGGATGGCTCCCACTGTCTCTCGAATCCCTCCTCAAACCATAAAGGAAGAATTAGTCGGGATCAATCTCACCGTACAATACTTGCTTAACCGTTCGGCCAGGCCAGTGTCGGTACTTCGAGGGAGGTTTTCCAACGCTTTCACGAAATTCCTTAATTAAGTAACCTCTTTTCCCTATGGGCGTAGCCCCGCTAACACCTTTCTAGACACCTACTTGGTTTATAGCATTGATCGTTAAGTGAGAAAGTTCCCGAGGAGTAGCATATACTCACAGTAGAATCGGGATCCAAATATCATCGCGTAACAAAACTGAAGGAATCCTACCAGAATCATCACACTCCAAATGGTATGCAACACTAGCAAGTTTCAGTACTTTTGAAACTCCCGATGTGGTTTTTGCCCCTAGGACCCAAGTGACCTTGACACAGTCAACAAATCAAAGGGTCCTACTCAAGTTCAACCCGTCATTATCTTGATTGCATTAAACCCACCCGCATAACCCTTGACACAGTCAACAAGGTTACACGACTGTCCTAACCAATCACATTGTGTCCAGCAGATAAGCAATACTCAGCTACCGTTCACTGCGCCTTGACACAGTCAACAAACGCAGCACGAATACTCAGTATAACTTATAAGAAATGATGGAGGGCTACGGCTAGGTTTTGGCGAAAACCCGTTAACGTAATGAACTTGATATCGTTGATGGAACGGGATACACTTTTTGAAAATATAGTGGCGAAAAACTTTTGCTGAAGAGGTCACTCCCTGTGAAGGGATCTCGGCTCTTTCCTCGTCGAATGAGGTGCAGGATATTCCAAACTGAATAGCTCGATGCAAAGCAAGAATTAATCGACTATAGTGAAGTTATTACCCTGACGCAAACTTTTATTCAAGGGGTCACTCCCGATGAGGGGATCTCGGCCCTTGCCTCGTCGAATGAGGTGCTGGGCATTCATAACTGAATACCTCGATCCAAAATAAAAGTGAACGTCCTTGCAATAACAGCTTTTTTTGAAAATTGTTCCAACAACGACTTTTAGGTTTATTTTCTTGCATTAGTTCTTTTAATGCGTCCCATCATTTAAATCCTACCATTGCAGAAAACAACCAAAATATGACGTACGCTTATGCCATTCGCATTCGCCACGGGGCCCCGTCATCACCCGTTAGGTTACTTAACTAACGACAGAGCGGGGGCTGGGCTAGCGCGGCTGAAAAACATAAGCAACGCTTAAATAGTTATTATATATAGATATATAGCAATGATAGCCAATCCAGATCACAGATGAACACTTTGGATATACTAGGAACTCGTGATTCGTTCGAGCCTGCAATGAAAAGCGGATTACACGGTCGCGATGAATAGCCAATACCCCACCCAAGACCCCTACGGGTGCGGCAAACCACCCGCCAAGTGCCCGAAGCGAAGAAACCTCCCTCAACACCGTGAGTAGGCCACTCGGCACTTCGAGATACCCGGTAGTTTGTGCACCCCCTCCATGGGTCTATCCTAGGAGCAAAAACAGTAAAAAGAATTATACAATGACGGCTACAACCCCGACCCGGTTGTGCGGCCATACAAATAATATTACATCAATTTACAAATTTATTGCATGAATGAAAGAAAAAGAAACTCTCATCTCACATCCACCCCGGCTATTCATCCGCGACAATCCAACGAGTTCATATACACAAACCATCAGCATTACTGATCACAGATATGTATAACCCCCACTAATAGACATATAGCGATTAGTAGACGTTCAATACACATATAACATTACAGATATAACCATTAGCCAAAGTCTACAGAACATCGACCAAAAAATATGGATTTTTAAGCCCCAAAAACAAATTTTTCTTTCTGGAAAATATGGGCAGAAAAATCATATTTCAAAAATCCCAAAATACCCATATAAGAATACTGCAGCAAACAAGATCCCCAACCGAGTTAACTCGGCCGCGGAACCGCGGCACTTTAAACGAGTTGGGTGATCAACTTTCTTCAGTATTCTATAAAAAGCCTGATCCGATTTTTAGTGTATGATTTATTAATTTTGGAACAGATCTGAAAATCGGCAGAAACTTGAAATTTCGGGGGTGTTTTGCGGTTTTTCGTCCGGTCGAAATTCTAAATACTTTGCTAACATGCTAGGGTGTGTTTAGTTAGGATCTGATACCACTGTTAGGTCCACGTTACCTCTCCCGGTACTTTCGGGGTTGCGGAAACGGTAAAACAAAAATTTTTCTAGACTTGGTAACATGGACCGTAAAAGCCGGATCTTTGCTAAACAACACACCAGCATCCTAACTAGAGATTTATCTACTCAGTTAGGGGTTATACCACAACTTGAACTCCTTCTCTTCTTGTTGTTCTTCTCCTTGCTTGCTCCGAGGGTTGATCCGGACTTTGGTCACCTCCGCGGCCTCCTTGAGTCGAAGACGATCCACCCGAGAGATGTACACCGAGCTCCACCTCGAGCCGAGGCAACTAGGGAAAAGTGATTGCTAGTCAAGAAGCCCTAGGGTGTGTAGAGGAGATGTATGGATGTGTTTGTCTTTGTGGGATCTTTTTCTCTCAACACATGAGATCAAAAGATGAGATCAAGAGGAGGAAGAAGAAGGAGAAACTTAGCAACCATGGAGCTTTTCTTTTTCTTCTCACTTCAAGAGAGAGAATGAGAAGAGAATAATGAAAAAGATTAAGCCAAAATGAAATGAACCATGGTTCCAATAATACACAAAATCATCATTACTAATCCTATCATGATAGAAGTTGATGGCACATCGAATTGACCATTATCATAAGACAAGAAATAAAAAGAAAATGAAAGAAGAGTGTGGATCTCTCTTGAATGTCAATGGTCAACACGGTCAACGGGTCAACAAAGTCAAGAGAGATCTAAGTGGTCAAATGGTCAATGCAATTAGCCATCACAAATCTATCACTAAAAGGATTAGTAAACAATGTCTCCGGCTCATAACGGTTTTGACCAAACGAACTGTCAAAACCCTAATGAGTGTGCCACATTACGGTTTTGGCCGAACCAATTGCCAAAACCCTAATGGGGCACCTCCTCCTTCATCGCTCCTCAAAACTGTGCATACAGACCCGCATCCGCATTCCGTAGAATGCGAATGCACAGAAGACAAATCAAATCCTTCTGTGCAATATTAGGA
Source organism: Agapanthus africanus (assembly GCA_030015575.1). Lineage (NCBI taxonomy): Eukaryota > Viridiplantae > Streptophyta > Magnoliopsida > Asparagales > Amaryllidaceae > Agapanthus > Agapanthus africanus. Next base: position 416,832,922 of record CM057342.1, read on the forward strand.
TCTGGCTTAAACCAAAGCCCACTAGTATTGCCTGCCTGAACAGCATACGCACACAAGTGCACGTAAGTGATCGTAGCCCCGCCGTAAATCCATACGGCCTCTACTCGTTTTGCTCAATGCAGGGAAACTCTCTGTGTGGGACTCTAAAGACTCGACACTACGCTGGCAGTGGGTTTAACCACAGACCGCAAGCGGCACTAGCTGTACGTAACGGTCCCCAGGTAGATGTCGATAAGAAGGCCGATGAGGTAAACCCATTCGAACTCCTACTGAGCCTGTATGTGACAATCTCCGTACAGTCCGGTCTGTTCGTCTGATACATCGCATGGCGGGCCTAGGGGGGTGGTGAACGTCAGTCCCCTAATAGCGGTACAAGTCGTGTCGGAGTGTAGCCCAGAACACCCTGAGACATCACTGGAAACCTACCAGTATGTCTCGTTTGCCCTGGCCAGGGACTACATGTGTAATGGCTCTCCTAGACACAGCGTGATGTCAACCCCCAATACCGGAAGAGACGAATCCTGTCTAACCGTCACTGCCTCCAAGTGCTTCAGGACTGCACCCAACTACTACCTGTTTGCACGACTCAGTAGAGCCGTGGTAGGGTAGTAATCAAAGAACAGTGGGAACACACTCGAGGCGAAGTGACAGTGTCAAGTCAGCGGACTAAGCTGTACTCATGTCACCTGGGAACTGATAACTGACGATAGGTATAATACCAACCATCCGTTCCCGATGAGTCCTGTCCAGTGTACTCGTAACCTAACGAGCACCCGCATACTATCTCAAGTACGACATACTGACGGCTGTGGGACAGACCGTCTCCCGTGCTGGGATGAGAAGCGCATACGCTAGTCTACTCCGGAGTATTGATGCCCTGTCTCGATAATCCCACGACTAGGGACGTGTATAAGGATGTGCTTGTGGATTACCCAGCCCCCACGAGTGTGATCGCCATCACAACGCCGGTAATCAAGCAAAGATCCTAAGGGCTCTACTAATGCGTATAGGTGATATAATAAAGAAACACACATGTACACATTAAAGCAGAGACAAACCAAGTAGCATACTACTATATTGAGCAAGATTGTCTATACAACTGTGAATATCCCAAGCTTCCATCAAGTAATATACATACTAGTATCATATAGTAATGGCCTCTAGGGCATATACACTAACAGATGAGAGTGATGCTAATGGTAAGGAGAAGAGAGCTCAAGAAAAAGAACCATCTCCAAAAAACAATGAAGCATCCATGATAGAGAAAATCTCCTGGCTAGGTTTTGTAAAACAATAGTTTCCCTTTCTAAAATCAACCCATACTTGAATAGTATGCACAAATGAATTAAAAATTCATTTGTGCACACTATGCAAGCATGGTCCTCACCATACTCCCATCATATCCATGCCACCTCATTTATCCATTTATAATGAATGGTCAAACCCTAAAATAAGGTGTCCACCTTCTAGAATGTTTTCCGAAAAAAATATGGATTACATTCTACTGTATATACATACCTGTATTCGTACCGAAATACAAAAACACAAAGAGATAGAATAACACAAAGAACATAATTCTAGAATATACATATCAAAATCTATATATGTAAATTATTAAATCAATTACTGATTTAATAATCCGGCTCAAACCCGAGCCGGCTAGTATCATCAACTGTCCGATCGAAAGTCCGGGTACAAAGTACAATCGATCAATCGGAACCCTGCACATATCCAATATGGCTACTACATCATTTCGCCAGAACCAGGGAAACCCTCTGTGTGGGACTCTAAAGACTCGTCAATACGCTGGCAGTGGGTTTGACCATAAACACGTCAGCGGCACTAGCTGTACGTAATGGCTACTCAGATATTGAGTGAAAGAACGGCCGATGAGCAATCTCATACAAACCCCTACTGAGCCTGTCTGTGACAATCTCCATACAGTCCGGTATGTTCGTCTAAGAGTATCATATATCGGATCTAGGGGGGTGGATAAATTCAGACCCCTAATAATCTGATATTTTGTGTCGATATGAAGCCCATCACCCTCTGAGAAACTACTGATCTAAATCAGTAATTCTCAACGACCGTGGCCACGAATTTCTGGTGATGTCCACCCATGCACAACGCGATATCAACCCCCAATACCGGGAGAGACGAATCCCCGACGATCCGCTCACAGCCTCCATGTGGCTCGGGACTGTACCCAACTAAAACCTGTTTGCACGACTCCTTTGAGCCGTAGTAGGGTAGTAATCAAAGCACAGTGGGAACTCACACGAGAAAAATGACGATCTCAGGTCGACAGACTAACTTGTACTCATGTCACCTGGGTGTTAGTTATATGTATGCCCTAGAGGCTATTGTTGTACATGATTGTATATTGTAATGGATTCTTGGACATATACAGAGAGGACTTTCTTGCTCGACATAATAGTATGCTATCTGGTTGCTCTTTGTCTTAACATGTAGACTTGTATTGTGATACTTTCATGCTCTCACATGTTGATAAAGCCCTTAGGATGTGTACATGACCACCAAGAATATGATGGAGATCATAGTAGTGGGGCCAGGGTAGTCCATAAGTTCATCCTTTAATTGTTCCTAGTCGAGGGTGTATCTAGAAGGGGCATCGATATTCTAGAGTGGGCTAGCGTATACGCTTCTTGACCCATATGATGGACGATGGATGATCCCACATCCATTGGTGTTTGACATCAAAGATGGTAAACGGGTGCTCAGTGGAGACTGGTTACACTGAACATGACTCGCCGAGAACTCCTAGATGGTATTATACCTAGTATCAAATAGCAGTTCTCTGGTGACACTGGTACAGGTTAGTCTGTAGACCCGAGATCGTCATAGAGTCTTGTGTGATTCCCACTGTGCTTTGATTTCCACCTTACCAAGTTCAACAGAACGTGCAAAACGGTGGCTTTTGGGTACAGTGCTGAGTCACATAGAGGCAATGAGTGAATGGAGGGGATTTGTCTCACCCGGTATTGGGGGTTGATGTTGCGCTGTGCTCGATTGGCTATAACAGGAAGTCCCTAGCCAGGGCTGATATGGAGATTTACTGGTAAGTGTTATTAGTAGTTTCTCGGCCCTTTATGAGCTTCAAATCGGCACGACTTATCAAGTTACCGGGGTCTGACGTTTAACACCCCTAGACTAGATTTGCGACATATCCGACGAAGAGACCGGATTGTACGGAAGTGTTACTTATTGGATTCACAGGAGTATAAGCAGGCTTGCTTGTTGATCTTCTGATCCCGGGTAGCCGTTACGTCCAGCTTGTACCGCTGATGGCTTATAGGTGCTTGATATGATCATCACCTACTGCCGGCGTATTGACGAGTCTTTAGAGTCCAACACAGAGGTTTCCTAGCTCAAGCGAAACGAAGTAGAAGCACATTTGTGATATGTGCGGGACCGAGATTAATACGCATATGATACCGTATTCTATTCTCGTGATGTGTGATATCGGTCAGTTATATGTGATATAGCCGGGATATCGAATCAAGTGTTGATTCGATAGGATGATACAAATGATATTAGTCGGTTGTATACGATATTGCCGGATTATTAAATCAAGTGTTGATTTAATAATTTAACGTATAATTATATATTTGATATATTAATTTATATTGACTAATATTAGCTTACTTATGCATTTCTTTTTCTCACTTGTGCACACTTAATATATATATGATATATATTATTGTGTCATGCTTGTTGATACATGCTACATTGGTGTATGAGACTCATACCATGCTCATGATAATGCAGGGTTTATTTATTTAAAGTAAATCAAAAATTAGTTGGAAATTAACACATGGTTGAAGCTTGTGGAACCATTGACTTAGTCCACTAATTTGTTTTACTTAAGATATTTATTAACCCAACCATTGTCATTAGCCATAGTTAAGTCTCTACAAGAGTTAGTATATTATAATTTCTCACCCATGGTTGCTATTATCACTCATTCTATTCTCCACTTCATCTTCTTCTTCATCTCCAAGAGCTCACTAGGTTTTTGGGAGGTTAATAAAATTAGTGAGAAAAATATTTCTCAAGTGAGGAAAACTCGTACTTCATCAACCTATACTAGATTAGCCATTTAGTTTAGATTGTTTGCTTCACTAAATCCTAATTAGTGAAGAGGTAGCTTGAGTTAGTGTCTTCTCGACGCAGATCATCTTTGGCCTCGAAGACTTCAAGCAAGATTGTTCATTTCACCTTGAGGAGCCTTACTAGAGTCCGGGAGATCACTACTTGGAGCGAAGGGACTGCTATATGGAGCTTTTGAAGTGAAGGACCGGTCTACAAAGGTTGTATTCCTTATTCACTTAGATGTAAAGTTGTTTACATACTAGATTACGTCTAATTCTCTAGTTAAGATTCTTGGTTAGGGTCTTTAGCACACTAATTTTTGAAAATGGCATAGTTGATGCCTCCCGAAACCCTGTAGTCGTGCTAGGTAACCCTACAGTGGTATCAGAACCAAGCTAGAGAATTAGACGATGTTTGTAGAATTACGAAACCGAAACAACTTCGAAACCTTGAAATAAAATCCATAGTTTCTGTCGATTTTTAAAAGTACTCTAAAATTTTTTTAAGCATCTGCAGATTGTTACATGTGATGTAACATTGTAACATTTTAAAAATAATTAAATACTTAATTAAATAAATAAAATCGTTTAAGTGAATTTTTTAATTTTCGGTAAAGTAAAACGTAGTTTTCATAAAACTAAACCGTAATTTTTTTCACTATAAATTTAAAAATACCTATTTTAATTATGTTATTACTAGTAAATGGTGTTTATTTAGCCACTTATAAATTTTTAGTTTAATTAAATATTTTTCTTAAATTAATTATTTTAAATATTAATATAAGCTTTATTTTTACACTAAATTAGTGTAAATTACAAATTTGAATGGGTTTAATTAGCAAAAGTGAACCATTACATATTAGAATCAAGTGTGTTTCATGTAAAATTTATTTTCAAAATTTTACAATGGTTCTAGACCATTCTAGGTCAAATGGAGTGAAGAAAATAAAGAATTTTTAAATAAATTCATGAAAAGACTTAATTGTGTGATATTTTTGTGAAACCTTCTACACTTTTCTTCACCTTTTCTCACTCTCCTCTCTTTTCCTCACCTCATGGCCGGCCTCATCACCATGGGCAGCCCCAAAATTCCCCCCCCCCCCATCATTTTTGTATTAAAAATCATCAAAATTCATCAAAAATTCATCAAAAACCCCACAAAATCCTAATTAATTCCTACCCTCTATTCTTTGCTCATCTTTACATGGATTTTGGAGATGGAAAGAATTCATTTTGGAGGCTTATTTTCATGTTTGGATTTCATGTTGTGGACGTATAAATCTTCTTCTTTTGATTTATTGTTATTAGTTGTTTCATTTAAGCATAATTAGATTTAATAAATAATTTCTATCTACAAGTTTTAAAATTCAAGTTAGGCTTTATAAAATTAAGTTATGGTTTTTATTAATTATGTAGGGTTATAATAACTAGTTTAACATTTTTAGACGTGGAAAATCTTGTATGGATGATATATTGTAAATTGTTTATCCAAAATTGTTTAAATTAATCCATTTTGCAAACTAGATTTCTATATATTGTATATATTGGTGAGATAAAGTTCCAATTAATGTTTGTAACACTAGATTGTGGTTTTAATGAGGATATTAACTTGTTAGTGGAATGAAAAACTTAAATTGGTTACTAGTTTCTATTGATAATTGAAAAATACTAATAAAAATGCTATTTTTGCTAACTAGATTTTAGAAATTTTTAAATAAATGAGGTTTAAAATCTAAATTATGATTTCATTATATTATTATCATCATGAATTGTAGTTTAATTCATTAATTCATGCAAAATCCAGTTTAGATGTGATATTGTGAAATTTTCCTTAAAAGTATCGTAATCGGGCAAGTTTGTAAACTAGAATTTTCAAACTAATATAAATTAGGGTGTTAAAAATATAGTGATGGTTTATATAGTCTAGTTATGCTAATTAATGAATAATATGACCATTATTTTCTTTTAAACATCAAGTTTTGAAGTAAAACGGTAAATTGGTGTTTTCAGGTTTTACGGAATCGGATGATTTGATCGATTTTTAGGGTTTCGATGAATTAAATCATGTTTTATATTATAAGTAATTAGTTTTATAACTATGAGTTGTTTGTTGATGCTTATCTCGATCAATCGGCGTTTGTATGCAGATATCGAGCGATATTTGGTTCTTTTGCATGAGCGGGACATAGGTTTTAACCTATGCGCGTTTCGTGCGTCGTTTTGATGTTGTCCGTGATTCAGTTTACGATATTATATGTGTTTGCGTATAGGTACCCCTCACGTGAACTACGGGCGATAAAGAAGAGGATGGCGACACCGTCTTCGGCAGACAAGGACCAGGTGAGTAGATGTATATCTACGGGGGGAAGTCGGGTGGATGGCGTTTAGCACCCCCGCAAACGTAGAATAGGGATAGTACTTATTGTCATTAGGAAGCCAGACGTGACTTTAGAATTTCGGTGAGTAGGACCATAGTAGTGACCTTAGGTTGGACTACATTGATTTAGAAAGACCTTATCCGAGGATGAATATCTTGGAGGAGATTCGTAGGTTTCAGGTAGATACACACACGCACACACTGAGACTCGACGTGGTGTATACGTGTATGTGTATATATATATATAGGACTAGGTGTAGGTATATATATATATATACATAATACGTATATGTGATACAAGGATGTGATATGATACACGGGGATGAAACAATATAACTGGGCTTGATGCCGTGATTCTTGGCTTTACGGTCGTGTTATGATGTTAGCGGATCATTAGGAAATGACATAATGAATAGGTATACCTAAATAATAAAGGGTGGTGATGATATTGAAGTATATGGGACTCTAAAATAGAACCCGGACCGTAAGCTGTGCCTGAAATTCTGATATGATATCATATTGGTGTGACTTGATTACGACATCATATAGGTGTGACTTGATTTCGATATCATATATGTGTGACTTGATTACAATATCATATAGGTGTGACTTGATTACGACATCATATAGGTGTGACTTGATTTCGATTTCATATATGTGTGACTTGATTACGCTATCGTATAGGTGTGACTTGATTACGATATGATCTAAGTGTGACTTAATCACAATATGATACATATGACATGATATTTCTGAGGGTAAATTAACGATGTATATTTATGCTGACAATGATATATGATTGATGTATGCGATTACAGTATAGCACCTTGATCTTGACATGTGTTGATGATGATATTATACGAATGATGAGATACGTAGGTGATACTTGACCCGTACCCCTATATTGTGATGTCGTACGATGGATTTTACCGTACGAGACATAGATATGATGATTGATCCTCACTCTTGATTCGAGGAAGCCGTACTACGTACACGACGCTATTGAGGCTGGATCGCCGACTATTAGAGATATGCATTCAGACCTTAGGTGGACTCTTATTTCTTATCGACTAGTTTCTTAGGTTTAGTTCCTTAGGAGGTTAGATGGACACTAGTTTAGGCTCGAGTCATATAGTTATAGTTATACTTGTATATCACAGATGAGTGGTTATTACACATCCGTCTTTACATTCATACCGTAATCATAATGGTGCATGTTCATTCATATATTTCTATAATCAGAATAAAACATTGCATGTTAGGACACCAGCACCATTACCGATGATGCGCATATTCCACGCACACTTATTTGTCGGCTCACACACATCATCATCGGTAATTTCTATGTCACGTACACTTTAGATCATATTATCTTTTATTGATACAATCAGCTAACAGCTAGATCGATATAATATTGTGATTACTCTCTGGTGTTAGTATAGACATGGTATTTATTACTTAGACATTTCATGCATTCGCATTTTCATGTTATCACGCAGTATTATGGGGCATATGCCGACACTTATCATATACTTACTCATGATTTTGGGATTTTGGATTTCTATGAGATTTCTAGATTTTTGGGGAAAACCGCAAGAATATATAAAAACTTCTCTCTCTCTCCTCCTCTCTTTTTAAAACATAAGATGCGGTTTTCTCGTGATGTATGTGTCGTCCACCATGAGATTTCATGTTTTCTGTTGGATTTCGAGACCCGATTCGAGGAGTGGATGAACCTTCTCGGGTACATGGTGGGCCCGGTATGGTACCCCGGGGCAAGAAGATCGAGTTGTAGACGATGAGCCCGGCAGGGGAGGACCACCTACCGGTGATGTCTGGCCCGGCGGATATCCGGAGGATACCGACCGTTGTCGTGAGATTTGATGATATGGGCCGATCCGGACTGACGGAGCCCGGGATATTGAGACTATGAGACATTGAGATTATGAGGTATTGAGACTTGAGATTTATATGTTTTGTGTCGATGCTTGACACGGGTTTCCATGGATTTCATCGTTGATATTTCAGATTTCTATACACATTTTACCATGATAAAAGTAAAAGATTTCTTATACAGATATATCTAGATTTCAGGATTGGTTATTTCACATTCATGGTGCATGCATACTCATTCACATGACATAGTTCTATATGAGGCACTGATATGAGCACGGAGCATTTGCACTTACACGTAGCTTATTATCCTGTCTTTACTTGATGACTAGTAGTATATTAGTATATTATTATGACCTAGGACAGCGTCATGTATTCGATTTCTTTTCGCAGATATCCTCTACTCACGAGTTGGCAACTCACCCCTGTTGTGCCAAATTTTATTACAGGTTCGATGTACAGGTTTTCCTGGCAGCTTGCTGGCACATCTTTTCACTCAGGGTGATTTGCACGGTAGGTTGGTTCACTTTTATCTTGACCGCCATTGTACTTTTATTATTTCGTTTGTATCTAGAAAGCTCCATCAACCAAACTTGTATTACGTGATAGTTTACTGGATCAGTTGTTTATTTCGACCTTAGAGCCGCGCTTGTATTATTATGATATTTGGTGGTTTTGTTTTCTTTTGAGTTTTGAGCCTCGCCCTTTGGCGTTGTATACTATTGTGCATTGATGTGGTTGTTTCCTCCTTTTGGCATAGAGCTAGCTCCCATTTGGGAATGCTTTTTATTGTTTGTATATATATTATTCTTGTTTGTAACCATTTGGGGCCAGTTTTTACAAAGGAGACTCTGCCGAAATTTTTGAGAAAATTGGATGTTGTTTTTAAACTTGTTTCCATATATTTTCCTTTACTTCTTCTTCTTTTTATGGTTTAGATTTCTGGGCTTCGGCTTACTTAGGTTACGTTGCGCCTCTAGACGCTTTGTAATCTAACTGCCGGTCGCGTTCCGTACTTTCTGGTCGTGACTAAGTTAGTATCAGAGCGCTAGGTTTAACCTTGTATATGTCTAAGGTGACCCTTGGTTGATGGAGTAGGCGACTTAGGTAGAGTGACGTATCGTGGGTATGATCCGCGGCATACTTACGATACGCTACTCTTCTTAAGTAGCCTTAGGATGTACATTTGTTTGCACCGCATTTCATTCGTTCCTTTGATCTATCTTCGTCGATATCGGAGGATGGTTTCTGTTACCACGGGCGCACGGGCAGAGAGAGCTGCGGCTCGAATGCGATAACCATTAGGGTATTGGTTATTCTTGAGGATTAAAGTATTGTTTAGCGTGCGGACGAAGGGTATTCACATGGTGTCCAGGCAAAGTTAAAGGGTTCGAACGATTATCAGAAAACCCATTTTCCCAAGTTTAAAGTATTCGGAAGAACATGCCGGTATTTCGATGGACCCTCTAGAAGAATGAAACCCTAACTCGACATAATGACCATGAGAACACCCTTGAATCTTTGTGTCACGTCCCGAAAGTACGGAAAATGACCGGCACTTAAACTACGAAACGTCTCGAGGCGTACGTAATCTAAGTAAGCCGAAAACCCAGAAATCCAAACCAAGAAAAGTAGTAGAGTGAAGGAAAACCAATTTAAAATCAAGTAGTTTCAATAGCATAAGCCGAATTATGCGGTTTTTAAAAGCATTAAAAATTTACTGAAAATTTCGGCAGAGTCTCCTTTGTAAATACTGGCCCGCAAACGGGATACAACATGAATAGTATACGAAATCAAGAAAAAGGTATCCCCAAGTGGGAGCTAGCTCTTCGTCAATCGACGGTCACAACCACACAAGCAATATAATATACAACGCCGACGGCGAGGATCAAAAACTCAAAAGGGAACTCAAAACCACCAGAAATATAACGAGCGACTCTAAGGTCGAAAGAATAAATAACACTGGTCTCTATCTCAATAGATACATGTTTGGTTGATGGAACTTCTAGATACAACAGAATAATGATATACAAGATATATAATGGGGGTATGATACAAGTAAACCCACCTACTAGCAAATCACCCGAATGAAACTGAGCCCGCAAGCCGTAAAGAACCTGTACGGCAACCTGCAAGAAACTGGGGCACAACGGGGGTGAGTTGCCAACTCGTGAATAGAAAAACATCTACGCACAGAAATCGCATAAATAACGCAACCTAGGTCAATGATCATAATATATCCTCAAATATAAGTATAACAGGCAGCCTATAACAATGACTAGGGTAATATCTAACCCGAGTAAAATTTCATGTGCCCGTGTCAGTGCCTCAGGTAGCAATATATCATATGAATGAGGTATGAATGCATGAAACAGAATACATGTAAATGAAGAAACTGTTTTCATAAATTAGTGAGATTTCCTTCGTATTTTTAAACTGAGGTATCATAATGAAATCAGTATCAGCAGTGTCTAGCATCGACACAAAACATAAATCTCACTGTCTCGAAATATCAATGTCTCAAGCTCAATATCTAGGGCGCCGTCAGTCCGGACCGGCCCCTACCATCCATCTCAAGACCACGACGGTATCCTCCGGATATCCGACGCGTCGGGTAATATCACCGGTAGGTAGTGCTCCCCAGCCAGGCTCAACGCGAACACCACATTCCTCTTGCCCCGGGGTACCATACCGGGCCCACCATGTACCCGTGACGGTTCCTCCACTCCTCGACACGGATCTCCAAAACCACAGCAAACTCATGGTGGACGACACTTTACATCACTAGAAAACCGCAACATTTTATATTTTAAAAGATCATAAGTTGTAAATTTTGTGGCTTTCCCCGAAATCCAGAAATATCATAAATCTCAAGAAATCATCACAAGTGCATATGTCAATGATAATGAACTAGGCATGAACAACTGAATAACCGTATGCATGAAGTGGTAGGTAATAACTACAATGTCTAATATGGCATATAAGGGAAGTACACTAATATCATGTCAAAACTACTAGCTAACAATCTAAGTCAAGCAATTATATTCTCTAAAGTGTACGTGATATGGCAATTACCGATGAAGATGTGTGTGAGCCGGCAAGTAGGTGTACGTGGTACATACGCATCATCGGTAATGGTGCTGGTGTCCTAACAGCATGATATCAATAATGGAATATGCAGCAAAATAAATATGCGAGGCAGAGCGAACAGTAATAATGTGCGGGAGCTGAATACTAGACACAACGATAACTAATCTACAATAATCTAATATAAGTCCTACGAATGGTGCCTTTTGAAATAACACGAATCATGGGGTTTTGAAAATAGGGGCTACGGTGTTTTTATGAAAAGATACGTCGTTTTTGAAATATCCGTAGATTCCCTTGAGCTGTCTTTAAAAATGCCCACGATTCGTTAGTTTTTGAAATAGGTAAGAAGTCTAATCTAATCTAACAACTATACGGCTGAACTAACAAGCTGAACTACAGGTAAGGAAACCGCCTATCATCTGAGTCGATACATATACATACCTGTATATGTATAGTCGGTGATCCCGCCTCAATAATATCATATCCGATACCATATCTATAATCAGGCACCCCAAGTCAAGAGTGCGGATCAATCATCAATATAGCTCGTACGTAAATCCGTCGTACGGCATCCCAATCTGGGTACGGGTCAATATCATATTCATCATACTATTCACCTGGTATCCTCTTTATCAAATATCATGATCGGGGTACTGATCTACGTCTAGTACCATACTGATACCGCCTACGTGTGCATGGACGTGTGTGAAACACTACGTCAAGGACCCGCTACAACGTCATGTCGTATCTAAGATACGAACCCTGCTATATCACCGATCTCACGGCCTCAAATCAAATCTCATCGACTCAGCTCAATCCCAAGTATCATCCTCAATCCGTATGTGAACACATAGTCCCATACCCATGTGAATACATAACTATAAAGAATCCCATGAGTACATATCAATAGGAATGTATGCAAGTATGTATGTGTGTATGTGTAGTGCAACACTACCCTAGGGTTCGCAACACTAAAAATAGTCCAACACACCAATATCCATCCTAAGCATCGTTATTAATCCTAAATAACATATAATAATTGTTGGTGTGTATACGCATCTGTATACACCACCACGGACTGCGGGGGTGCTATACGCCATCCACCCGACTTCTCCCCGTAGATATAAATCTACTCACCTGGTCCTCGCTAGCCGGTGCCGACGTTGCCACGTGCTTGCTTGTCGTCTCGAAGTCCACATGGGGGTACCTACATATCATAACGCACCATATCTCATTAAAATCCGATACATGATCAAAACGACGCACGAATCCCACATAGGTCAAAACCTATGGTTGCTTTCACAAATCAACCCAAAAACCCTCGACGTCGGCGTACAAACGCCAAACCATCGAGAAAAACCCAAATACACTCATTTGCACATTCACGAACACTAATTTTAATATAAACTAGGTTAAAACTCACAAAAACGCCAATTTCACTCAAAAAATCATTTTTCCGAAAATCTAGCAAGCACAATTCGCCGTTTTTGTACAAAACACGATGTTTAAATGAATGTAGCGGCCAATATATTTATTAAATATCTTAAATAAGTCATAAAAACCATTTCCATAATTTAAACTCATAAATTTGCATAATTTCCAAAATCCTAGTTTGCAAAATATCAAATTTAACACCCTTTAAAGCAAAATTCACAATTCATCAATTAAGCTTCGTTTTCCATGAACCAAAGTCATTAAACCACTCATTATAATAGTTATAATGACATGAACACTTAATTATATTTTAATCTAAGCATTTGATAATTTTTCAAAAACTCTAGTTAGCAAAAACAAAACTTAATTTAGACATTTCCATGCAACAATATGAAATTTAACTACTAAATTACTTTCTACAAATTCTAAGATGGTAAGCTACCCATCACAACCATACACCAATTCACAATAACCTAACTTGCATTCAAACCCTTTTCTTGAATTCCAAAACGTGCAATTAAACTCACATATCCAAATAACACTTAAATAAATTAGCTTAAGAAATTAGTAACAATTTAAGCAACAAAAATGTTTAGAAATATACCCAAAAGCATATGAAGATCCACAAGAATCAATGGCACTCCAAAATGCTCTTTTTTCACAAGGATCCATGCTTGAAATGCTAAGGAATAATGGGTAAGTGTTGGATTTGGAAAAAGCTTTGAAATTGTATGGATTTTGAAGCTTTTTTATGGATTTTTGAAGCAAAATAGTGTGGATTTTGGGGGGGGGGGGGGGTGAAGGGCTACTGCTGAATTCAGCCAGAAATGGGAGTGTGGAGAGAGAGGGAGGTAGAGAAAATGGGGGGGGGGGGACAAAGTCAAGGTCAAAGCAAGTCAAAAGTCTAACTACTTTATCCATTTTCTATTCTTTTCTTTCATTTCCTTTCATTTGAAAATCAAGTGGGGAAAAAATAGGGTGGCTGCTGAATTCAGCCATGGGGAGGAGTAAGTGGGTGTGTGTGGGTGTGGGTACGGGTGTGGGGTGATGAAAAATGATAAATACAATACCCCAAACATCCATTTACGCTAAAAAAAAGCCTTTTTTCTTCAATAATTTCTAAACCGTTTTGGCAAATGTTTTCGTTCCAAAAAACACATGATAAAATTTTATTTAATGTTTTATGATGCACAAAATTTGTTTCAACTCATTCCAATTTGTAATTTTCCCTAATTAAATGTATTAGTGACGGCTTAAAATAATAATAAAATAATATTTTTTTTCAGAAAATTTGAAATTTCACCAGCGGCTCAATAAACACCAAATAATAGCAATTACATAGCTAGAATATGTATATTTAATTTTTATAATAAGATATTTGTATTTTGACTTTTTACAGAAAACCTCTTTATTTTACCGTTTTTTTCGAAATTTCACCGAAACGATTTTCAAAACGTTACAATCTTCTCCCCTTAAAGAAATTCGGTCCCCGAATTTAAATTAAAACTCTCCCCAAATACTAAAACATCTAAACCAAAACCATCAAGTCGTCGGGGCTTCGAAATTGTAAATACATAAAACAAATCGTAGCGCAGCGCATGCGCATGAAAAATGAGCATAAAACTCAAATCAAAACTCCGTCAAGCATCCTGCAATCATCGGAGTCATGGAGAAGACATCAATGCCAAATCCAAATCAAACCAATATGATATAACTCGAAACTATACATGTAAACATTGAATCTATATCTGTAAGTATCTGAAGGAAATGCATGCCAAATCTCTTAAGTCGCTGTGCAACGCGTATAACACTGCACAGTGGCGGACGTCTATCATAAGAAAATAACTATATACATATATACCTTTGTTTGAAACGTAGGTTCCGCCGTTTTGGAAACAATTTAAAAGGGTCTCCTTGTTTTAAACATTTCGTGTCATATCAGACACGTAGGTAAATACTGAGGCTATAGCTCGCTTTTTGGAATCCCTTCAATAACTATCAATGCATGCAAAATATATTCAGGTACTGTCCTCTGACTAGTCCTGCTCAGTACGAAAACACATAGCAATATCATAAAAACGTACTGCTCTATAAGAAATCAATCCCAAAATATGCACATGAATACTACGTGCGTCTGGTGCGCACGGAAATCAAAATCCATGAATGTGCCACACATGCGCACAGAAACAACATCTAAGTGCATCGGGTGTGCACGAAACATCTGTCGTAGGCAACATGTGTGCCTGACAGCAAAATCAGGTGCATCTGACATGCACGAAAAAAATCTCGATTTAGTGCATCTGGTACGCACCAAAATCACCGTTCAAAACATGCGCCCAACATGCGCGAAAATCCAAATCAGGTGCATTCATCGTGCACGAAATCATGAAATCCAATATCAAGCGCCGAACGTGCGCAAAATCAATCAGGTGCACAAGGTGCACAAAACAAATATCGAGTATCACAATCGAAATCGAAGTCCAGTGCATCTAAGTGCACAAAAGGCGTATCACTGCACTGCAAGCATATATAAACTATACAGAGTGCAGGAACGAAATCGTGTGCGTGCATACGCACAAAATCAACTCAAATGTCTGAAACCGTAAAATCACAAACATGTGAAACCCAAGCACGAAAACGTATCAAGTGCAACACTGTGCAAGAATCGTAAATTCTCAATCATCAAAATCAAATCATGCGAATAAATCACCCAAAACATCGAATTCGATAATGGCGGAATAGTACCACTCAAATGCATCCTCTAAGAATCTCGGGCCAACTGTCGCGGCCACTAGTGGGACGTCTCATCGATGGTCATGGACTCTGGCCTGCTGGCGTGCGTAATAATGACCACTCCTGGGTCAAGATCTCCACTGTGAATTACCAATCTCTCGGTCCATCGGCTCATCGGCCCTGTCAGGTGTGCTAACGGGGATGATCCCATTCTGGCACTCCTCTGGTCATCTCTTGGTCAATCATCGCGACCACTCGTAAGACAGCATATCACTGGCATCGGCCTCTGGCTCTCTGAATGTACGTGACACATCTGATCCTGGGTGCAAGTATCATTGCAGCAGTGTCCTGGAAGGAATCCTGCTCACGGTCTCTTCCATGTCTCGTCTCTGCCAACTGTCCGGAAGTCATTGTCCTTTCCTATATCTGCATCTTGCTCCGGAACGGCTGCATACCCATCGCGACTCCTTCTGGAAGGTATATCCAGTACTCTGCCTCAGCATGCGTATCACATCTCTGATGTCGGCGGAGTGGAACGTCGTCTTATCCAGATCTTGTACGGACCTCTTTACTCCACTTTCTCTAATGTCGACTGCTTCGGAATCGTCTCATCATGGCTATATGGACTGAGCTCCAACGGCTATCCTCGTATCTGGAGTTTCCCAAGAAATGCATCTCACCACCCAGCATCCGAATTAAGTCGAGCCATCCGACCGAGTCGTCAAACCTCATAATCCCCCAAGAGCTCAACCTCTTGGGCACAGTTTAATAGTATCGAGTACATACCACACCATCGGTGGTCCAGCCGTAGAAGGGCAAACCCAAGCCTCACTAATGGCGCCGTAGAACTGCCGCAAACCCGAAGGTTCAAAGGCTTTCACATGGTCATTAAGTCGAGTTAGGGTTTCATTCTTCTAGAGGGACCATAGAATTGCCTGCATGTCTTTCCGACTACTTTAAACTTGGAATAATAGGTTTCTGACATTCGATCGTCTCTGTCGACTCTCAACGTCTCCGCGTGAAATCGTCTCCAGCTGGAATCAATCTATCTGATGACCTCGCATCGGGGTAAGCGAACGAACCACCTGTCCTAGTCATTCATCATCGGGTGACTAGCGACCTTCTATCATCTATTCGTACAACTCGCCCCGCCATAGTTCCAACATATGGGGCGATATCTCGTCGCTCGCAGCAACAACTGGCTCGCTCATCTGCACGCTGAACAGTGCCTCAATCATCAGGAGTAAGCAACACACCAACGGTCATCAAAATCTGGCTGGCCTCTGTCAGTGGCTCAATCCTCTAGTGTCGATCAGCACATCCGAGTAACCTCATAAAGGCGATCCGCCAAACGCTCGTGGCGCGGAAACACAGTAAAAAGACACATCTCTGCAATCGTGTGTCGCCGGAATTTCGCCCTGGTCAGTCCTCGTTCGTGACGAGCTTGTGCTGACCGTAACTCTAGCCGTAGCTCTCCCTGCCGTAACCGTAGCAGCAAAACCAAACTGATACCGATGAGGCTAGATCGGAATGAATATAATACTGAACAAGGAAATGTACATCCTAAGGCTTCATAAGTGGAGTGGCGTGTCGTAAATATGCAGCGGAACATACCAACGGTAAGTCACTCTACTTTAGTCACCTATTCCATCAACCAAGGGTCATCCTACGCTCCGAAGGTAAAACCTAACGCTCTGATACCAAC
Source organism: Agapanthus africanus (assembly GCA_030015575.1). Classification (NCBI taxonomy): domain Eukaryota; kingdom Viridiplantae; phylum Streptophyta; class Magnoliopsida; order Asparagales; family Amaryllidaceae; genus Agapanthus; species Agapanthus africanus. Next base: position 416,850,266 of record CM057342.1, read on the forward strand.
TTTGTCACGTCCCGAAAGTACGGAAAATGACCGGCACTTAAACTACGAAACGTCTCGAGGCGTACGTAATCTAAGTAAGCCGAAAACCTAGAAATCCAAACCAAGAAAAGTAGTAGAGTGAAGGAAAACCAATTTAAAATCAAGTAGTTTCAATAGCATAAGCCGAATTATGCGGTTTTTAAAAGCATTAAAAATTTATTGAAAATTTCGGCAGTCTCCTTTGTAAATACTGGGCCCCAAACGGGATACAACATGAATAGTATACGAAATCAAGAAAAAGGCATCCCCAAGCGGGAGCAAGCTCTTCGTCAATCGACGGTCACAACCACACAAGCAATATAATATACAACGCCAACGGCGAGGATCAAAAACTCAAAAGGGAACTCAAAACCACCAGAAATATATCGAGCGACTCTAAGGTCGAAAGAATAAACAACACTGGTCTCTATCTCAATAGATACATATTTGGTTGATGGAACTTCTAGATACAACAGAAGAATGATATACAAGATATATAATGGGGGTATGATACAAGTAAACCTACCTACTAGCAAATCACCCCAATGAAACTGAGCCCGCAAGCCGTAAAGAACCTGTACGGCAACCTGCAAGAAACTGGGGCACAACGGGGGTGAGTTGCCAACTCGTGAATAGAAAAACATCTATGCACAGAAATCGCATAAATAACGCAACCTAGGTCAATGATCATAATATATCCTCAAATATAAGTATAACAGGCAGCCTATAACAATGACTAGGGTAATATCTAACCTGAGTAAAATTTCATGTGCCCGTGTCAGTGCCTCAGGTAGCAATATATCATATGAATGAGGTATGAATGCATGAAACAGAATACATGTAAATGAAGAAACTGTTTTCATAAATTAGTGAGATTTCCTTCGTATTTTTAAACTGAGGTATCATAATGAAATCAGTATCAGCAGTGTCTAGCATCGACACAAAACATAAATCTCACTATCTCGAAAAATCAATGTCTCAAGCTCAATATCTAGGGCGCCGTTAGTCCGGACCGGCCACTACCATCCATCTCAAGACCACGACGGTATCCTCCGGATATCCGACGCGTCGGGTAATATCACCGGTAGGTAGTGCTCCCCAGCCAGGCTCAACGTCAACACCACATTCCTCTTGCCCCGGGGTACCATACCGGGCCCACCATGTACCCGTGACGGTTCCTCCACTCCTCGACACGGATCTCCAAAACCACAGCAAACTCATGGTGGACGACACTTTACATCACTAGAAAACCGCAACATTTTATATTTTAAAAGATCATAAGTTGTAAATTTTGCGGCTTTCCCCGAAATCCAGAAATATCATAAATCTCAAGAAATCATCACAAGTGCATATGTCAATGATAATGAACTAGGCATGAACAACTGAATAACCGTATGCATGAAGTGGTAGGTAATAACTATAATGTCTAATATGGAATATAAGGGAAGTACACTAATATCATGTCAAAACTACTAGCTAACAATCTAAGTCAAGCAATTATATTCTCTAAAGTGTACGTGACATGGCAATTACCGATGAAGATGTGTGTGAGCCGGCAAGTAGGTGTACGTGGTACATACGCATCATCGGTAATGGTGCTGGTGTCCTAACAGCATGATATCAATAATGGAATATGCAGCAAAATAAATATGCGAGGCAGAGCGAACAGCAATAATGTGCGGGAGCTGAATACTAGACACAACGATAACTAATCTACAATAATCTAATCTAAGTCCTACGAATGGTGCCTTTTGAAATAACACGAATCATGGGGTTTTGAAAATAGGGGCTACGGTGTTTTTATGAAAAGATACGTCGTTTTTGAAATATCCGTAGATTCCTTTGAGCTGTCTTTAAAAATGCCCACGATTCGTTAGTTTTTGAAATAGGTAAGAAGTCTAATCTAATCTAATAACTACACTAAACTATACGGCTGAACTAACAAGCTGAACTACAGGTAAGGAAACCGCCTATCATCCGAGTCGATACATATACATACCTGTATATGTATAGTCGGTGATCCCGCCTCAATAATATCATATCCGATACCATATCTATAATCAGGCATCCCAAGTCAAGAGTGCGGATCAATCATCAATATAGCTCGTACGTAAATCCGTCGTACGGCATCCCAATCTGGGTACGGGTCAATATCACATTCATCATACTATTCACCTGGTATCCTCTTTATCAAATATCATGATCGGGGTACTGATCTACGTCTAGTACCATACTGATACCGCCTACGTGTGCATGGACGTGTGTGAAACACTACGTCAAGGACCCGCTACAACATCATGTCGTATCTAAGATACGAACCCTGCTATATCACCGATCTCACGGCCTCAAATCAAATCTCATCGACTCAGCTCAATCCCAAGTATCATCCTCAATCCGTATGTGAACACATAGTCCCATACCCATGTGAATACATAACTATAAAGAATCCCATGAGTACATATCAATAGGAATGTATGCAAGTATGTATGTGTGTATGTGTAGTGCAACACTACCCTAGGGTTCGCAACACTAAAAATAGTCCAACACACCAATATCCATCCTAAGCATCGTTATTAATCCTAAATAACATATAATAATTGTTGGTGTGTATACGCATCTGTATACACCACCACGGACTGCGGGGGTGCTATACGCCATCCACCCGACTTCTCCCCGTAGATATAAATCTACTCACCTGGTCCTCGCTAGCCGGTGCCGACGTTGCCACGTGCTTGCTTGTCGTCTCGAAGTCCACATGGGGGTACCTACATTTCATAACGCACCATATCTCATTAAAATCCGACTCATGATCAAAACGACGCACGAATCCCACATAGATCAAAACCTATGGTTGCTTTCACAAATCAACCCAAAAACCCTCGACGTCGGCATACAAACGCCAAACCATCGAGAAAAACCCAAATACACTCATTTGCACATTCACAAACACTAATTTTAATATAAACTAGGTTAAAACTCACAAAAACGCCAATTTCACTCAAAAAGTCATTTTTCCGAAAATCTAGCAAGCACAATTCGCCGTTTTTGTACAAAACACGATGTTTAAATGAATGTAGCGGCCAATATATTTATTAAATATCTTAAATAAGTCATAAAAACAATTTCCATAATTTAAACTCATAAATTTGCATAATTTCCAAAATCCTAGTTTGCAAAATATCAAATTTAACACCCTTTAAAGCAAAATTCATAATTCATCAATTAAGCTTCGTTTTGCATGAACCAAAGTCATTAAACCACTCATTATAATAGTTATAATGACATGAACACTTAATTATATTTTAATCTAAGCATTTGATAATTTTTCAAAAACTCTAGTTAGCAAAAACAAAACTTAATTTAGACATTTCCATGCAACAATATGAAATTTAACTACTAAATTACTTTCTACAAATTCTAAGATGGTAAGCTACCCATCACAACCATACACCAATTCACAATAACCTAACTTGCATTCAAACCCTTTTCTTGAATTCCAAAACGTGCAATTAAACTCACATATCCAAATAACACTTAAATAAATTAGCTTAAGAAATTAGTAACAATTTAAGCAACAAAAATGTTTAGAAATATACCCAAAAGCATATGAAGATCCACAAGCATCAATGGCACTCCAAAATGCTCTCTTTTCACAAGGATCCATGCTTGAAATGCTAAGGAATAATGGGTAAGTGTTGGATTTGGAAAAAGCTTTGAAATTGTATGGATTTTGAAGCTTTTTTGTGGATTTTTGAAGCAAAATAGTGTGGATTTTGGGGGGGGGGGGAAGGGCTGCTGCTGAATTCAGCCAGAAATGGGAGTGAGGAGAGAGAGGGAGGTAGAGAAAATGGGGGGGGGACAAAGTCAAGGTCAAAGCAAGTCAAAAGTCTAACTACTTTATTCATTTTCTATTCTTTTCTTTCATTTCCTTTCATTTGAAAATCAAGTGGGGAAAAAATAGGGTGGCTGCTGAATTCAGCCATGGGGAGGAGTAAGTGTGTGTGTGTGGGTGTGGGTACGGGTGTGGGGTGATGAAAAATGATAAATACAATACCCCAAACATCCATTTACGCTAAAAAAAAGCCTTTTTTCTTCAATAATTTCTAAACCGTTTTGGCAAATGTTTTCGTTCCAAAAACCACATGATAAAATTTTATTTAATGTTTTATGATGCACAAAATTTGTTTCAACTCATTCCAATTTGTAATTTTCCCTAATTAAATGTATTAGTGACGGCTTAAAATAATAATAAAATAATATTTTTTTCAGAAAATTTGAAATTTCACCAGCGGCTCAATAAACACCAAATAATAGCAATTACATATCTAGAATATGTATATTTAATTTTTATAATAAGATATTTGTATTTTGACTTTTTACAGAAAACCTCCTTATTTTACCGTTTTTTTCGAAATTTCACCGAAACGATTTTCAAAACGTTACACTTTGGGTTTATGGCAGTTCCGTGGCACTATTATTGAGGCTTGGGTTTGCCCTTCTACGGCTGGACCATCGATGCTGGGGTATGTACCGGATATTTTTAAACTGTACTTGAGTGTTGAGCTCTCGGGGAATTATGGAATTTTGATGGATCGATCGAAAAGTTTAATGTAGTCCGGATATCAGGTGAAGGGATCGACTACGTAGGAGACTTTAGATATGAGTTTTGCCGTTGGTAGCGCAGTCAGCACACCTATGAAGAGACAAGTTCGAAGCAGTCGACACCAGAGGAAAAGGGGAAAAGAGGCGCACATTGACGATGGTGTTTACGATTGTGAATTGGTGATTTGAATTTCATATTTCCGTTGATTGGATATTTTTTTGGTATTTTGAGGATTTTGTTCTACGATTGGTATTTCTTATGTGTGCATTCATTACATTCTATTCGTTCTTCATATATCAGTTGTATTGATGTTGTTTTGTACATACCCAGTACACTTGATTTGGTTTTAAACATTTTGAGATTTTGATTTGATTTCGTGCATATGGGTTACACATGATTTTGACATATGCTTCGACCTAGTTTTCATGCATTTTCGTACTGTGATTTCGATTTTGATATTTGGTGTATGTTTTCGTGCACCATGTGCACCTGATTGAGATTCTTGCGCACATTCGGTGCACCTGATACGATTTGTGCACACCAGATGCACTAAATCGTGGTTTTGTGCAGATTAGATGCACCTGATATTAGAGTCGTGCGCGCCCGTTGCACTTGACAAATGTTTTTGGTGCACACCTGTTGCACTCAGTTTTGTTTTTGTGTGAATTCGTGGCATCTGTATTTGGTTTCGATTTCAGTGCGCACCGGACGCACATGATATTTTTTTGCTGTGATTGGGATTGATTTCAGTTTGATCAGTATGTTTTTATAATCATTACTATTGATTTGGTAACCAGGCGGGACGTGTATGTTAAATAAAAGATATATATATATATATATAGCTATTTTTTTTAAAATAAACGTCCGCTACTTATGCCGTAGCACGTGCATCACACGGCGATTTTCAAAAGGGGTTCTTGGATGCTTCTTTATCCAGATGTTTTGACGATTTTACTATGATGCGCACAATATATAAGTTGTAGTTTTGATGTATATTATGTTGGTTTTTGTATTGGGTTTTGGTATTTTATTTTCGCCATAACTCCGATGATTGTGTTATGCTTGACGGAGTTGATTTTAGTTATGTATTGATGATTTCGGAGCCCCGACGATTTGAGTGTTTTGGCTGAATGTTTTAGTAATTGGGGGGAGTTTTAATTTAAATTCGGGGACCGAATTTCTTAAAGGGGGGAAGATTTTAACATTTTAAAAATAATTAAATAACTAATTACATAAATAAAATCGTTTAAGTGAATTTTTTAATTTTCGGTAAAGTAAAACGCAGTTTTCATAAAACTAAACCGTAATTTTTTTCACTATAAATTTAAAAATACCTATTTTAATTATGTTATTACTAGTAAATGGTGTTTATTTAGCCACTTATAAATTTTTAGTTTAATTAAATATTTTTCTTAAATTAATTATTTTAAATATTAACATAAGCTTTATTTTTACACTAAATTAGTGTAAATTACAAATTTGAATGGGTTTAATTAGCAAAAGTGAACCATTACATATTAGAATCAAGTGTGTTTCATGTAAAATTTATTTTCAAAATTTTACTATGGCTCTAGACCATTCTAGGTCAAATGGAGTGAAGAAAATAAAGAATTTTAAATAAATTCATGAAAAGACTTAATTGTGTGATATTTTTGTGAAACTTTCTACACTTTTCTTCACCTTTTCTCACTCTCCTCTCTTTTCCTCACCACATGGCCGGCCTCACCACCATGGGCAGCCCCAAAATTTTCCCCCCATCATTTTTGTATTAAAAATCATCAAAATTCATCAAAAATTCAATAAAAAACCCACAAAATCATAATTAATTCCTACCCTCTATTCTTTGCTCATCTTTACATGGATTTTGGAGATGGAAAGCATTCATTTTGGAGGCTTATTTTCATGTTTGGATTTCATGTTGTGGACGTAAAAATCTTCTTCTTTTGATTTATTGTTATTAGATGTTTCATTTAAGCATAATTAGATTTAATAAATAATTTCTATCTAACAGTTTTAAATTCAAGTTAGGGTTTATAAAATTAAGTTATGCTTTTTATTAATTAAGTAGGGTTATAATAACTAGTTTAACATTTTTAGAAGTGGAAAATTTTGTATGGATGATATATTGTAAATTGTTTATCCAAAATTGTTTAAATTAATCCATTTTGCAAACTAGATTTCTATATATTGTATATATTGGTGAGATAAAATTCCAATTAATGTTTGTAACACTATATTGTGGTTTTAATGAGGATATTAACTTGTTGGTGGAATGAAAAACTTAAATTGGTTACTAGTTTCTATTGATAATTGAAAAATACTAATAAAAATGCTATTTTTGCTAACTAGATTTTGGAAATTCTTAAATAAATGAGGTTTAAAATCTAAATAATGATTTCATTATATTATTATCATCATGAATTGTAGTTTAATGCATTAATTCATGCAAAATCCAGTTTAGATGTGATATTGTGAAATTTTCCTTAAAAGTATCGAAATAGGGCAAGTTTGCAAACTAGAATTTTCAACTAATATAAATTAGGGTGTTAAAAATATAGTGATGGTTTATATAGTCTAGTTATGCTAATTAATGAATAATATGACCATTAGTTCTTTTAAACATCATGTTTTGAAGTAAAACGGTAAATTGGTGTTTTCAGGTTTTACGGAATCGGACGATTTGATCGATTTTTAGGGTTTCGATGAATTAAATCATGTTTTATATTATAAGTAATCAGTTTTATAACTATGAGTTGTTTGTTGATGCTTATCTCGATCAATCGGCGTTCGTACACCGATATCAAGCGATATGTGGTTCTTTTGCATGAGCGGGACATAGGTTTTAACCTATGCGTGTTTCGTGCGTCGTTTTGATATTGTCCGTGATTCAGTTTACGATATTATATGTGTTTGCGTATAGGTACCCATCACGTAGACTGTGGACGATGAAGTAGAGGATGGTGACACCGTCTTCGGCAGACAAGGACCTGGTGAGTAGATGTATATCTACGGGGGAAAGTCGAGTGGATGGCGTTTAGCACCCCCGCAAACGTAGAATAGGGATAGTACTTATTGTCATTAGGAAGCCAGACGTGACCTTAGAATTTCGGTGAGTAGGACCATAATAGTGACCTTAGGTTGGACTAGATTGATTTAGAAAGACCTTACCCGAGGATGAATATCTTGGAGGAGATTCGTAGGTTTCAGGTAGATACACACACGCACACACTGAGACTCGACGTGGTGTATACGTGTATGTGTATATATATATAGGACTAGGTGTAGGTATATATATATATACACAATACGTATATGTGATACAAGAATGTGATATGATACACGGGGATGAAACATATAGGTGTGACTTGATTACGGGGTGGCAGTTTTAAACATAAGCCTACTAAAAAACCGGTGGTGCCAGTTTTTAACATATAGGTGTTCATGTTTGTCATGACCCCGAAAGTAGGATCCGAATGGATTTGAGCATAGCTCAGATTTCATAGTGATGTGATATGTGATAAAGGGTGGTGATGATATTAAAGTATATAGGACTCTAAAATAGCACCCGGACCGTAACCTGTGCCTGAAATTCTGATATGATATCATATAGGTGTGACTTGATTACGATATCATATAGGTGTGACTTGATTTCGATATCGTATAGGTGTGACTTGATTACGACATCATATAGGTGTGACTTGACTTCGATATCTTATATGTGTGACTTGATTACGCTATCGTATAGGTGTGACTTGATTACGATATGATCTAAGTGTGACTTAATCACAATATGATACATATGACATTATATTTCTGAGGATAAATTAACGATGTATATTTATGCTGACAATGATATATGATTGATGTATGCGATTACAGTATAACACCTTAATCTTGACATGTGTTGATGATGATATTATACGAATGATAAGACACGTAGGTGATACTTGACCCGTACCCCGATATTGGGATGCCGTACGATGGATTTTACCGTACGAGGCATAGATATGATGATTGATCCGCACTCTTGATTCGAGGAAGCCGTACGACGTACGCGACGCTATTGAGGCTGGATGGCCGACTATTAGAGATATGGATTCAGACCTTAGGTGGACTCTTATTTCTTATTGACTAGTTTCTTAGGTTTAGTTCCTTAGGAGGTTAGATGGACACTAGTTTAGGCTCGAGTCATATAGTTGAAGTTATACTTGTATATCACAGATGAGTGGTCATTACACATCTGCCTTTACATTCATACCGTAATCATAATGGTGCATGTTCATTCATATGTTTCTATAATGAGAATAAAACTTTGCATGTTAGGACACCAGCACCATTACCGATGATGCGCATATTCCACGCACACTTATTTGCCGGCTCACACACATCATCATCGGTAATTGCTATGTTACGTACACTTTAGATCATATTATCTTTTATTGATATAATCAGCTAACAGCTAGATCGATATAATATTGTGATTACTCTCTGGTGTTAGTATAGACATGGTATTTATTACTTAGACATTTCATGCATTCGCATTTTCATGTTATCATGCAGTATTATGGGGCTTATGCCGACACTTATCATATACTTACTCATGATTTTGGGATTTTGGATTTCTAAGAGATTTCTGGATTTTTGGGGAAAACCGCAAGAATATATAAAAACTTCTCTCTCTCTCCTCCTCTCTTTTTAAAACATAAGATGCGGTTTTCTCGTGATGTATGTGTCGTCCACCATGAGATTTCATGTTTTCTGTTGGATTTCGAGACCCGATTCGAGGAGTGGATGAACCGTCTCGGGTACATGGTGGGCCTGAATGGTACCCCGGGGCAAGAAGATCGAGTTGTAGACGATGAGCCCGGCAGGGGAGGACCACGTACCGGTGATGTCTGGCGTGGCGGATATCCGGAGGATACCGACCGTTGTCGTGAGATTTGATGATATGGGCCGATCCGGACTGACGGAGCCCGAGATATTGAGACTATGAGACATTGAGATTATGCGGTATTGAGACTTGAGATTTACATTTTTTGTGTCGATGCTTGACACGGATTTCCATGGATTTCATCGTTGATATTTCAGATTTCTATACACATTTTACCATGATAAAAGTTAAAGATTTCTTATACAGATATATCTTGATTTCAGGATTGGTTATTTCACATTCATGGTGCATGCATACTCATTCACATGACATAGTTCTATATGAGGCACTGATATGAGCACGGAGCATTTGCACTTACACGTAGCTTATTAACCTGTCTTTACTTGATAACTAGTAGTATATTAGTATATTATTATGACCTAGGACAACGTCGTGTATTCGATTTCTTTTCGCAGATATCTTCTACTCACGAGTTAGCAACTCACCCCCGTTGTGCCAAATTTTATTACAGGTTCGATGTACAGGTTTTCCTGGCAGCTTGCTGGCACATCTTTTCACTCAGGGTGATTTGCACGGTAGGTTGGTTCACTTGTATCTGGACCGCCATTGTACTTTTATTATTTCATTTGTATATAGAAAGCTCCATCAACCAAACTTGTATTACTTGATAGTTTACTGGATCAGTTGTTTATTTCGACCTTAGAGCCGCGTTTGTATTATTATGATATTTGGTGGTTTTGTTTTCTTTTGAGTTTTGAGCCTCGCCCTTTGGCGTTGTATACTATTGTGCATTGATGTGGTTGTTTCCGCCTTTTGGCGTAGAGCTAGCTCCCGTTTGGGGATGCTTTTTATTGTTTGTATATATATTATTCTTGTTTGTACCCGTTTGGGGCCAGTTTTTAAAAAGGAGACTCTGCCGAAATTTTTGAGAAAATTGGATGTTGCTTTTAAACTTGTTTCTACATGTTTTCCTTTACTTCTTCTTCTTTTTATGGTTTAGATTTCTGGGCTTCGGCTTACTTAGGTTACGTTGCGCCTCAAGACGCTTCGTAATCTAAGTGCCGATCACGTTCCGTACTTTCGGGGTCGTGACAATCATGAACACCACAGAAAATTGAGCCCTCCTCGCCGGATTTTGACTGGCCAAATATTGTTAAAAACTGGCACCACCGGTTTTTTAGTAGGCTTATGGCTTCAATATTTTGTGGTGTTCTAGTCTCCGGGTTTTAGTGTTTCAGGTGTTGTTTGTTTTTACTAAGATTGCATGTGATGTTATCTTTCTGTAAAAACAATTCGGAGTGCTTCGTATTCATAATTCTAACATCGTTTCGGGTATTTCAGATGACGTTAAAAAGTTCGAACGAATATCAAAAACCCACTTTTGACCCTTCTTAGGAAATTTTCCAAAAGTTGGATTTTTCCAAGTTTAAAATATTCAAAAATCATGCAAGTAATTCTATGGACCCTCTAGAAGAACGATACCCAAACTCGACTTTTTGGATGCGGAACCGCGGTCATACCCTAGGGTTTGCGGCGGTTCCGCGGCGTTATGAGTGAGGCATGGGTCAGCCCTTCTACGGTTGGTCCATAGGTACTGTGGCATGTTCTCGGTATATTTAAACTGTGCTCAAGTGTTGAGCTCTGTGGGAATTGTGGGACTTTGATGATTCGATCGAAATGTTTAATATCATCTAGTTATCTGTGATTGTGATACAATATTTGGAATCCACAATAATCGGTTTTGTGAAAACTGATTTGAATTTTATAGATCTAGCAATTTAAGATCATTAGATCGGTTGCCACGGGATTTTGATTCGGATCAAAACTCCGTCGCAACTACGTAGTATACGCGGATACTCGCCGGGTAACATTATTAAATAGCCACGACCCAAAGCCCCGACCAAGTGACAGTAGGAGAACCCCGTTGTCAAAAGCATCCGTCTGGATGCTCACGGCCGTGGTGTTCCGCCTAAGTTCACTTCGTCGACGGCATCGAGGGTGCGGCCGTCTACTAAAGTTTTCGACGAGCATTCGATCAAGATGTCGGGAATCTTGTTGAATTGCCCGACTTGTAATTGGAAAGTGTTTTCAATAACGATACTAAAATGTGGGGTTTATAACTGTTAGGCATGAAATTTGGAATATGTGATATTCCGGGTTTATGATGCCTAAGGAATTCATTATGTTAGGCATGAAATCTGAAGTATGTGATACTCTGGGTTTATGATGTCTAAGGTGGTAGAGGATTCCAATTTTTGTAGTTTTTCACTTTCTTTTCTGCGACCGTAGGTGTAATATGTGGAGTATCGCCGGTTTCGTTGCTATATGTCAACGACAATTAGGATACACATATTTGCTTACGTTGATGACATGTGATGTTATGTATTGCTGTGATAGGTTATATTGGATCGTCGTGTTTGAATAGCCTGGGGTTTTTGTGTGAGATGAGAGTTTTTCATTTTCATTCATGTAAAAACTTGTATGTAATATTCTTTTATTGGGGCACTTCCGGGTTGATGATGATGTCACCATTGATGTATATTATTTACTTTTCCGTATTAGGATAGACCCAAGGTGTGGAGCACAAGTAACCGGGTTCTAGAGTCCAGTGGGAGACCATCTCGAGGAGTAGAGACCGGGTCTCCTAACTCTAGAATTGGAAAGGTTGCTTGTCGCTCTCATAGGGGTCTAGGGATGTGGCTTTGGCTATTCATCACGACTGTGGAATCTGTGTTTTTTGCTGGCTTAATTTAAAACACGGAAATTCTAGTATATCCAATATTTCATATGTTATCTTCTGCTGTTGATATTCTATGTTGTGATCACTTTATATGGTGAGATGAATGTTGTTATTATATATATATGATATATAATAAACGTTGCTTATGTTTTACACCCGTGCTAGTCCCGCCCCGCTATGCCGTTAGTTAGGTAACCTAACGGCGCATAACGGGACATTGCGGCGAATGCGGATGGCATAAGCGTATGTTGTATTTTCATTTCTTCTGTGATCCTTAGGAAGCATAAATGATGGGAATTCATTAATGATATTAATAAAAAGGAAAGAAACCTAAAGATGTTGTAGAATTAAATTTTCAAAAAGATAGCTTTAGTTCTTGTTTTGCATAGCAATATTCCTTGATGAATATCCAGCACCTCATTCGATGAGGAAAGTGCCGAGATCCCTTCACCGGTAATGACCTCTTTAGCAAAAGATAACAGATGCTACACCGATTCGGTTTATTTTGAAAAACTCGATTTTAAAAGCGGAGCTTAAACCACTCCTTTTCAAATCACTCGATTCTACAACGATATCAAGTTCATTACGCAAAAGGTTTTCCTAAAAACCTGTCGTAGCCCTCCGTCATTTCAGATAAGTACTGCTTAATATCCGTGCTACGTTTGTTGGCCTGCGTTAAGGCGTAGTGTGCGGTAGCTATTTAGTTCTTATCTGCTGCATATGATGCGATTGGATTAGGGTAGTCGTTGTAGGGATTCTCTAGCACCATCCTAGGTTATGGGTTGCATCACACATGATAACAAAATTTTTACGGGGGTGCTAAACAATTCCAACCATGAATCGAACAAGAAAAATAGAGTAACAAACTATAGTATCATATACTATATAGTGTCTAACACTAAGTGGGGCGAATATACAACCTTTGTAGACCTCCTCCTTGAGACTCCTTGGATCGAGTAGGGTTTGAACCGGTTGTCTTGTGTCCTTCCAAGTCCACGATGATCCACCATAAAGCCCCTTTGCACCAAGTTCCAAGCTTCACTTGATCAAGGATGAAGATGAAGCAAACACTCCACACTAGTGGGCTATACTAAAGTGGAATGGTGATGTGGGTTTAGATCTCACTTAAAAACCTTTTCTTTTTAATTCTTTCACTTTCTTTTAAAACCCTAGATAGCTTTGAGGAGAGAGAGGAAGAAGGAGATGGCTCAAACTAAACTCAAGAGAATAATATGAATAACTCTAACTAAACTCAAGAGAGTTTGTGAGAGACATGCCAAGCTAAACTATGGTTACAAAATATCTAGATATTTTTGTTAGTTATATGTATGCCCTAGAGACCATTACTGTACATATGATGTATATTGTAGTGGATGCTAGGACGTATATAGGGAGGACTTTCTTGCTCGACATGATAGTATGCTATCTGGTTGAACTTTACCTTAACGTGTACACTGATTGTCTCTCTGTTACATGTTGGTAAAGCCCTTAGGATGTATACTTGACTACCTGAACTATGATGCGGATCATACTAGTGGGGACATGGTAGTCCATAAGTGCATCCTTCAAAGTCCCTAGTCGTGGGTGTATCGAGACGGGGTATCGATATACCAGAGTAGACTAGCGTATACCTTCTCGACCCATACAGATGGGCGATGGATGATCCCATATCCATCGGTGTGTGACATCGGAGATGATATACGGGTGCTCAGTGGAGACTGGGTACACTGGACGGACTCGCCAAGAACTCCCAGATGATATTATACCTTACGCCAGATGGCAGTTCTCTGGTGACACTGGTACAGAGTAGTCTGTTGACCCGAGATCGTCATAGAGTCTTGTGTGGTTCCCACTGTGCTTTGATTTCCATCTTACCACGTCTAAGAGGGCGTGCAAAATGGTGGTTTTTGGGTACAGTCCCGAGTCACATGGAGGCAATGAGCGATAGGAGGGGATTCGTCTCTCCCGGTATAGGGAGTTGATGTTGCGCTGTGTTCGATTGGCTATAACCGGAAATCCCTGGCCAGGGTTGCTGAGATTTACTGGTAAGTGTTACCAGTAGTTTCTCGAATTGTTATAGACCTCATATTGACACGACTTATCGAGCTATTGGGGTCTGACGTTTACCACCCCTAGGCGAGATATGCGACATATCAGACGATCAGACCGGACTGTACGGTAAGTGTTACTGGTTGGATTCACAGGAGTGTGAGCGGGCTTGCTCGTCGATCTTCTGATCGCTCAATACCCGGGTGGCCGTTACGTTTAGCAGACCACTTGCGGCTTGTGGGTGTTTGATATGATCATCATCTGCTGCCGGCGTATTGACGAGTCTTTAGAGTCCTACACAGAGGTTTCCTGGCTCAAGCGAAACGAAATAGGAGCGCATATGAGATATGTGCGGGACCGAGAGTAATGCGTGTATGTGATACCGCATTACATTCTCGCGATAAATGTATCGATTAGGTTATATGCGATATACCCTAATTATCGAATCAAGGATTGATTCAATAAACCGGTACATTGGATATTGGTCGGTTATATGCGATATGACCGAATCGTTAAATCAAGTGTTGATTTAATGATTTAATGCATAATTATATATTTGATATATTACTTTGCATTAACTAGTATTGGTTCACTTAAGATGGATTTTCTCACTCGGATGTGCGCATTGTATATGCGATATGATTTTGTGCACTTGGGTGTATCATGTTTGATGATACAAGTTTACTTGAGTTTGTGTAAAGATTGAACCATGGTTATTTAAATGATTAGGGTTTAGATTTTCATATCTATTTATTTATTTATTTTTTACGGAAATGATAATGAGAAGAATGGTTGCTAGTTTTGTTTTATTCTTTGAACCTTCATGAAGCATTGACTTTAGTAACCATTTTGTCTCATGCTTAACCCTAACCATCCCACTTAACCATAATTCATTCTCTACATAGACCATGGTTAGTTTATGATAAGTATTTGATTTAATTTCTATTTAATATATACTTATCATAACACATTTCCATCTTCTTCTTCATCTTGACACATGAAGAAACCTTACTTCATCAATGGTGATTGATGAAAACAAGTGAGAAATCCAATTCTAAAGTCTACCCACTTCCTATTTCTTCATCCTCTAACTATTGCCAAGTAGTAGAGTGTGTTTCCTTCAAAAGTTTTCTTAACTTGGTGAAGTTGGAGCTTGATCTAGCGATGCCTCGACGTAGATCATCTTCGGCACGTCGTCGATGACCTAGCCCGCTTCTTCTCCGATGAAGCCGAAGCTAGAGCCCGGGATTGTATGAGGACAGTGAGGAGACTTCATTGCGGAGCTATGGAGGTGGAGAACCGGATCTACAAAGGTTGTATTTCCGTATTCTTGTAGTTAAGTGTTAACTAGTTTGCTTTGTCGCCTAGAAATCTAGCCAACGATCCGTTCTAGGGTTTCTCGGCACCATTTAAATTTGAAATTGGCATGATTGATGCCTTGTGAGACCTCATTAGGGTGCCTAGGAACCCTACAGTGGTACCAGAGACTAGCTAGAGCCTTAGGCGAAGTCTAGACGGACGGAGTTTGAAGTCCGATCGAACCGAAACCCAACCCCAAAAATTGCTCTCTGTACTTTTTCTAAAATCGTGGATTTTTCCAAATTAAAAATATGCAGAAAACTCAGCAGGGAAATCTAAGAATTACGGCGCAAAAAGTTTTGCATGAACAGTGTAATCGGCGGCGGAACCGCGGCATAAGCCTAGCTTATGCGGCGGTTCCGCGGCAGAATTGTGACGTCAGCCCTAACTGTTTGCACAGTAATTCTTTGTTTCAGGTGCTGAATTCTCTGGGTATTTTTAAAATTTATTCCAGAGTTTTAATTTTCTGGGTTGTTTTGGGGATTCGGTGTTTCGATCGGAGTATCAGATTTTGTCTATTTGGCTTTCCGGATAAATTTTAGAATATGTTAAAAAGTTCGACCGGATATAAATACCCAATTTTTTCCCTGTCGGGAAATTTCCAAGTGTTGGATTTTTCCGTAGTTTAACGACGTTCTAAGTAGTGCAAGTAACGCGATGGACCCTCTAGAAGACAACAAACCTTAACTCGATTATGTGACCGTCTTGAACTGTCCTTTGAACCTTAGGGTTTGGGGCAGTACGGCGTGCCACATGTGAGGCGTTGGCTTGACCCTTCTACGGCTGGACCGTTGGTACTGAGGCACGAACTGAATGTTTTTAGACTTATTTCATGTGTTGGTCTGTATCGGGAAAACTTGGGTGTTTGACTGTTCGATCGAAAAGTTTAACATTTTCTATTTATCTGGAATGGGATACAATAATTGGAATTCACAATAGTTATGAGATAACTGAATGAATGTTATAAACATAGCAATTTAGTCTCACTTGATCGGTTGCCACGGAATTTTGATGTGATCAAAAGTCCGTCGCAATCACGTAGCGTACGCGGATACTCGCCGGGTAAACTTAATAGACAGCCTCACTCCATAGCCCCGACCAAGTGACTGTAGGAGAACCCCGTCGCCGAAAACATCCGTTCGGGTGCTCGCGGTAGCGGTGTTCCGCCTTGGTGCACTTCGTCGACGGTATCAGGGGTGCAGCCGTCTACTGAAGTTTACGACGAGCATTCGATCAGGATGTCGGGAATCTTGTTGAATTACCCGACTTGATATTGAAAAGTGTTTTCGATTTTGAGACTAAAATGCGGGGTTTATAATAGTTAGGCATGCGATGTCTAAGGAATTCGTTTGGTCAGGCATGCGATGTCTGAGGTGGTTGCGGATTCCAACTGTTGTAGTTTTACACTTTCTTTTCTGTGACCGTAAGTGTAATATGTGATATCGCCTGTTTCGTTGCTATATGTCAACGACAATTGGGATGCGCATATTTACTTACGTTGATGACATGTGATGTTATGTGTTGCTGGATATGTTATATTGGATCGTCGTGTTTGAATAGCCGAGGGGTTTTTATGTGAGATGAGTGTTTTTCATTTTCATTCATGTAAAAACTTGTATGTAATATTCTTTTATTGGGGCACTTCCAGGTTGCGGAAGATGTCACCGTTTGTATATTATTTACTTTTCCGCACTAGGATAGACCCAAGGAGGGGAGCACAAGTAACCGGGTTCTGGAGTCCAGTGGGAGACCAACTCAAGGAGTCGAGTCCGGGTCTCCTAACTCTAGAATTGGTAGGGTTGCTTGCCGCTCTTGTAGGGGTCTAGGGGTGTGGGATTGGCTATTCATCACGACCGTGGAATCCGTGTTTTATACTGGCTCGTATTGAAAACACGAACGTCCTAGTATATCCAATATTTCATATGATTCTTCTGCTGCGATATCTGTGATGTGATCATGTGATGTTCTGTGATAGATACTGTATATAGTATATATGATATATTATATAGGCGTTACTTATGTTTTACACCCGTGCTAGCCCTGCCCCGCTCTGCCGTTAGTTACCTAACCTAACGGTGCACGAGGGGACATCGAGGCGAATGCGGATGGCATAAGTGTACGTCGTATTTATCTGTGATGTTTAGGTACTTAAATGATGGGACTTCATTAATGTGATTAATGAAATAAAAGAAACCTAAGATGTTGTATAATCGAATTTCAAAATAAAACAGGTAGCTACAGTTCTTGCTTTGCACAGCGGTATATGTGATATATCCTGCACCTTATTCGATGAGGAAAGGACCGAGATCCCTTCACCGGGAGTGACTCCTTTGGCAATAACTGGCAGATGCTACACACTCGGTTTGTCTTTTGATTGCTTTTAAGTGTTTTTGCTTTGCACAGTGATATATATGATATATCCCGCACCTCATTCGACGAGGAAAGGACCGACGATCCCTTCACCGGGAGTGACTCCTTTAGCAAAACTAGAAAAGCCTCAAAAGCACTCCATTTCAAAATCATTTGATTCTACAACGATATCAAGTTCATTACGCAATAGGTTTTCAGAAAAACCTGTCGTAGCCCTCCGTCATTTCAGATACGTACTAGTTAGTATTCGTGCTGCGGTTGTTTGGCCTCCGTCAAGGCGTAGTGTACGGTAGCTAACTAGTGCTTATCTGCTAGCATATGATGCGATTGGATTAGGGTATTCGTACGGCGTTGTTTGGCCTCCGTCAAGGGTCGTGCGGGTGGGTTTAATTCAATCAGGAAATGACGGGTTGAACTTGACTAGCGGACTATGGGTTGTTTGGCCTCCGTCAAGGTCATAGGACGCTAGGGGCAAAATATTATCGGGAATTTCAAGTGTTGAAATTTGCAATGAGATTGCATACCTTCTATGAGATAGTTGGATCCCAATACCCACTGCGAGTAATTGTTACTCCTGGGAGAGTTTTATACATTACAATTAGCCGATCAAGTAGGTGTCTAGAAAGGTGTTAACGAGGTTACGCCTCTGGGAAAACGAGGTTTACATTAATTAGGTTCGTGCGAAAGCACGGGGGACCTCCCTCAAAGTACCGACACTGGCCTGGCTGAAAGATTGGCGAACTTGTAGTGTGTAATTAATCCCGGCTAGTCTTTCCTTTTAGGGTTTGAAGGAAGATTTGATAAAAAGCAGTAGGAGCTATCCTGATTAGATAAAATAATAACCAATCTGATCTTGCAAGAGCATACGCTGAGTGTTTTCTTCTCTCTCTCTCCAGGTAGCGACCATATCACGCCTTAATCAAGATAATAATACGGAATATTGACCGAACCCGCTTGTTATACTGAGCTGGGGAACGTTGGTCCCGCTCCGACTTATAATTGTTATAAGACAGAGCAGGAAATTGGGGATTACCAGAATTCCCGTGCCGCCCAAACGAAGAGAGTGCATGTTGATGCATCATCTTCGGGTGCGTTCATTACAGAGAACTGTTTCTCAGTATCCTTTACGTCCTGGGTATGTGATACCAGATCAGGATCCCAGATATGTAATCTGTTACATAGGGCTATAGAAAGGTAGAGGACTGAGAACGGGTGATAAGTTTCATGAGGCAGAAAACAGGGCAAGAGTTGCAGCCAAGTCTGTTGGTCACTGTCACCCTGTATTACCAATACATTGATTCTGAACGAATGTTATTAGATACCGAACCTGATATACAAAATCATATCAGTCTCTTTATTAGTAAAGAAAGGATATAATTTTGTATTGTTGGATAATGTTTTGAACATTTCCTATATCAAAAGTTGATCGGTTCAGGCACGTTATCTAAAAGCGTTGATGTTCTAAATCAAACTACAGTTCGTTAGTATACGGAACACACAAAAGAGGAAGAGTTCAGAAATGAACGAATCCTTCTTGAGGCATTGTAGACTAGGTCATATCAATGTGACCCGACTAGCTGAAGTTACATAAAGATGCATATTTAAATGAGTTTGAATTTACATCTTGTGAAACTTGCCAGTCATGTCACAGAGATAAGATGACCACAGCTCTGTTTATTGGAAACAGAGAAAGAGTTCGTAAACTCTTGGGATGATACATGTTGATGTATGTAGGTCCCCTGTCTACACATGCCAAGACTGGTTCTTTATACTTCATTACATTCTCTGATGATCTTTCGAGATTCAGACCTATGTTCCTGTTGAAACATGAGTCCGAAGCTTTTGAGATATTCACAGAATATAAGTTAGAAGTAGAGAACTAATACAGGTATAAGTATTATGTCCTTTGATGTGATCAGTGAGGAGAATACTTGAGCACGGAATTCCTGGACTATTCTAAAGGAGAATGAGATTCTCTCTCAGCATTACTCCTCTGTATACACCATAGCACGATGGTATATCGGGGTGGAACAATTACACCCTATGTGATAAGGTGTGCTCTATGATGAGTACTACTGAGTTACCTATTTCCTTTTGGGTGTTATGCGCTTGACAAGCTGCATACCTATTGAATACGGTTTCAATCAAATCAAGTTGCCTACCACTTCATATGTGATATGGAAAAGGAAGAGCCCATATCTTAAGTTCCTTAAGATTTGGGGTTGTCCGGGCTATGTCTAAAAGCATAATCGGGACAAGCTCGAGGCAAAGGTCTGTAATGTAGAACTGGAAATGTTCCAGCTATACAAACTGCAGCTGATGATTTGATAGAACCAAAGGATTCAATAGTTACCAACGAACCTCAGCCTCTCCGCCGATCTAGTAGGGTTTCTCACCCACCTGAGAGATACTTCTGTTTCTCTATGATAGTGGGAGCGAGGATTGCATCATGAGATGATGACCCAACTAGTTTCGAGCTGGCCATCAGGAGTAAGACTCTATAAGAATGGCTGGATGCTTAGCGATCTGAGATGGAATCCTTATACACCAACAAAGTATGGACTTTGGTTGCTATATCTGAAGGGTTAAATTCCCATCAGGAGCAAGTATATCTTGAGAAGATTACTTGGTGTAGATGGAAAAGTTGAGACTTTCAAAGCTAGACTTGTTAAAGGTTTGCATCATTGACCAGGTATGGATCATGACGAAACCTTTTCTAAGGAGCTATGCTTAAGTCCATCCAGATCCTACTTGCCACGGCTACATACCATGACTACGATATCTGGCGGTTGGGTGTCATGACAGCTTTTCTAAATGATATTTTAGAAGAGTGCGTCTATAAGTACACAGCCAGAGGGCCTCGTAGACAGTGGGAGCAGCGGAAACGTGAGCAAGATGCTTTATAGGATAAAGCAGGCATCGCGGAGTTGGAACATCTATTTTGATGGATTAGTCAAAGAAGTTGACATCATCAAAATGGTAGATGAACCTTGTATAAACAAAAATGTAGTAGGGAGTATAGTGACGATCCTCGTAGAGTATGTGGATAACATACTCTTGATAGGGAAGAAGTTTCCTATGCTACGCTTGGTCAATCTCCGTTTATCACAAGCATTCTCCATATAGGATCAAAGTGATACCTCCTAAATCCTGGGTTTTGGATCTATGAGATAGATCTAATTGGATATTAGGACACTCACTAGTTGTAGTGAGATGGTATCAGTTGATCCTAGGGAGAATCACTGGAAGTGTTCCAGAGTGATAAAGACGACTGAGTGTCAGTCACAGGCATTGTCTTTACCCTCAGTAAAGGGACAGTATGTTGGAAGAGTTCCAAGCTAGATACTATGACATACTAGATGATAAAGGCAGGATACATCGCTACTTAAGATGCTACCAAAGAGGCTGTTTGGGTGTATAATGGTTCATGAGATGAACTATGTTCCTACCATTGTGTGACAATGGAGTTGTGGCTTATGCCAAGGAACGCAGGTCCCATCAGTGATCCAGACATATTCTAAGGCAGTATCACATGATCATGGAGATGGTTGATCTCCAGGGTGATCGAGGTTAGGAGAGTAGACTAAGAGGACAACACAGCGAATCCATTCACGAAGGCCTATTCCCAGAGAGAGACTTTTATGGGATGGTTGAGTATGAGATACTGCAACCACTGCTACAGATGGCCCTAGTGCAAGTGGGAGATTGTTAGTTATATGTATGCCCTAGAGGCCATTACTGTACATATGATGTATATTGTAGTGGATGCTAGGACGTATATAGGGAGGACTTTCTTGCTCGACATGATAGTATGCTATCTGGTTGAACTTTACCTTAACGTGTACACTGATTGTCTCTCTGTTACATGTTGGTAAAGCCTTTAGGATGTATACTTGACTACCTGAACTATGATGCGGATCATACTAGCGGGGACATGGTAGTCCATAAGTGCATCCTTCAAAGTCCCTAGTCGTGGGTGTATCGAGACGGGGCATCGATATACCAGAGTAGACTAGCGTATACCTTCTCGACCCATACAGATGGGCGATGGATGATCCCATATCCATTGGTGTGTGACATCAGAGATGATATACGGGTGCTCAGTGGAGACTGGGTACACTGGACGGACTCGCCAAGAACTCCCAGATGGTATTATACCTTACGTCAGACGGCAGTTCTCTGGTGACACTGGTACAGAGTAGTCTGTTGACCCGAGATCGTCATAGAGTCTTGTGTGGTTCCCACTGTGCTTTGATTTCCATCTTACCACGTCCAAGAGGGCGTGCAAAACGGTGGTTTTTGGGTACAGTCCCGAGTCACATGGAGGCAACGAGCGATAGGAGGGGATTCGTCTCTGCCGGTATAGGGAGTTGATGTTGCGCTGTGTTCGATTGGCTATAAACGGAAATCCCTGGCCAGGGTTGCTGAGATTTACTGGTAAGTGTTACCAGTAGTTTCTCGAATTGTTATAGACCTCATATCGACACGACTTATCGAGCTATTGGGGTCTGACGTTTACCACCCCTAGGCGAGATATGCGACATATCAGACGATCATACCGGACTGTACGGTAAGTGTTACTGGTTGGATTCACAGGAGTGTGAGCGGGCTTGCTCGTCGATCTTCTGATCGCTCAATACCCGGGTGGCCGTTACGTTTA
Organism: Agapanthus africanus; assembly: GCA_030015575.1. Taxonomy (NCBI): domain Eukaryota; kingdom Viridiplantae; phylum Streptophyta; class Magnoliopsida; order Asparagales; family Amaryllidaceae; genus Agapanthus; species Agapanthus africanus. Next base: position 416,872,956 of record CM057342.1, read on the forward strand.
GCAGACCGCTTGCGGCTTGTGGGTGTTTGATATGATCATCATTTGCTGCCGGCGTATTGACGAGTCTTTAGAGTCCTACACAGAGGTTTCCTGGCTCAAGCGAAACGAAATAGGAGCGCATATGAGATATGTGCGGGACCGAGAGTAATGCGTGTATGTGATACCGCATTACATTCTCGCGATAAATGTATCGATTAGGTTATATGCGATATACCCTAATTATCGAATCAAGGATTGATTCAATAAACCGGTACATTGGATATTAGTCGGTTATATGCGATATGACTGAATCGTTAAATCAAGTGTTGATTTAATGATTTAATGCATAATTATATATTTGATATATTACTTTGCATTAACTAGTATTGGTTCACTTAAGATGGATTTTCTCACTCGGATGTGCGCATTGTATATGCGATATGATTTTGTGCACTTGGGTGTATCATGTTTGATGATACAAGTTTACTTGAGTTTGTGTAAAGATTGAACCATGGTTATTTAAATGATTAGGGTTTAGATTTTCATATCTATTTATTTATTTATTTTTTACGGAAATGATAATGAGAAGAATGGTTGCTAGTTTTGTTTTATTCTTTGAACCTTCATGAAGCATTGACTTTAGTAACCATTTTGTCTCATGCTTAACCCTAACCATCCCACTTAACCATAATTCATTCTCTACACTAGACCATGGTTAGTTTATGATAAGTATTTGATTTATTTTCTATTTAATATATACTTATCATAACACATTTCCATCTTCTTCTTCATCTTGACACATGAAGAAACCTTACTTCATCAATGGTGATTGATGAAAACAAGTGAGAAATCCAATTCTAAAGTCTACCCACTTCCTATTTCTTCATCCTCTTGCCAAGTAGTAGAGTGTGTTTCCTTCACAAATTTTCTTGACTTGTTGAAGTTGGAGCTTGATCTAGCGATGCCTCGACGTAGATCATCTTCGGCACGTCGTCGATGACCTAGCCCGCTTCTTCTCCGATGAAGCCGACGCTAGAGCCCGGGATTGTATGAGGACAGCGAGGAGACTTCATTGCGGAGCTATGAAGGTGGAGAACTGGATCTACAAAGGTTGTATTTCCGTATTCTTGTAGTTAAGTGTTAACTAGTTTGCTTTGTCGCCTAGAAATCTAGCCAACGATCCGTTCTAGGGTTTTTCGGCACCGTTTAAATTTGAAATTGGCATGATTGATGCCTTGTGAGACCTCATTAGGGTGCCTAGGAACCCTACAATTTTGTAACTTGAGTTTAAGCAAAACCATGGGCTAAAACTATTCGTAATTAAACCATGGTATTAATCCATTTTTGCTTTTCTCAAATAAACCAAATATACAAATATGTAACCATGTAAGTCTTGCATTGCCACATTAATGTAACATCAACCATGACACATGTATGCTTGCATGTGTGCATCCATATCAACATATACATACACTCATGCATGCATCATAAAGAAATAGGTTTTAATAAATGACCTAATAGATTTAATATTAAATCAACACTTGATTTAATAACCCGGTCATATCACATACGACCCGTCCAACAGAAAACACCCGATTAAAATGTGGTATCCAATACACGCATTTAATCGAGCTCCCGCGCATATCACATATGCACCCCACATCGTTTTGCCTAAGCTAGGAGACCCCTTTGTGGGACTCTAAAACTCGTCAATACGATAACAGTAGGCAGTGATCACATCACATGCCCACAAATCATCAGTAGCACAAGCTATACGTAACGGTTCCTAGGTATTGAGCGATCAGAAGAAACACAAGCAAACCTGTTAAAACTCCGGTCATGCCAACTGGTAACACTTACCGTACAGTCCGGTCTCTTCGTCAAATATGTTGCATATGTGAGTCTAAGGATGGTATCGTCGACCCCAATAACCCAATAAGTCGTGCCGGTATATGGCTCAAAACAGATCGAGAAACTACAGATAACACTTATCAGTAAATCTCAGCAGCCCTGGCCAGGGACTTCCTGTTATAGCCAATCGTACATGGTGCAACATCAACGCCTAATACTGGGAGAGACGAAACCCCTCCTATCTGTCACGACCCGAAATGGCATGTGACTGGCACTTGAATCATATGAAGTCTATAGGACCCCATCTAATTCAAGTAAGCCAAAATCCTAATAATCTAAACCATTTATAAGAATAAAGTGAAGGGAAACTTGTTTAAAAAGTTGTGTATAAATCACTTTGAAAGTCGTAGTAAACATTTTTAAAACATCAAGTTTTTTCCGAAAATTTCGGCAGAGTCTCCTTTGTAAATACTGACCCCAAATGGGTACAACATGAATAATATACATAATGATAAAAGGCATCCCCAAGCGGGAGCTAGCTCTTCGCTAATTGGCGGTCACAACCACGCAAGAAATATAATATACAACGCCGAAGGGCGAGGATCAAAATGTTAGTTATGTATATGCCCTAGAGACTATTGTTGTACATATGATGTATATTATGATGGATGCTTGGATATATACAGAGAGGACTTTCTTGCTCGTCATGATAGTATGCTATTTGGTTTCACTTTATCTTAACATGTTGACTTGTATTGGTTTACTGTCTTTCTCTCACATGTTGATAAAGCCCTTAGGATTTGTACTCGACTACTGGGACTATGATGAGATCATACTAGTGGGGCCACGGTAGTCGATGAGTACATCCTATAACTGTTCCTAGTCGAGGGTATATCGAAACAGGGCATCGATACACCAGAGTAGACTAGCGTATACGCATCTTGACCCATATGATGGGCGATGGATGATCCCATATCCATCGGTGTTTGACATCAAGGATGGTGTACAGGTGCTCAGTGGAGATTGGGTACACTGGACGGACTCGTCGAGAACTCCCAGATGGTGATATACCACACGTCAGATGGCAGTTCTCCGGTGACACTGGTACAGGGTAGACTGTAGACCCGAGATCGTCATAGAGTCTTATATGATTCCTATTGTGCTTTGATTTCCACCTTATCACGTCCAAGAGGGCGTGCAAAACGGTGGCTTTTGGGTACAGTCCCGAATCACATGGAGGCAATGAGCGATAGGAGGGGATTCGTCTCTCCCGGTATAGGGAGTTGATGTTGTGCTGTGTTCGATTGGTTATAACTGGAAGTCCCTGGCCAGGGCTGATATAGAGATATACTGATAAGTGTTACTAGTAGTTTCTCGACCTGTTATGAGCCTCACATCGACACGACTTATCGGTTACTGGGGTCTGACGTATACCACCCTTAGACTTGATATGCGACATATCAGACGAACAGATCGGACTTTACGGGAGTGTTACTGATTTGATTCACAGGAGAACGAACCGGCTAGCTTGTTGATCTTCTGATCGCTCAATACCTGGGTGGCTGTTACGTTTAGCTGACCGCTTACAGCTTGTGGGTGTTTGATATGATCATCACCTGCTACCGGCGTATTGACGATTCTTTAGAGTCCGACACAGAGGTTTCTTGGCTCAGGAAAAACGGAGTAGTGGTACATATGTGATATGTGCAGGACCGAGGATAATGCGATATGTGAAACCGTACTATATTCTTGCGATATTTAGATATGAACCGGGTTATCGGATCAAGTGTTGATTCGATGAATCGGTACATGATATATTAGTCGGTTATATTCGATATGTAAGTGCACGGCGGCGCCCCGGCCGTCAATCCGACGCCAAAAATGCGGAAGCGAAAAACTTTAATTTTGCAAACTAGCAAACCGGCACCACCGCGCACTAAAACGCGGATCGAACCATTAACTAGTCCTAGCTAACTACAAGACGGGTTAGAGATATACCGACTGATCCGAGTCCTCCGGTCTTCTCGTCGTCGTCCCGATCTCCTGCGGATACTCCGGTCGTCGCCTCCTTGCCGGAAGGGCACCACATCGTCTGCATCTTTTACGGGCTCCCACCTCAATACCGAGGCAACTCGAGCATGAAGCTGGCTAGTCGACGTGCCCAAGATTTGCTGTAGAATGTGTAGTGCTCAAGTCTCATTTCGGGGTTGTAGGAATTGCCATATGGTGGAGGAAAGATATCAGCTTTTGGAGAGGGAACTTGTGGGGATATATCAAAGCCAAAAGAGCAAAAATCCCACACTTGAAATTTTGGACAGCCCCATGCCTCTCTTGGCCGGCCATGGCATGGTGGGAGAGGAGAGAATGGAGTGTGTATCAAAAGAATGAGAGAGCTATCCAATAATCCAAGGGAGAGAGAGAGAAGGCTATCATGCAAAGGAATGATCACTTGGAAAGTCCAACACTCAAACAACAATCATCACACTTCATCATCAACAAGCATGATGACAATCAAAGCCAACACTCGACCACAACCATCATCTCAAGTATGATGACTCCAAATGGTCAAGCCATCTGACACAAAAAAAGTCAAGTGATGGTGAGCCATCATGATCCAACAAAATGCAAAGAACACCCTCCACAAATACTTATTTGCAACAATGCAAATAAGCCCTCCTCCACCAATCTTCGGCCAATGAACGATACAAAGAAATATGGCCGAAACGGAAAGCAAACTGGCAACTCCAGAAAACTGGTCCCGTAATAAATTACAGGAAAACCCCGATACTGTGTATACACACCCGCATTTGTATTCCGACCGAAATACAAATGCAATGAGACAAAATCTACACTGTACTATACTAGGATCCGGCTTAAACCAAAGCCGACTAGTATTATCCGTTTGATCCTGATCCGTGCAATACCGCACGTATCTGATCGAACCCTGCCATATATCCATGCGGCCTCTAGTACAAACTGTCCGATCCTGATCCGTGCAATACCGCACGTATCTGATCGGACCTTGCCATATCTCCATACGGCCTCTACAGCTTTTCGCCCGAAAGCTGAGTAACTGAATATGGGGGACTCTAAAGACTCATCAACATCTTGGTTGTGGATTTAACCACTAGTACATCAGAGGTACAAGCCAATACGTAACGGGCTACCAGGTATTGACCAAAAGGGACGTCTGTAAGAGAACTCAGCCTGACACCCTACTGAGCCTGTCAGTGACAATATCCGTACAGTCCGCTCCGTTCGTCTATGAGCATCGCATGGCGGGTCTAGGGGGTTGGTAAAAGTCAGACCCCCAAAAGCGGTACAAGTCGTGTCGGAGTGTAGCCCAGAACACCCTGAGATACTACTGGAATACCTACCAGTAAATCTCCTGCCTCGGCCGAGGGCTTCGTGTAATGGCTCTCCTAGACACAGCGCGACCTCACCCCCAATACCGGGAGAGACGAACCCCTGAAGATACGCTCACTGCCTCCATGTGGCTCGGGACTGTACCCAACTAAAACCTGTTTGCACGTCTCCTTTGAGCGTGGTAGGGTAGTAATCAAAGTACAGTGGGTACTCACACGAGACAAATGACGATCCTCAGGTCGATGAACTAACCTGTACACATGTCACCTGGGAACTGCTATCTGATGTCTGGTATAGGACCAACTAGCATATTCCCGGCGAGTCCTGTCCGGTGTACTCATATCCCAATGAGCACCTATATACATCTTAGGTGATCCAACTGACACCAATGGCTTGTGAGACCGGCCACCGCCCCTCGTCGGGGTCTCGACTGTATACACTAGTCTACTCTGGAGTATCGATGCCCTGTCTCGAAACTCTCACGACTAGGGACCATTTAAGGATATGCTTATAGACTGCCAGCTCCCACGTATATGATCGCCCTCATACTGCTGGTGGTCAAGCAAGAATCCTAGGGGCTCTATCAACGTGTAATAGCGACCTGTCAGGTCAACTAAGCAGTACACGATGATAAAGATAAACCAGATAGCATACTATCATCTCGAGTAAGACTGTCTTACTGGGACAGGTCCTCCCTCAATCATTGCAATCACGTGCCTGTGATCCAATAATTGACTCTGAGGGCACTATCTCCAACAATCTCCCACTTGCACTCAAGGCTAATTATTGCGATGTCGCATACTCAAAGCCTGTGTGATACCGAACACCCAACTCCTCTACTTGTCAGTCTCACAAAGCTCGTTTGCGAAACTGTTGCGTTCGAGGAATAGCCTCAGTGAGTTGATCTGCTTTGAGGTTTCTTTCTATGTCTCTCTTAATCTCAAGTTCGCGGAGAAACCCATCTCCCGAAATGAGTAATACATGTCCAAGAATGTGTCTGGATGTCTGATAGGACCTAGCTCATAAATGAACTCCAAATCCAAACTTCTTAGACTGTATCGTCAACTGAACTTAATCAGTATCCTGCGCCATGCCTCCCTCAGTATTGCCTTGGACCACCTGTCCAAAATACTGCCCCTCGTCAGAAGGAAAAAACTATAACTCTGACAACCTCCTTGTCGTCCAGGTCACCTTGGAAGCCTGGAATGATAACTGTCTCCCGAATGAGGCTGTCGTTAGCATATCCCTAGAACATCCACTTATGTTCTAAAACTGCTTCCGACTGTTTCTTCAGGATTGGATTAATGTCAACTTATTGCATCTAGTGCAAGAACAACATCTGGTGTGGTACTTGACATCTCATGATTGACTCAATTGCCTAAGCAAGTGATCTGCCAATCTTGCACATCCCTCTCCCCTTTAGTCTGTAAGACACCTTTAGAGAGGGTGACTCCATCTTCTGCAGGTAGACTACCGTGCATGGAGTCGTCCATTCTAAATACTCTTAGAATGCTGTCTGAGTACCCTGATTGGGAAACCACCCAAATCTAGATCTAAAGCCATAGATCTAGTAACCAGTATGTCAGATATAAAATCCATTTCCTTTGTGGAGAACACTGTGTGACGACCAAAGTATAACCGATCGTAGTATAGGAATATCACTTCCTACTCTGTGTATGTCATCCAAATACCAGGACATCATACCCTACTACCTTCTCAACAGATCCATCCCCTATTCTGATGAAGTTAAACCTATGACTGTCACATCAGAAATGGATGATCTCTCTCCGCTATATCTGCTTTAGTCTATAAATAGACATAAGCTACCTGTCCACCAATGCTTCCGCTGCTCCCACTGACTATGACAACCCTCTGGTAGAGTCATATAGACGTACACTTCTAAAGCCAGTTTAGAACGACGCTATACTCATCCTCCCGCCGGGTCTCGCAGCCTGGAACAACAACAATGTTAAGTGTGGGTACACAAGAACTTCCCTGTCACCGTCCTTGAGGCTACCGGAGTACCTCTCGGGTGCCTGAAGTTACCCATCGTATCTGCGGAGTGGCCAATGGAATGTCAAACCAGAATGAATCTTTAGGTTCCTATCAAACCTTCAGTAATCGTTTGTGGTTCTGGAATCACTTCCAGTTCTACCATACTCCCACTACTGTTTTCTGAAAAAATCCATTTTTTAATAAAACTATGGCGAGTCTAGAACAATATCGCTATTGTTCATCCAGATGGTAGAAAATCAACCCTCGTCATAGCCTGGGTCAACCCACAAACAGCCATTACAGAAACGTGCCTTGTGTTATCCAGAGTCTGGTTTTAATCATAAGCTAGACAACTCCCCGTACCTTAACATCGTTAAGATATGAACTGTTTTATATCTAATATAGAACCAGAGGCACTGATTTAATTGAACCAGATTCAAATCATGCAGCTGTCTCCGGTGCATGTCAACTAAATGGAAGGAGGCCGATCAGCGTTACTCAACTTAGGAATACTTCCAATTATGAGTAACCTGAAAGAGAAGCAAGTTCTCTTAACCATTACTATCAACTGAATACCATATACAATTATCTACATCTTCGATCACTTTGAAGAATCCCGATACTTGCTACACCTGGTTCTCTACTGTATTCAAATACCTAAAACTTCTCAAAATTCGGACCCTGTGTTTCCACGAAACACCTGTCTAAAAACTAGAGAAGTTATAAGTAAACCGAATATAGTACGAGGACCAACCCCTCTGTCCTGATGGACCCTAGACAACATACAATACCCTGTATAAGTTCTTTGAGTCTGATAACTCATTCACTGTGTATCGTAGGTTGAAAACTGTACTTATGGTTAAGAAGAATTACACCACTGTTTAATGCTCCTTACCTAACCATCTACTGATATAGGTAAATGTCATAGACATAATTTCAAAAGGTATATCTCACTCTATGAAAATTGACGTACAGATTTATCAATTTGAAATTGGTGCACAACAGCGGATATTCAAAACTAAATATTTGCCATCCGGCAAACAACCCAGGTGACATCCTCAAATATCACCGATTACAACGAATCCCGATATAATGAGGACAATCACCTAATTCCCAATAGCTTACTCCCATTCATCATCTGTAAAACCATACAGATGTGAGAATCTTACCTGGTAAATACATACCCTGGAGTAAGTGTCTAATTGGGAAATCTGTTTTCTTTTAACAGCACACAGTGAAACTGAAACATTGAAATGTTTCGATGGAGTATCCTGGTATTCTTAGTAATGCCTCTACCATTATCCAGATTCACAACTGTAACCGTATATCTCTTTGCCACCTCTCCAAATCCCTTTATTTGTCTTTAGTCATTACCTTCTGCACACCCCTTAGGCCAAATGGTTTTCTTCCTTCCCTACCGTTCGGCACCAGCCTATGGTTTGGAAGAAGACTATCCAATAAGCATAATGGGTGTACTGTCCTAATCCTAGGAGCACTCGCAATGCGAGAGAAGGTGAAGATAAAAGACACCTGAATAAACCTTATTCCTATTTCTCCTGAACCAGAATCCATCCCCGAACTGGAACAAGTTCCTTTCGAGTTCGTATATAACCATACGACGGAGTATCCAATAATCTATGGATCTTCGTAGTGATACGGAGTGTCCTGGAGAAATACAAAGGTGATTTTAGGATTGGCGAAGAAATACTTGGTTTGGTCGTGAATATTAGTCGCAATTTACTTTGCCCTCTTACTAATCCCTTGCTTTGTCTTAACTTAATACCTTCTGCACACCATCGTTATGCTAATTGGTTTTCTTCATTCCCCACCAGTCGGAACCAGCATAAGGTTTGGAAGAAGACTATCCAATTTGCATAATAGGTGTACTATCTCCTAAACCAAGGAGTACTCACAACTCGAGAGAAGGTAAAAGGAAAAGACAACTGAATAATCCTATCCGTTTTCTCCAGAACCTGAAACCATCCTCGAATAAATTCTTTCGAGTTCGTATCTAACCATACGATGGTTTTGTCCAATGGAAGTGGACGTTCGTAGTAATACGGGGTGTCCTGGAGAAAAGGGTAAAAGTAGGAGTGGCAATGAGGTTTGCAACTCTGACAATCCAAAAGCCGGTGTTTAAGAAGGTTCGGTCAACTTGGTCTCTGAGTCATAGTCTTAGGGTCGGGTCAATGGTCGCTGCCAAAGAGAGAGAGAAAAGAAACACTCAGCGTGCACTCTAACCTAGATCAGAATGGTTACCAATTTATCTAATCTGGAAACCTTCCACTGTAACGTCAAATTCTTCTCCAAACCTGAAAGAAGAATTAGTCGGGATCACCCGAGGAGTAAACCAACTCATCAGCGGGAATCGGGATCCAACTATCACCGCATGATAACGTGACGGAATCTGCTCACGCTATCACACTCCAGAAGGTATGAGCATATCTGGCAAGTTTCAGTTCTTTTGAAAACTCCCAATGAGATTTTTGCCCCATGCTATTATGACCTTGGCGTGAGGTCAAAATATCATAAGTAACATGTCAAGTTCTACCCATCATTGTCCTGGTTAATTTGAATCCACCCGTACATACCCTTGACGTAGGCCAAAATAGTAGTACGACTGTCCCAAACCAACGCATCTATCTATGCAACAGATAAATACCCGGCAGCAACCAAACACTATGCCTTGGCGTGAGGTCAAAATACATAGCTTGAATACTACCGAATATTTAGCTGAAATGACGGAGGGCTACGAATGGTTCCTGGCGAAAACCTTTAACGTAATGAACTTGATATCGTTGAAGGAACGGATAGCTTTTTCAAAATATAGTGACGAAAACCATTGTTAAAGAGGTCACTCCCGGTGAAGGGATCTCGGCTCTTTCCCCGTAGAATGAGGTGCAGGATATTCCAACTGAATACCACGGTGCAAAGCAAAAGTAATCGGCTATAGTGAAGTTAATGCCCTGACGGAAACTTCTGTCCAAGGGGTCACTCCCGGTGAAGGGATCTCGGCCCTTGCCTCGTCGACTGAGGTGCTGGATATTCATAACCGAATATCACTGTGCAAAACAAAAGTGAATATCCTTGCACTAACAGCTTTTTGAAAAGTGTTCCAACAACATCAGATTAGGTTTGTATTTAACTTGCATTGATCCGAATCAATGCAGTTCCATCAATTGATCACACCATAAAGAACGAAAATAATATGACGTACGTATATGCCATCCGCATTCGCCACTGGGTCCCGTCATTACCCGTTAGATTAGCTAACTAACGACAGAGCGGGGACTGGACTAGCGCGGATGCAAAACATATACAACATCTACTAATATATATACCAATATATTATATTCGCTCAAGGCGTGATAAAAATGCAACATCACAGAAATGTACAGCATCACAGAACAATACAGATATCTGGGATCCCCGGGTTTCACAGAGCCACTATCTGAAACCCGACGTTCCCCTGGTCGTGTGGATAGCCTGTGCAATGAAATCCTAGACCCCTACGGGCGCGGCAAGTTACCCGCCAAAACCTGAAGCGAGGCAGCCCCCTTCAACAATGTGAATGGACCACCCAGCACTTCACGGAATCCGGTAACTTGGGCACCCCTCCTGGGTCAAACTGTATCCCCTACGAGTGCGGCGAATAGCCCGCCAATCCTAGAGTGAAGGCCTTTCCGTCTCAATGCCATGAGATGCGGACTTGTTGCCCTCTAGAACCCGGCTATCCGTGCACCCCTCCGCGGGGTAATCCTAGTACAGAAAGTAAAATATACATACAACGGGTACATCGACCGCAACCTGGTCGTGCCCCAAAATAATAATACAAACAGGCAGTGACGGCAGTCCACATGTCGGACGCTCGCCCCGCAATATCAAATGTACATAATACAACCAAAACTGTACTAGCATTGCATCCAGGCTATCCCCACGACCGATCCGCAACATCACAGCAATACACAGAACATCAACGTGAAAGTCACGTTCGCAAATCCGTCTAACCGGGCTATAGCAGTTAGACAGGATTTACCGATCAAGTGGCATTCACGGTCGCAGATATAATGTAAATACTGTGAACCAATGTGTTTAAAATATCCGATCGATCAAATTTTAACAAGTGGGCCCCAAGCACTACTGTAGCACACCAAGAAGTTCTGGGCCCAAAATTAATATTCCAAAACCCCTATTTTAATCCCAGAAAGCAAATGAAGAAAATTGATACAGTAATCTCATCATAGTGCGGCGGAACCGCCGCCTAAAGGGGGGTTTGGCCGTGGTTCCGCGCTCCCGTTGTTGAATTACTGTATCGAATTTCTACAGTATCCTTAGAATTTCAGTACATCAATTTTCTACAACCTGAAAAAAATTTCGAGCCAGAAAAAATTCGACAGAAAACTGATGTGAAGAAAACGCGGATTTTTGGAATTTTGTTCGATCGGAAATGTAAAACACATTAGACAAAGCTAGACTATGTTAATGGCGAGTCTCTGATACCACTGTAAGTGCACGGCGGTGCCCCGGCCGTCAATCCGACGCCAAAAATGCGGAAGCGAAAAACTTTAATTTTGCAAACTAGCAAACCGGCACCACCGCGCACTAAAACCCGGATCGAACCATTAACTAGTCCTAGCTAACTACAAGACGGGTTAGAGATATACCGACTGATCCGAGTCCTCCGGTCTTCTCGTCGTCGTCCCGATCTCCTGCGGAAACTCCGGTCGTCGCCTCCTTGCCGGAAGGGCACCACATCGTCTGCATCTTTTACGGGCTCCCACCTCAATACCGAGGCAACTCGAGCACGAAGCTGGCTAGTCGACGTGCCCAAGATTCGCTGTAGAATGTGTAGTGCTCAAGTCTCATTTCGGGGTTGCAGGAATTGCCATATGGTGGAGGAAAGATATCAGCTTTTGGAGAGGGAACTTGTGGGGATATATCCAAGCCAAAAGAGCAAAAATCCCACACTCGAAATTTTGGACAGCCCCATGCCTCTCTTGGCCGGCCATGGCATGGTGGGAGAGGAGAGAATGGAGTGTGTATCAAAAGAATGAGAGAGCTATCCAATAATCCAAGCGAGAGAGAGAGAAGGCTATCATGCAAAGGAATGATAACTAGGAAAGTCCAACACTCAAACAACAATCATCACACTTCATCATCAACAAGCATGATGACAATCAAAGCCAACACTCCACCATAACCATCATCTCAAGTATGATGACTCCAAATGGTCAAGCCATCATGACACAAAAAAAGTCAAGTGATGGTGAGCCATCATGATCCAACAAAATGCAAAGAACACCCTCCACAAATACTTATTTGCAACAATGCAAATAAGCCCTCCTCCACCAATCTTCGGCCAATGAACGATACAAAGAAATATGGCCGAAAAGGAAAGCAAACTGGCAACTCCATAAAACTGGTCCCGTAATAAATTACAGGAAAACCCCGATACTGTGTATACACACCCGCATTTGTATTCCGACCGAAATAAAAATGCAATGAGACAAAATATACACTGTACTATACTAGGATCCGGCTTAAACCAAAGCCGACTAGTATTATCCGTTCGATCCTGATCCGTGCAATACCGCACGTATCTGATCGAACCCTGCCATATATCCATACGGCCTCTAGTACAAACTGTCCGATCCTGATCCGTGCAATACCGCACGTATCTGATCGGACCTTGCCATATTTCCATACGGCCTCTGCAGCTTTTCGCCCGAAAGCTGAGTAACTGAATGTGGGGGACTCTAAAGACTCATCAACATCTTGGTTGTGGATTTAACCACTAGTACGTCAGAGGTATAAGCCAATACGTAACGGGCTACCAGGTATTGACCAAAAGGGACGTCTGTGAGAGAACTCAGCCTGACACCCTACTGAGCCTGTCAGTGACAATATCCATACAGTCCGCTCCGTTCGTCTATGAGCATCGCATGGCGGGCCTAGGGGGTTGGTAAAAGTCAGACCCCCAAAAGCGGTACAAGTCGTGTCGGAGTGTAGCCCAGAACACCCTGAGATACTACTGGAATACCTACCAGTAAATCTCCTGCCTCGGCCGAGGGCTTCGTGTAATGGCTCTCCTAGACACAGCGCGACCTCACCCCCAATACCGGGAGAGACGAACCCCTGAAGATACGCTCACTGCCTCCATGTGGCTCGGGACTGTACCCAACTAAAACCTGTTTGCACGTCTCCTTTGAGCGTGGTAGGGTAGTAATCAAAGTACAGTGGGAACTCACACGAGACAAATGACGATCCTCAGGTCGATGAACTAACCTGTACACATGTCACCTGGGAATTGCTATCCGACGTCTGGTATAGGACCAACTAGCATGTTCCCGGCGAGTACTGTCCGGTGTACTCATATCCCAATGAGCACCTGTATACATCTTAGGTGATCCAACTGACACCAATGGCTTGTGAGACCGGCCACCGCCCCTCGTCGGGGTCTCGACTGTATACACTAGTCTACTCTGGAGTATCGATGCCCTGTCTCGAAACTCTCACGACTAGGGACCATTTAAGGATATGCTTATAGACTGCCAGCTCCCACGTATATGATCGCCCTCATACTACTGGTGGTCAAGCAAGAATCCTAGGGCTCTATCAACCTGTAATAGCGACCTGTCAGGTCACCTAAGCAGTACACGATGATAAAGATAAACCAGATAGCATACTATCATCTCGAGTAAGACTGTCCTACTAGGACAGGTCCTCCCTCAATCATTGCAATCACGTGCCTGTGATCCAATAATTGACTCTGAGAGCACTATCTCCAACACGATATAGCCGGATTGTCGAATCAATTGTTGATTCGATGATTTAATGTATAATAATATATATGATATATTGTATTACATTATCTAATATTAGCTCGCTTTATTATTTTATTTTCTCACCGATTAATACATTGATATATGCGATATATATTAATTGTATTATTTTCTTTTGTTACAAATATAATATATATGTGATATATATTATAGTAACATGATATGATTTATTATGAAACATGTTTAGTTGATTAGGGTTAGCTATTTCTTGCTCATTCTAGAAGGATTTCTTTTTGTCTTGGTTAAGATATTATGGTTGATATTTATCCATGGCACATTACTTAACCTAACCAAATCCTAGCTCTAGTTTATTCTCTACAAAGGTTAAGCTTCTCATCATTGACCATGGTTCCATAATCAATCATATATTCTTATCTACTATTCATCACAAAAGGATTTATCTCAATTCTTCATCTTCTCCTCTCTTGAGTTTTTTGAAAGAGCTCACTAGTTATTTCTTTTGTGATGATTTCTTGTGAGAAATTGATATAAAAAGAAAGCATAAATACTACTCCATCATCCTCATCTAATCTAGCCTATTAGATTAGGGTGTTCACCTCATTAGAGTGAGAGAGCTTGAGTTATAGCAACTTCGACGTAGATCATCGGAGAAGAGGATCACTACAAGCTAGAATGGATCGTTCGAGTCGTGGAGCCTACCTTGAGTCCGGGAGATTATGGATCGTGGCGAAGGGACTTCTACTCGGAGCTTGTGAAGTGAAGGAGCGGACTACAAAGGTTGTTATCCCTCATACTTAGTAGTAAAAGATGTTTTCTTGCATGTTAAACCCTAATAATCTAGCAAAGATCCCGGCTTTGGGTTGTTCGGCACGTCTAAATTTTTATTCGGGCATGTTTGATGCCTTATGAACCTTCACAAGAGTGCCTAGGAACCCTGTTCCCCTCCGAATGGCGGCGCACAAGACTGCGATGTCCTGACGCTGAGATTCGGGGCAGATGCTATTTGGTTTTATCCGTCCACCTCTCCGAAGATGCCAAGTTGATTTATGGCACCGTATATCGGAGGTTTAGACGGATGCGGCCGATGTAGCAGACTTCGTCAGATTCCCCCTCGCTTGAGGGGTTTTTGATTGTAGGGACGCTCTTCCCTGCAGGCGCAAGCCCCTGCAGTTAATTACGCTACCGCATCGCGGTCACAACTTTCTCGTTCTCTAGAATTTCACTTCGTGTCGTGGATGTTTGTTTTGTTTATGGTTGCCCATGGATTGTATACGGAGACTATGTTAAGCCGTCGTCCGTAGGACGTGGATTAGTCCAAATCCGTATTTACTTAGATTTGGGTTTGGTATTTTTGTTTAAGGATACATTAGTCGCGTTGCGGCTAAGATCAACTTAAACGTTCGTTAAGGATACGATAGTCCTGTTTGAGACTAAGATCAACTTAACTTGATAATCCATTTAATATCTGGCCATTGGGACTCATCACCTCTCTGACGTCGTTGAAGGATTACCACGATAGGTGTCAGAGGAGTTCAGAGATGTACCCTCGAACCAAAGTCGATTTGGAGTTTTATTGTCCATTTGAATGTTTAAGGATACGTTAGCCGTGTTTGGGGGCTAAAATCAACTTAAACGGGATCGTTTAGATCCGGCAAAAGAGCATTTGGAGGCTCTATTGTTCCAGTTTAGGGACGTAGTGGTCTATAGGTAGTTTAGGGACATGGTGGTCCGCATTCCAGTTTAAGGACGTGGTGGCCCGTCATTAGTTTAAGGACATTTCGGTCCATCGCCAGTTTAGGGAAGTGGTGGTCCGTCATTAGTTTAAGGACATTTCGGTCCAATATTAGTTTAAGGACGTTCCGGTCCAACATTAGTTTAATGACGTTCCGGTCCATCAGTTTAAGGACCCCGCAGTCCGTATTCATGTGTGGTCGTTGGGACCCGTCACTTCTCTGACGTCGTTGAGGAATTACAACGATAGGTGTCAGAGGAGTTCGGAGATGTACCTTCGAACCGGATGTAAATTGATTTAGGGAGCGGCTGTGTTCAGTCAATTTAATTTGAGGACTTATGGCCATGACTGGGCTAAGTCCAGTTTCAATATTCTTTTGTCTTTGGCCTATTGGACTTGTGCTAGGGCCTTGCCCCTTCACTGCATTATTTTCCTTTCTTTTGGTTGGGCTCTGCCCTTTATAAATGATGCAGAGCATCTATTTTGTTTGGGCTCTGCCCTTTTTTTAAAATGCATAGCATTTTTGATTAGGCCTGTTAGGCCTTTTAATTGGGCTCTGTCCCTTTTCTTTAATAATGCAGAGCATTGAGTACTCTGACAATACCCCACGTGGCTTGTCAGGCGCTTTGCACCAAGTAATGAGCGCAAGCTCATATGGGGGTGACACGTGTCACGCTCTGGCGAGCGCAAGCGCAACAGCGCAGTGCGCTATGTCAGTGCGCTGCGCTGCTGCGCTACTGACACGTGGCACTTCTTGGTGGCTTGCGCCAATACAGGAGCGCAACAGCGCAGTTCTTGCAAGTGCAGAGCACTGTTTTATCTTTTGATCGATTTTAAATCAAAGAAAACAAGTTTTTCTTGTTTTCAAGGAACCAATGGTTCATATGCAAGTGCAAAGCACTATTATTAGTTAGTTTTCTTTCTTATTGAAGATCATTAATCTTGTTTTTTGATCAATGATCTGTTTTTAAGAGAATTTTCTCTTTTTCTGAAGGTTTTTACCTTTTTTGCTCTTGAGGAATTCTTCAGAGTTCTCTTTTTTTTCCTCTCAGAAAATGTTGGTGCCTTTGAATTGAGGCTTGGGGTCCTTTTTATAGTGATCATAAATTAGTTAAATTTGTTAAAGAGATCTTTCTCTGAGTGATTTGGGGAATTTTCCCCACCGTTGGATCTTTGATCCAAGGGCTTCTGTTTTACAGAAGAAAATCTTCTCGTTTTAATAAGAACAGAAAAGATTTCTTTAGAATTTTAATTCTGTTTGGCGCAAATGCCCCAGCACGTGACACGTGTCGCGCAGCGCAACTACGCAAGCGCATCTGCACTGACACGTATCGCGCAGCGCAACTGCGCTAGCGCATCTGCGCTGACACGTGTCGCGCAGCGCAGTGCTTGCGCAACTGAAGCGTTGCTTCCTTTAATTTTACTTAAAATAGAGCTTTGCTCTGATTGGGTGCACTGCCTTGGGCGTTGCGCTGCCGTATCAGGTTCTGACACGTGGCGCTTTGCGCGCAGCGCAGAGAATCTGAAGTGTTGCTTCAAAATTTGAATTTTGTAATTCAAACAGAGCCTTACTCTGATTAGGGGAAACAAACCCTACAGTGGTATCAGAGCCTTGCTAGAGCATTAAGCGTTGTGTTAACGAAGTTAAAACTCCGAACGAACCCGGATTCGTCATTTTAAACCCCTCTCTGGATAATTTTTTAAATCTGGGATTTTTCAGAATTAAAAATTCCTAAAAAATTCAGCATGGAAATATAAATATTATTGTGAAAAATGTGTCACCAATCCGTACATACCACCGCGGAACCGCGGCCGTACCGCGCTTGGGCCGCGGATCCACGGTGGTAATGTGGAGTTGGGTCTTAGGTTTTCTACAGTAATATCAGTATCTGTATTTTATATTTTCTGGGTATTTTTAATCTGACTCAAGTGTTGAGTGTTCTGGGGTTTATTTTGTAATCGTTGATTCGATCGGAAAATTTAAATTCGTTATCATTTCCGGATATTTAGAAACTGTTAAAATGTTCGAACGGATATCATTAACTCACTTTTTCCCGGCACGAAAAACTTTCAAGTGTTGAATTTTTATCGGGTTTAAATCTTTCGGAAAAATATGCAAGTAACACGGTAGACCCTCTAGAAGTCAACAAACCTTAACTCAATTATGTGACCGTCTTGAACTGCCTCTAAACATTAGGGTTTGGGGCAGTACAGCATGCCACATGTGAGGCGTTGGCTTGACCCTTCTACGTCTGGATCACCGGTACTGTGACATATTCTGAGATTATTTGAACTCCGCTCAAGTGTTGAGCAATTTAGGAAATTTTGGGTATTTGATTATCAGTTCAGAAAGTTTAATACTGTCTATTTATCTGGAATGTGATACAATATGTGGAATTCATTGAGTTAGGCATGAAATGCGAAGTATGTGATATTTCGGATTTATGATGTCTAAAGTGATTGTGGATTCCAAATATTGTAGTTTTACAATTTCTGTGACCGTAAGTGTAGTATGTAGTTGTATTTCCGGTTTTCGTTGCTATACATCAACGGTAGTCGGTGTATGCATACTTACTTACGTTGATGATATGTGATATTATGTGTTGCTGTGATATATTATATTGGATCGTCGTGTTCTGAATAGCCGGGGGTTTTATGTGAGATGAGGGTTTTTATTTTCATTCATGTAAAATTCATTTGTATGTAATATTCTTTTATTGGGGAACTTCCGGGATGAGGTTGATGTTGTTAGTGTTTATGCCCTAGAAGGCCATTACTGTATCATACTAGCTTGTATATTACTTAATGGAAGCTTGGGATATTCACATGTATATAACAGTCTTGCTAAACATGGTAGTATGCTACTTGGTTTTTCTATCTTAATATGTGAGTGTACGTATTGATAGAGCTCTTAGGATCTTGCTTGTCTACCAGCGTTGTGATGGCAGTCACACTAGTGGGGGCTGGGTAGTCTACAAGCACATCCTTATTCAGGTCCCTGGTCGTTGGATTATCGAGACAGAGCATCGATACTCCGGAGTAGACTGGTGTGTACGCTTCTCATCCCAGTTGGGGAGATGGTCTGTCCCACAGCCGTCAGTACGTCGTACTGGAGATAGTATGCAGGTGCTCGTTAGGTTACGGGTACACCGGACAGGACTCACGGGGAACTGTTGGTTGGTTTGATACCAGTCGTCAGTGAGCAGTTCCCAGGTGACATGAGTACAGCATAGTCCGCAGACTTGACACTGCTGCTTCGCCTCGAGTGTGTCCCACTGTTCTTAGATTGCTACCCTACCACGGCTCAAAGGAGTCGTGCAAACAGGTAGCAGTTGGGTGCAGTCCCGAGCACTTGGAGGCAGTGGCGGTTAGACAGGATTCGTCCCTCCCGGTATTGGGAGTAGATATCGCGCTGTGTCAGAGAGCCATTACGCAAAGTCCCTGGCCAGGGCAAGCGAGATTTGCTGGTAGGTTCCAGTAGTTTCTCAGGGTGTAATGGGCTTCCCTCCGACACGACTTATACCGCTATTAGGGGACTGACGCTTGCCGCCCCCCTAGGCCCGATATGCTATAATCTTGGACGAACGGACCGGACTGTATGGAGATTGTCACATCAGACTCAGTAGGAGTTTGGATGGGTTTCCTCATCGGCCTTCTTATCGACAACTACCTGGGGACCGTTACGTACAGCTAGTGCCGCTTGCGGTCTGTGGTTAAACCCACTGCCAGCGTAGTAGTCGAGTCTCTAGAGTCCCACACAGAGAGTTTCCTATTCCAGGCGAAACGATATAGAGGTTGCATGGTTTTGCGACAAAGGGTTCGGACGCATACGTGCGTTTACGCGCGTACGACTTTCGGACAGTTTTTACCAGTCGGCTTTGGTTTAAGCCAGTTACTGGTATCCGGTTATTGGATTCATACAGTCTAAAGTTTTTCCGTATTTTTACGGATCGGAGGGGCGTTCTCGTAATTGTGCGAGATGCTTCTAGAAGATGGTGACTAAGGAGGGTTATGTGTCATTTGCATTAAATGAGTTTAGTGAGTCATGAGGGTGATTCATGCATATCATTAATGCATGATAAATGCTTAGTGAGTCATGATAATGAATCACCATTAGATATTTATGAAGCAAGCTTATTCATCATTTTCTTTTCTTTTCTTGTTAAAAGATAATGCTTCATATATATTATGATAACTTACTATTCTCATGATAATTCATTCTCACATTCTCTCTCCTCAAGCTCTCTCTCTTCAAAAGACTAATCCTCACCCTCATGTGTTGAGATATAGGATTAGTTAGACTAATCAATCCATAACCATCACTCTATTTCATCTATCTTCTTTGATTAGCAATCCAAGAAGGTTAGTTGCCTCAAGTTTAGAGGTTTAGCTTGGAGTTTTGCTCTCGGGTGGATCGTCTACTACCTAGAGAAGGCCGAGGAGAACAAGGAGATCGTAAAGACGAAGGACTAGTTTCGATAGGTATAATCCCTAAGCATAGTAGTTTAGAACAACTATATGTTTGGTTAGTTATCGTTTAGCTTCGATTCAAGCGGTTAGTCGATGTTCGTTCACTAAACAAGTTCGTTTTTGAAAATTCCGCCTCCCCACAGGTATTGGGGTGTAGTACATCGACTTACAGTGGTATCAGAGCCTCGCTAAATAATAAATAACTTAATTGCAAATTTGTACGAATTTCGAACGGAAAAACGAAGCCGGAAAACCCTAAAACTGTCATGTTTCTGTCGAGTTTAAAATGAAGTCCAAAAATTTTTCAGGGATGTTCAGAAAGCTTAAAATGATAGTAGAAGAACACACAAAAAATTTGGGGCCATGAATCGTCTACGGAGCCGCGGATCCGCGGCGCATAGCACTGTTGCCGCCGCGGATCCGCCGCCGTTTTGACGATTCAAGGATCCATTTTTGTTGTGGTGGTTCTCTGTGGTATTTGGGGTTTTCTGGAATATTTTAATTTTGCTCAGGTTTCCAGTTTACAGAGCAGTTTTTGGAGCAATATTAATGATGTTTAATCGATCGAAATTGTACAGTATTTGCATGTTGGATTATATCTGTGATTGATAAATGTGTTCGTAAACCTCCCCTAACTGCTAGTATGTCGGTTGGCAGGGGGTTGCACATTTCTGTAATGGTTATATCTGTTTGTGCATATGAACTGTATTGGAATGTTGTGGTGTATAGCCGGGGTTTAGCAATGGGTTATCGTTTAATTCATTTGTTGTAAATGTAATTTGTTGTAATATTATTTTTGCGGGGCACATCCAGGTTGCGGTTGTAGCCACCGTTGTATTATTTCATTTTACTGTTTTTGCTCCTAGGACTGACCCAAGGTGGGGTACACAAACTGCCGGGCGGGTAGTTTGCCGTACCCGTAGGTGTCGAGGGTGGGGTAACGGCTATTCATCACAACTGTGTAATCTGTCTTTTCTTGCAGGCTCAAAAGAAATACAGATTGCTTGCAAATCCAATATTGTTTATCTGTGTTCTGGAATGTATATCATTGCGTCAGACGAATGTAAAATATCTATATTTATGATAGCTATTTAGACGTCACTTATGTTTTACACCCGCGCTAGCCCAGCCCCCGCTCTGTCGTTAGTTAAGTAACCTAACGGGTGATGACGGGACCCCGTGGCGAATGCGGATGGCATAAGAGGACGTTGTATTTTCGTTGTTTTCTGCAATGATAGGTTAATGATGGGACGCATTATCTATAATGCAAAGAAAAACAAACCAAAGTTTAAATCGTTGGAACAGTTTAAAAGAAACCACTCGGTTATTTTTAAAACAGATATTTTTAAATGCGGAGATTTAACCACTCCTTTTAAAAGCTATCAGGTTCCTTCGGTTATATCAAGTTCACTACGTTCACGGTTTCGCCAAAACCATTCGTATCCCTCCGTCATTTCATCTGGGTATTCAGTAGTATTCAAGCTATGTATTTTGACCTAACGCCAAGGCATAGTGTTTGGTAGCTACTGGGTATTCATTTGTTGCATAGGTAGATGAGTTAGTTTGGGACAGTCGTATTATCATTTTGGCCGAACGTCAAGGATATATACAGATGGGTTCAAATTGACAAGATAATGATGGGTAGAACTTGACATGTGACTTATGATATTTTGACCTAACGCCAAGGTCATAAGAGCATGGGGCAGAAATATATATCGGGAATTTCTAAAGAAACTGAAATTTGCAAAGAGATGCATACCATTTGGAGTTTGATGAATGTTGGTAGGATTCCTTCAACATTATCATACGATGATATTTGGATCCCGATCCTACTGTGAGTATATGCTACTTATCAGGATATTCGTCACTTAACGATCAATGCTATAAACCTAGTAGGTGTCCAGAAAGGTGTCAGCGGGGTTACGCCCCCAGAGAAAAGAGGTTATTTAATTAAGGAACTTCGCGAAAACGTTGGAAAACCTCCCTCGAAGTATCGACACTGGCCTGGCCGAACGGTTAAGCAAGTATTGTACGGTGAGAATAGTCCTGGCTAATTCTTCTTTTATGGTTTGAGGAAGGATTCGAGAAACAGTGGAAGCCATCCAGTTTAGATAAACTAAAAACCACTCTAAACTTGCAAGAGCATCATGCTAAAGAGTTTTCTTCTCTCTCTCCTAATTGCAGCGACCCTGAAAATGACTGGACTTAAGTTACTTTTAGAAAAAAATATACTGACGGGGCCAAACTATAAAGATTGGCTGCGGAATGTCAAAATGGCCTTGACCTATGACAAACTGGGGTACGTCCTCACCGCTACGGCACCTGCTGTCCCTGGTCCCAAATCCAGCAATGCGGATAAGGAAATCCGCAAAACCTGGGATTTAGATTGCGCGAGAGCCAAGTGCGTCGTGCTTGCCTCTATGGACAATGAACATCAGAGGAGGCACGAGGATATGTCCCTGGATGGCATATTTCTCCATACAAAGGAACTTTATGGAGAGCAATCTCGTATAGCAAGATACGAGACCTCTAAGAACTTGTTTCGAGCGAGGTTGGCTGTCGGGTCATCGGTAGGTGAACATGTCCTACAGATGATCGGCTATATTGAAGAGCTCGCAGACCTTGGGACGACTTTGGATAATGAGCTGTATACAGACCTTATTCTCCAGTCCCTTCCTCCCACCTACGCCCAGTTTATCCTCAACTTCAATCTTCAAGGAAAAGAAGTTGAACTTGCGGACTCCTGAACATGTTAAGGAGTGCAGAGGGCACCTTGAAGAAAGCAAGGGAAACACCCGCTATGTTTGTTGGCGGTGCATCTTCTTCCGGGTCCAAGGCTAGGGCCAAAGGAAGGAAGAAGAAGGCCGCACCCAAACCTAGAGGTGGTGTTAGTAAGGTGGGAAAGAAGGGAAAGAAAAAGATAGCAGTACCGATAGTTGGCCCGGATGAGTGCTTCCATTGTCACACGAAAGGGCACTGGAAGAAGGATTGCAAGGCGTGGAACGCCAAGAACCAGGAACCGAAGCAAGCTGTGGCTTCGACTTCAGGTGTGTTTGTAATTGAGAATTGTCTGTCGATCAACTCTACTTCCTGGGTATTGGATACCGGATCAGGATCTCATATTTGCAATTCATTGCAGGCACTGAGAAACCGTAGAGTGCTGAAGGAAGGTGATATGATCCTCAGGGTTGCTAACGGAGCTAGCGTGGGAGCTGCGTCCGTCGGGGATTATCACCTAGGATTGACGAGTGGACATATTTTGGTTTTACATAACTGTTATTTTGTACCAAGCTTAACGTGTAATATCATATCAGTTTCCTTGTTATCAAATAAAGGTTATGATTTTACGTTTATAAGAGATGTTGTTAACATCCACCTTAATCATGGTTTGATTGGGTCCGGTACTCTAAATAACGGCATATATGTTTTTAAACCAACTCCAAATTTTCAATGTCCAGAACACACTAAAAAGAAAGTCTCCAGATTTAAATAAAGCTTTCTTATGACATTGTAGACTGGGTCACATCAATGAGAGAAGGTTGACTAAGTTGCATAGAGAAGGATATTTAGACTCGTTCGAATATCAATCTTATGACACTTGTCAATCTTGTCTCAAAGGAAATATGACAAAGACTCCATTTACTGGACAAGGAGTAAGAGCGAGCGAGCTCTTAGGACTCATACACAGCGATGTATGCGTTCCAATGTCTACACATGCGAGAGGTGGTTTTTCCTATTTCATTACTTTCACGGATGATTACTCAAGATACGGATTCATTTATCTGATGAAACATAAATCCGAGGCTTTTGAGAAATTCCAAGAGTATAAGAATGAAGTAGAAAACCAAACCGGCAAAAGTATTAAGACACTAAGATCTGATCGAGGTGGAGAATACTTAAGTGCCGAGTTCCTAGGTTACCTAAAAGAGAAAGGAATTCTCTCTCAGCTTACTCCTCCATACACTCCACAGCATAACGGTGTATCGGAGAGACGGAATCGAACCCTATTGGATATGGTACGATCCATGATGAGTAATGCTGAGTTACCGCGATCTTTCTGGGGTTATGCGCTAGAATCAGCGGCATATCTTTTGAACATGGTTCCTACCAAGACTGTGCCTACCACTCCATATCAGATGTGGAGCGGGAAGAAACCCTATCTACAGTATATAAAGATTTGGGGATGTCCAGCTTTTGTTAAGAAGCAGCATGTGGACAAGCTCGAGGCACGATCAGTAAAGTGTAAGTTTGTGGGATATCCAAAGCACTCCAGGGGATATATATTCTATTACGCAGAGGAACAAAAGGTATTTGTTTCTCGTAATGCCCATTTTCTAGAACATCAGTTTTTAGAAAAGGAATCAAGTGGGAGCGAAATAGAACTGGAAGAAATTCCAGAACCACAAACTAATACTGAAAGTTTGGTAGAACCGGTAGTTCAAGAAGAACAGGACATTCCCGCACCCCTCCGCAGGAGTAGTAGGCCGTCTCATCCGCCTGAGAGATACTACGGTTTTCTCATAGACGGGGATAGAGAGGATTGCATCATAGATGATGATGAACCTACTGACTTCCAGCAGGCCATCCAGAGCGGCGACTCGGTACGATGGCTAGATGCAATGCGGACCGAAATGGAGTCCATGTACACCAACAAAGTATGGACTTTGGACTTTGCTCCAGATGGGGTAAAACCCAGAGGATGCAAATGGATCTTCAAGAAAAAGATTGGTGTAGATGGACAGGTGGAAACCTATAAGGCTAGACTTGTTGCAAAGGGTTTTCGTCAAAGATCTGGTTTGGACTATGACGAAACTTTTTCTCCAGTGGCTATGCTCAAATCCATTCGGGTCCTTCTTGCTATTGCTGCCTTCCATGATTATGAAATCTGGCAGATGGACGTAAAGACGGCTTTTCTGAATGGAAATTTAGAAGAGAGCGTCTATATGGATCAGCCAGAGGGTTTCAATCAGAGTGGGAGCAGCGGGAAAGTATGCAAGCTGCTTAAGTCTATTTATGGACTAAAGCAGGCATCGCGGAGTTGGAACATCTGTTTTGATGAGACAGTCAAAGAATATGACTTTATCAAAAATCCAGATGAACCGTGCATATATAGTAAAGTTGTGGCCAGAAGTGTTGTATTCCTCGTCTTGTACGTGGATGACATTCTATTGATAGGAAATGACATTCCTATGCTATAATCTGTCAAAGGATTCTTGTCACACAGGTTCTCCATGAAAGACCTGGGTGATGCCTCGTACATTCTGGGGATCCGGATCTATCGTGATAGATCCAAGAGGATGTTGGGACTTTCGCAGTCCAGGTATATCGACACTGTACTGAAAAGATTCAGTATGGAAGATTCTAAGCGCGGTAATCTACCGGCTTGTCACGGAATCACCCTCTCCAAAGAGATGTCTCCCAAGACTGATTTGGAAAGGGAACGCATGTCTATTATACCCTACGCTTCTGCGGTAGGCTCTATAATGTATGCGATGTTGTGTACCAGACCAGATGTAGCTTACGCACTGAGCGTGGTAAGCCGGTATCAGTCAGACCCAGGGGAGAAACACTGGATAGCAGTAAAGAACATTCTCAAGTACCTGAGGAGGACTAAGGAGATGTTCTTGGTTTACGGCGGAAAAGACCTCAGGTTGGAGGCCTTTGCTGATTCCGGCTTCCAGAGTGATAAGGACGATTCCAAGTCCATGTCAGGTTATGTCTTTACCCTCAATGGAGGGGCGGTGTGCTGGAAGAGCTCCAAGCAGGACACCGTTGCTGACTCGACGATGGAAGCGGAGTATATAGCTGCTTGCGATGCCGCAAAAGAAGCAGTCTGGATGAAGAAGTTCCTAACAGAACTTCAGGTGGTTCCTACCATAGTTGATCCAATACCTCTGTATTGCGACAACAACGGAGCTATAGCTTTAGCGAAGGAACCAAGGTCCCATCAGAAGTCCAGACACATCTTAAGGCGGTATCACCTGATCAGGGAGATCATTGATCGTCAGGAGATCGAGGTTCGGAGAGTTGCTTCTGAAGAGAACATTGCTGATCCATTCACGAAGGCCCTTCCTCAGATTCAGTTCGAGAGGCTACTCGAGATCATTGGTCTACGATATGCCTGTACATGGCCCTAGTGCAAGTGGGAGATTGTTAGTGTTTATGCCCTAGAAGGCCATTACTGTATCATACTAGCTTGTATATTACTTAATGGAAGCTTGGGATATTCACATGTATATAACAGTCTTGCTAAACATGGTAGTATGCTACTTGGTTTTTCTATCTTAATATGTGAGTGTACGTATTGATAGAGCTCTTAGGATCTTGCTTGTCTACCAGCGTTGTGATGGCAGTCACACTAGTGGGGGCTGGGTAGTCTACAAGCACATCCTTATTCAGGTCCCTGGTCGTTGGATTATCGAGACAGAGCATCGATACTCCGGAGTAGACTGGTGTGTACGCTTCTCATCCCAGTTGGGGAGATGGTCTGTCCCACAGCCGTCAGTACGTCGTACTGGAGATAGTATGCAGGTGCTCGTTAGGTTACGGGTACACCGGACAGGACTCACGGGGAACTGTTGGTTGGTTTGATACCAGTCGTCAGTGAGCAGTTCCCAGGTGACATGAGTACAGCATAGTCCGCAGACTTGACACTGCTGCTTCGCCTCGAGTGTGTCCCACTGTTCTTAGATTGCTACCCTACCACGGCTCAAAGGAGTCGTGCAAACAGGTAGCAGTTGGGTGCAGTCCCGAGCACTTGGAGGCAGTGGCGGTTAGACAGGATTCGTCCCTCCCGGTATTGGGAGTAGATATCGCGCTGTGTCAGAGAGCCATTACGCAAAGTCCCTGGCCAGGGCAAGCGAGATTTGCTGGTAGGTTCCAGTAGTTTCTCAGGGTGTAATGGGCTTCCCTCCGACACGACTTATACCGCTATTAGGGGACTGACGCTTGCCGCCCCCGTAGGCCCGATATGCGATAGTCTTGGACGAACGGACCGGACTGTATGGAGATTGTCACATCAGACTCAGTAGGAGTTCGGATGGGTTTCCTCATCGGCCTTCTTATCGACAACTACCTGGGGACCGTTACGTACAGCTAGTGCCGCTTGCGGTCTGTGGTTAAACCCACTGCCAGCGTAGTAGTCGAGTCTCTAGAGTCCACACAGAGAGTTTCCTATTCCAGGCGAAACGATATAGAGGTTGCATGGTTTTGCGACAAAGGGTTCGGACGCATACGTGCGTTTACGCGCGTACGACTTTCGGACAGTTTTTACCAGTCGGCTTTGGTTTAAGCCAGTTACTGGTATCCGGTTATTGGATTCATACAGTCTAAAGTTTTTCCGTATTTTTACGGATCGGAGGGGCGTTCTCGTAATTGTGCGAGAAGCTTCTAGAAGATGGTGACTAAGGAGGGTTATGTGTCATTTGCATTAAATGAGTTTAGTGAGTCATGAGGGTGATTCATGCATATCATTAATGCATGATAAATGCTTAGTGAGTCATGATAATGAATCACCATTAGATATTTATGAAGCAAGCTTATTCATCATTTTCTTTTCTTTTCTTGTGAAAAGATAATGCTTCATATATATTATGATAACTTACTATTATCATGATAATTCATTCTCACATTCTCTCTCCTCAAGCTCTCTCTCTTCAAAAGACTAATCCTCACCCTCATGTGTTGAGATCTAGGATTAGTTAGACTAATCAATCCATAACCATCACTCTATTTCATCTATCTTCTTTGATTAGCAATCCAAGAAGGTTAGTTGCCTCAAGTTTAGAGGTTTAGCTTGGAGTTTTGCTCTCGGGTGGATCGTCTACTACCTAGAGAAGGCCGAGGAGAACAAGGAGATCGTAAAGACGAAGGACTAGTTTCGATAGGTATAATCCCTAAGCATAGTAGTTTAGAACAACTATATGTTTGGTTAGTTATCGTTTAGCTTCGATTCAAGCGGTTAGTCGATGTTTGTTCACTAAACAAGTTCGTTTTTGAAAATTCCGCCTCCCCACAGGTATTGGGGTGTAGTACATCGACTTACAGATGTCACCATTGTATATTATTTACTTTTCCGCATTAGGTAGACCTAAGGAGGGGAGCACAAGTAACCGGGTTCTAGGGTCCAGTGGGAGGCCATCTCGAGGAGTCGAGACCGGGTCTCCTAACCCTAGAATTGGCAGTGTTACTTGCCGCTCTCGTATGGGTCTTAGGATGTGGGTTTGGCTATTCGTCGCGACCGTGGAATCCGTGTTTTATACAGGCTCGTATTGAAAACACGGACATCCTAGTATATCCAATTTTTCATATATGTTCTTCTGCTGCAATGTTCTATGATGAGATCATATTACTGCCTGAGACGAATGCTTATACTATATATATATGCTGATATATAAATATTACTGCTTTCGTTTCTTCTGTGATGCTTAGGAAGCATAAGCTGATTGGATTTTATTAATGAGATTAATAAAAAGAAAAGAAACCTAAAAGATGTTATAGAATCAAAACTTTATAAAAAGGGTAGCTACAGTCTTGCTTTGCATAGAGGTATATATGATATACCCTGCACCTTATTCGATGAGGAAAGAGCCGAGATCCCTTCCCCGGGAGTGACCTCTTTAGCGAAACTGGCAGATACTACAAAACTCGGTTTGTCTTTTGATTGCTTTTAAAGTTTTGCTTTGCACAGTGATATATATGATATGTCCTGCACCTTATTCGATGAGGAAAGAGCCGAGATCCCTTCACCGGGAGTGACCTATTTAGCAAAATAATGAAAGCCTCAAAATCACTCCATTTCAAAATTTCACTTGATTCTACAACGATATCAAGTTTATTACGCAATAGGTTTTCAGAAAAACCTGTCGTAGCCCTCCGACATTTCAGATAGATATTACTTAGTATTCGTGCTACGGTTGTTTGGCATTCGTCAAGGCATAGTGTACGGTAGCTATTTACTATTTATCTGTAGCATATGATGCGATTGGATAAGGGTATTCGTACGGCGTTGTTTGGCATTCATCAAGGGTCATGCGGGTGGGTTTAATTCAATCAAGAAATGTATGGGTAGAACTTGACTAGCGGACTATGAGTTGTTTGGCATTCGTCAAGGTCATAGCACGTTAGGGGCAAAATATTATCGGGAATTTCAAGTGTTGAAATTTGCAATGAGATTGCATACCTCCTATGAGATAGTTGGATCCCGGTACCCACTGCGAGTAAGAGTTACTCCTGGGAGAGTTTTACACGGGACAATTAGCCGATCAAGTAGGTGTCTAGAAAAGTGTTAACATGGTTACGCCTCTGGGAAAACGAGGTTTCTTTTAATTAGGTCCATGCGAAAGCACGGGTAACCTCCCTCAAGTACCGACACTGATCTGGCTGAAAGATTGACGAAATTGTAGGGTGTAATTAATCCCGGCTAATCTTACCTTTTAGGGTTTGAAGGAAGATTTGATAAAAACAGTGGGAGACATCCTGATTAGATAAGATAATAACCAATCTAATCTTGCAAGAGCATACGCTAAAGTGTTTTCTTCTCTCTCTTTCCAGGTAGCGACCATGTCAGGCCATAATCAAGATAATAATATGGATGTATTGACTGAACCCGCTTATTATACTGAGCAGGGGAACGTTGGACCCGTTCTTTCTTATAAGAGTTATAAGACTGAACAGGGAATAGGAGAATATCTGGATTCTCAAGCCGCCCAAAATAACATGCATGTTGATGCATCTTCTTCAGGTGTGTTAGTTATTGGGAACTGTTTCTCAGTTCACCCTACGTCCTGGGTATTAGATACCGGATCAGGATCCCACATATGTAAATTGTTACATGGTCTACGAAAAGGTAGAAAACTGCGAAAAGGTGATCATTCCGTTCAAGTAGGGAATGGGGCAAATGTTGCAGCCAAAGCAGTTGGCGAATATCACCTAGTATTACCAAGTGGTGATACATTGATTCTGAATGAGTGCTATTATATACCGAACATGATGTGCAACATTATATCAGTTTCTTTATTAAGTAAAGAAGGATATAATTTTGTAGTATAGGACACTGTTATGAACATATTCCTAGATAAAAAGTTGATTGCAACAGGCTCGTTACATAATGGCATATTCATTCTAAATCAAATACAGTTCTCAATATACAAAACACACACAAGAGGAAGAGTTCAGAAATGAACGAATCCTTCTTGTGGCATTGTAGACTTAGTCATATCAATGCGACACGACTGGCTAAGTTTCATAAGGATGGATATTTGAACCCGTTCGAATTATCATCTTATGATACCTGCCATTCATGTCTCAAAGGAAAAATGACCAAAGCTCCGTTTAGTGGACACAGAGAAAGAGTTACGGAACTTTTAGGACTGGTACATAGTGATGTATGCGGTCCCATGTCTACACATGCCAGGAACGATTCTTCCTACTTCATTACATTCACTGACGATCTCTCTAGATACGGGCATGTGTTCCTGTTAAAACACAAGTCTGAAGCTTTTGAGAAATTCAGAGAATATAAGCACGAAGTAGAGAACCAAACGGGCAAAAGTATTAAGATCCTTCGATCTGATCGAGGAGGAGAATACTTAAGCAATGAGTTCAAAGATTATCTAAAAGAGAATGGGATTCTCTCTCAGTTTACTCCACCTTATACACCATAGAACAACGGTGTATCGGAATGGAGGAATCGCACCCTATTAGATATGGTGCGCTCAATGATGAGTACAGCTGAGTTACCTATTTCATTCTGGGGGTATGCGCTTGAGACAGCCATACACCTATTGAATATGGTTCCTACCAAATCATTGCCTACCACTCCATATGAGATATGGAAAGGGAAGAGACCATCTCTTAAGTATGTTAAGATATGGGGTTGTCCAGCCTATGTCAAAAGACAAAATCCGGACAAACTCGAGGCAAGATCTGTCTTATGTAAGTTTGTAGGATATCCCAAAAATTCACAAGGATATATCTTCTACCACCTCGAGGAACAAAAGGTGTTTGTTTCTCGACATGCCACTTTCTTAGAAAAGGGTTTTCTTATGAAACAGATTAGTGGCATTGAGGTAGAACTGGAAGAGGTTCCAGCGACACAAAGTATAACAGAAGACTTGGTAGAACCAGAGGATTCAGTAGTACCCGACGAACCCCAGCCTCTCCGCCGATCTAGCAGGGTTTCTCATCCGCCTGAGAGATACTACGGTTTTCTCATTGATGGCGGGAGCGAGGATTGCATCATGGAAGACAATGACCCAACTAGTTTCGAGCAGGCCATCACGAGTGGTGACTCTGTGAAATGGCTGGATGCAATGCGATCTGAGATGGAATCCATGTACACCAACAAAGTATGGACTTTGGAAAATGCTCCTGAAGGGGTAAAACCCATTGGGAGCAAGTGGATCTTTAAAAAGATATTTGGTGTAGATGGAAAAGTTAAGACTTTCAAAGCTAGACTTGTAGCAAAGGGTTTTCGTCAACGACCAGGTGTGGATTATGACGAAACCTTTTCTCCAGTGGCTATGCTTAAGTCCATCCGGATCTTACTTGCCATTGCTGCATACCATGACTACGAAATCTGGCAAATGGATGTTAAGACCGCCTTTCTAAACGGTGATTTAGAAGAGTGCGTGTACATGACTCAGCCAGAGGGCTTCGTAGATAGTGGGAACAGCGGAAAGGTGTGCAAGCTGCTTAAATCCATTTATGGGTTGAAGCAAGCATCGCGGAGTTGGAACATCTTTTTTGATGTTGTAGTCAAAGAGTTTGACTTCATCAAAAATTTAGATGAACCTTGTATCTATAAAAAAGGTAGCAGAGAGTAAGGTTGTCTTCCTCGTATTGTACGTGGATGACATACTCTTGATAGGAAATGATATTCCTATGCTGCAATCAGTCAAGCTCTTCTTATCACAAATATTCTCAATGAAAGATCAAGGTGATGCCTCCTGCATATTGGGAATCATGATCTATAGAGATAGATCTAAATGGATACCGGGATTGTCCCAATCCAGGTACATTGACACCATACTAAAGAGGTTTAGTATGGAAGAATCCAAGCGTGGAAACCAACCCACGATCTCTGGACTCACTCTCTCCAAAGAGATGTCTCCCAAGACTGATTTAGAGAGAGCTCGCATGCAAGAGATACCCTATGCTTCGGCAGTAGGCTCTATCATGTATGCGATGTTATGTAACAGACCCGATGTAGCATACTCACTAAGTGTAG
Organism: Agapanthus africanus; assembly: GCA_030015575.1. Taxonomy (NCBI): domain Eukaryota; kingdom Viridiplantae; phylum Streptophyta; class Magnoliopsida; order Asparagales; family Amaryllidaceae; genus Agapanthus; species Agapanthus africanus. Next base: position 416,905,381 of record CM057342.1, read on the forward strand.
TGAGTCGGTATCAATCAGATCCTGGAGAGAGTCAGTGGACAGCTGTTAAGAACATTCTCAAGTACTTGCGAAGGACTAGAGACATGTTCTTGGTGTATGGTAACGGAGAACTCCGCGTGGAGTCCTTTACCGATTCCAGCTTCCAAAGTGATAAGGACGACTCTAAGTCGCATTCGGGATTTATCTTTACCCTCAATAGAGGGGCGGTATGTTGGAAGAGTTCCAAACAGGATACCGTTGCAGACTCGACGATGGAGGCTGAATACATCGCTGCAAACGATGCTGCCAAAGAGGCTGCCTGGATTAAGAAGTTCATTACTAAACTTGGTGTGGTTCCATCCATTGAGCATCCAATATCTCTGTATTGCGATAACAATGGAGCTGTGGCTTTAGCCAAGGAACCCAGGTCCCATCAGAAGTCCAGACATATTCTGAGGCGGTATCACCTGATCAGGGAGATAGTTGATCGCCGGGAGATCGAGGTCAGGAGAGTAGATACGAAGGACAACACTGCGGCCATTCCCCAGATACAGTTTGAGAGATTATTCGGGATGCTAGGTATAAGATACTACAGCAGCTGGCCTTAGTGCAAGTGGGAGATTGTTAGTTATGTATATGCCCTAGAGGCCATTGTTGTACATATGATGTATATTATGATGGATGCTTGGATATATACAGAGTGGACTTTCTTGCTCGTCATGATAGTATGCTATCTGATTTCAGTTTATCTTAACATGTTGACTTGTATTGGTTTACTGTCTTTCTCTCACATGTTGATAAAGCCCTTAGGATCTGTACTCGACTACTGGGACTATGATGAGATCATACTAGTGGGGCCACGGTAGTCGATGAGTACATCCTATAACTGTTCCTATTCGAGGGTATATCGAGACAGGGCATCGATACACCAGAGTAGACTAGCGTATACGCATCTTGACCCATATGATGGGCGATAGATGATACCATATCCATCGGTGTTTGACATCAAGGATGATGTACGGGTGCTCAGTGGAGACTGGGTACACTGGACGGACTCGCCGAGAACTCCCAGATGGTGATATACCACACGTCAGATGGCAGTTCTCCGTTGACACTGGTACAGGGTAGTCTATAAACCCGAGATCGTCATAGAGTCTTGTGTGATTCCCAATGTGCTTTGATTTCCACCTTACCACGTCCAAGAGGGCGTGCAAAACGGTGGCTTTTGGGTACAGTCCCGAATCACATGGAGGCAATGAGCGATAGGAGGGGATTCGTCTCTCCCGGTATAGGGAGTTGATGTTGTGCTGTGTTCGATTGGTTATAACTGGAAGTCCCTGGCCAGGGCTGATATAGAGATATACTAGTAAGTGTTACTAGTAGTTTCTCGACCTGTTATGAGCCTCACATCGACACGACTTATCGGTTACTGGGGTCTGACGTATACCACCCCTAGACTTGATATGTGACATATCAGACGAACAGACCGGACTGTACGGGAGTGTTACTGATCGGATTCATAGGAGAACGGACATGCTAGCTTGTTGATCTTCTGATTGCTCAATACCTGGGTGGCTTTTACGTTTAGCTGACCGCTTGCAGCTTGTGGGTGTTTGATATGATCATCACCTGCTACCGGCGTATTGACGATTCTTTAGAGTCCTACACAGAGGTTTCTTGGCTCAGGCAAAACGGTGTAGTGGCACATATGTGATATGTGCAGGACCGAGGATAATGCGATATGTGATACCGTACTATATTCTCACGATATTTAGATATGAACCGGGTCATCGGATCAAGTGTTGATTCGATGAATCGGTACATGATATATTAGTTGGTTATATTCGATATAGCCGGATTGTTGAATCAAGTGTTGATTCGATGATTTAATGTATAATAATATATATGATATATTGTATTACGTTATCTAATATTGGCTCGCTTTATTATTTCATTTTCTCACTGATTAATACATTGATATATATGCGATATATATTAATTGTATTATTTTCTTTTGCTACAAATATAATATATATGTGATATATATTATAGTAACATGATATGATTTATTATGAAACATGTTTAGTGATGCTAAAAAGAGATTAGGGTTTGATTAGGGTTAGCTCCTTCTTGCTCATTCTAGAAGGATTTCTTTTTGTCTTAGTTAAGATATTATGGTTGATATTTATCCATGGCACATTACTTAACCTAACCAAACCCTAGCTCTAGTTTATTCTCTAAAAAGGTTAAGCTTCTCATCCTTGACCATGGTTCCATAATCAATCATATATTCTTATCTACTATTCATCACAAAAGGATTTATCTCATTTCTTCATCTTCTTCTCTCTTGAGTTTTTTGAAAGAGCTCACTAGTTATTTCTTTTGTGATGATTTCTTGTGAGAAAATGATATAAAAAGAAAGCATAAATACTACTCCATCATCCTCATCTAATCTAGCCCATTAGATTAGGGTGTTCACCTCATTAGAGTGAGAGAGCTTGAGTTATAGCAACTTCGACGTAGATCATCGGAGAAGCGGATCACTACAAGCTAGCATGGATCGTTCGAGTCGTGGAGCCTCTCTTGAGTCCGGAAGATCGTGGATCGTGGCGAAGGGACTTCTACTCGGAGCTTGCGAAGTGAAGGAGCGGACTACAAAGGTTGTAATCCCTCATACTTAGTAGTAAAAGATGTTTTATTGCATCTTAAACCCTAATAATCTAGCAAAGATCCCGGCTTTAGGTTGTTCGGCACATCTAAATTTTTATTCGGGCATGTTTGATGCCTTATGAACCTTCACAAGAGTGCCTAGGAACCCTAAACAAAACTTAGAACAAAACCAAAAGAAAACCATAATATTACAACGCACGACTCTAAGGTCGAAAGAATATACACTGGTCTTCTAAGACTATAAATTAATACAAGTCTGGTTGATGGAGTTTCTAGATACAACAGAAAATAAATAAAAATACAATGGTGGTCACAATGTGAGTGAACCCACCTACAAAGCAATCACCCGGAAAGAAGCAGTGTGCCAGCAAAGCCGCCATGAAAACCTGTACGATAACCTGCAAGAAACTGTGGCACAATGGGGGTGAGTTGCCAACTCGTGAGTAGAAAACATCACCGAGCAGAAATCGCATGTATCGCTCAATCCTAGGTCATACGATAATATATATATCCTCAATAGAGAAACCTGTACTATTTACACATAAGTGTAATATCAAGTGCTCGTGTCAGTGCCTCAGATAGCAACATAATACATATATGATGAATGAATGCATTAAAATGAAAAACAGAATGCATCATGAAAGAGAAACTGTTTTCTTTATTTAGTGAGATTTTTGTAATAAAAATCGAAGCATCATCGATGAAATCATCAGAGAATCAGTGTTAAGCATCGACACAAAATATATATACCCCAATATCCCAATATCTCAGGCTCCGGCAATCCGGACTGGCCCGTATCATCAAATCTCAATATCTAGGGCTCCGGCAATCCGGACTGGCCCATATCATCAAATCTTAAGACCACGTCGGTATCCTACGGATAACCGGTCGGCAGTGCTCCCCTGCCAGGCTCAACGCCATTATCTGCGACCATCTTGCCCCGGGGTACCGCACCGGGTCTACCTTGCACCCATAGACGGTTACTCCTCCTCCTCGAATCAGGTGTATGATATCGCTCAAGAGCCGAGAAAACTCATGGTGGACATACCTCAAATCATATCATGAGAAAACCGTAATTTTCTATCTTTAAAATGATAATAAGTTTATAAAATCCTTGCGGTTTCTCCAAATCCAGAAATCTCATGTAAATCCGAAATCTCAATCTCAAGAGTAAATAAACAATGAAATACCGGCAATAAGCTATATAATATTGCATGACAAATGAATATATGAATGCATGGGATATCAAGAAAAGAATGCAATAATTAAACTAGCATATAACAGCAAGCACACTAGTACTATGTCAAAACTATCAGTTAGCAATTTATACAATGAAACAGTGTTTTCAAATGTGTACGTGACATGGTAATTACCGATGATGATGTGTGTGAGCCGGCAAGCAGGTGTACGTGGAGCATACGCATCATCGGTAATGGTGCTGGTGTCCTGACAGCATGATTTTAATAATAACTAGTGAAAACACAAATAAGCATGCAATGCGATGCGAACAATAAGAATATGCGGAACATGAATAATAACGCAACATATAAGAATATACATTTATATATGAATCATACAGTTTTGACATTTGAAATAACACGAATCGTGTGTTTAGAAAATAGGGGTTACGGTGTTTTTAAGAAAATGTACGCCCATTGAAATATCCGTAGTATCCCTTGGCCTGTCTTTAAAATACACATGATTCGTTAGTTTTGGAAATAGGTATGACTCGAGCCCAGTCTAACATCTACTAAGTAAACAGCAGTACTAAACTAACAGACTAATCGAAGGGGTAAGGAAAACCACCTAAGTCTGAGTCGATATCTATATCTAGTAGTCGGTGATCCCGTCTCAATAGTATCTGTTGGGATTCCTTAGCACCTAGCCTTGGTTTGCAAGCATCACTCATGCCACAAAAAAAAATTAAAGGAGGTGCTAAGCAATCAACCTAAAGATCATACTAGAAAATTAGGGTAACAAAACTAGTAAACCAACATTATAAAAAGAAGTGAATGAAAATACAAGCTTTGTAGATCCGATCCTTCACTTCTAAAGCTCTGTGTTGACATCCCTTCACTGCGATCATCGTAGTCCCGAACTCTAGAAAGGATTTCCCTGGAGAAATGAACAAGCTAGCTCGTTGACTTCGAGGCCGAAGATGATCTACGTCGAGGTGACTCAAACTCAAGCTCCCTCTTCACTTGGTCAAGAACTTTGTGAAGAGAACACCCTAAACTAAATGGCAAGTAGTAGAGGATGATTAAATAGGAAATGGGTTCACTTTATATTTTGATTTCTCACTTTGTTTCTTCAGTTAGAAAAATTCTAGCAAGCTTTTCTTTTGGATGATGAAGAAGAAGAAGAAGAAAGAAAATGAATAAGAATAGAATAATAATCATTATGCAACCATGGGTGAGTTAGTTTTATCCACTAACCATTGTAGAGACTAAACCATGGTTCAAGTTAATGGTTTGGTTAATAAATATCTTAAGTGAGACAAAGTTAGTGGACTTGGTCAATGAATGCTTCAAGCTTCATGAAGCTTCAAGCATGAAAAAGTGCTCACTAATTTTGAATTACAAAATAAATATAAACCTTTAACATTAACTTAAATATGGTGTAAGTCACTCATACACCCAAGTTTGCATGTATCATCAAGTATGATACAATCATGTACACAAACATATATCATATATATATTATGCACATCAAGTGGGAAAAAGTTATCTTAAGTGAACCAATACTAGTTAATGTAAAGTAATATATCAAATATATAATTATACATTAAATCATTAAATCAACACTTGATTTAATGATCCGGTCATATCTCATATTACCGACTAATATCCAGTGTATCAATATATCGAATCAACACTTGATTCTGTAGCCCGGCTATATCTCATATAACTGACCGATGATACAAATCGCGAGAATAGAATTGTAGGGTTCCTTGGCACTCTCAAGAGGTCTCACAAGGCATCAACCATGCCAATTTCAAAAATTACGGTGCCGAGAAACCCTAATACGGATCGTTGGCTAGAAGTTTAGGCGAAAAAGAAACTAGTTAACAACTTAACTAAATGGTAAACGGAAATACAACCTTTGTAGATCCGGTTCTCCACCTCCATGGCTCCGTGATGAAGTCTCCTCGCTGTACAAATCGGATCTTGGGCTCTAGTGTCGGCTTCATCGGAGAAAAAGCGGGCTAGGTCATCGACGACGATGCCGAAGATGATCTACGTCGAGGCATCGCTAGATCAAGCTCCACCTTCACCAAGTCAAGAAAACTTGTGAAGGAAACACCCTATACTACTTGGCAAGAGGTAGAGGATGAAGAAATAGGAAGTGGGTAGACTTTAGAATTGGATTTCTCACTCTATTTCATCAATCACCATTGATGAAGTCTAGGATTTCTTCTTGAAGAAGAAGAAGAAGAAGATGATAATATTATGATAAGTTCTCTGAAAAAGAATAATAAAACCATTCTTATCATAATATTAACCATGGTAATGTGTAGAGAGTTAATCATGGTTGAAAGGAATGGTTAGGGTTAAGCATGAGACAAAAATGGTCACTTGGTCAAAGCTTCATGAAGCTTCAATATGAAACAAAATTAGCCACCATTTTCTCTTTATGCTTTTTATTTATTTCCAAAATGAAGAAATAGATAAATAAATGAGAAAAGGAAATAAAACCCTAATCATAAGTTTAACCATGGTTTAATTCTTTACACTTAACCAAGTAAACATGTATCATCAAACATGATACAATAATATGCACAAAAAGTATATCACATATACAACTTGTACATCCAAGTGAGAAAATCCTTTAAAGTGAACCAATACTAGTTAATGCAAAGTAATATATCTAATATATAATTATACATTGAATCATTAAATCAACACTTGATTTAACGATCCGGTCATATCGCATATAACCGACTAGTATCCTATGTATCGGCTTATCGAATCAATACTTGATTCGATAACTAGGTTATATCGCATACAACCAATCGATACATTCATCGCGAGAATGGAACATGGTATCACATACACGCATTATTCTCGGTCCCGCACATATCTCATATGCGCTCCTATTTCGTTTCGCTTGAGCCAGGAAAGCTCTGTGTAGGACTCTAAAGACTCGTCAATACGCCGGCAGCAGATGATGATCATATCAAACACCCACAAGCCGCAAGCGGTCTGCTAAACGTAACGGCCGCCCGGGTATTGAGCGATCAGAAGATCGACGAGCAAGCCCGCTCACACTCCTGTGAATCCAACCAGTAACACTTACCGTACAGTCCGGTCTGATCGTCTGATATGTCGCATATCTCCCCTAGGGGTGGTAAACGTCAGACCCCAATAGCTCGATAAGTCATGTCGATATGAGGTCTATAACAGTTCGAGAAACTACAGGTAACACTTACCAGTAAATCTCAGCAACCCTGGCCAGGAATTTTCGGTTATAGCCAATCGAACACAACGCAACATGAACTCCCTATACCGGGAGAGACGAATCCCCTCCTATCGCTCATTGCCTCCATGTGACTCGGGACTGTACCCAAAAACCACCGTTTTGCACGCCCTCTTGGACGTGGTAAGGTGGAAATCAAAGCACAGTGGGAACCACACAAGACTCTATGATGATCTCGGGTCAACAGACTACTCTGTACCAGTGTCACCAGAGAACTGCCATCTGACGTAAGGTATAATACCATCTGGGAGTTCTCGGCGAGTCCGTCCAGTGTACCCAGTCTCCACTGAGCACCCGTATATCATCTCTGATGTCAAACACCAATGGATATGGGATCATCCATCGCCCATCTGTATGGGTCGAGAAGGTATACGCTAGTCTACTCTGGTATATCGATGCCCCGTCTCGATACACCCACGACTAGGGACTTTGAAGGATGTACTTATGGACTACCATGTCCCCACTAGTATGATCCGCATCATAGTCCAGGTAGTCAAGTACACATCCTAAGGGCTTTACCAACATGTAACAGAGAGACAATCAGCATACACGTTAAGGTCAAGATCAACCAGATAGCATACTATCATGTCGAGCAAGAAAGTCCTCCCTATATATGTCCCAGCATCCACTACAATATACATCCAATGTACAGTAATGGCCTCTAGGGCATACATATAACTAACAATCTCCAACTTGCACTAGGGCCATCTGATAGCAGTGGTTGTAGTATCTCATACTCAACCATCCCATAAAAATCTCTCTCTGGGAACAGGCCTTTGTGAGTGGATCCGCTGTGTTGTCCTCTGAGTCTACTCTCCAAACCTCGATTTCTTGGAGATCAAGCATCTCCATGATCAGGTGACACTGCCTTAGAATATGTCTGGATCACTGATGGGACCGTCGTTCCTTGGCATAAGCCACAACTCCATTGTCTCACAATGGTAGGAACGTAGTTCATCTCATGAATCAATATACACCCAGACTGCCTCTTTGGTAGCGTCTTAAGTAGCGATGTATCCTGCCTTTATCGTCTAGTATGTCACGGTATCTAGCTTGGAACTCTTTCAACACACCGTCCCTCGATTGAGGGTAAAGACAATGCCTGTGACTGACACTCAGTCGTCTTTATCACCCTGGAACACTTTCAGTGATTCTTCCCAGGATCAATTGATACCATCTTACTACAGCTAGTGAGTATTCTAACATCCATTTAGATCTATCTCATAGGTCCAAAACCCAGGATTTAGTAGGTATCACTTTGATCCTATGTGGAGAATCATTGTGATAGGCGGAGATTGATCGAGCGTAGCATAGGAAATTCTTTCCCTATCAAGAGTATGTCATCCACGTACTCTACGAGGATCATCACCATACTCCCTACTACCTCTTTGTATATACAAGGTTCATCTACCATTTTGATGATGTCAAACTCTTTGACTATTTCATCAAAACAGGTGTTCCAACTCCGCGATGCCTGCTTTATCCTATAAAGCATCTTGCACACGTTTCCGCTGCTCCCACTATCTACGAGGCCCTCTGGCTGTGTAATTATAGACGCTCTCTTATAAAACATCATTTAGAAAAGCTGTCATGACACCCAACCACCAGATATCGTAGTCATGGTATGTAGCCGTGGCAAGTAGGATCCGGATGGACTTAAGCATAGCCACTGGAAAAGGTTTCATCATTATCCACGCCTGGTCGATGACGAAAAACTTTAACAAGTCTAGCTTTGAAAGTCTCAACTTTTCCATCTACACCAAGTAATCTTCTCAAGATATACTTGCTCCTGATGGGGATTTAACCCTTCAGATATAGCAACCAAAGTCCATACTTTGTTGGTGTATAAGGATTCCATCTCAGATCGATAAACATCCAGCCATTCTTACAGAGTCTTACTCTCGATGGCCAGCTCGAAGCTAGTTGGGTCATCATCTCATGATGCAATCCTCGCTCGCACTGTCATAGAGAAACAGAAGTATCTCTCAGGTGGGTGAGGAACCCTACTAGATCGGCGGAGAGGCTGAGGTTCGTTGGAATCTACTGAATCCTTTGGTTCTATCAAATCATCAGCTGCAGTTTGTATAGCTGGAACCTTTCCAGTTCTACATTACAGACTTTGCCTCGAGCTTGTCCGGATTTTGCTTTCAGACATAGGCCGGTCAACCCCAAATCTTAACTAGCTTAAGACATGGGCTCTTCCCTTTCCATATCACATATGAAATGGTAGGCAACTGATTTTATTGGAACCCTATTCAATAGGTATGCAACTTCATAAGTGCATGACTCCCAAAATGAAAAAGGTAACTCAGCAGTACTCATCATAGAGCACACCATATCAAATAGGGTGTATCTGCTCCGCCCCGATATACCATCGTGCTATGGTGTATATGGAGGAGTAATGCTGAGAGAGAATCTCATTCTCCTTTAGAATAGTCCAGGAATTCCGTGCTTAAGTATTCTTCTCCCTGATCACATCAAAGGACATAATACTTATACCCGTATTAGTTCTCTACTTCTAACTTATATTCTGTGAATATCTCAAAAGGTTCGGACTCATGTTTCAACAGGAACATAGGTCTGAATCTCGAAAGATCATTAGAGAATGTAATGAAGTACAAAGAACCAGTCTTGGCATGTGTAGACAGGGGACCTACATACATCAACATGTATCATCCCAAGAGTTCACTAACTCTTTCTCTGTTTCCAATAAACAGAGCTGTGGTCATCTTATCTCTGTGACATGACTGGCAAGTTTCACAAGATGTAAATTCAAACTCATTTAAATATGCATCTTTATGTAACTTCAGCTAGTCGGGTCACATTGATATGACCTAGTCTACAATGCCTCAAGAAGGATTCGTTCATTTCTGAACTCTTCCTCTTGTGTGTGTTCCGTATAATAAAGAACTGTAGTTTGATTTAGAACATCAACGCTTTTAGATAACGTGCCTGAACCGATCAACTTTTGATATAGGAAATGTTCAAAACATTATCCAACAATACAAAATTATATCCTTTCTTTACTAATAAAGAGACTGATATGATTTTGTATATCAGGTCCGGTATCTAATAACATTCGTTCAGAATCAATGTATTGGTAATACAGGATGACAGTGACCAACAGACTTGGCTGCAACTCTTGCCCCGTTTTCTGCCTCATGAAACTTATCACCCGTTCTCAGTCCTCTACCTTTCTGTAGCCCTATGTAACAGATTACATATCTGGGATCCTGATCTGGTATCACATACCCAGGACGTAAAGGATACTGAGAAACAGTTCTCTGTAATGAACACACCCGAAGATGATGCATCAGCATGCACTCTCTTCGTTTGGGCGGCACGGGAATTCTGGTAATCCCCAATTTCCTGCTCTGTCTTATAACAATTATAAGTTGGAGCGGGACCAACGTTCCCCAGCTCAGTTATAACAAGCGGGTTCGGTCAATAATCCGTATTATTATCTTGATTAAGGCGTGATATGGTCGCTACCAGGAGAGAGAGAGAGACGAAAACACTCAGCGTGCGCTCTTGCAAGATCAGATTGGTTATTATTTTATCTAATCAGGATGGCTCCCACTGCTTTTTATCAAATCTTCCTTCAAACCCAAAAAGGAAAGACTAGCCGGGATTAATTACACACTACAAGTTCGCCAATCTTTCAGCCAGGCCAGTGTCGGTACTTTGAGGGAGGTTCCCCGTGCTTTGGCACGGACCTAATTAATGTAAATCTCGTTTTCCCAGAGGCGTAACCCCGTTGACACCTTTCTAGACACCTACTTGATCGGCTAATTGTAATGTGTAAAACTCTCCCAGGAGTAACAATTACTCGCTGCGGGTATCGGGATCCAACTATCTCATAGAAGGTATGCAATCTCATTGCAAATTTCAACACTTGAAATTCCCGATAATATTTTGCCCCAAGCCTCCTATGACCTTGACAAAGGCCAACAAATCATAGGCTGCTAGTCAAGTTCAACCCGTCATTTCTTGATTGAAATAAACCCACCCGCACGGCCCTTGACAAAGGCCAACAAGGTCGCACGACTACCCTAATCCAATCTGCATCATATGCATAAACAGATAAGCACCAGTCAGCTACCGCACACTACGCCTTGACAAAGGCCAACAAACGCAGCACGAATACTAACTACTACTTATCTGAAATGACGGAGGGCTACGACAGGTTTTTCTGAAAACCTATTGCGTAATGAACTTGATATCGTTGTAGGATCGAATGAATTTTGAAATGGAGTGTTTTTGAGGCTTTTCTAGTTTTGCTAAAGGAGTCACTCCCGGTGAAGGGATCGTCGGTGCTTTCCTTGTCGAATGAAGTGCGGGATATATCATATATATCACTGTGCAAAGCAGAAACTCTTAAAAGCAATCAAAAGACAAACCGAGTGTGTAGCATCTGCCAGTTATTGCTAAAGGAGTCACTCCCGGTGAAGGGATCTCGGTCCTTTCCTTATCGAATAAGGTGCAGGATATATCATATATACCGCTGTGCAAAGCAAGAACTGTAGCTACCTGTTTTATTTTGAAATTCGATTCCACAACATCTTTAGGTTTCTTTTATTTCATTAATCATATTAATGAAGTCCCATCATTTAACCACCTAAACATCACAGATAAATACGACGTACACTTATGCCATCCGCATTCGCCTCGATGTCCCCTCGTGCACCGTTAGGTTAGGTAACTAACGGCAGAGCGGGGCAGGGCTAGCGCGGGTGTAAAACATAAGTAACGCCTATATAATATATCATATATACTATATAAAGTATCCATCACAGAACATATCACATGATCACATCACAAATATCGCAGCAGAAGAAACATATGAAATATTGGATATACTAAGACGTCCATGTTTTCAATACGAGCCAGTATAAAACACGGATTCCACGGTCGCGATGAATAGCCAAACCCACACCCCTAGACCCCTACGAGAGCGGCAAGCAACCCTACCAATTCTAGAGTTAGGAGACCCGGACTCGACTCCTCGAGTTGGTCTCCCACTGGACTCCAGAACCCGGTTACTTGTGCTCCCCTCCTTGGGTCTATCCTAGTGCGGAAAAGAAAATAATATACAAAGGGTGACATCTTCCGCAACCTGGAAGTGCCCCAATAAAAGAATTTTACATACAAGTTTTTACATGAATGAAAATGAAAAACACTCATCTCACATAAAAACCCCCGGCTATTCAAACACGACGATCCAATATAACATATCCAGCAACACATAACATCACATGTCATCAACGTAAGTAAATATGTCCATCCCAATTGTCGTTGACATATAGCAACGAAACCGGCGATATCACATATTACACTTACGGTCACAGAAAAGAAAGTGTAAAGCTACAACAGTTGGAATCCGCAACCTCCATAGACATCGCATGCCTAATCAAATGAATTCCTTAGACATCGCATGCCTAACAATTATAAACCACGCATTTTAGTCTCATTATCGAAAACTCTTTTCAATATCAAGTCGGGCAATTCAACAAGATTCCCGACATCCTGATCGAATGCTCGTCGCAAACTTCAGTAGACGGCCGCACCCCCGATACCGTCGACGAAGTGCACCAAGGCGGAACACCGCTGCCGCGAGCACCGGAACGGATGCTTTCGGCGACGGGGTTCTCCTACAGTCACTTGGTCGGGGCTATGGAGTGAGGCTGTCTATTATGTTTACCCGGCGAGTATCCGCGTACGCTACGTGATTGCGACGGACTTTTGATCACATCAAAATTCCGTAGCAACCGATCAAGTGAGACTAAACTGCTATGTTTATAATATTCATTCAGTTATCTCATAACTACTTGTGAATTCCAATTATTGTATCACATTCCGGATAAATAGAAAACGTTAAACTTTCCGATCGAACAATCAAACACCCAAGTTTTTCCCATACAGCTCAACACATGAAATAAGTCTCACGACATTCAGTTCGTGCCTCAGTACCAACGGTCCAGCCGTAGAAGGGTCAAGCCAACGCCTCACATGTGGCACGCCGTACTGCCCCAAACCCTAAGGTTCAAAGGCCAGTTCAAGACGGTCACATAATCGAGTTAAGGTTTGTTGTCTTCTAGAGGGTCCATCGCGTTACTTGCACTACTTAGAACGTCTTTAAACCACAGAAAAATCCAACACTTGGAAATTTTCCGGCAGGGGAAAAGGTGGGTATTTATATCCGGTCGAACTTTTTAACATATTCAAAAATTATCCGGAAAACACATAGACAAAGTTTGACAATCCGATCGAAACTACGAACTCCCAATACACCCTAGAAAATTCAACTCTTGAATAAATTTTAAAAATTCCCATAAAATTCAGCATTTAAACAAAGAAGTTACTGTGCAAAAATGGTTGACTGAAGAGACTAAATGGGCGCGGAACCGCCGCAATAGGCGGCTAATGCCGCGGATTCGCCGCGCTTTAGACAGATCATTAGGTAATTTTTGCACCGTAATTCTTAGAATTTCCTGCTGAATTTTTTAAGCATTTTTAATTTGGAAAAAACCACTTTTTCAGAAAAAGTCCAGAGAGCATGATCGGGTTAGGGTTTCGGGTTCGTTCGGGTTTCAAACTTCGTCTACGCATCGCCTAGGGCTCTAGCTAGGCTCTGATACCACTGTAGGGTTCCTCGGCACTCTCAAGAGGTCTCACAAGGTATCAACCATGCCAATTTCAAAAATTACGGTGCCGAGAAACCCTAATACGGATCGTTGGCTAGAAGGTTAGGCGAAAAAGAAACTAGTTAACAACTTAACTAAATGGTATACGGAAATACAACCTTTGTAGATCCGGTTCTCCACCTCCATGGCTCCATGATGAAGTCTCCTCGCTGTACAAATCGGATCTTGGGCTCTAGTGTTGGCTTCATCGGAGAAAAAGCGGGCTAGGTCATCGACGACGATGCCGAAGATGATCTACGTCGGGGCATCGCTAGATCAAGCTCCACCTTCACCAAGTCAAGAAAACTTGTGAAGGAAACACCCTATACTACTTGGCAAGAGGTAGAGGATGAAGAAATAGGAAGTGGGTAGACTTTAGAATTGGATTTCTCACTCTATTTCATCAATCACCATTGATGAAGTCTAGGTTTTCTTCTTGAAGAAGAAGAAGAAGAAGATGATAATATTATGATAAGTTCTCTGAAAAAGAATAATAAAACCATTCTTATCATAATATTAACCATGGTAATGTGTAGAGAGTTAATCATGGTTGAAAGGAATGGTTAGGGTTAAGCATGAGACAAAAATGGTCACTTGGTCAAAGCTTCATGAAGCTTTAATATGAAACAAAATTAGCCACCATTTTCTCTTTATGCTTTTTATTTATTTCCAAAATGAATAAATAGATAAATAAATGAGAAAAGGAAATAAAACCCTAATCATAAGTTTAACCATGGTTTAATTCTTTACACTTAACCAAGTAAACATGTATCATCAAACATGATACAATAATATGCACAAAAAGTATATCACATATACAACTTGTACATCCAAGTGAGAAAATCCTTTAAAGTGAACCAATACTAGTTAATGCAAAGTAATATATCTAATATATAATTATACATTGAATCATTAAATCAACACTTGATTTAACGATCCGGTCATATCGCATATAACCGACTAGTATCCTATGTATCGGCTTATCGAATCAATACTTGATTCGATAACTAGGTTATATCGCATACAACCAATCGATACATTCATCGCGAGAATGGAACATGGTATCACATACACGCATTATTCTCGGTCCCGCACATATCTCATATGCGCTCCTATTTCGTTTCGCTTGAGCCAGGAAACCTCTGTGTAGGACTCTAAAGACTCGTCAATACGCCGGCAGCAGATGATGATCATATCAAATACCCACAAGCCGCAAGCGGTCTGCTAAACGTAACGGCCGCCCGGGTATTGAGCGATCAGAAGATCGACGAGCAAGCCCGCTCACACTCCTGTGAATCCAACCAGTAACACTTACCGTACAGTCCGGTCTGATCGTCTGATATGTCGCATATCTCCCCTAGGGGTGGTAAACGTCAGACCCCAATAGCTCGATAAGTCATGTCGATATGAGGTCTATAACAGTTCGAGAAACTACAGGTAACACTTACCAGTAAATCTCAGCAACCCTGGCCAGGGATTTCCGGTTATAGCCAATCGAACACAGCGCAACATCAACTCCCTATACCGGGAGAGTCGAATCCCCTCCTATCGCTCATTGCCTCCATGTGACTCGGGACTGTACCCAAAAACCACCGTTTTTCACGCCCTCTTGGACGTGGTAAGGTGGAAATCAAAGCACAGTGGGAACCACACAAGACTCTATGACGATCTCGGGTCAACAGACTACTCTGTACCAGTGTCACCAGAGAACTGCCATCTGACGTAAGGTATAATACCATCTGGGAGTTCTCGGCGAGTCCGTCCAGTGTACCCAGTCTCCACTGAGCACCCGTATATCATCTCTGATGTCAAACACCAATGGATATGGGATCATCCATCGCCCATCTGTATGGGTCGAGAAGGTATACGCTAGTCTACTCTGGTATATCGATGCCCCGTCTCGATACACCCACGACTAGGGACTTTCAAGGATGTACTTATGGACTACCATGTCCCCACTAGTATGATCCGCATCATAGTCCAGGTAGTCAAGTACACATCCTAAGGGCTTTACCAACATGTAACAGAGAGACAATCAGCATACACGTTAAGGTCAAGATCAACCAGATAGCATACTATCATGTCGAGCAAGAAAGTCCTCCCTATATATGTCCCAGCATCCGCTACAATATACATCCAATGTACAGTAATGGCCTCTAGGGAATACATATAACTAACAAGAATACAGTATCACATACTCGTATTATTCTCGGTCCCGCACATATCTTATATGCGCTCCTATTTCATTTCGCTTGAGCCAGGAAACCTTTGTGTAGGACTTTAAAGACTCGTCAATACGCCGGCAGCATGTGGTGATCATATCAGTCACCCACAAGCCGCAAGCGGTCTGCTAAACGTAACGGCCACCAGGGTATTGAGTGATCAGAAGATCAACGAGCAAGCCTGCTCACACTCCTGCGAATCCGATCAGTAACATTTACCGCACAGTCCGGTCTGTTCGTCTGATATGTCGCATATCTCGCCTAGGGGTAGTAAACGTCAGACCCCAGTAGCTTGATAAGTCATGCCGATGTAAGGTCCATAACGAGTGTGAAACTACTGATAACACTTACCAGTAAATCACATCAACCCTGTCCAGGGATTTCCAGTTATGTCCAGTCGAGCATAGCGCAACATCAACCCCCAATACCGGGAGAGATGAATCCCCTCCTATCGCTCATTGCCTCCATGTGAATCGGGACTATACCCAAAAACCACCTGTTTGCACGCCTCAGTAGAGCCGTGGTAGGGTGAAAATCAAAGCACAGTGGGAGACACACAAGACTCTATGACGATCTCGGGTCAACAGACTAAGCTGTACCAGTGTCACCAGAGAACTGCTATCTGACGTGAGGTATAATACCATCCGGGAGTTCTCGGCGAGTCCGTTCAGTGTACCCAGTCACCACTAAGCACCCGCATACCATCTCTGATGTCAAACACCAATGGATATGGGAACATCCATCGCCCATCACATGGGTCGAGAAGATATACGCTTGTCTACTCTGGAATATCGATGTCCCGTCTCGATATTCCCACGACTAGGAACATTGAAGGATGTACTCATGGACTACCCAGGCCACACTAGTATAATCTGCATCATAATCCTGGATGTCGAGTACACATCCTAAGGGCTTTATCAACATGTAACAGAGAGACAGTAAGTATACATGTTAAGATAAAGAGCAACCAGATAGTGTACTATCATGCCGACCAAGAAAGTCCTCCCTATATATGTCCCAGCATCCACTATAATATACATCTCATGTACAATAATGGTCTCTAGGGCATACATACAACCAATAATCTCCCACTTGCACTAGGGCCATCATATAGTAGTGGTTGTAGTATCTCATACTCAACCATCCCACAAAAGTCTCTCTCTAGGAAAAGGCCTTCATGAGTGGATCCGCCGTGTTAACCTCTGAGTCTACTCTCCTAACCTCGATCTCCCTAGAGATCAGCCATCTCCATGATCAGGTGATACTGCCTTGGAATATGTCTGGGTCACTGATGGGACCGTGGTTCCTGGGCCAAAGCCTCACCTCTATTGTCACACAATGGTAGGAACCTAGTTCATCTCATGAACAAATATACACCCTGACTACCTCTTTAGTAGCATCTTTGGTAGCGATGTCACCAGCCTTTATCGTCTAGTTTTCTACAGTATCTAGTTTGGAACTCTTCTAACATACCGCCCCTCCACTAAGGGTAAAAACAATGCCTGCGACTGACATTCAGTCAACCTTACCACCGTGGAAGCTATCCAGTGATTCTCCCCAGGATCGATTGATACCATCTCACTACACCTAGTGAGAATCCTAACATCCATTTAGATCTATCTCATAGATCCAAAACCCAAGATTTAGGAGGTATCATCTTGATCCTATGGAAAATATGATAAGAGGAGATTGACCCAGTGCAGCATAGAAAACTCCTTTCCTATCAAGAGTATGTCATCCACGTACAGTACGAGGAATACCACCATACTCTCTACTAACTTTTTGTATATACAAGGTTCATCTACCATTTTGATGAAGTCAAACTCTTTGACTACCACATCAAAACAGACGTTTCAACTCCGCGATGCCTGCTTTAACTTTTAAAGCAACTTGCACACGTTTCCGCTGCTTCTACTGTCTACGAAGCCCTCTGGCTGTGTACTTATAGACGTTCTCTTCTAAATCAGTATTTAGAAAAACAGTCATGACACCCAACCGCCAGATATCATAGTCATGGTATGTAGCAATGGCAAGTAGGATCCGGATGGACTAAAGCATATCTATTGGAGAAAAGGTTTCATCATAATCCAAGCTTGGTTAATGACGAAAACCTTTTGCAACAAGTCTAGATTTGAAAGTCTCAACTTTTCCATCTACACCAAGTAATCTTCTCAAGATATACTTGCTTCTGATGGGGATTTAACCCTTCAGATATAGCAACCAAAGTCCATACTTTGTTGGTGTACATGGATTCCATCTCAGATCGCTAAGCATCCAACCATTCTTACAGAGTCCCCACTCTTGATGGCCTGCTCGAAACTAGTTTGGTCATCATCTCATGATGCAATCCTTGCTCCCACTGTCACCGAGAAACCGAAGTATCTCTCAGGCGGATGAGGAACCCTACCAGATCGGCGGAGAGGCTGAGGTTCGTTGGGGATTACTGAATCCTGAGGTTCGTTGGGGATTACTGAATCCTTCGGTTCTACCAAATCATCAGCTGTAGTTTGTATAGCTGGAAATCCTTCCAGTTCTACAGAACCGACTTTGCCTTGATCTTGTCCGGATTTTACTTTTTGACATAGGCCGGACAACTCCAAATTTTAACTTGCTTAAGAGATGGGCTCTTCCCATACCATATCACATATGGAGTGGTAGGCACTGATTTGGTTGGAATCCAATTCAATAGGTATGTAGCTTCCCCAAGCGCATAACTCCCAAAAGGAAATAGGTAACTCAGTAGTACTCATCATAGAGCGCACCATATCTCATAGGGTGCGATTGCTCCTCCCCGATACACCGTTGTGCTGTGGTGTATACGGGAGAGTAATGCTGAGAGAGAATCTTATTCTCCTTTAGAATAGTCCAGGATCTCTATGCCTAAGTATTCTTCTCCCTGATCACATCAAAGGACCTACTACTTATTCCTTTATTGGTTCTCTACTTCTATCTTATATTCTTTGAATTTCTCAGAAGCTTCAGACATGTGTTTCAACAGGAACATGCGTCCGAATCTTAAGAGATCATCAGTAAATGTAAGGAAGTATAAAGAACTAGTCTTGGCATGTGTAGACAAGGGATCACATACATCACTATGTATCAGTCCCAAGGGTTCATCATCCCTTTCTCTGTTTAGAGTAAACGGAGCTATGGTCATCTTATCTTTGTGACATGACTGGCAAGTTTCACAAGATGTAAATTCAAACTGATTTAAATATGCATCTAAATGTAACTTAGCTAGTCCGGTCGCATTGATATGACCTAGTGTCGCATTGATATGACCTAGTCTATAAAGCCTCAAGAAGGATTCGTTCATTTCTGGACTCTTCCTCTTGTGTGTATTCTGTATGTTAAGAACTGTGGTTTCATTTAGAACTATATGCTTTTAGATAACGTGCCTGAAACCGATCAACTCTTGATATAGGAAATGTTCAAAACATTATCCAACAATACAAAATTATATCCTTCTTTAATAAATAAAGAGACTGATATGATGTTGTATATCAGGTTCGGTATCTAATAACATTCGTTCAGAATGTATTTGGTAATACAGGGTGATAACTGCCAACACTTTAGCTGCAACAATTGCACCGTTTTCAACTCTTGAAACTTATCACCCGTTCTCAGTTCTTTACCTATCAGTAGCCCACGTAACAGATTACATATGTGGGATCCTGATCCGGTATCTCATACCCAGCACGTAAAGGATATTGAGAAACAGTTCTTGGTAATGAACACACCCGAAGAAGATGCATCCTCATGCACTTTGTTCGTTTGCGCGGCACGGGAATTCTGGTAATCCCCTATTTCCTGCTCGATCTTATAATGGTTATATGTTGGAGCGGGACCAACGTTCCCCAGCTCAGTATAACAAGCAGGTTCGGTCAATAAATCCATATTATTATCTTGATTAAGGCGTGACATGGTCGCTACGTGGAGAGAGAGAGAAGAAAACACTCTGCGTGCGCTCTTGCAAGATTAGATTGGTTATTTAATCTAATCAGGATGGCTCCCACTATTTTTATCAAATCTTCCATCAAACCCTAAAAGGAATGACTAGCCGGGATTAATTACATTCTACAAGTTTGCTAATCTTTCAGCCAGGCCAGTGCCGGTACTTTGAGGGAGGTTCCCCGTGCTTTCGCATGGACCTAATTAAAATAAACCTCGTTTTCTCATGGGCGTAACCTCGTTGACACTTTTCTAGACACTTACTTGATTGGCTAATTGTAAAGTGCAAAACTCTCTCAGGAGTAACAATTACTCGGAGTGGGTATCAGGATCCAACTATCTTATAGAAGGTATGCAATCTCATTGCAAATTTCAACACTTGAAACTCCCGATAATGGTTTTTACCCCTAGCACCTATGACCTTGGCTATGGTCAACAAATCATAAGCACTAGACAAGTTTTACCCGTCATTTCGTGATTAATTAGACCCACCCACATGACCCTTGGCTAAGGTTAACAAAGTGACATGACTGTCCTAACTAATCGCATCATATGCTGTATAGGAAGACATCACTTAGCTACCGTACACTACGCCTCGGCTATGGTCGACAAACGCAGCACGAATATTAAGTACTCTACTTCCTAAAATGACAGAGGGTTGCGGATGGTTTTTAAGAAAACCTTTAACGCTTTGAACCTGATATCGTTGTAGAATCAAATGGTTTAAAATTGAGTGTTTTTTAGGCTTTTGCTAGTTTTGCTAAAGAGGTCACTCCCGGTGAAGGGATCGGATCTTTCCTCGTCGAATGAGGTGCAGGATATTCATAATACAACTATGCAAAGTAAGAACTAGAAAAGCAATCAAATGACAAACAGAAGGTTGTAGCATCTACTAGTTATTGCTAAAGAGGTCACACCCGGTGAAGGGATCTCGACTCTTTCCTTATTGAATAAGGTGCTGGATATTCTACAAGGAATACCGCAATGCAAAGCAACAACTAGAGCTACCTAATTTTTGAAATTCGATTCCAAAACAACTTTTAGGTTTATTTTCTTTCATTAATCTCATTAATGAATGTCCCATCATTTAAGTTTACCTAAACATCACAGATAAATACAACGTACGCTTATGCCATTCGCATTCGCCTCGATGTCCCGTCATGCACCGTTAGGTTAGGTAACTAACGGCATAGCGGGGCAAGGCTAGTGCGGGTGTAAAACAAAAGCAACGTCTATATAATATATCATATATACTATATACAGTATCTATCTGAACATATCACATGATCACATCACAGATAACACAGTAGAAAACAATATATGAAATATTGGATATATTAGGATGTCCGTGTTTTATTTTGAGCCTTTATAAAACACGGATTCCACGGTCGTGATGAATAGCCAAACCCACATCCCTAGATCCTTACTTGAGCGGCAAGCAACCCTACCAATTCTAGAGTTAGGAGACCCGGACTCGACTCCTCGAGATGGTCTCCCACTGGACCCTAGACCCGGTTACTTGTGCTCCCCTTCTTGGGTCTATCCTAATGCGGAAAAGTAAATAATATATATCAACGGTGACATCTTCCTCAACCCGGAAGTGCCCCAATAAAAGAATATTACATACAAGTTTTTACATGAATGAAAAAGAAAAACACCCTTCTCACATAAAACCCCCCGGCTATTCAAACACGACGATCCAATATAACATATCGCAGCAACACATAACATCACATGTCATCAACGTAAGTAAATATGCGTATCCCAATTGTCGTTGATGTATGGCAACAAAACCGGCGATACTCCACATATTACACTTACGGTCGCAGAAAAGAAAATGAAAACTACAACAGTTGGAATCCGCAACGACCGTAGACATCATAAACCCGTAATATCACATATTGCGGATTTCTTGCCTAACAATATGAATTCTTCAGACATCGCATGCCTTATAATTATAAACCCCGTATTTTAGTCTCGATATTGAAAACACTTTCCAATAATCAGTCGGGCAATTCAACAAGATTCCCGACATCCCGATCGAATGCTCGTCGAAACTTTAGTAGACGGCCGCACCCCCCGATACCGACGAAGAAGTGCACTTAGGCGGAACACCACGGCCGCAAGCACCCGGATGGATGATTTTTGGCAACGGAGTTCTCCTACAGTCACTTAGTCGGGGCTATGGGGCATGGCTATCTAATAATGTTACCCGGTGAGTATCCGAATACAAAAACTGATTGCCACGGACTTTTGATCGCATCAAAATCCCGTGGCAACCGATTAAATGAGACTAAATTGCTAGACTTATAAAATTCAAATGTTGTTGATTCCAAGTATTTATCACAATATATACTAGACTATGTGAAACGTTTCGAGCGAATCAACCAACACCCCATTGTAAGACTGCGGTAGCGCCTCGGCCGTCTTTCCGAGGCCAAAATGCGGAAACGAAAACTTTTTCAAAACTAGAAACCGGCGCTATCGTATGCTTAAAAGACAGATCGAACCATTAAGCTACAACTAGCTATATAGAGAAGGGATAGAAAGGCTATACCGATCGATCCGTGTCCTTCGGTCTTTGGCCACCATCCCAAGCTCCTCGCAGCATCTCCGGTCTCGATCTCCTCGTCGGAAAGGGCACCACATCATCGATTCTTTTTACGGGCTCCCGCTTCATCCGAAGCAACTCGGGCACGAAGTGTGCTAGCCGACGTGTCCAAGATGTTGTAGAGAATGTTTGTGATCACTTTGTCTCTTGCATCCATGGATTTGGATGGAGGTTAGAGGTGTTGCCATTGATGGAGATTTTGAGCTAGAGGAGGAAGAAGAAGATGAAGAAGAGCTTTTCTTTCTTTTGTTGTTGCTATGATAATAATAGAGAGTATGAGATGATAAATAATACAAGACCAAAACCACACCTATGGCAGCCCTCTTCTCTATCTTGTTATCATATCAATATAAATCAAGCTCATAATGTGACACATGCACAAAGAAAGAGACCATGAGTCACCACTTGTGCATGTGTCACAATAAATGCTCCAAATGATGAATTCTTGCTCATTATTTCCAAATGCAAATATTAATGCAAATGTTTGCAACAATAAAAAGATACGGCAACATCTAAAGTAAACTAGTAACGGATTACAAGGATACCCCTCACCTGTATATACATACCTGCACCCGCATTCCGAATGAATGCGAATGCGATGAGACTAAAGTAATCCAACAAATCTGATACTAGGATCCGGCTTAAACCAAAGCCCACTAGTATGATCCGCCCGATCATGATCCGTGCACTACTGCACGTATATGATCGAACCCTGCCATATATCATACGACCTCTACAACGTTTCGCCCGAAACTTGAGAAACTGTCTGTGGGGGACTCTAAAGACTCGTCAATACTTTGGCTGTGGATTTAACCACTAGAACGTCAGAGGTATTAACTGTACGTAACGGGCTACCAGGTATTGACCAAAAGGGAGGTCGATGAGCGAACTCATCCTGACACTCTACTGAGCCGGTCAGTGACAATATCCATAAAGTCCGGTCCGTTCATCTATGAGCATCGCATGTCGGGCCTAGGGGGTTGGTAAAAGTCAGACCCCTAAAAGCGGTACAAGTCGTGTCGGAGTGTAGCCCAGAACACCCTGAGATACTACTGGAATACCTACCAGAAAATCTCCTGCCTTGGCTAAGGACTTCGTTTAATGGCTCTCCTAGACACAGCGCGATCTCACCCCTAATACCGGGAGAGACGAACCCCTGCCGATTCGCTCACTGCTTCCATGTGGCTCTGGACTGTACCCAACTAAAACCTGTTTGCATGACTCCTTTGAGCCGTGGTAGGGTAGTAATCAAAACACAGTGGGAACTCACACGAGACAAATGACGATCTCAGGTCGATGAACTAACCTGTACACATGTCACCAGGGAACTGCTATCTGACGTCAGGTATAATACCAACTAGCATGTTCCCGGCGGGTCCTGTTCGGTGTACTCATAACCCAATGAGCACCTGTGTACATCTTAGGTGAACCAACTGACACCAATGGCTTGTGAGACCGGCCACCGCCTCTCGTCGGGGTCTCGACTGTATACGCTAGTCTACTAATGGAGTATCGATGCCCAGTCTCGAAACTCCCACGACTAGGGACCTTTTAAGGATGTGCTTATAGACCCCAGCTCCCACGTATATGATCGCCATCATACTGCTGGTCGTCAAGCAAGAATCCTAAAGGCTCTATCAGCATGCAATAGTGATCTGTAAGGTCACCGAAAGCAGTACACGATGATAAAGATAAACCATGGTCGCATACTATTCTCCATCAACGTGTAATAGTGAACCACAATTTCACCTAAAGCATGTACACGATGATAAAGACAAACCAGATAGTATACAAACCTCTCGAGTAAGACTGTCCTACCGGTATATGTCCTCCCTCAATCATTGCAATCACGTGCCTTTGATCCAATAATTGACTCTGAGGGCACTATATCCAACAATCTCCCACTTGCACTCAAGGCTAATTAATGCGATGTCGCATACTCACAGCCCGTGTGATACCGAACACCCAACTCCTCTACTGATCAGTCTCACAAAGCCCGTTTGTGAAACTATTGCGTTCGAGGAATAGCCTCAGTTAGTGGATCCACTCTGATGTTTCTTTCTATGTCTCTTTTTATCTCAAGTTTGCGGAGAAAGCCATCTCCCGTAATGAGCAATACCTGTCGTAGAATATGTCTGGATATCTGATGGGACCTAGTTCATAAATGAACTCCAAATCCAAACTTCTTAGACTGTATCGTCAACTGAAACCAATCAGTATCCTGCGCCATGCCTCCCTCAGTATCTGCTTGGACCACCTGTCCAAAATACTGCCCCTCGTCAGAGGGAAAACCATAACTCTGACAGTCACTTTGTCATCCAGGTCACCTTGGAAGCTTGGAATGATAACCGTCTCCCGAAGGAGACTGCCGTTATCATATCCCTAGAACATCCACTTATGTTCTAAAACTGCTTCCGAATGTTTCTCCAGGATAGGATTAATATCAACTTATTACATCTAGTGCAAAAACAACATCTTGTGTGGTACTTGACATCTCATGATCAACTCAATTGCCTAAGCAAGTGATCTGCTAATCATGCGCATCCCTCTCCCCTTTAGTCTGTAAGACACCTTTAGAGAGGGTGACTCCATTACCTGCAGGTACACTACCTTGCTAGGAGTCGTCCATTCTAAAACACCTTTAGAATGCTGTCTAAGTACCTAGATTGGGAAACTACCTAAATCTAGATCTAAAACCATAGATCTAGTAACGAGAATGTCTGATATAATATCCAGGTCGTATGTGGAGAAACCACTGTGTGACAACCAATGTATAACCGATCGTAGTATAGAAATATCACTTCCTACTCTGTGTATGTCACCCAAATACCAGGACATCACACCCTACTACCTTCTTAACAGATCCATCCCCTATTGTGATGAAGTCAAAGCTATGACTGTCATATCAGAAATAGATGATCTATCTCCGCTATATCTGATTTAGTCCACAAATAGACATAAGCTACTTGTCCACTATGCTTCCGCTGCTCTCACTGACTACAACAACCCTCTGGCAGAGTCATATATACGTACACTTCTAAAGCTAGTTTAGAACGACGCTATACTCGTCCTCCTGCCGGGTCTCACAGTCTGGAACAACAGCATCGACAAGTCTGGGTAAACAAGAACCTCCCTGTCAACGTCCTTGAGGCTACCGGAGTACCTTTCGGGTGCCTGAGGTTACCCTCCATATCTGCGGAGTGGCCAATGGAATGTCAAACCAGATTGAATCTTTAGGTTCTTATCAAATTTTCAGTAATCGCTTGCGGTTCTGGAACCACTTCCAGTTCTACCATACTCCCACTACTGTTTTCTGAAAAAATCCATTTTACTAAAACTGTGGTGAATTATGAACAATATCACTATTGATCTTCCAGATGGTAGAAAGTCAACCCTCGTCATAGCCCTGGTCAACCCACAAACTGCCATTACAGAAACGTGCCTTGAGTTATCCAGAGTCTGGTTTTAAGTATAAGCCGGACAACTCCCCGTACCTTAACATTGTTAAGTTATGAACTATTCTATATCCAATATAGAAATAGAGGCACTGATTTAATTGGAAGCAGATTCAAATCATGCAGCTGTCTCCAGTGCATGTCAACTAAATGGAGAGAGGCCGATCAGTATTACTCAACTTAGGAATACATCCAGATATGAGCAACATGAAAGAGAAGCAAGTTCTCATAATCATTACTATCAACTGAATACCATACATAAGTATCTATATCTTCGGTCACCTTGAAGAATCCTGATATTTGCAATAACTCTAATTTATTCATATACCTATAACTTCTCAAAACTTGGACCTTGTGTTTCCACAAAACACTTGTCTAAGAACTAAAGAAGTCATAAGTAAACAGAATATAGTATGAGTACCAACCCCTCTGTCCTCATGGACACTGGACAACATACAATACTCTGTATAAGTCCCCTGAGTCTAATAACTCATTCCTTGTGTGTCGTAGGTTGAAAACTGTACTTATGGTTGAGAAGAATTACACCGCTGTTTAATGCTCCTTACCTAACCATCCACTGATATAGGTAAATATCATAGACATAATTTCAAAAATTTATATATCACTTTATAAAAATAAATGTACAGATATATCAATTTGAAATTGGTGCATTATAACGGATATTCAAAACCAAATATTTGCCGTCCGGCAAACAACCTAGGTGATTTCCTCAAATATCACCAATTACAGCGAATCCCGATATAATGAGGATGATCGCCCAATTCCCAATAACTTACTCCCATACATCATCTTTAAAACCATACAGATGTGAGAATCAAACCTGGTAAATACATACCCTGGAGCAAGGGCTCATTATGAAATCAGTTTTCTTTTAACAATACATAGTGAAACTGAAACATGTAAATGTTTCGAAGGGGTATCCGGGTATTCCTTAGTCATTACCTTCTGTACACCCCTTTAGGCTAAATGGTTTTTTTCCTTCCCTTCCGTTTGGCACCAGCCTATGGTTTGGAAGAAGACTATCTAATAAGCATAATGGGTGTACTCTCATAATCCTAGGAGCACTCGCAACCTGAGAGAAGGTAAAAGGAAAAGACAACTGAATAGTCCTATTCGTTTTCTCCAGAACCGGAACCATCCTCGAATCTGGAACTAGTTCCTTCGAGTTCGTATATAACCATACGATGGAGTATCCAATAAACTGTGGATCTTCGTAGTGATACAGAGTGTTCTGGAGAAATACAAAGGCGATGTAGGATTGGCGAAGAAATACTTGATTTGGTCGTGAATAGCTGTCGCAATTTACTTTGCCCTCTTACTAATCCCTTTTTTGTCTTTACTTAATACCTTCTGTACACCTTCGTTAGGCTAATTGGTTTTCTTCATTCCCTACCTTTCGCCACCTGCCTATGGTTTGGATGAAGACTATCCAATAAGCGTAATAGGTGTACTGTCCTAATCGAAGGAGCACTCGCAACCTGAGAGAAAGTAAAAGGAAAACAAAACTGAATAGTCCTATTCGTTTTCTCCAGAACCGGAACCATCCTCGAATCTGGAACAAGTTCCTTCGAGTTCGTATATAACCATACGATGGTTTTATCCAATGGAAGTGGATGTTCGTAATAATATGGGGTGTCCTGGAGAAAAGGGTAAGAGTAGGACTGGCAATGAGGTATGCAACTCTGACAATCCAAAAGCCAGCGTTTTAAGAAGGTTCGGTTAACTTGGTCACTGAGTCATAGTCAAGGGTCGGGCCATGGTCGCTGCCAAAGGGAGAGAGAAAAGAAACACTCAGCGTGCACTCTAACCTAGATCAGAATGGTTATAAATTTATCTAATCAGGAAACCTCCCACTGTATCGTAAAATTCTCCTCCAAACCTGAAAGAAGAATTAGTCGGGATCACCCGAGGAGTAAACTAACTCATCAGTAGGAATCGGGATCCAACTATCATCGCATGATAACGTGATGGAATCCACTCATGTTATCACACTCCAGATGGTATGTGCATATCTGGCAAGTTTCAGTTTCTTTAGAAACTCCCGATGTGATTTTTTACCCCATGCTCTTATGACCTTGACGAAGGCCAACATATCATAAGTCACATGTCAAGTTCTACCTGTTATTATCCAGATTAATTTGAACCCACCAGTACATATCCTTGACGAAGGCCAAAATAGTAGTACGACTGTCCCAAACCAACGCATCTATCTATGCTGCAGAAAAGTAACAAATAGCTACCATACACTATGCCTTGACGAAGGCCAACATACATAGCATGAATACTAAGTGCTACCTTTCTGAAATGACGGAGGGCTACGAATGGTTTTTGGCGAAAAACCTTTAACGTAATGAACTTGATATTGTTGAAGGAACCGAATAGCTTTTTATAAAAATATAGTGGCGAAAACCTTTCCTAAAGAGGTCACTCCCGGTGAAGGGATCTCGGCTTTTTCTCTGTAGAATGAGGTGCAGGATATTCCAACTGAATACCATGATGCAAAGCAAAAAATAATCGATTATAGTGAAGTTATTACCCTGACGCAAACTTTTGTCCAAGGGGTCACTCCCGGTGAAGGGATCTCGGCCCTTGCCTCGTCGACTGAGGTACTGGATATTCATAACCGAATACCACTGTGCAAAACAAAAGAGAATGTCCTTGCAATAAAATCTTTTTTTTGAAAAATGTTCCAACAACATCAGAATAGGTTTGCTTAGCTCGCATTGATCCGAATCATTGCAGTCCCATCAATTGATCACACCACAAAAGAACGAAAATACGATGTTCGCATATGCCATCCGCATTCGCCACTGGGTCCCGTCATCACCCGTTAGGTTACTTAACTAACGACAGAGCGGGGACTGGACTAGCGCGGGTGTAAAACATATACAACATCTACTAGTATATATATCAATATATAATAATCGCTCAAGGCGTGATAAAATGCAACATCACAGAAATATAATAAGCATCACAGAAAAATATAGATAATCTGGGATCCCCGGGTTTCATAGAGCCGCTGCTGAAACTCGACGTTCCCCTGGTCGTGTGGATAGCCTGTGCAATGAAATCCTAGACCCCTACGGGCGCGGCAAGTTATGCGCCAAAACCTGAAGCGAGGCAGCCCCCTTCAACAACGTGAATGGACCACCCAGCACTTCACCGAATCCTGTAACTTAAGCACCCCTCATTGGGTCAACCTGTACCCCCTACGAGTGCGGCGAATAGCCCGCCAATTCTAAAGTGAAGCCCCCTCCGTCTCAAAGCCATGAGATGCGGGCCCGTTGGCCCGTAGAACCCGGCTATCCGTGCACCCCACCGCGGGGTAATCCTAGTACAGAAAGTAAAAATATACAACGGGTATATCGACCTCAGCCCGGTCGTGTCCCTAAAGAATAATATACAAACAGGCAGTGATGGTAGTCCACATGTCGGACGCTCGCCCCGCAATATCAAATGTACAAATACAACCAAATTGTACTACCATTGCATCCAGGCTATCCACCACGACAAATCCGCAATATCACAGCACAACACAGAACATCAACGTGAATGTCATGTTCGCAAATCCGTCTAAAAGAACTGTAGCAATTAGACCGGATTTACCGATCAAATGACATTCAAGGTCGCAGATATAATGTAAATACTGTGAACTAACATGTTTAAAATTTTCGATCGACAAAATTTCCCGAAGTGGGCCTCAAGTACAATACCCAGTACTCAGACAAATCTGGGCCCAAACAAAAAATACCAGAAACCACATTTCCATGTCAGAGACCACCTCAGAAAATTTCGTGCACTGTGGCCACAGTACCGCGGCAGATCCGCGGCCAAAACGTAGGTACGGCCGTGGATCCGCCACTCTACAGTAAAATCAGCACACCAAATTTTCTCAGTTCTCTTAGAAAACCCTGTCTGTTTTTCTGCAGTACACCAAATAATTTTTTGACGACAAGAAAAAATCGACAGAAATTGTGACTTGGAAATGCAGTTTTTAGAAAATTCGTTCGATCGTTGTTTTAAATACGTTAGAGCAAGCTAGTAAAGGTTAATGGCGTGGCTCTGATACCATGTAAGACTACGGTAGCGTCTCGGCCGTCTTTCCGAGGCCAAAATGCGGAAACGAAAACTTTTTCGAAACTAGAAACCGGCGCTATCGTATTCTTAAAACCCGGATCGAACCATTAACCTACAACTAGCTATCTAGAGATGGGATAGAAAGGCTATACCGATCGATCCATGTCCTTCGTGAAAGTCCATGCTACCTCTCCCGGTACTTTCGGGAATGCGGAATTTGGTAAAAAACAATTTTTATGGAGGTGGTAACATGGACCTATAACCCGGATCTTGGTTAAACATCTATCTAACAACCTAACTATGAGTTTCTAGCTACTCGGTTAGGGGGTTATACCTTGCTTGTCTTGAACTCCTTCATCTTCAAGCTCCGATGGTGGTCCGATTGGCTTCTTCTCGTCGTCTCCGTACGCCGAAGATAGATCCACCTGAAAGCTCCAACCTTTAGTTCCTTCTTCGTTCTTTGAAGAAACTAGTTCACTTGGTTTGCTAAACCTAGTGAACTAGAATGAGTAGAGAAGAATTAGAATGGGATTTTATCTATGGTTCTTGATTCTCAACTCATGATACAAGAGAACCATAGATTAAAAAGAGAGGGAGCAAGAGCAAAAGGGTGAGAGCAAAAGGAGAGCTCAAGAACAAGAGAGAGAATGAGCAAAAAAGAATGAGGCTCTCTTTTGTCTTTCACCCTCTCATAATCCAAAGCAATCATAACTCATCATACTAACAAAAGTCTTATGTGATGGTTGAAGCAACCATAACCATATCATTTCAGGCACTCATTTTACACAAATGAGCAAGCAAGTAAAAGTCTTTGCCATAAAATGATGGCTATGGTTATCATGATGGTCAACTAGTCAAGCCTAGTCAACCGGTCAACAAAGTCAACAAGTCAACAAAAGTCAACAAGTCAACAAAGTCAACAAAAGTCAACAACCATGTCACCATAATACTTAATTAATATAATAGTTAATCACATATCATATTCTCATTAGGGTTGATCAAAAGGTCAATAGTCAACGGTCAACTGTCGACAACCCTAATGAGAATCCACTGCCTCTGTCTCCCTGTCAACTGTGCATACACACCCGCATCCGCGTTCCGAGGAACACGAATGCAAACTGAATAAATCCAATCCCATAAGGTACACTAGGATCTGGCTTAAACCAAAGCCCGCTAGTGTAAACTGTCCGGACACTGTACGCGCACAAGTGCACGGATGTGACCGAACCCTGTCGCAAAAACACGCGACCTGTCGCAATACCATGCGACCTCTACTCTTTTGCCTAAAGGTGAAAAGCTTTCTGTGTGGGACTCTAAAGACTCGACACTACGCTGGCTGTGGGTTTAACCACAGACCGCAAGCGGCACTAGCTGTGCGTAACGGTCCCCAGGTAATGCCGACAAGAAGACCGACGAGGCGAAACCCATCTGAACTCCTACTGAGCCTGAGTGTGACATTCTCCGTACAGTCCGGTCTGTTCGTCTGATACATCGCATGGCGGGCCTAGGGGGCGGTAAACGTCAGTCCCCCAATAGGGGTATAAGTCGTGCCGGAGCGAAGCCCAAAACACCCTGAAATAACACTGGAAACCTACCAGTATATCTCGTTTGCCCTGGCCAGGGACTACTCGTGTAATGGCTCTCCTAGACACAGCGCGATGTCAACCCCCAATACCGGGAGAGACGAATCCTGTCTAACCGTCACTGCCTCCAAGTGCTTCGGGACTGCACCCAACCACTACCTGTTTGCACGACTCCTTTGAGCCGTGGTAGGGTAGTGATCAAAGTACAGTGGGAACACACTCGAGGCGAAGTGACAGTGTCAAGTCAGCGGACTAAGCTATACTCATGTCACCTGGGAACTGAAAACTGACGATAGGTATAATACCAACTAGTCAGTTCCCGACGAGTCCTGTCCAGTGTACCCGTAACCTAACGAGCACCCGCATATTATCTCAAGTACGACGTACTGACGGCTGTGGGATAGACCGTCTCCCACACTGGGATGAGAAGCTCATGCGCTGGTCTACTCCGGAGTATCGATGCCCTGTCTCGATAGTCCTGCGACGAGGGACCTGCATAAGGATGTGCTTATAGATTACCCAGCCCCACTAGTGTGACGGCCATCACATCGCTGGTAATCAAGCAAAGATCCTAAGGGCTCCACTAATGTGTATAGGCGATATACAAAATATAAACACATGTACACATTGAAGTAGAAACAAACCAAGTAGCATACTACTATTTTGAGCAAGATTGTATATACAAGGTGAATATCCCAAGCATCCATTAAGTAATATACAAACTAGTATGATACAGTAATGGCCTCTAGGGCATATACACTAACAATCTCCCACCTGCACTAAGGCCATGTACTGGCGTATCGAAGACCTATCATCTCGATCAGCCGCTCGAACTGAGTATGGGGCAGGGCCTTGGTGAATGGATCTGCAGTGTTATCTTCTGAAGCGACTCTCCGAACCTCGATCTCCTGGCGATCCACGATCTCCCTGATCAGGTGATACCGCCTCAAGATGTGCCTGGATCTCTGATGGGACCTGGGTTCCTTCGCTAAAGCTATAGCCCCGTTGTTGTCGCAATACAGAGGTATTGGATCAACAATGGACGGAACCACCTGAAGTTCTTTCAAGAACTTCCTCATCCAGACAGCTTCTTTTGCGGCATCAGATGCAGCGATGTATTCCGCTTCCATCGTCGAGTCTGCAACGGTTTCCTGTTTGGAACTCTTCCAACACACCGCCCCTCCATTGAGCGTAAAGACAAAGCCCGACATGGACTTGGAATCATCCTTGTCACTCTGGAAGCTGGAGTCAGCAAAGGCCTCGATCTGGAGGTCTTTTCCGCCATACACCAAGAACATCTCCTTAGTCCTTCTCAGGTACTTGAGAATGTTCTTTACCGCTATCCAGTGTTTCTCCCCAGGGTTTGACTGATACCGGCTTACCACACTCAGTGCATAAGCTACATTCGGTCTGGTACACAACATCGCATACATTATAGAGCCTACCGCAGAAGCGTAGGGTATAATAGACATGCGATCCCTCTCCAAATCAGTCTTGGGAGACATCTCTTTAGAGAGGGTGATCCCGTGACAAGCCGGTAGGTTACCGCGCTTGGAATCTTCCATACTGAATCTTTTCAGCACGGTGTCGATGTACCTGGACTGAGAAAGTCCTAATATCCTCTTGGATCTGTCACGGTAGATCCGGATACCCAGAATGTATGAGGTATCACCCATGTCTTTCATGGAGAACCTGTGTGACAAGAATCCCTTGACAGATTGTAGCATAGGAATGTCATTTCCTATTAAGAGAATGTCATCCACGTATAAAACGAGGAATACTACAGTTCTCGCTACAAATCTACTATAGATGCATGGTTCATCTGGATTTTTGATAAAGCCAAATTCTTTGACCGTCTCATCAAAGCAGATGTTCCAACTCCGCGACGCCTGCTTTAGTCCATAGATGGACTTAAGCAACTTGCACACCTTTCCGCTGCTCCCACTCTGAATGAAACCCTCTGGTTGGTCCATATAGACACACTCCTCTAAATTTCCATTTAGAAAAGCGGTCTTTACGTCCATTTGCCAGATCTCATAATCGTGGAAGGCAGCAATGGCAAGAAGGATCCGAATGGATTTCAGCATGGCTACTGGAGAAAAGGTTTCGTCATAGTCCAAGCCAGGTCTTTGACGGAAACCCTTTGCTACCAGCCTAGCTTTATAGGTCTCAACCTGCCCATCTACACCAATCTTCCTTTTGAAGATCCACTTGCATCCTACGGGTTTTACCCCGTCTGGAGCAATGTCCAACGTCCATACCTTGTTGGTGTACATGGACTCCATTTCGGTCCGCATTGCATCTAGCCATTTCACTGAGTCAACGCTCTGAACGGCCTGCTGGAAGCTAGTAGGCTCATCATAATCTATGATGCAATCCTCTCTATCCCCGTCTATGAGAAAACAGCAGTATCTCTCGGGCGGATGAGACTGCCTACTACTCCTACGGAGCGGCGTAGGAATGTCCTGTTCTGTTGAACCCTCTGGTTCCACTAACCTTTCTGTAATAGTCTGTGGTTCTGGAATTTCTTCCAGTTCTACTGCGCTCCCACTAATTTCCTTTTCCAAGAACTGGTGTTCTAGAAAGTGGGCATTACGAGAAATAAGGACTTTTTGTTCCTCTGCGTAGTAGAAAAGATACCCCCTGGTGTTCTTTGGGTATCCCACAAACTTGCACAGTACTGAGCGTGCCTCGAGTTTGTCCGCATGCTGCTTTTTGACAAAAGCCGGACATCCCCAGATCTTCAGATATTGAAGATAGGGTTTCTTCCCACTCCACATCTCATATGGTGTAGTAGGCACGGTCTTAGTAGGAACTCGGTTCAAAAGGTATGCTGCTGATTCCAGCGCATATCCCCAGAATGATCGCGGCAACTCAGCGTTACTCATCATGGACCGCACCATATCCAATAGGGTGCGGTTCCGTCTCTCCGATACACCGTTATGTTGCGGGGTGTATGGAGGAGTAAGCTGAGAGAGAATTCCGTTCTCTTTTAAATAGTCCAGGAACTCGGCACTTAAGTATTCTCCACCTCGATCCGATCTTAGAATCTTAATACTTTTGCCGGTCTGTTTCTCTTCTTCATTCTTATACTCCTGGAATTTTCCAAAGGCCTCGGACTTATGTTTCATTAAGAAGACATAACCGTACCTTGAGAAGTCATCCGTAAGAGTAATGAAGTAAGAATGTCCGCTTCGGGCATGTGTAGACATTGGACCGCACACGTCACTGTGTACGAGTCCCAAGAGCTCGCTCTCTCTTACTCCATGTCCAGTAAACGGAGTCTTTGTCATCTTTCCTTTGAGACAGGATTGACAAGTGGCATACGATTGATATTCGAACGCATTCAAATATCCCTCTGTATGTAACTTAGTCAACCTTCTCTCATTGATGTGACCCAATCTACAATGCCATAAGAAAGTCTGATTTATTTCTGGAGACTTTCTTTTGTGTGTATTCTGGACATTGAAAATCTGCGGTTGGTTTAATACGTATATACCATTACTCAATGTACCTGACCCAATCAGAACTTGATTAAGGTGAATGTTTACAACATTACTTACAAACGCAAATTCATAACCTTCTTTAGAAACTAAAGATACAGAAATGATATTACAAGTTGCGTTGGGTACAAAAAAGCAATTAC
Source organism: Agapanthus africanus (assembly GCA_030015575.1). Classification (NCBI taxonomy): domain Eukaryota; kingdom Viridiplantae; phylum Streptophyta; class Magnoliopsida; order Asparagales; family Amaryllidaceae; genus Agapanthus; species Agapanthus africanus. The sequence continues at coordinate 416,940,755 of CM057342.1, forward strand.
GCAAAACCAAAACATGTCCATCTGACATTCCCAGGTGATAGTCCCCCACGGCTTTAGCATCCATGCTAGCTCCGTTCGCAACTCTGAGGGTCATGTCACCTGCCTTCAAAACCCTACGGTTTCTCAACGCCTGCAAAGAATTACAGATATGAGATCCTGATCCGGTATCCAATACCCAGGAAGTAGAGTTTATTGAAAGACGGTTTTCAATAACATACACACCTGAAGCTGAAGCTGCAACCTGCTTCAATTCCTGTGTTCTGGCCTTCCAGGCCCTGCAATCATTCTTCCAGTGTCCTTTCTTATGACAATAGAAGCATTCTTCCTTATCCACAAGCTTCCCCGCTATCTTTGTTGCTTTACTTTTTCCCTTCGCATCCACTTTACTAACACCGCCCCTTGGTTTGGCGGGGGCCTTCTTCTTCTTTCCCTTGGCTTTCGCCTTGGACCTAGAAGAAGATGATCCTCCTACAAACAAAGTGGATGTATCCCTACCTTTCTGTAGGGTGCCCTCTGCGCTCCTCAGCATGTTGAGGAGCTCTGAAAGTTCAACCTCCTTTTCTTGTAAGTTGAAGTTCAGTATAAACTGGCCGTAAGTGGAAGGAAGGGACTGGAGAACTATATCCGTATATAGTTCACTCTCCAATGTGATCCCTAGGTCCGCGAGCTCCTCAATGTAGCCGATCATCTTTAGCACGTGCTCGGCTACTGATGATCCGACGGCCATTCTTGTCGAAAATAACTTTTTCGACGCTTCGTATCTTGCGATACGAGATTGCTCTCCATACAGTTCTTTTGTATGATGCAATATGGATTCCATGTCCATATTCTCGTGCCTCCTCTGATGTTCGTTGTCCATCGAGGCAAGTAGGAGGCATTTGGCCTTCGCGCTATCAATCTCCCAAGTCTTGCGGATTTCCTTATCCGCGACGCTGGAAGTTGGACCAGGGACAGGGGGAGCTTTGGTGGTAAGAAGATACCCCAGCTTGTCGTAAGTGATTGCTATCTTGACATTCCTGAGCCAATCTTTGTAGTTTGGCCCTGTCAGTTTGTTTTTATCTAGGAGTAACTTAATTCCAGTCATGTTGATTGGTCGCTGCAATTAGGAGAGAGAAGAAGAAACACTCAGCATGATGCTCTTGCAAGTTTAGAGTGGTTTTTAGTTTGTCTAAACAGGATGGCTCCCACTGTTTCTCGAATCCCTCCTCAAATCATAAAGGAAGAATTAGCCAGGATCAATCCCACCGTACAATACTTGCTTAACCGTTCAGCCAGGCCGGTGTCGGTACTTCGAGGGAGGTTTTCCAACGCTTTCGCGAAGTTCCTTAATTAAAGAACCTCTTTTCCCTGGGGGCGTAGCCCCGCTAACACCTTTCTAGGCACCTACTAGGTTTATAGCATTGATCGTTAAGTGAGAAATTTCCTGAGGAGTAGCATATACTCACAGTAGGATCGGGATCCAAATATCATTGCGTGACGAAACTGAAGGAATCCTACCAGAATCATCACACTCCAAATGGTATGCAAATGTAGCAAGTTTCAGTACTTATGAAACTCCCGATGTGGATTTTTGCCCTATGCTCTTATGACCTTGGCGTGAGGTCAAAATGTCATAAGTCATATGTCAAGTTCGTCCCATCATTATCCAGATTAATTTGAACCCACCCGTACATACCCTTGACGTAGGCCAAAATGGCAGTACGACTGTCTCAAAACAACGCATTCTATCTATGCAACAGATAAATATCCGGCAGCTACCAATCACTATGCCTTGGCGTGAGGTCAAAATACATAGCTTGAATACTACCGAATATTTAACTGAAATGATGGAGGGCTACGGATGGTTTTGGCAAAACCGTGAACGTAGTGAACTTGATTTGGTCGATGGAACGAGATAGCTTTTAAAAGGAGTGGCTCAAGCTCCGCATTTAAAAGTTGGTTTTGAAAAGAACCGAGTGGTTTTTCGAAAGTGTTCCAACGACTTTAACTTGGTTTATTATCTTGCATTAGTTCTTTTAATGCGTGATATTCTTGCATTAGTTCTTTTAATACATCCCATTATTTAATCCTACCATTGCAGAAAACAACCAAAATATGACGTACGCTTATGCCATTCGCATTCGCCACGGGGCCCCGTCATTACCCGTTAGGTTACTTAACTAACGACAGAGCGGGGGCTGGGCTAGCGCGTCTGTAAAACATAAGCAACGCCTAAATAATATCATATATAGATATACTGCAATGATAAACATTTCAGATCACAGATGAATACATTGGATATACTAGGAATCTGTAATTCGTACGAGCCTGTAACGAAAGACAAATTACACGGTCGCGGTGAATAGCCAATACCCCACCCAAGACCCCTACGGGTGCGGCAAACTACCCGCCAAGTACTCGAAGCGTAGCAACCTCCCTCATCTCCATGAGTAGGCCACTCGACACTTCGGCATACCCGGTAGATTGTGCACCCCCTCCATGGGTCTATCCTAGGAGCAAAAACAGTAAAAAGAAATTATACAATGACGGCTACAACCCCGACCCGGTTGTGCGGCCATACAAATAATTATTACATCAATTTACAAATTTACATGAATTGAAAGAAAAGAAAACTCTCGTCTCACAACCCCCGGCTATTCACCCGCGACAATCCAACATATTCATATACACATTCCAGCAACATTACAGATCACAGATTTGTATAACCCCCACTAATCGACATATAGCGATTAGCAGACGTTCAATACAAATATCACATTACAGAAAACCCGTTAGCTTAAGTCTTTTAGAAGTTCGATCAAAAATACGGATTTTCGGGACCCCAAAATAAAATTTTCGTTCTGGAAAATCTGGGCAGAAAATATATATTCCAAAAATCCCAAAATACCCCAAAGAGTAAACTGCAAAAAAGAAAACCCTTGACCGAGTCAACTCGGCCGCGTTTCCGCGGCGGGAGCGTGCTCCCGCCGCGGAAACGCGGCGCTTTGATCGAGTCAGGGGCCCAAATTTTTGCAGTTTCTTTAAAAAAGCCTGAGTCGATTTTAGGTGTATTTGAAAAAAGTTTTCCAGCACTTTTAAAATCGACAGAAAGTTTAAAATTCCGGGGTTCGTTTCGGGACTTTTCCGTTGATCGATCTTCTAGTTACTTGCTAACATGTTAGATAGAGTTTAACTAGGCTCTGATACCACTGAAAGTCCATGCTACCTCTCCCGGTACTTTCGGGAATGCGGAATTTGGAAAAAAATAATTTTTACGGAGGTGGTAACATGGACCTATAACCCGGATCTTGGTTAAACATCTATCTAACAACCTAACTATGAGTTTCTAGCTACTCGGTTAGGGGGTTATACCTTGCTTGTCTTGAACTCCTTCATCTTCAAGCTCCGATGGTGGTCCGATTGGCTTCTTCTCGTCGTCTCCGTACGCCGAAGATAGATCCACCTGAAAGCTCCAACCTTTAGTTCCTTCTTCGTTCTTTGAAGAAACTAGTTCACTTGGTTTGCTAAACCTAGTGAACTAGAATGAGTAGAGAAGAATTAGAATGGGATTTTATCTATGGTTCTTGATTCTCAACTCCTGAGACAAGAGAACCATAGATTAAAAAGAGAGGGAGCAAGAGCAAAAGGGTGAGAGCAAAAGGAGAGCTCAAGAACAAGAGAGAGAATGAGCAAGAAAGAATGAGGCTCTCTTTTGTCTTTCACCCTCTCATAATCCAAAGCAATCATAACTCATCATACTAACAAAAGTCTTATGTGATGGTTGAAGCAACCATAACCATATCATTTCATGCACTCATTTTACACAAATGAGCAAGCAAGTAAAAGTCTTTGCCATGAAATGATGGCTATGGTTATCATGATGGTCAACTAGTCAAGCCTAGTCAACCGGTCAACAAAGTCAACAAGTCAACAAAAGTCAACAAGTCAACAAAGTCAACAAAAGTCAACAACCATGTCACCATAATACTTAATTAATATAATAGTTAATCACATATCATATTCTCATTAGGGTTGATCAAAAGGTCAATAGTCAACGGTCAACTGTTAACAACCCTAATGAGAATCCACTGCCTCTGTCTCCCTGTCAACTGTGCATACACACCCGCATCCGCGTTCCGAGGAACACGAATGCAAACTGGATAAATCCAATCCTATAAGGTACACTAGGATCTGGCTTAAACCAAAGCCCGCTAGTGTAAACTGTCCGGACACTGTACGCGCACAAGTGCACGGATGTGACCGAACCCTGTCGCAAAAACATGCGACCTGTCGCAATACCATGCGACCTCTACTCTTTTGCCTAAAAGCGAAAAGCTTTCTGTGTGGGACTCTAAAGACTCGACACTACGCTGGCTGTGGGTTTAACCACAGACCGCAAGCGGCACTAGCTGTGCGTAACGGTCCCCAGGTAATGCCGACAAGAAGACCGACGAGGCGAAACCCATCTGAACTCCTACTGAGCCTGAGTGTGACATTCTCCGTACAGTCCGGTCTGTTCGTCTGATACATCGCATGGCGGGCCTAGGGGGCGGTAAACGTCAGTCCCCCAATAGCGGTACAAGTCGTGCCGGAGCGAAGCCCAAAACACCCTGAGATAACACTGGAAACCTACCAGTATATCTCGTTTGCCCTGGCCAGGGACTACTCGTGTAATGGCTCTCCTAGACACAGCGCGATGTCAACCCCCAATACCGGGAGAGACGAATCCTGTCTAACCGTCACTGCCTCCAAGTGCTTTGGGACTGCACCCAACCACTACCTGTTTGCACGACTCCTTTGAGCCGTGGTAGGGTAGTGATCAAAGTACAGTGGGAACACACTCGAGGCGAAGTGACAGTGTCAAGTCAGCGGACTAAGCTGTACTCATGTCACCTGGGAACTGAAAACTTACGATAGGTATAATACCAACTAGTCAGTTCCCGACGAGTCCTGTCCAGTGTACCCGTAACCTAACGAGCACCCGCATACTATCTCAAGTACGACGTACTGACGGCTGTGGGACAGACCGTCTCCCACACTGGGATGAGAAGCGCATGCGCTGGTCTACTCCGGAGTATCGATGCCCTGTCTCGATAGTCCTGCGACCAGGGACCTGCATAAAGATGTGCTTATAGATTACCCAGCCCCACTAGTGTGACGGCCATCACATCGCTGGTAATCAAGCAAAGATCCTAAGGGCTCCACTAATGTGTATAGGCGATATACAAAATATAAACACATGTACACATTGAAGTAGAAACAAACCAAGTAGCATACTACTATTTTGAGCAAGATTGTATATACAAGGTGAATATCCCAAGCATCCATTAAGTAATATACAAACTAGTATGATACAGTAATGGCCTCTAGGGCATATACACTAACACTTCGGTCTTTGGCCACCATCCCAAGCACCGCGCGACATCTCCGGTCTCGATCTCCCCGTCGGAATAGGCACCACATCATCGATTCTTTTTACGGGCTCCTGCTTCATCCGAAGCAACTCGGGCACGAAGTGTGCTAGCCGACCTGTCCAAGGTGTTATAGATAATGTTTGTGATCACTTTATCTCTTGCATCCATGGATTTGGATGGAGGTTAGAGATGTTGCCATTGATGGAGATTTTGAGCTAGAGGAGGAAGAAGAAGAAGAATAAGAGCTTTTCCTTCTTTTGTTGTTGCTATGATAATAATAGAAAGTATGAGATGATAAATAATACAAGACCAAAACCACACCTATGGCAGCCCTCTTCTCTCTCTTGGTATCATATCAACATAAATCAAGCTCATAATGTGACACATGCACAAAGAAAGAGACCATGAGTCACCACTTGTGCATGTGTCACAATAAATGCTCCAATTAATGAATTCTAGCTCATTATTTCCAAATGCAAACATTAATCCAAATGTTTGCAATAATAAAAAGATACGGCAACATCTAAAGTAAACTCGTGACGGATCACAAGGATACCCCTCACCTGTATATACATACCTGCACCTGCATTCTGACTGAATGCGAATGTGTCACGACCCGAAGTTTGGCCCGTGACTGGCACTTAACCACGTAACGTCTACAGGCGTAACGCGACTAAGTGAACCGAAAACCCAGAAATCAAACCAGAGAAAGTATAGAGTGATAGAAGGTTTAAAAGAAGCACTAACCAAAACATGATAAGAAAACTAAGTAACAATCTCTAAGAAAACAATATACGACGCCGTAGCGAAGATCAAGATCCACAAGTGGGAACATCACAGATAGAATAAACTGCTAGTACCGCCGGCTCACAACGAGCTCGACACCAGAATACAAAATAATACAACATCGTCCTCACACTGTTTCTAAGTCAAATACATACATGGTAGATGGAGGATACTAGATACAACAATGTACATACTGAAAGATAAACAGATACCGCACAAAACCCACCTATCAGCAAAAGAGCTAGTACACCAACTGTGGGGGTATCTGTACCAAAAGATGCAAGCAGCCTGCCGCGACTACTCCGAAGGGCAACCTGCAAACACTGTGGCACAACGGGGGTGAGTTGCCAACTCGTGAATAGAGATAACATATAAAGGTAATCGCGAGCAGGTACGAACTACACTACTCTATCATATGCTAACAGATGATATCAATATGGGATGAGCAGTATATGCAACAATCATGCAAGTGCTCTATAGGGTACTATAATACCAGATGAGGTACAAGTGCTCTAACAGGTAATGCATCTACAGGATGAGGTACAACAGTAATACTGAGCAGGGCAATATAATATCTACACGGAATATCAACGTGGAACATATACAATCGGCTTCTCAATGCACCCAGATCTCCCAAAAATAGCTCATGCGCCGGCACTCTCATCGGCCCTCAAATCCTGTACATCTCTGAGAATCCCGAGTGCCCAACATCGGCACCCAAATATCATAAATACTCGTGTCTAGCATCGACACGCAAAACATCCTGTATCGGGCATCCGTCAGTCCGGGTCATCCCTCTCTCAAAGTACATATCAGGAATCCGTCATTCCGGGTCATCCCTCTCTCAATACATCGGGCATCCGTCATTCCGGGTCAGCCCTATATCAATCCATCGGGCATCCGTCATTCCGGGTCAGCCCTATATCAAAGTATACATCGGGAATCCGTCAGTCCGGGTCATCCCTCTCTCAATACATCGGGCATCCGTCATTCCGGGTCAGCCCTATATCAATCCATCGGGCATCCGTCATTCCGGGTCAGCCCTCTCTCAGTACATCCTCTAGCACCGAGAAAACACGGGGCGGCGCCCCAAATATCATATCAAGGAAACCGGGTTTTTAAATGATTACTTATTTGAAAAGGCCACGGTTCCCAAATCCAGAAATCACATGAAATCCCAACCAATAATACAAGTAATTGTGATGTGATAAGTGCATCAAGTATGTATATCAAGTCATGTCACATAAAAATGAGCTACAATGCAATAATCCAATGTGATATAGGTATCAAGTATGAATATCAAGTCATGTCACATATAGATAAGCTACAATGCAATGATCTAATGTGATATAGGTTTCAAGTATGAATATCAAGTCATGTCACATATAGATAAGCTACAATGCAATGATCCAATGTGATATAGGTTTCAAGTATGAATATCAAGTCATGTCACATATAGATAAGCTACAATGCAATGATCCAATGTGATATAGGTTTCAAGTATGAATATCAAGTCATGTCACATATAGATAAGCTACAATGCAATGATCTAATGTAATATAGGTTTCAAGTATGAATATCAAGTCATGTCACATATTGATAAGCTACAATGCAATGCACTAGCTAGTAATCATGAACATGCAATATATATATAAGGAACACTATAAGGTCCTATCTGCCCTGACGTAGAACGCCATGCGGGCGATATCCCCGTAGATGTGAAATCTACTCACCGTAGCCTTCCACTAGGTATAGCCAACAACCTGTGTCCCCTCCTGCGCGGCGCCCGTTGTACTCGCCTGCGAACCTAGAATTACACAATATATCACACGTAAGCTGGAAATCACGAAAACGCAACATTTAAGCCGAACCAGTAACTCGTGTCGCGAACCAAGCGCGCGTGTGCACGATGCGCTAAAACGTGTGGTTACGTGTCTGAAATCACTCCGACGCGTCGCGATACGCAGAAACCCAAAACCCACACACACGTATCACGCGTGTCGCGAAAGGTTGAAAATACGCAAAAATAGGTATTCTACCCCAGATTTTGATACAGGAAGGATATTGCAAAACTATAAATACCAAAATAACCCACATAGCAGCAGACACCCACAGCCCAAACCCCAACCCTTGACTCCCCTATCTGGCCGCAAATTGCGGCCAGAATGCAATATTTGGCGGCCCCAGATGGGAATTGGGCTCCCAGGTTGGGTGTGTGCACTCTATACCCCTCATACATGCAACGGTAACACCTAGTTTTATTCTAAAATGTCTCGGGTAACAGCAGATCCTACAGTGCCCAAATTCTAGTTAAAATCCACACTTTGCACTAAAAATGGAACTTTAAGGTATTTTTGTGCAACCTGAAACAAACCTTAGTTAAAGTAGCTCTAATAACACCTAAAGGAGCTAACTAAACCATGAGAACACCAATCTAACATGTGAATCACAAATATCCCTTAATATCACTAAAAACGCACAAAAATGAGATTTTTACTAGAGGATACAACAAGTCTAAGGAAAAGAGGTGCTAATATGAGTTAATACCTTCTAAGAACCTTGCAAAACCCTAAAAGTTCCAGCTTCTCCATTAAGTGTGCATAATTGCCTTAGAACACCTCAAAAACCTCACTTTTTCCAAGCTTTTGTGAAGAAAATGAGTTGATATGCATAGGGTTTTGTGTATGGATCAAAGGGGAATGAAAAGAGAAGAGAATATGGAGGAAAAATGAAGTTTTTGCTGCTGGAAATTCTGTGGGATCTCAGAATGAGGGAAAAAGAGAGAAGAGAGAAGAGAAAGAGGGTCAAAAGTCAAGGTTTACCTAACCACCATGCTCATTTGTTTAATGGTATTTGAATTTTCTTTTCTTTTGTTGTTTCCTTTTGAAATTATAAAAAGGGTTTAGAAAAGGATTAAATGGTGGGGAAAAAGAGTTTGCAACCATGCACAAGAATGGTTAACAAGTCACAAAATGTCTAAGTATACAAGGTGCCCACTACAAAGGAAACTTTCAAAAAAAGCTAACACTACCAATAATAGCTATAACTAAAAATCCTAAGAACACATATATAAAACATGCACGACTACTAATTATCACCAAACATTCAAACGGAAAACTCAAAGTGTTACAATCTACCCCCCTTAAAGAAATTCGGTCCCCGAATTTAAAAATCTAACCAAACGCACCTTCAGAAAGATGGGGACACCTCTTCCTCATCTCGCTCTTGGTCTCCCAAGTGACTTCCTCGCCACTCTGGCCACGACAAAGTACTTTGACGGACGGTATCTCCTTCGACCTTAGTTTCTTCACTGGCTGATCTAAGATCATCACCGGCTGCTCTGCGTAGAAAAGGTCGCGCTCAAGCTGGATCGTCGGATGCTGAATCGCATGCGAAGGATCATGAAGATATCTGGGACATGGAATACGGGGTGCACGTCTGGAAAACTGGGCGGAAGGGCTAATCGATACGCAACTGCACCAATTCGCTCAAAGACCTCCAATGGGGCTCACATCCCTGGGACTAAGCTTCCCCTTCTTTCCAAACTTCATTACACCCTTCGTTGGGGAGACCCTCATAAAAACATGATCACCAACAGAAAACTCAAGTCTGCCTCGACGACGGTCCGCATAAGATTTCTGCCTACTCTGGGCTGCTCTCATCCTATCGCGAATCAACTGGATCTTCGCTGTCGTCTCCTCTACGATCTGTGGCCCCAAAATACTGCTCTCACTGAGCTCCGTCCAACAGGTGGGCGATCTGCATCTGCTCCCATAAAGAGCCTCAAACGGTGCCATCTGAATGGTCTCCTGGTAGCTGTTGTTGTAGGAGAACTCTACTAAGGCAAATGATGATCCCCAGCTACCTCCGAACTCTAGTACATAGGCCCTGAGCACGTCCTCGAGAGTCTGAATGGTCCGCTCTGACTGTCCGTCGGTCTGCGGATGAAATGCCGTGCTGAAACTCAAGCGAGTGCCCCAAGCCTCCTGAAGCCTCTGCCATAGTCTACTAGTAAACTGGATGCCTCTGTCGGACACAATGCACGTCGGAACTCCGTGTAGTCGCACTATCTCGTTAATGTAGATCTGGGCATACTGAGTAAATCCGAAAGTCGTCTTTACTGGTAGGAAGTGAGCTGCTTTCGTCAAACGATCCACGATCACCCAGATGGGGTCATACTCCCGACTAGTCCTGGGTAGGCCCACCACGAAATCCATCGAAAACCGTTCCCATTTCCACTCCGGAAAGGGTAACGGCTGTAGCTCTCCCGCGGCGTCTGATGCTCAGCCTCGACTTGTTGACAAGTCAGGCATCTCGAGACAAAATCTGCAATATCCCTCTTCATACCGTCTCACCAGTAAACATCTCTCAAGTCATGGTACATCTTAGTGACACCGGGATGAACACTATAAACCGATCGATGTGCCTCCTCGAAAATCTCGCGCCGTAATCCCTCAGCATCTGGTACGCACAGTCTAGCTCCAATTCGTATCATCTCCTGATCATCGATCACGAACTCGGAAAATCTGCCATGTCCCATCTGTGTCCTGATCTCTGAACAGCGGTCAACACTGTGCTGTGCCTCTTATATACGGTCAACCAACTGTGGTGTGCACGGACATGCGCAATCTGTCCTCCGGTCGGCGTAAACTCGAACTGCACCCGGCTGTCGCATAAGATCTGCCAATCTGCCGACGACTGCCTCTGTACTGTGCTCAAACTGGATAGACTACCCCCGGGCCTCCTGCTCAAAGCATCTGCTACTACGTTGCCCTGCCCGGGTGACACAAGATTTCACAATCGTAGTCCTTTACTCACTCCATCCATCGGCGCTGTCTAAGGTTCAGGTCTCACTGCTGAAATATGTACCCTAAGCTCTTGTGGTAGGTGAATATCTGGCACGACTCCCCATACAGATAATGTCGCCAGATCTTGAGTGCAAAAACCACTGCAGCCATCTCCAGATCATGAGTAGGGTAATTCTGCTCATGTCTCTTTAATTGCCGTGAAGCATACGCAATCCCCCTGCCATGCTGCAGCAAAACGCACCCCAACCCTACTCGTGAAGCATCGCAGTAGGCCACAAATCCGTCTGATCCCGAAGGCAATGATAACACTGGTGTCGTAGTCAGTAGAGCCCGTAGCTGCTGGAAACTGTGCTCACGCTCCTCCGCCCAATCGAAGCGAACTCCCTTTCCGGTCAACCCGGTCCAAGGTGTAGCAAGGCGAGAGAAGCCCTGCACGAATCGCCGGTAATAACCTGCCAGCCCTAGAAAGCTGCGAATCTCCGTCACTAACGTGGGTCTAGGCCAACTCCGAACTGCCTCAACCTTCCTCGGGTCAACACATATACCATCTCGTGTAATCACGTGCCCCAAGATGTCCACGCTATCTAGCCAGAAGGCACACTTAAAGAATTTGGCGAAAAGCTAATGCTCCCTCAAGGTCTGCTGTGTGATCCGCAGGTGCTGCTCGTGCTCCTCTCTACTCCGAGAATACCCAAGGTATCGTCAAAAACCACCATAACGAACAGATCAAGATACGGCCGGAAAAATACGGTTCATCAAGTCCCAAAAATGCTGCTGGCGCGTTGGTGAGTCCAAACGACATCACCAAAACTCATAATGGCCGTCAACAGAAGCATAGCACGTGGCTAACCAATCCATGCCCAAAGAACGTCGAAGTCCAACATCTCATGAAGGATCAAATCGACCGGCAACCCTCTCTCGCCGACACGGACGGTACAGGATCGGAACACGTGCCTAGCAGCAAACGACTCTCCCGCAGGAGTAGTCACAACTAGCGGTTGACCAAGCAAACCAGACTTTCTACCCAAACTCGGCACAAAGTGTGTGGATACATACAGGTACGTGGAAACATATGAGAACAAGGATCCGGATCAAACAATACATGTGCAACAAAGGACAAACTAAGAGAGTACCTGAAACCACAGCATCGGACACCCGCGCATCCCGATGAGTCGAAGCAAAAACTTGTGCCTGTCCTTCATTTGCGACTGACCGAACGCCTCCTCTACTAGCCTGACCCCTCTGTGCAAACCCTCCGCGTCCACGACATCTCAGAACACGACCCTGACGTGCTGTAAAGAAACACTGCCTGATGAGGTGTTGAAGGCTTCCGCATCGTAAACACCTACGCACTGAATGCTGTCCTGCCTGGGGATGAAAGCCAAACGGTTGTCCTCGTCCTAGGCCTCTGCTCTGGGCTGGTATACCAGTATGATTCCTCAACTGTTCTGGAATTCTCACGGTCTCTGGAAGACGTGTCTCGTAAACGGGAGCTGCCTCCACCGGTGCTATGTAGGGGACGGAATACTGCATGATGATCGCAAGGAACAACTGGGTAACAGGGGTGGCAACCATCTGTCGCTGCGCTCGAACGACCTCTATCAATGAGCTCATCGCCTGGCATAGGCCCTGCATCTCTACCACTAGTCTAGCGACCTGAGCTGCCGTAGGGGAAACAATCTGTCCTGGTGCAACAGGAGTACTACTCGAATTAGTCCTTGTCTCAGATGAATCAACTCGAACCTCGGCCCTCGCGGCCACTCTCTGTGCCCTCGTAGTCCTTGGCGGCATATTGGCTATCAAAAACAACAGGATTCGATAAGAATACGGAAATCGAATCGCAAGAATGTATATGCTCGAGGAGGAATTTTAAATCAACAAGTCCTAAGGTCGCGTAGGCGGAGTACCGTGTCGTGAGTATGCCGCGGAACATACACACGCTACGCTACCCTGCCGCAGCTACCTACTCCATCATACCAGGGTCGTCCTACACTCCGAAAGGTAAAACCTGGCTCTGATACCAACTTTGTCACGACCCGAAGTTTGGCCCGTGACCGGCACTTAACCACGTAACGTCTACAGGCGTAACGCGACTAAGTGAACCGAAAACCCAGAAATCAAACCAGAGAAAGTATAGAGTGATAGAAGGTTTAAAAGAAGCACTAACCAAAACATGATAAGAAAACTAAGTAACAATCTCTAAGAAAACAATATACGACGCCGTAGCGAAGATCAAGATCCACAAGTGGGAACATCACAGATAGAATAAACTGCTAGTACCGCCGGCTCACAACGAGCTCGACACCAGAATACAAAATAATACAACATCGTCCTCACACTGTTTCTAAGTCAAATACATACATGGTAGATGGAGGATACTAGATACAACAATGTACATACTGAAAGATAAACAGATACCGCACAAAACCCACCTATCAGCAAAAGAGCTAGTACACCAACTGTGGGGGTATCTGTACCAAAAGATGCAAGCAGCCTGCCGCGACTACTCCGAAGGGCAACCTGCAAACACTGTGGCACAACGGGGGTGAGTTGCCAACTCGTGAATAGAGATAACATATAAAGGTAATCGCGAGCAGGTACGAACTACACTACTCTATCATATGCTAACAGATGATATCAATATGGGATGAGCAGTATATGCAACAATCATGCAAGTGCTCTATAGGGTACTGTAATACCAGATGAGGTACAAGTGCTCTAACAGGTAATGCATCTACAGGATGAGGTACAACAGTAATACTGAGCAGGGCAATATAATATCTACACGGAATATCAACGTGGAACATATACAATCGGCTTCTCAATGCACCCAGATCTCCCAAAAATAGCTCATGCGCCGGCACTCTCATCGGCCCTCAAATCCTGTACATCTCTGAGAATCCCGAGTGCCCAACATCGGCACCCAAATATCATAAATACTCGTGTCTAGCATCGACACGCAAAACATCCTGTATCGGGCATCCGTCAGTCCGGGTCAGCCCTCTCTCAAAGTACATATCGGGAATCCGTCATTCCGGGTCATCCCTCTCTCAATACATCGGGCATCCGTCATTCCGGGTCAGCCCTATATCAATCCATCGGGCATCCGTCATTCCGGGTCAGCCCTATATCAAAGTATACATCGGGAATCCGTCAGTCCGGGTCATCCCTCTCTCAATACATCGGGCATCCGTCATTCCGGGTCAGCCCTATATCAATCCATCGGGCATCCGTCATTCCGGGTCAGCCCTCTCTCAGTACATCCTCTAGCACCGAGAAAACACGGGGCGGCGCCCCAAATATCATATCAAGGAAACCGGGTTTTTAATGATTACTTATTTGAAAAGGCCACGGTTCCCAAATCCAGAAATCACATGAAATCCCAACCAATAATACAAGTAATTGTGATGTGATAAGTGCATCAAGTATGTATATCAAGTCATGTCACATAAAAATGAGCTACAATGCAGTAATCCAATGTGATATAGGTATCAAGTATGAATATCAAGTCATGTCACATATAGATAAGCTACAATGCAATGATCCAATGTGATATAGGTTTCAAGTATGAATATCAAGTCATGTCACATATAGATAAGCTACAATGCAATGATCCAATGTGATATAGGTTTCAAGTATGAATATCAAGTCATGTCACATATAGATAAGCTACAATGCAATGATCCAATGTGATATAGGTTTTCAAGTATGAATATCAAGTCATGTCACATATAGATAAGCTACAATGCAATGCACTAGCTAGTAATCATGAACATGCAATATATATATAAGGAACACTATAAGGTCCTATCTGCCCTGACGTAGAACGCCATGCGGGCGATATTCCCGTAGATGTGAAATCTACTCACCGTAGCCTTCCACTAGGTATAGCCAACAACCTGTGTCCCCTCCTGCGCGGCGCCCGTTGTACTCGCCTGCGAACCTAGAATTACACAATATATCACACGTAAGCTGGAAATCACGAAAAACGCAACATTTAAGCCGAACCAGTAACTCGTTGTCGCGAACCAAGCGCGCGTGTGCACGATGCGCTAAAACGTGTGGTTACGTGTCTGAAATCACTCCGACGCGTCGCGATACGCAGAAACCCAAAACCCACACACACGTATCACGCGTGTCGCGAAAGGTTGAAAATACGCAAAAATAGGTATTCTACCCCAGATTTTGATACAGGAAGGATATTGCAAAACTATAAATACCAAAATAACCCACATAGCAGCAGACACCCACAGCCCAAACCCCAACCCTTGACTCCCCTATCTGGCCGCAAATTGCGGCCAGAATGCAATATTTGGCGGCCCCAGATGGGAATTGGGCTCCCAGGTTGGGTGTGTGCACTCTATACCCCTCATACATGCAACAGTAACACCTAGTTTTATTCTAAAATGTCTCGGGTAACAGCAGATCCTACAGTGCCCAAATTCTAGTTAAAATCCACACTTTACACTAAAAATGGAACTTTACGGTATTTTTGTGCAACCTGAAACAAACCTTAGTTAAAGTAGCTCTAATAACACCTAAAGGAGCTAACTAAACCATGAGAACACCAATCTAACATGTGAATCACAAATATCCCTTAATATCACTAAAAACGCACAAAAATGAGATTTTTACTAGAGGATACAACAAGTCTAAGGAAAAGAGGTGCTAATATGAGTTAATACCTTCTAAGAACCTTGCAAAACCCCAAAAGTTCCAGCTTCTCCCTTAAGTGTGCAGAATTGCCTTAGAACACCTCAAAAACCTCACTTTTTCCAAGCTTTTGTGAAGAAAATGAGTTGATATGCATAGGGTTTTGTGTATGGATCAAAGGGGAATGAAAAGAGAAGAGAATATGGAGGAAAAATGAAGTTTTTTGCTGCTGGAAATTCTGTGGGATCTCAGAATGAGGGAAAAAGAGAGAAGAGAGAAGAGAAAGAGGGTCAAAAGTCAAGGTTTACCTAACCACCATGCTCATTTGTTTAATGGTATTTGAATTTTCTTTTCTTTTGTTGTTTCCTTTTGAAATTATAAAAAGGGTTTAGAAAAGGATTAAATGGTGGGGAAAAAAGAGTTTGCAACCATGCACAAGAATGGTTAACAAGTCACAAAATGTCTAAGTATACAAGGTGCCCACTACAAAGGAAACTTTCAAAAAAAGCTAACACTACCAATAATAGCTATAACTAAAAATCCTAAGAACACATATATAAAACATGCACGACTACTAATTATCACCAAACATTCAAACGGAAAACTCAAAGTGTTACAGAATGCGATGAGACTAAAGTAATCTAACAAATCTAATACTAGGATACGGGTTAAACTAAAGCCCACTAGTATGATCGGACCCTGCCATATATCTTACGGCCTCTACAACGTTTCGCCCGAAACTTGAGAAACTGTCTGTGGGGGACTCTGAAGACTCGTCAAGACATTGGTTGTGGATTTAACCGCCAGCACGTCAGAGGTATTAGCTGTACGTAACGGGCTACCAGGTATTGACCAAAAGGGAGGTCGATGAGCGAACTCATCCTGACACCCTACTGAGCCTGTCAGTGACAATATCTGTACAGTCCGGTCCGTTCGTCTATGAGCATCGCATGTCGGGCCTAGGGGGTTGGTAAAAGTCAGACCCCTAAAAGTGGTATAAGTCGTGTCGGAGTGTAGCCCAGAACACCTTGAGATACTACTGGAATACCTACCAGCAAATCTGTTGTCTTGCCCAAGGACTTCGTGTAATGGCTCTCCTAGACACAGCACGATCTCACCCCCAATACCGGGAGAGACGAACCCCTGCCGATCCGCTCACTGCCTCCATGTGGCTCGGGACTGTACCCAACTAAAACCTGTTTGCACGACTCCTTTGAGCCGTGGTAGGGTAGTAATCAAAGCATAGTGGGAACTCACACGAGACAAATGACGATCTCAGGTCGATGAACTAACCTGTACACATGTCACCAGGGAACTGCTATCTGACGTCAGGTATAATACCAACTAGCATGTTCCCGACGGGTCCTTTCCGGTGTACGCATAACCCAATGAGCACCTGTATACATCTTAGGTGAACCAACTGACACTAATGGCTTGTGAGACCGGCCACCGCCCCTCGTCGGGGTCTCGACTGTATGCACTAGTCTACTAATGAAGTATCGATGCCCAGTCTCGAAACTCCCACGACTAGGGACCTTTTAAGGATGGGCTTATAGACCCCAGCTCCCACATATATGATCGCCATCATACTGCTGGTCATCAAGCAAGAATCCTAAGGGCTCTATCAGCGTGCAATAGCGATCTGTAAGGTCACCTAAAGCAGTACACGATGATAAAGACAAACCATGGTAGCATACTATTCTCCATCAACGTGTAATAGTGAACCACAATGTCACCTAAAGCATGTACACGATCATAAAGACAAACCAGATAGTGTACAAAGCTCTTGAGTAAGACTGTCCTACCGGTATAAGTCCTCCCTCAATCATTGCAATCACGTGCCTGTGATCCTATAATTGACTCTAAGGGCACTATATCCAACACCCATCACCCGATAAGCTCAACACTTGATTGAAGTTAAGGTACCCAAAACGTACCACAGTACCTATGATCCAGCCGTAGAAGGGTCAAACCAACGCCTCACCTATCATACCGCGGAACCACGGCAAACCCAAGGGTTCAAGCCGCGGTTCAGAGGGCATAGAATTGAGTTATGGTTTATGTTCTTCTAGAGGGTCCATAGAGTTACTTGTACGAACATTGAATATAATTAACTTAGAAAAATTCCAACACTTGGAAATTTCAGAGGGGGTCATGGGGTGAACTTTGAATTTCGTTCGAAGTGTTAAACATGGTCTAGGTTACGAATACAATGCTAAAAACATACGAATACGAAACACTCCGCAAAGATTCCATAACACAATTATCATCACATGAAAATCTGGACTAAACAAACAATACCAGAAACCCCAAAATAAGATGTACAGACCACTGGTGAAAAACGAGGAGGAGGGGAGCCTGTACGGTCGGCGTCGCCGGAATTCCTGGACTGGTTACCGGCCAGGAATCGAGCACACCCCCTCGTTTTGCATCTGTGTTCTTATTTCATCCTAAATGCCACTCTGCTGTTGTTTAAATAATTTTCAAGACAGCTTTTCAAAAAAATTCCAGAGAGCAATTTTCAAGGTTTCTAAAATCGTATTTTTGCGGAGTTTTTCGGTTTCGTATTATCTTAGCATCGTCTAAGTTTCTAGTTAGGCTCTGATACCATATTGCGATTCCTTAGCACCTAGCCTAGGGTTTGCAAGCATCACTCATGGAACAACAAAAATTAAAGGAGGTGCTAAGCAATCAACCTAAAGATCATACTAGAAAACTAGGGTAACAAAACTAGTAAACCAACATTACAAAGAGAAGTGAATGAAAATACAAGCTTTGTAGATCCGGTCCTTCACTTTTAAAGCTCCGTGTTGACGTCCCTTCGCTGCGATCATCGTAGTCCCGAACTCTAGAAAGGATTTCCCTGGAGAAATGAACAAGCTAGCTCGTTGACTTCGAGGCCGAAGATGATCTACGTCGAGGTGACTCAAACTCAAGCTCCCTCTTCACTTGGTCAAGAACTTTGTGAAGAGAACACCCTAAACTAAATGGCAAGTAGTAGAGGATGATTAAATAGGAAATGGGTTCACTTTATATTTTGATTTCGCACTTTGTTTCTTCAGTTAGAAAAATTCTAGCAAGCTTTTCTTTTGGATGATGAAGAAGAAGAAGAAAGAAAATGAATGAGAATAGAATAATAATCATTATGCAACCATGGGTGAGTTAGTTTTATCCACTAACCATTGTAGAGACTAAACCATGGTTCAAGTTAATGGTTTGGTTAATAAATATTTTAAGTGAGACAAAGTTAGTGGACTTGGTCAATGAATGCTTCAAGCTTCATGAAGCTTCAAGCATGAAAAAGTGCTCACTAATTTTGAATTACAAAATAAATATAAACCTTTACCATTAACTTAAATATGGTGTAAGTCACTCATACACCCAAGTTTGCATGTATCATCAAGTATGATACAATCATGTACACAAACATATATCATATATATTATGCACATCAAGTGGGAAAAAGTTATCTTAAGTGAACCAATACTAGTTAATGTAAAGTAATATATCAAATATATAATTATACATTAAATTATTAAATCAGCACTTGATTTAATGATCCGGTCATATCTCATATTACCAACTAATATCTAGTGTATCAATATATCGAATCAACACTTTATTCGGTAACCCGGCAATATCTCATACAACCGATCGATGATACAAATCGTGTGAATAGAATACAGTACCACAAACTCGTATTATTCTCGGTCCCGCAGATATCTTATATGCGCTCCTATTTCGTTTCGCTTGAGCCAGGAAACCTCTGTGTAGGACTCTAAAGACTCGTCAATACGCCAGCAGTAGGTGGTGATCATATCAGTCACCCACAAGCCCAAGCGGTCTGCTAAATATAACGGCCACCCGGGTATTGAGCGATCAGAAGATCAACGAGTAAGCCTGCTCACACTCCTGCGAATCCGATCAGTAACACTTACCGCACAGTCCGGTCTGTTCGTCTGATATGTCGCATATCTCGCCTAGGGGTGGTAAACGTCAGACCCCAGTAGCTTGATAAGTCATGCCGATGTAAGGTCCATAACGATCGTGAAACTACTGATAACACTTACCATTAAATCACATCAACCCTGGCTAGGGATTTTCAGTTATGGCCAGTCGAGCATAGCGCAACATCAACCCCCAATACCGGGAGAGACGAATCCCCTCCTATCGCTCATTGCCTCCATGTGAAACGGGACTGTACCCAAAAAACCACATGTTTGCATGACTCAGTAGAGCCGTGGTAGGGTGGAAATCAAAGCACAGTGGGAGACACACAAGACACTATGACGATCTTGGGTCAACAGACTAAGCTGTACCAGTGTCACCAGAGAACTGCCATCTGACGTAAGGTATAATACCATCTGGGAGTTCTCGGCAAGTCCGTTCAGTGTACCCAATCACCACTGAGCACCCGCATACCATCTCTGATGTCAAACACCAATGGATATGGGAACATCCATCGCCCATCACATGGGTCGAGAAGATATACGGTAGTCTACTCTGGAATATCGATGCCCCGTCTCGATATTTCTACGACTAGGAACATTGAAGGATGTACTCATGGACTACCCAGTCCCCACTAGTATGATCTGCATCATAATCCTGGAAGTCGAGTACACATCCTAAGGTCTTTATTAACATGTAACAGAAAGACAGTAAGTTCACACGTTAAGATAAAGAGCAACCAGATAGCGTATTATCATGTCGAGCAAGAAAGTCCTCCCTATATATGTCCCAGCATCCACTATAATATACATCTCATGTACAATAATGGCCTCTAGGGCATACATACAACTAACAGTATCGCGTACGATACAATATATATAATATGACATCCTCGAGTCAAGAGTGCGGATCTATCATCATAATTATAGCTCGTACGGTAAATCCATCGTACGTCATCCCAAATTAGGGTACGGGTCGAATATCACAAAAAACACAACATCCATATGGTATCATCATCATATATATTATGAACTGGGGGTACTGATCTAAAGTCTAGTACATACTGATACCATCAACATATAAATATGCGTGTGTATGAAAACATATCGCCTAAAGACCAGCTATAATATCATGTCGTATCTCATAATACGAACCAAGTCACATCACCGATCTCATGGCATCCTGCCCAATCACATCGACTCATCTCGAAGTACCATATACTATCCTCATTATCCATGTATATGTATACATATATATATATACATACTCACATACATATATGTATGTGTGTGTGTGTGTATGTATATATATATATATATATATATATATATCTCCCCATATACGCACAAGTAAAACAAGTGTATGCGTGTGTGCAAAACTTTACTCTGGGATTTTGCGACTAAGACTAGACTATGACATTAACTTCCAAATACGCTAAACATTGACCCAAGGTCATCTAAAGCATTTCTAACTAAGTATACACATCTTATAATAACACATAAGTATATAGATATAACGCATTTGTATACTGCACTACGAAACTGCGGGGGTGCTATACGCCATCCACCCGACTTCCTCCGTAGATATATATCTACTCACCTTGATTCTCGCTTGTCGAAGTTGATGCCGCCATCCTCATCCTCGTCGTACGACGTCCATATGGGTACCTACACATATCACACATAGTATTGTAAACTAAAATCGCGAATGAAAACCAAAACGGCACGCGTAGCACACATAGGTTAAAACCTATGGTCTACACGTGCAAGAATGACCAAACAACCCTCGAGATTGACGTGCAAACGTCACACCACCGAGTCAAAACACAATATCCCAAGTTCAAGTCATAACAATCATGAAACCAAAACAGAATATCAGAAAACAAGACCCAGATTTTACCCTAGGTGAAATTAGCCAATTTTGCATATATAGAGGGTCTAGTTTACTGAAGATAAAGCCATGGAACAAACACGGATCAATTCAGAAGTACCCAGGCCGCAAATTGCGGCCATGGGGAATATATTTGCGGCCATGAGATGGAATTGGGGTCCCAGGTTTTAGTTGTAGCTTTTAGGGTGCCTGATTGTCTCACCGTGTCAGCAAAATATTTTTCAGGTGCTCCGGGTCATAGCAGATATCTAATTATCACCACAATTCCCACAAAATACGATATCGGGGATTTTCTAAGTTTGTGAAATGGGGTTTTAGTCTAAGTTTTTGGTCTTTAATCAAACACTAAAGGGGTTTATAGTCTCTACTAATCCTCAATTGCACCATCACAACACATATAATCTCCTAAACCCTAACTTGGAATTCTCAAACATCACCAAACCTCACTAAAACACTTCTAAACTAATATGGGTGCTAAAGGAATTGGATTACTACACTAAAGGTGAAGAAAGTACCTCATTTGGCAACTCAAGAAAATTCTTGAGTTGCCCCAAGTTCTCAAAATCCAAACTTTCTTGGTTCCCCATGCTTGTAGTGAGCTTGTTCATTATTTTTGTGAAGAAGATGCAAGGTTTTGATGTAGTTTTGGTGTTGTTGTGAGGGGATAGAGGTGGAGGGGGAGAGAGGGCAGCCATGGTGAGGAGAGGCAGAAGAAATGATGAAGATAATGATATGAGGAAAATATCCATGGTTAAATGAAGACGCCTCACCCTCTCTCTCTCATGCCCATGCCTAATTCTTTATTCTTTTTCTTTTCTTTTCTATTTCCCTTTTTCTTTTCTTCTCTTCTCATTTAAAAAGCCATGCAAGAAAAATAAGGAAAAAGCCATGGTAGAAAATGTAACAAATGTGTAATATGACATGATGCATGTCACATGCAAAATCATACTTAATGCACGATTAATGATATTTAATCGAGATTAGCATTAATATAGAATATAATTAATTTTATAAAAATCTATGAATGCTCCATTCTTATAATCTCTTTCAAATTCAATAATTAATATAATTTTAAAATATTTCGCAAATTTATCGGTATATAATTACACCGCATCATTAAAATATTCGTAATATTTATTATTAATTATATAAATTCCCAAAAATAATATTTTATTTTTCTGAAATGTTACACTTTCGCTCGTTGCCTCCATGTGCCTCGGGACTGTACCCAAAATCCACCTGTTTGCATGACTCGGTAGAGTCGTGGTAGGGTGGTGATCAAAGTACAGTAGGAGGCATACAAGACTCTATAACGATCTCGGGTCTACAGACTAACCTGTACCAGTGTCACCTGAGAACTGCTATCCGACGATAGATATAATACCACATAGGAGTTATCGGCGAGTCCGTTCAGTGTACCCAGTCTCACTGAGCTCCCGTATACGGTCTTTAGTGTCACCACACCAATGGATATGGGATCATCCATCGCCCATCATATGGGACAAGTAACATATACGCTAGTCTACTCTGGTAATATCGATGCCCAGTCTCGATACACCCACGACTAGGAACATTTCAAGGATATGCTCATAGACTACACATGTCCCTCTAGTATGATCCGCATCATAATCTCAGTAGTCCAGCATATCCTAAGGGATATATCAACATGTACCAAATGAAAGCATGATCAAATGAACATGTCAAGATAAATGTGCAACCAGATAGCATACTATCATGTCGAGCAAGAATGTCCCCTGAATACACACACACATACATATCGGTACATACACTATCATATAATGGCCTCTAGGGCATACATATATCCAACAATCTCCCACTTGCACTAAGGCCAATTATTGGCTTATCTCATACCCAACATCTCAAAAAGTCGCTCATGCTGTGGCAGAGGGAGGGCTTTGGTAAGTGGATCCATGGTGTTATCTTTTGTATCTACTCTCCGAATCTCGATCTCGCAGCGATCTACTATTTCCCGGATCAGATGATATCTCCTAAGGATGTATCTGGATCGCTGATTGGACCTGGGCTCTTTGGCCAACGCCATAGCCCCATTATTATCACAATACAATGGTATTGGATCAATAATGGTCGTAACTACTCCTAGCTCCGAGATGAACTTCCTCATCCAGACGACTTCCTTGGCAGCATCATTTGCTGCAATATACTCAGCTTCCATCGTGGAGTCTGCAACGGTATCCTGTTTGGAACTCTTCCAACAGACCGCCCCTCCATTGAGGGTAAAGACAAACCCAGAGATAGATTTGATGTCATCCTTATCACTCTGGAAGCTCGAATCGGTAAAGGCCTCCATTTGGAGATCTCCATTACCATACACCAAGAACCTTTTTTTAGTCCTTCGAAAGTACTTAAGAATGTTCTTCACAGCAGTCCAGTGATTCTCCCCTAGGTTGGATTGATACCTGCTCACTACACCCAGTGCATAAGCTACATCAGGGCGTGTACATAATATCACATACATTATAGATCCTACAGCAGAAGCGTAGGGTATAATGCTCATGCGAGCTCTCTCTTCATCAGCCTTTGGGCAAAAGTCCTTAGAGAGAGTGACTCCATGACTAGCGGGTAAGGAACCCCGCTTGGAGTCTTCCATGCTAAACCTCTTTAGGATGGTGTTAATGTACCTGGTTTGGGACAATCCCAATAACTGTTTAGATCTATCGCTATAGATCTTCATGCCCAATATGTACGAGGCATCACCCAAGTCCTTTATGGAGAACCTTTGTGATAAGAACAGTTTGACCGATTGTAGCATATGAATGTCGTTTCCTATCAGAAGAATGTCATCCACGTACAATACGAGGAATGTGACAGTACTTCCTACAATCTTATTATAAACACAAGGTTCATCTGGATTTTTGACGAAATCAATCTCTTTGATAACATCATCAAAACAGATGATCCAACTCCGTGATGCCTGCTTTAATACATAAATGGATTTAAGCAACTTACATGCTTTCCGCTGCTCCCACTATCAATGAAGCCCTCTAGCTGATCCATATAAACACATTCTTCTAAATCACCATTTAGAAAAGCCGTTTTAACGTCCATCTGCCAGATTTCATAGTCGTAGTGAGCAGCAATAGCAAGTAGGATCCGAATGGATTTAAGCATGGCTACAGGAGAAAAGGTTTCGTCATAGTCCAGTCCTGGTCTTTGTCTAAATCCTTTCGCCACAAGCCTTGCCTTATAGGTCTCCACCTGCCCATCTACACCGATCATTCTCTTAAAGATCCATTTGCACCCTACGGGTTTTATCCCAGGGGGTACAACATCCAAAGTTCATACTTTGTTGGTGTACATAGACTCCATTTCGGATCTCATGGTATCCAGCCACTTCACAGAGTCACCACTCGTGATAGCTTGCTGAAAACTGGTAGGGTCATCATCATCCATGATGCAATCTTCTCCATTACCATCAACGAGAAAATCGTAGTATCTCTCCGGTGGGTGAGAAGTACTACCAGATCTACGGAGTGGCTGAGGTTCATTAGGTTCTGTTGCAACTTCAGGTTCAACCAAGTCGTCATTTGTAACTTGTGTCTCTAGAACCTCTTATAGATCTCCACATTACCATCAACATCATTTGGAAAAATCTCATTTTCTAAAAATGTGGCATACAGAGGAACAAACACCTTTTGTTGCTCCTTGTGGTAGAAAAGATAACAAAACGAATATTTCGGATATCCCACAAATATACACTTGAACGATCGTGTCTCGAGTTTGTCTGGATTCTGCTTTTTAACAAAAGACGGACAACCCTAAATCTTAACTCGTCTAAGAGATGGTTTCTTCCCATACCATATCTCATATGGAGTGGTAGATACGGTCTTTGTTGGAACTTTGTTCAACAGAAAAGCTGCAGTCTCCAATGCACGCCCCCAAAAGGAGAGGGGAAACTCAGCATCACTCATCATGGATCATACCATATCTAATAGGGTTCGATTCCGTCGCTCTGACACACCGTTGTGCTGTGGTGTGTAAGGAGGAGTGAGATGAGAGAGAATCCCATTCTCTTTTAGAAAGTTCGAAAACTCAGTACTAAGGTACTCTCCACCTCGATCTGATCGAAGTATCTTGATACTCATTCCAGTTTGTTTTTCTACTTCAAGTTTGTACTCCTTGAATTTCTCGAAAGTTTCAGACTTATGCTTTAACAAAAACACATGACCGAATGTTGAGAAATCATCAGTAAAAGTTATGAAGTAAGAAAAACCGCCTCTTGCATGTGTAGACATTGGCCCACAAACATCACTATGTATGAGGCCCAAGAGCTCAGTAGCTCTTTCTCCGTGTCCAGTAGACGGAGTTTTGGTCATTTTCCCTTTGATACAAGACTGACAAGTCGCATAAGATTTATACTCAAAAGAATTTAAATATCCATCTTTATGAAGCAACTTTAGTCTTGTTTAATTAATATGACCAAGTCGACAATCCCAAAGAAAATCTTCATTTATATCTGAAAACTTTCTTTTATTTGTGTGTTGTATGTTGAAAACTGTGTGTTGATTCGGGACATATATCCCGTTATTAAGTGTACCATAACCAATCAACTCTTGATTCAGTTTAATGTTCATAAAATTATGCTGCAATACAAAATGATATCCTTCATTGACTAACAAAGAAACGGATACAATATTACAAAGCATGCTTGGTACAAAATAACATGGGTTCAAAACAAATATACAACCCGATGGCAACCCCAGATGATACTCTCCCATTGAAACTGCATGTACATTGGAACCATTTCCAACTCGGACAGTATGATCACCTATCTTCAAAACTCTGCTATTTCTCAGCCCCTGCACAGAATTGCAGATATGAGAACCCGAACCGGTATCCAATACCCAGGAAGCAGAGGTTATAGAAAAACAGTTTTCAGTTACGAACACACCCGAAGCTGAAGCATCACCATGCTTCCCTTTCTTGTGGCCAAGGTACTCAGTAAAGTTCCGCTTCCAATGTCCCGTCTTCTTGCAGTAGAAACATTCTCCTTTTCCCGACTCCGCAGCTTTGGATTGGTCTTTCCTCTTTGCCTTCTTGATTCCACCTCTCGGCTTGGTGGATTTCTTCTTGTTCTTTCCCTTTGCCCAGGCTTTTGGGACGGAAGAGGAAGATTGTGCAACAAGCAGGTAGGGAGACTTCGCCTTAAGCATGCTCTCCGCATTTCTTAACATATTGAGAAGTTCGGGTAGTGTCTTCTCCATGTTGTGCATGTTGAAGTTCACTATGAAAGGAGCAAAGGCAGAGGGAAGTGACTGTAGAACAATATCCGTATATTGCTTGTTATCCATTGTCCATCTGAAGCCCTCAAGCTCTTCAATAAGAGCTATCATCTTCAAAACATGGTTACCTGCTGATGTGCCAGGAGCCATCTGCATCTGAAACAGCTTTGGAGACGCTTCGTATCGTAGGATACGAGATTTCTCTCCATACAACTCCTTTGTATGGAGAAAGATGGATTGAACATCCATCTCCTCGTATTGCTATTGATGTGTATTGTCCATCTATGCAAGCGCGAGGCATTTGGCTGTAGCACAGTCAATATCCCACGTTTTGCGGATCTCCCTATCCGCAATAGAAGATTCAGGGCCTGGTTTAGGCGGGGCTGAGGCAGTGAGGACATATGATACTTTATCATATATGAGAGCAATGTTAATGTTCCTCAACCAGTCTTTATAATTCGGTCCGGTAAGCTTATTTTTCTCTAACAGTAGTTTAAGTCCAGTCATGGTTATCTGCCATTAGGAGAGAGAAAAGAATACACTCAGCGAAAGCTTTTGCAAAGATCAGATTAGTTATTTATCTTATTTAATCGATGTCTCCCACTGCTTTTATCAAATTTTCCTTCAAACCTTAAAAGGAAAAAATTAGCTAGGTTAATTACTATCTACAACTTCGCTAACCGTTCAGCCTGGCCAGTTCCTGTACTTCTGAGGGAGGTTCCCCGTGCTTTCGCACGGACCTAATTAAAATAAACCTCATTTTCCCAGAGGCATAGCCTCGTTGACACCTTTCTAGGCACCTAATAAGTTAGCTAATTGTAAAGTGCAAAACTCTTCCGGGAGCAACTATTGCTCACAGTGGGATTGGGATCCTACTATCACATAGAAGGTATGCAATCTCATTGCAAATTTCAACTCTTGAAACTCCTGATATGATTTTTACCCCTAGCACTCATGACCTTAACTATAGTCAACATATCATAAGTACTAGTCAAGTTCTTCCCGTCATTTCGTGATTAACTAGACCCACCCATATGACCGTTAACTATAGTCAACAAAATCATATGAATGTCCTAACTAATCGCATCATATGCGGTGTAGGAAGACATCACTTAGCTACCGTACACTGCGCCTTAACTGTAGTCAAAATGCGCAGCACGAATACTAAGTACTCTACTTCCTAAAATGGCGGAGGGTTGCGAATAGTTTTTAAGAAAACTTTTAACGCTTTGAACTTGATATCGTTGTAGAATCCAATGGTTTTAAGAGGAGTGGCTTAAGCTCCGCAATTTGAAAACTTGCTTTTACAGAAAAAGCCGAGTATGATTCAAATCTGATTCTACAACATCTTTTTAGGTTTCTTTTTACTTACATTAATCTTATTAATTTTAACGTTTCAGAAATCGTTAAGGCGAATTTTCCGTTAATCGGTAAATAATTTGTGTTTTCCGTAAAAACCGGAATATAATCATTTTTCAATAAAGACGTTAATGCACCTTGTTTAACTAGGAAATTGCTAGTATGTAGTATTTATTTAGTCACTTATAATTATTAGTTCACTTGAATATTTTTCCTTAATTAATTATTCCAAATATTATTATAAGCATTTATTTATATACTTAATTAGTGGTAATTACAAATTGGAATGGGTTAAATATACAAATGTGAACCATGTCAATTTAAATACAAGTTACAAATTGTTTTCTTTTCTCTAAAAATCTTGAGTGTTCTAGACTTTTCTAGGGTTAATGAAAATAGAAAAGAAAATGAATTAAAGAATGGATTGATTTGAGGTGCATTAATTAAGCTTTAATGGCTATCTTAATCTAGAATTTTCGACACTCACCCACAACACTCTCCCCTCTCTCTCCTTGGCCGAGCCCTCCCCCTTGGCAGCCCCAAATTTCCCCACCTCCATTTTCAACTCAAAAAGCTCCAAAAATCCATTAAAAATCCATATTTAATCTCACAAATTCCAAATTAAATCCCTACCCATTATTCATTAGCCTAATCTAGCTTGGATCAAGAAGAAAGTTAGCATTTTGGAGGCTATTTTGGGAGGCTATTTTGGGAGTGTTGAAATCAAGTTGTGGGGTATAAAATCCTAACCCTAAGCTTTAATTATTAGTTAATTTCTTTAATTTAGCATATTGGGTATTTAAATATGGTGTTAGTTAGCAAGTTTAGAAATACAAGAGAGGGTTTTGAAATCATGTTAGTGTTTTGATTAATCGGTTGTGGTTAGATGTGTAGTTTAACATGTTTAAGCATGAAAAACCTAAGCTAGTTGTTAGTTTGCAAATTGTTACTGTGAAATTGTCTAAATGGTGTGATTATGCAAACTGGGTTTATAGAATCTGTAAAGATAAGTGAGCTTAAAATATAGTTAAGAGTTGTGATGCCTAATTATGATATTAGATGAATATGGTAGCCACTAGATCGCTAATCCACGAGGTTATGCACCGAAACTCTTTTGGGTTGCTTACTAGGTTTTCGGTATAATTAGACGTGGGTTTTAATTGACGTTGTGATATATATATATATATATATATATATATATATATATTATCTTTTACGATATATATTGTGTTGTGAATGAGCGATTGGTACGATTGGGTTTTAGGCTTGGTGGTTTTCACGAATAGTGACCTTAGTTAGGGTTTTGGCTATGTTTTCCAGTATTGGGATTCTTGGTTTTGAGACTTGATATTGTATTTAGTCATTGGACTTTTATACGTCAACGACCAGGGTTGTTTGGTTGTTTTTGCATGCGTAGGCTATAGGTTCTAACTTATGAGCGCACCGTGTGCCGTATCGGTTTTTGGACTTGGTTTCATAACATTGCGATATTTGTTGATTTGTAGGTACCCTCGCATCGATTCCGAGACGACGAAGCACATCGACTACGGCTGAATGAGGAGTTCCATAGGTGAGTAGATTTATATCTACGGGGGAAGTCGGGTGGATGGCGTATTGTCACGACCCAAAATTTAGCTTGCGACCAGCACTTAAATCACGCAACGTCTAAAGACGTAACGTAATTCAAGTAAGTCGAAACCCAGAAATCTAAACCTTTTAAAGAAAATTAAAGAGGTGAAGTTTTGAAATAAAGGTATGATGAAATCAAATGGTTCCTTAAATGCATAGAAAAGGGAACATGAAAAATGCAAGTTTATTTTACTAATTGAAAAACATGTTCGTCTTTTAAAAATTTGGGCATCACCTCCTTTGTATATTTTGATCCAAAACCACAATTACATAATGATAATAAATGCATCCCCAAGCGGGAGCTAGCTCTTCGCCAAACGACGGATTCACAACCACGGAAGTAATAAAAAAAGTATACGACGCCTAACGGCGAAGATCAACACAAAAGATAATGAATAAAGCAAGACATCAACCCAATAAGCGAACATAAAACCCATCTCTCAAATCTCGTAACTACAAGTCTCACTAAGTCTTACTATTTATACAAATACTAGTTTTGATTGATGGAGATGACTAGATACAAAGGAATAATAATAGTACAAGAGTGGTACGATCCAACATGTACCACCTACCAAAGCAAATAACCCGAATGTAAGCTGTATGCCAGCGATGCCGCTACCGATCCATACGGTCAACCTGCAAGAACTGTGGCATAACGGGGGTCAGTTGCCAACTCGTGAGTAGAAAATATCAATAGGTAGAAATCAAATAAAATAACGATTTCCTTGGTCAACTATATCATAAAGGTAATACTATGATATCTAGGGTGACCGTCTGTAAATATGTGCCAACAATGTAATAAATGTCTGTATGCATGTGGATCTCGTCCACGTGTCAACCAATGACACAACAATATCATGCATGTAAATATCATAAAAGCAAATGCATGAAAGTATGAGGATATAAATCAACGTGTGTTCCTCGCGACACATCAAAATCATGGAACCTGAGTGTCTAGTATCGACACTCGAAACATCATGAAACTCGTGTTCAGCATCGACACGTAAATCCTCATATCTCGACTCCGTCTGCGGGATCGGCCCGCAGGCTCCGGCAGAACGGGTCAGCCCATATCCATCTCATAATTACGGTCGGTATCATTCGGATAACCATCGAGTTCAAATACTATCACCGGTAAGAAGTAGTCCATCTGCTGGGCTCAACGTCTATCTATACGAGTCTTCTTGCCCCGGGATACCATACCGGGTCCACCATGTACCCGCAGACGGTGCCTACCGCTCCTCGAATCGGGTATAATCACACAAGCTCTCAGAACCGAGAAAACTCATGGTGGACGCACTGAAATATCATATCAAGATAAACCGGGTTTTCAAAACACTACATACTTTCTTGAAATAATACCACGGTTCTCAAATCCAGAAATCTCATGAAAACAACATATCTCAATGCGTATAATCATAAAGCATGATGTATGCGACATATGACAGAAATGTAAGCATATCCGTATATCATGCAACATGGAATAGTAATATGCACATATCAAGGGAAAACCGCTCCTTTAAATGAATCCTGTTTTAAAATATATCCTGTGGTTCCCAATTTCTCCAAAGTCGAATGCAATATCGTATAAAGGTGTATAAGTAACTATAGCAAGTAAATTATGCAAGGAGTCATATCTGTTGGAGATAGTGCCCTCAGATTCAATTATTGGATCACAGGCACATGATTGCAATGATTGAGGGAGGACCTATACCGGTAGGACAGTCTTACTCAAGATGATAGTATGATATATGGTTTATCTTTATCATCATGTACTGCTTTAGGTGACCTTACAGGTCACTATTGCGCGTTGATAGAGCCCTTAGGATTCTTGCTTGATGTCCAGCAGTATGATGGCGATCATATACGTGGGAGCTAGGGTGTATAAGCACATCCTTAAAGTGGTCCCTAGTCGTGGGAGTTTCGAGATAGGGCATCGATACTCCAGAGTAGACTAGTGTATACAGTCGAGACCTCGACGAGGGGCGGTGGCCGGTCTCACAAGCCACTGGTATCAGTTGGTTCACCTAAGATGTATACAGGTGCTCATTGGGTTATGAGTACACCGGACAGGACTCGCCGGGAACATGCTAGTTGGTATTATACCTGACGTCAGATAGCAGTTCCCTGGTGATATGTGTACAGGTTAGTTCATCGACCTGAGATCGTCATTTGTCTCGTGTGATTTCCCACTGTACTTTGATTACTACCCTACCACGGCTCAAAGGAGTCGTGCAAACAGGTTTTAGTTGGGTACAGTCCCGAGCCACATGGAGGCAGTGAGCGGATCGGCAGGGGTTCGTCTTTCCCGGTATTGGGGGTGAGATCGCGCTGTGTCTAGGAGAGCCATTACACGAAGTCCTTGGCCAAGGCAGGAGATTTACTGGTAGGTATTCTAGTAGTATCTCAGGGTGTTCTGGGCTACACTCCGACACGACTTGTACCGCTTTTGGAGGTTTGGCTTTTACTAACCCCTAGGCCCGCCATGTGATGTTCATAGACGAACGGACCGGACTGTACGGATATTGTCACTGACAGGCTCAGTAGGGTGTCAGGATGAGTTCGCTCATCGACGTCCCTTTTGGTCAATAGCTGGTAGACCGTTACGTATGGCTAATACCTCTGACGTGCTAGTGGTTAAATCCACAGCCAAAGTATTGACGAGTCTTTAGAGTCCCCCACAGACAGTTTCTCAAGTTTCGGGCGAAACGCTGTAGAGGCCGTACGGATATATGGCAGGGTTTGATCATGTACGTGCGGTATTGCACGGATCATGATCGGATGGATTATACTAGCGGGCTTTGGTTTAAGCCGGATCCTAGTATTGTACCGTGTAGATTTTGTCTCATTGCATTTGTATTCAGTCGGAATACAAATGCGGGTATGTATATACAGTCGCGGGGTTTCCCTGTAATTTATTACGGGATCGTTTTTCTGAAGTTGCCAGTTTGCATTCCGTTTCGGCCATTTTCCTTTGTTTCTTTCCTTGGCTGAAAATTGATGTGGAAGGGGTTATTTGTAAATGTGCAAATTAGCAATTTGGAGGGTTGTTTTTGTAAGTAATTGTTTAATGATGATTCTACCATACTTTGACTTCCCTTGTTCATCATGACTTGACTTTTTGGAGATGGGAAGATGATGGGTTATGATTAGGTGATGGGTGTGACTTTCTTGATGATTATAATCATTCCCTTTTCACTGCATTATTGATCCACTTCCTCTCTCTCTCATTTTTGTATGGGGCCGGCCATTCTTGAGTGGTGGCTGCCAAAAATTTTTGGAGAGTGATTTTGTTCTCTTCATGCTTGCAAAAATTCCCAAGTTCATCTAAAAAGTTTACATCTCCTTCCCCACTTCTAAATGTCAACTTCTTATAACCCCATGAGAAAAAACCATTCTACACTTAGCCTACAGCATTCTTGGACACGTCGGCTCGCCAACTTTGTCCCCGAGTTGCCTCGGTCCAGAGGTGGGAGCCCGTAAAAGAACCCGGCGATGTGTTGCCCTTTCCGACGAGGAGATGAAGACCGGAGATTCCGCAAGGAGATCGGGATGGAGGCTGAAGACCGAAGGACACGGATTGCTCGGTATAGCTTTCTACCCATTCTCTAGTATGCTAGCATTAAGTTAATGGCCCGATCCGGGTTTAATGTCCGCGGTAGCGCCGGTTTCTAGTTTTAGAAAAGTTTTTTTTTCCGCATTTTGGCCTCGTTCAGACGGCCGGAGCGCTGCCGTGCACTTACACTGGTATCAGAGCCACGCCATTAACCTAGTCTAGTTTGCTCTAACGTGTTTACAAGTTCGATCGAACGGATTTTCCAAAAACCCAATTTTCAAGTCCAGGTTTCTGTCGAATTTTTGCTGTGCTAAAAAAATTATTTGGTGCATTGCAAAAATACGTGCAGGGTTTTATAATAATTCTGTGAAAATTTGGTCGGCTGAAATTACTGTAGCGCGGCGGATCAGCGGCCAAAACCACGTTTTGGCCGCGGATCCGCTGCCGTAATGTGGCCAAACTGCACCAAATTTCTACAGTGGGTTTCTGACATGGATATAGGGTTTCTTGTATATTCTTTTTGGGCCTAGATTTATTTTGAGTGCTACAGCTGTGCTTGGGGCCCACTTCGGGAAATTTAGTCGATCAAAAATTT
Organism: Agapanthus africanus; assembly: GCA_030015575.1. Classification (NCBI taxonomy): domain Eukaryota; kingdom Viridiplantae; phylum Streptophyta; class Magnoliopsida; order Asparagales; family Amaryllidaceae; genus Agapanthus; species Agapanthus africanus. Next base: position 416,974,633 of record CM057342.1, read on the forward strand.
TAAACATGTTAGTTCACAGTATTTACATTATATCTGCGACCGTGAATGTCATTTGATCGGTAAATCCTGTCTAACTGCTATAGCCCTTTTAGATGGATTTGCGAACGTGACATTCACATTGATATTCTGTGTTGTGCTGTGATGTTGCGGATTTATCATGGTGGATAGCCTGGATGCAGTGTTAGTACAGTTTTGGTATTATTATGTACATTTGATATTGCGGGGCGAGCGTCCGACATGTGGACTGCCGTTACTGTCTGTTTGTATATTATTCTTTTGGGGCTCGACCGGGCTGAGGTCGATGTACCCGTTGTATGTATATTTTACTTTCTGTACTAGGATTACCCCGCGGTGGGGTGCACGGATAGCCGGGTTCTAGAGGGCAACTGGCCCGCATCTCATGGCGTTGAGACGGAAGGGGCTTCACTCTAGAATTGGCGGGCTATTCGCCGCACTCGTAGGGGGTATAGGTTGACCCAAGGAGGGGTGCCTAAGTTACCGGATTCCGTGAAGTGCTGGGTGGTCCATTCACGTTGCTGAAGGGGGCTGCCTCGCTTTAGGTTTTGGCGGGTAACTTGCCGCGCCCGTAGGGGTCTAGGATTTCATTGCACTGGCTATCCACATGACCAGGGGAACGTCGGGTTTCAGTAGTGGCTCTATGAAACCCGGGGATCCCAGATATCTGTATTGTTCTGTGATGCTTATTACATTTCTATGATGTTGCATTTTATCATGCCTTTAGCGAATATTATATATTGATATATATACTAGTAGATGTTGTATATGTTTTACATCCACGCTAGTCCAGTCCCCGCTCCGTCGTTAGTTAAGTAACCTAACGGGTGATGACGTGACCCAGTGGCGAATGCGGATGGCATATACGTACATTATTATTTTCGTTCTTTATTGGTGTGATCAATTGATGGGACTGCGTTGATTCGGATCAATGCAAGCTAAACAAACCTATTCTGATGTTGTTGGAACAATTTTCAAAAAGCTGTTATTGCAACGACGTTCTCTTTTGTTTTGCACAGTGATATTCGGTTATGAATATCCTGCACCTCAGTCGACGAGGTAAGGGCCGAGATCCCTTCACCGGGAGTGACCCCTTGGACAGAAGTTTGCATTAGGGCAATAACTTCACTATAGTCGATTACTTCTGCTTTGCATCGTGGTATTCAGTTGGAATATCCTGCACCTCATTCTACGGGGAAAGAGCCGAGATCGCTTCACCGGGAGTGACCTTTTTAGCAAAGGTTTTCGCCACTATATTTTTATAAAAAGCTATCTGGTTCCTTCAACGATATCAAGTTCATTACGTTAAAGGTTTTTCGCCAAAAACCATTCGTAGCCCTTCGTCATTTCAGACGGGTAGCAAGTTGTATTCATGCTATGTTTGTTGGCCAAAGTCAAGGCATAGTGTATGGTAGCTATTTGTTATTTTTCTGCAGCAAAGATAGATGCGTTGGTTTGGGACAGTCGTACTGCCTTGTTGGCCAAAGTCAAGGGTAGGTACGGGTGGGTTCAAATCAACCTGGATAATGACAGGTAGAACTTGACATGTGACTTATGATTTGTTGGCCAAAGTCAAGGTCATAAGAGCATGGGGTAAAAATCACATCGGGAGTATCTAAAGAAACTGAAACTTGCCAGATTTCCGCATAACCTCTGGAGTGTGATAACGCGAGTGCATTCCGTCACGTTATCATGCGATGATAGTTGGATCCCGATTCCCACTGATGAGTTGGTTTACTCCTCGGGTGATCCCGACTAATTCTTCTTTCAGGTTTGGAGGAAAATTTGACGTTACAGTGGGAGGTTTCCTGATTAGATAAACTGACAACCATTCTGATCTAGGTTAGAGTGCATGCTGAGTGTTTCTTTTCTCTCTCTCTTTGGTAGCGACCATGGCCCGACCCTAGACTATGACTCAGTGACCAAGTTGACCGAACATTCTTATAGCACTGGCTTTTGGATTGTCAGAGTTACATACCTTATTGCAACTCCTACTTTAACCCTTTTCTCCAGAACACCCCGTATTACTACGAACATCCACTTCCATTGGATAAAACCATCGTATGGTTATATACGAACTCGAAGGAATTTGTTCCAGATTCGAGGATGGTTTCCGGTTCTGGAGAAAACGAATAGGACTATTCAGTTGTCTTTTCCTTTTACATTCTCTCAGGTTGCGAGTGCTCCTTAGATTAGGGGATAGTACACCCATTACGCCTATTGGATAGTCTTCTTCCAAACCTTAGGCTGGTGCCGAACGGTAGGGAATGAAGAAAGTCGATTAGCCTAAGTGTGGTGTACAGAAGGTATTAAGTTAAGACAAATAAAGGGATTAGAAGGAGGGCAAAGTAAATTGTGACTGCTATTCACGACCAAACCAAGTATTTCATTACCACTCCCACTTCACCTTTGTATTTCTCCAGGACACTCCGTATCACTACGAAGATCCACAGTTATTTGGATATTCCATCGTATGGTTATATATGAACTCGAAAGGAACTTGTTCCAGTTCGGGGATGGATTCTGGTTCAGGAGAAATAGGAATAAGGTTTATTCAGGTGTCTTTTATCTTCACCTTCTCTCGCATTGCGAGTGCTCCTAGGATTACGACAGTACACCCATTAAGCTTATTGGATAGTCTTCTTCCAAACCATAGGCTGGAGCCGAACGGTAGGGAAGGAAGAAAACCATTTGGCTTAAAGGGGTGTGCAGAAGGTAATGACTAAAGACATATGAAGGGATGTGGAGAGATGGCATAGAAATATACAGTTACAGTTGTGAATCTGGATAATGGAAGAGGCATTACTAGGAATACCAGGATACCCCTACGAAACATTTCAATGTTTCAGTTTCACTGTGTACTGTTAAAGGAAAACTGATTTCCCAATTAGACACTTGCTCCAGGGTATGTATTTACCATGTATGAATCTCACATCTGTATGGTTTTACAGATGATAAGTGGGAGTAAGTTATTGGGAATTAGGTGATTGTCCTCATTATATCGTAATTCGTTGTAATTGGTGATATTTGAGGAAACCACCTGGGTTGTTTGGCAGACGGCAAATATTTGGTTTTGAATATCCGCTGTTATGCACCAATTTCAAATTGATATATCTGTACGTCTATTTTTATAGAGTGAGATATACTTTTTTGAAATTATGTCCATGACATTTACCTATACCAGTGGATGGTTAGGTAAGGGGCATTAAACAGCGGTGTAATTCTTTTTAACCATAAGTACAGTTTTCAACCTACGACACACAGGGTTTGAGTTATTAGACTCAGGGGACTTATACAGAGTATTGTATGTTGTCCGGTGTCCATTAGGACAGAGGGGTTGGTCCTCGTACTATATTCGGTTTACTTATAACTTCTCTAGTTCTTAGACAAGTGTTTCGTAGAAACACAAGGTCTGAGTTTTGAGAAGTTATAGGTATAAGAGTAAAGTAGTGAACCTGGTATTGCAAGTATCGTGATTTTTCAAGGTGATCGAAGATGTAGATACTTGTGTATGGTATTCAGTTAATAGTAATGGTTTTGAGAAACTTGTTTCTCTTTCAGGTTACTCATAATTGGAAGCATTCCTAAGTTGTGTAACGCTGATCGGCCTCTTTCCATTTAGTTGACATGCACTAGGAACAGCTGCATAATTTGAATCTGGTTTAATTAAATCAGTGCCTCTGTTTCTATAATGGATATAAAACAGTTCATATCTTGACATTGTTAAGGTACGGGGAGTTGTCCAGCTTCTGCTTAAAACCAGACTCTGGATAACTCAAGGCACGTTTCTGTAATGGCTGTTTGTGGGTTGACCCGGGCTATGACGAGGGTTAACTTTCAACCATCTGGAAGATCAATAGTGATATTGTTCTTGACTCGCCACAGTTTTAAAAGAAATGGATTTTTTCAGAAAACAGTAGTAGGAGTATGGTAGAACTGGAAGTGATTCCAGAACCGCAAACGATTACTGAAGATTTGATAAGAACCTAAAGATTCAATCTGGTTTGACATTCCATTAGCCACTCCGCAGACATGATAGGTAACCTCAGGCACTCGAGAGGTACTTCGGTATGCTCAAAGACGGTGAAAGGGAGGTTCTTGTTTACCCAGACTTGCCATTGCTGTTGTCCCAGACTGTGAGACCTGGCAGGAGGATAAATATAGCGTCGTTCTGAACTGGCTTTAGAAGTGCATGTCTATATGACTCTGCCATAGGGTTGTCGTAGTCAGTGGGAGCAGCGGAAGCATTGGTGGACAAGTGGCTTATGTCTATTTAGAGACTAAAGCAGATGTAGCGGAGATAGATCGTCTATTTCTGATATGACAGTCATAGGTTTGACTTCATCAGAATAGGGGATGGATCTGTTAAGAAGGTAGTAGGGTGTGATGTCTTGGAATCTGGATGATATACACTGAGTAGGAAGTGATATTCCTATACTACGATCGGTTATACTATGGTTGTCACACAGTGGTTTCTCCACATAGGATATAGATATTATATTAGGCATTCTTGTTACTAGATCTATAGTTTTAGATCTAGATTTGGGAAGTGTCCCAATCAGGGTACTTAGACAGCATTCTAGAGGTGTTTTAGAATGGACGACTCCTGGCATGGTTGTGTACCTGCAGGTGATGGAGTCGCCCTCTCTAAAGGTGTCTTACAGACTATAGGGGAGAGGGATATGCATGATTGGCAGATCACTTGCTTAGGCAATTGAGTCAATCATGAGATGTCAAGTACCACACCAGATGTTGTTTTTGCAGTAGATGCAATATGTTGATATTGATCCAATCCTGGAGAAACATTAGGAAGCAGTGTTAGAACATAAGTGGATGTTCTAGGGATATGATAACGACAGCCTCATTCGGGAGACAGTTATCATTCCAGGCTTCCTAGGTGACCTGGATGACAGAGTGGCTGTCAGAATTATAGTTTTCCCTCTGACGAGGGGCGGTATTTTGGACAGGTGATCCAAGTGGACACTGAAGGAGGCATGTCACAGGATACTGAATAAGGTCACTTGACGATACAGTCTGAGAAGTTTGGATTTGGAGTTCACTTATGAACTAGGTCCCATCCGACATCTAAACATATTCTAAGACAGGTATTGCTCATTTCAGGAGAAGGTTTTCTCCGCGAACTTGAGATAAAGAGAGACATAGAAGAAAACATCAGGGCAGATCCACTCACTGAGGCTATTCCTCGAACGCAATAGTTTCGCAAACGGGATTTGTGAGACTGATTAGTAGAGGAGTTGGGTGTTCGGTATTACACGGGCTGTGAGTATGCGACATCACAATAATTAGCCTTGGGTGCAAGTGGGAGATTGTTCGAGATAGTGCCCTCAGAGTCAATTATTGGATCACAGGAACGTGACTGCAATGATTGAGGGAGGACCTATACCGGTAGGACAGTCTTACTCAAGATGATAGTATGCTATCTGGTTTATCTTTATCATCATGTACTGCTTTAGGTGACCTTACAGGTCACTATTGCGCGTTGATAGAGCCCTTAGGATTCTTGCTTGATGGCCAGCAGTATGATGGCGATCATATACGTGGGAGCTGGGGTCTATAAGCACATCCTTAAAGTGGTCCCTAGTCGTGGGAGTTTCGAGACAGGGCATCGATACTCCAGAGTAGACTAGTATATACAGTTGAGACCCCGATGAGGGGTGGTGGCCGGTCTCACAAGCCACTGGTGTCAGTTGGTTCACCTAAGATGTATACAGGTGCTCATTGGGTTATGAGAACACCGGACAGGACTCGCCGGGAATATGCTAGTTGTTATTATACCTGACGTCAGATAGTAGTTCCCTGGTGACATGTGTACAGGTTAGTTCATCGACCTGAGATCGTCATTTGTCTCGTGTGAGTTCCCACTGTACTTTAATTACTACCCTACCATGGCTCAAAGGAGTCGTGCAAACAGGTTTTAGTTGGGTACAGTCCCGAGCCACATGGAGGCAGTGAGCGGATCGGCAGGGGTTCGTCTCTCCCGGTATTTGGGGTGAGATCGCGCTGTGTCTAGGAGAGCCATTACACGAAATCCTTGGCCAAGGCAGGAGATTTACTGGTAGGTATTCAAGTAGTATCTCAGGGTGTTCTGGGCTATACTCCGACACGACTTGTACCGCTTTTGGGGGTCTGACTTTTACCAACCCCCTAGGCTCGCCATGCGATGCTCATAGACGAACGGACCGGACTGTACGGATATTGTCACTGACAGGCTCAGTAGGGTGTCAGGATGAGTTTGCTCATCGACGTCCCTTTTGGTCAATAGCTGGTAGCCCATTACGTATGGCTAATAGCTCTGACGTTCTAGTAGTTAAATCCACAGCCAAAGTATTAACGAGTCTTTAGAGTCCCCCACAGACAGTTTCTCAAGTTTCTGGCGAAACGCTGTAGAGGCCGTACGGATATATGGCAGGATTCGATCATGTACGTACGGTATTGCACGGATCAAAATCGGACGGATTATACTAGCGGGCTTTGGTTTAAGCCGGATCCTAGTATTGTACCGTGCAGATTTTGTCTCATTACATTTGTATTCGGTCGGAATACAAATGCGGGTATGTATATACAGTCGCGGGGTTTTCCTCTAATTTATTACGGGATCGTTTTTCTGAAGTTGCCAGTTTGCATTCCATTTCGGTCATTTTCCTTTGTTTCCTTCATTGGTTGAAAATTGGTGTGGAAGGGGTTATTTGCAAATGTGCAAATTAGCAATTTGGAGGGTTGTTTTTGTAAGTAATTGTTTCATGATGATTCTACCATACTTTGACTTCCCTTGTTCATCATGACTTGACCTTTTGGAGATGGGAACATGATGGGTTATGATTAGGTGATGGGTGTGACTTTCTGGATGATTATAATCATTCCCTTTTCTTTGCATAATTGGTCCACTTCCTCTCTCTCTCATTTTTGTATGGGGCCGGCCATTCTTGAGTGGTGGCTGCCAAAAATTTTTGGAGAGTGATTTTGTTCTCTTCATGCTTGCAAAAATTCCCAAGTTCATCTAAAAAGTTTACATCTCCTTCCCCACTTCCAAATGGCAACTTCTTATAACCCCATGAGACAAAACCATTCTACACTTAGCCTACAGCATTCTTGGACACGTCGGCTCGCCAACTTCATGCCCGAGTTGCCTCGGTCTAGAGGTGGGAGCCCGTAAAAGAACCCGGCGATGTGGTGCCCTTTCCGACGAGGAGATGAAGACCGGAGATTCCGCGAGGAGATCGGGATGGAAGCCGAAGACCGAAGGACACGGATCGCTCGGTATAGCTTTCTACCCATTCTCTAGTATGCTAGCATTAGGTTAATGGCCCGATCCGGGTTTAATGTCCGCGGTAGCACCGGTTTCTAGTTTTAGAAAAGTTTTTATTTCCGCATTTTGGCCTCGTTCAGACGGCCGAGGCGCTGCCGTGCACTTACAATATCATGATGCAGCAATTCGACTGTGTAGTGACATGGCAATTATTGATGATGAAGTGTGTGAGCCGGCCAATCTATGTAAGTATGATATACGCATCATCGATAATGGTGTAGGTGTACTAGCATAGGTATATGAAATGCAATGTGAATGACATGAACGTAGCATAAAGTAAATCGGCAGCTAAATGCTATAAGGTATACATATCTAACATGACCGAGTCGGTTAATCTATCAATCAGCATCTTCTAGTCAAGGGTATGGATCAATCATCAATTAAACTCATCACGTACGGTAAATCATCGTACGACGTCATTAAACAACTTGGGATCCTAACGACCTACATAACAATGAGGGTTAACGTTTCGTACGGCTTATCACTCATGATTCACAACATTTTATATCCCTATATACCCATGTCCAAGGTCACATCCATAACAATCTCATATCAGTAGATCGGCAAAGGTATCAATCCTTTCTTATCGACTCGCATCCGTATACCGACATATCAATCAAATCGGCATATCACATCGTATACTCTTTTCATCACATTAAGTCATCTTACATCAAATCAATTTTATATACACAATCTACCTTATACATCAAATGTCATGCTACTCTAAAACTCATACCTATTCTACTGCACCTATATATCTATAAGTCTTGATTCACCTTAAATTTTCATAACCCTAAGATTTCATCTCATATCATCTCTAACTATCTTTTTAACCATATCCCTATTTTCCTAATCTAGGTTTCTACGACTGTATCCTGTAGATCGGTTTCCATTTAATAATTTACGGGGGTGCTATACGCCATGCACCTGACTTCCTCCGTAGATATAGATCTACTCATCTTGATCCTTGCTCACCGAAGTCGATGACGCCATGCTCCGTTGCTTCAGAATCCACGCGAAGGTACCTACAATAATACACAACCGAAATCGCTATTAAGATCAAGTCCGGAAAACAAATACGGCATACGGTGCGCTCAGAGGTTAGAACCTATAGCCTACGCATGCAAAACAATCAAACAACCCTTGTTGATGACGTACAAACGCCCAACAACCAAATACTAAATCCCAAGTTATAAAAAGTCACAATACAAAATCGGAAACTTAAGAAAACCTCTCTAGATTTTGCCTATGGTTAAATTAGACAATTTTGCATATGAAGTTGTTCTAATTTGAAGATATAGGAGACACAGACCAAAAACCAACCAATTCCATCACATTGTGGCCGCAATTTGCGGCCAGGAGGAATAAATTTGCGGCCAGGTGAAGAGGGGAGGGGCTCGGGTTTGTATGGTAGGTTCCTAGGAGCCTGCACGTCTCTCTGCAATGGTAACTTATTTTATAGGTCTCTCGGGTCACAGCAGATCACTAATTTTCATCACAAATTCTACAATTTCCGATATCGGCAGATTTCAAAGTTCGCATTTTGGGGTTTGGTCTCAGGTCCAGGTCAAGAATCGATCTCAAGGATCTTGTACAAACTCACTACAGACCACAAGCCCACAAAATCACCCAAACCCTCTCTAGGAATTTTTTAACATCACCATTTCACACTTAAACAACCTCTAAATTAAACTAGAATATAAAGAACTAAAAACTAAACTAAAAGGAAGAATATGTAAGTCCACGTTGCGACCCCCGGTTCTTACGGGGAGGCGGAAATGTAAGTCCACGTTGCGACCCCCGGTTCTTACGGGGAGGCGGAAACGGTATAAAAATCAAATTTTTAGCGCAAGGGGCAACATGGACTAAGAAAAGTCGGGATCTTTAACTAAACTAAAACTAGTATACTATGCTAAAGAGAGTTAGCTACTCGGATGAAGATGGTTATACCTAAACTTGAACTCCTTCTTCTTCAAACTTTGAAGGGGTTGATGGTTCTCTTTTTGTCGCCTTCTTCCGTCGAAGATGGATCCACCTCGAGAGTTCAACCTTTGGGCTCTTCCTCGTGCTTTGAGTGAACTAGGGTTTCCGGCTTGCTAAACCTTGAACCTAGAATGAGTAGAGAGTGTCTAAGGGGTGCTTTTCTTTTTAAAGAGAAGGATTCTCAACACATGAGAAGGTTTCTCTTTAGCTAGAGGAAGAAGAAGATGAAGTGAAGAGAGAGAATGAATATGATAGAATGAGCTATCCTTTTTCTTTCTTGCAACCATAATGCAAAAGAAAAAGAATTATCAATAATAATAATAATGAAAATGAAAAGGTTGATGGAAAGTTTTAGAATGACCATTATCATTTCAAACATTAAATGAATTTGCTAGAATCAAAGAGCATCTTTCTTTTGTAATGATGATGGTCAAAACTTCAACCATGGTCAACAAGTCAACCATGGTCAACAAGTCAACAAAAACCAACCATGACATAATTTCATTTTATTATATATTATTAATTGATATAATATAAATCCATTAGGGTTTGGAAAAAGACGACTGTCAACTGTGCATACGCACCCGTTCCGAAACCCTAATGAAAATCATCTTCCTCTTCCTCAAATAACCGTGCATACACATCTGCATCCTTGTTCCGAGGAACATGAATACTGAGATAAAAGCAACCCCAAAAACATATACCGGTATCTGACTCAAACCAGAGCCAGCCAGTAATATCCGTCCGGACTCCAAACGTGCACAAGTGCGCAGATGAGAACGAACCCTGTCGCAAAACCATGCGACCTCTACTCTATTTTGCCCAGAGGCGAATACCCTCTGTGTGGGACTCTAAAGACTCGACACTACGCTGGCAGTGGGTTTAACCACAGACCGCAAGCGGCACTAGCTGTGCGTAACGGTCCCCAGGTAGATGCCGACAAGAAGGCTGACGAGGTGAAATCCCATCTGAACTCCTACTGAGTCTGAATGTGACAGTCTCCGTACAGTCCGGTCTGTTCGTCTGATACATCGCATGTCGGGCCTAGGGGGCGGTAAAACGTCAGTCCCCTAATAGCGGTACAAGTCGTGTCGGAGTGAAGCCCAAAACACCCTGAGATAACACTGGAAGCCTACCAGTATATCTCGCTTGCCCTGGCCAGGGACTACTCGTGTAATGGCTCTCCTAGACACAGCGCGATGTCAACCCCCAATACCGGGAGAGACGAATCCTGTCTAACCGTCACTGCCTCCAAGTGCTTCGGGACTGCACCCAACCACCACCTGTTTGCACGACTCCTTTGAGCCGTGGTAGGGTAGTGATCAAAGTGCAGTGGGAACACACTCGAGGCGAAGTGCCAGTGTCAAGTCAGCGGACTAAGCTGTACTCATGTCACCTGGGAACTGATAACTGACGATAGGTATAGTACCAACCTGTCAGTTCCCGACGAGTCCTGTCCAGTGTACTCGTAACCTAACGAGCACCCGTATACTATCTCCAGTACGACGTACTGATGGCTGTGGGACAGACCATCTCCCACACTGGGATAAGAAGCGCATACGCTAGTCTACTCCGGAGTATCGATGCCCTGTCTCGATAGTCCTGCGACTAGGGACCTGTATAAGGATGTGCTTATAGATTACCCAGCCCCCACTAGTGTGACTGCCATCACAACGCTGGTAATCAAGCAAAGATCATAAGGGCTCCACTAATGCGTATAAGTGATATACTGAAATAAACACAAGTACACATTGAAGTAGAAACAAACCAAGTAGCATACTACTATATTGAGCAAGATTGTTTATACAAGGTGAATATCCCAAGCTTCCATCAAGTAATATACAAACTAGTATGATACAGTAATGGCCTCTAGGGCATATACACTAACAATCTCCCACTTGCACTAAGGCCATGTACTGGCGTATCGAAGACCTATCATCTCGATCAGCCGCTAGAACTGAGTCTGGGGTAAGGCCTTGGTGAATGGATCTGCAGTGTTCTCTTCTGAAGCAACCCTCCGAACCTCGATCTCCTTGCGATCCACGATCTCCCTGATCAGGTGATACCGCCTCAAGATGTGCCTGGATCTCTGATGGGACCTGGGTTCCTTCGCTAAAGCTATAGCCCCGTTGTTGTCGCAATACAGAGGTATTGGGTCAACAATGGACGGAACCACCTGAAGTTCTTTCAAGAACTTCCTCATCCAGACAGCTTCTTTTGCGGCATCAGATGCAGTAATGTATTCTGCTTCCATAGTCGAGTCTGCAACGGTTTCCTGTTTGGAGCTCTTCCAACACACCGCCCCTCCATTGAGGGTAAAGACAAAACCTGACATGGACTTGGAATCATCCTTGTCACTCTGGAAGCTGGAGTCAGCAAAGGCCTCGATCTGGAGGTCTTTTCCGCCATACACCAAGAACATCTCCTTAGTCCTTCTTAGGTACTTGAGAATGTTCTTTACCGCTATCCAGTGTTTCTCCCCAGGGTTTGACTGATACCGGCTTACCACACTCAGTGCATAAGCTACATCCGGTCTGGTACATAACATCGCATACATTATAGAGCCTACCGCAGAAGCGTAGGGTATAATAGACATGCGATCCCTCTCCAAATCAGTCTTGGGAGACATCTCTTTAGAGAGGGTGATCCCGTGACAAGCCGGTAGGTTACCGCGCTTGGAATCTTCCATACTGAATCTCTTCACTATGGTGTCGATGTACCTGGACTGAGAAAGTCCTAATATCCTTTTGGATCTATCACGATGGATCCGGATCCCCAGGATGTAGGAGGCATCACCCAGGTCTTTCATGGAGAACCTGTGTGACAAGAACCCCTTGACAGATTGTAGCATAGGAATGTCATTTCCTATTAAGAGAATGTCATCCACGTATAAAACAAGGAATACTACAGTTCTCGCTACAAATCTACTATAGATGCATGGTTCATCTGGATTTTTGATAAAGTCAAATTCCTTGACCGTCTCATCAAAACAGATGTTCCAACTCCGCGATGCCTGCTTTAGTCCATAGATGGACTTAAGCAACTTGCACACCTTTCCGCTGCTCCCACTCTGAATGAAACCCTCTGGCTGATCCATATAGACACACTCCTCTAAATTTCCATTTAGAAAAGCGGTCTTTACGTCCATCTGCCAAATCTCATAATCGTGGAAGGCAGCAATGGCAAGAAGGATCCGAATGGATTTCAGCATAGCCACTGGAGAAAAGGTTTCGTCATAGTCCAAGCCAGGTCTTTGACGGAAACCCTTTGCTACAAGTCTAGCTTTATAGGTCTCAACCTGCCCATCTACACCAATCTTCCTTTTGAAGATCCACTTGCATCCTACGGGTTTCATCCCGTCTGGAGCAATGTCCAACGTCCATACTTTGTTGGTGTACATGGACTCCATTTCGGTCCGCATTGCATCCAGCCATTTTACCGAGTCAACGCTCTGAACGGCCTGCTGGAAGCTAGTAGGCTCATCATAATCTATGATGCAATCCTCTCTATCCCCGTCTATGAGAAAACCGTAGTATCTCTCGGGCGGATGAGACTGCCTACTACTCCTGCGGAGCGGCATAGGAATGTCCTGTTCTTTTGAACTTACTGGCTCTTCCAAGTTTTCAGTAATAGCTTGTGGTTCTGGAATTTCTTCCAGTTCTATTGTGTTCCCGCTTATCTGGGTTTCCAAAAACTCAGTTTCCAAGAAGCGGGCATGTTGAGAAACAAAAACCTTTTGTTCCTCAGCGGAATAGAACAGATACCCCCTGGAGTTCTTTGGGTATCCCACAAACTTACACTGTACTGAACGTGCCTCGAGCTTGTCCGCATGCTGTTTTTTTACAAAAGCTGGACATCCCCATATCTTAAGGTACTTAAGACAGGGTTTCTTCCCACTCCATATCTGATATGGAGTGGTAGGCACTGTCTTGGTAGGAGCCTTGTTCAACAGATATGTAGCTGCTTCTAGTGCATAGCCCCAAAAAGATCGTGGTAACTCAGCCTTACTCATCATGGAACGAACCATATCCAATAGGGTTCGATTCCTTCTTTCCGATACACCGTTATGTTGCGGAGTGTATGGAGGAGTACGCTGATAGAGAATTCCATTCTCTTTTAAATAGTCCAGGAACTCGGCACTTAAGTATTCTCCACCTCGATCCGATCTTAGAATCTTAATACTTTTGCCTGTTTGTTTTTCAACTTCATTCTTGTAATCCCGAAATTTCTCAAAGGCCTCGGATTTGTGCTTCATTAAGAAGACATGTCCATACCTAGAGAAATCATCTGTGAAAGTAATGAAGTATGAATAACCGCTTCGCGCATGTGTAGACATTGGACCACACACGTCACTGTGTATGAGTCCCAAGAGCTCGCTCGCTCTTTCTCCGTGTCCAGTGAATGGAGTTTTTGTCATCTTTCCCATGAGACAAGATTCACAAGTGGCATAAGATTGATACTCGAACGGATCCAAGTATCCTTCTTTATGTAACTTAGTCAACCGTGTCTCATTGATGTGACCCAGTCTACAATGCCATAAGAAAGCCTGATTAATATCTGGTGACTTTCTTTTGTGTGTATTCTGGACATTGAAAATCTATGGTTGGTTCAATACGTATATACCATTGCTCAGTGTACCTGACCCAATCAGAACTTGATTAAGGTGAATGTTTACAACATTACTTACAAACGCAAATTCATAACCTTCTTTAGAAACCAAAGATACAGAAATGATATTACAAGTTGCGTTGGGTACAAAAAAGCAATTACGCAAAACCAAAACATGCCCATCTGACATTCCCAGGTGATAGTCCCCCACGGCTTTAGCGTCCATGCTAGCTCCGTTTGCAACTCTGAGGGTCATGTCACCTGCCTTCAAAACACTACGGTTTCTCAACGCCTGCAAAGAATTACAGATATGAGATCCTGATCCGGTATCCAATACCCAGGAAGTAGAGTTTATAGAAAGACAGTTTTCAATAACATATACACCTGAAGCTGAAGCTGCAACCTGCTTCAGTTCCTGTGTCCTGGCTTTCCAAGCCCTGCAATCTTTCTTCCAGTGTCCACTCTTATGACAATAGAAGCACTCTTCCTTTCCAACAAGCTTCCCCGCAATCTTTGTTGCCTTTTCCTTTCCCTTCGCACCCACTTTACTAACACCGCCTCTTGGTTTGGCGGTGGCTTTCTTCCTCTTTCCCTTGGCTTTCGCCTTGGACCTAGAGGAAGAAGATCCTCCTACAAACAAAGCGGGTGTTTCCCTACCCTTCTGTAGGGTGCCCTCTGCGCTCCTCAGCAGGTTGAGGAGTTCTGAAAGTTCAACTTCCTTTTCTTGCAAGTTGAAGTTCAGTATGAACTGGGCGTAAGTGGATGGAAGGGACTGGAGAATTATATCTGTATAGAGTTCACTGTCCAACGTGGTCCCAAGTTCCGCGAGCTCCTCAGTGTAGCCAATCATCTTAAGCACGTGGTCCGCTACCGATGATCCGACGGCCAACTTTGTCGAAAATAACTTCTTCGACACTTCGTATCTTGCGATACGAGACTGCTCTCCATACAGTTCTTTTGTATGAAGAAATATGGATTCCAAATCCATATTCTCGTGCCTCCTCTGATGGTCGTTGTCCATCGAGGCAAGTACGAGGCATCTGGCCTTCGCGCTGTCAATCTCCCAAGTCTTACGGATTTCCTTATCCGCGACGCTGGAGGTGGGACCTGGGACGGGGGGAGCTTTGGTGGTAAGAAGATACCCCAGCTTGTCGTAAGAGATTGCCAACTTGACATTCCTGAGCCAATCTTTGTAGTTTGGCCCTGTCAATATGTT
The DNA here is from genome assembly GCA_030015575.1 of Agapanthus africanus. Taxonomy (NCBI): domain Eukaryota; kingdom Viridiplantae; phylum Streptophyta; class Magnoliopsida; order Asparagales; family Amaryllidaceae; genus Agapanthus; species Agapanthus africanus. Next base: position 416,989,782 of record CM057342.1, read on the forward strand.
TTTATCTAGAAGTAACTTAAGTCCAGTCATTTCGATTTGGTCGCTGCAGGGGGGAGAGAAGAAACACTTTAGCACGATGCTCTTGCAAGTTTAGAATGGTTTTTAATTTGTCTAAACAGGATGGCTCCCACTGTCTCTCGAATCCCTCCTCAAACCATAAAGGAAGAATTAGTCAGGATCAATCCCACCGCACAATACTTGCTTAACCGTTCAGCCAGGCCAGTGTCGGTACTTCGAGGGAGGTTTTCCAACGCTTTCGCGAAGTTCCTTAATTAAATAACCTCTTTTCCCTGGGGGCGTAGCCCCGCTAACACCTTTCTAGGCACCTACTAGGTTTATAGCATTGATCGTTTAGTGAGAAATTTCCCGAGGAGTAGCATATACTCACAGTAGGATCGGGATCCAAATATCATCGCGTGACGAAAATGAAGGAGTCCTACCATAATCATCACACTCCAAATGGTATGCAAATCTAGCAAGTTTCAGTACTTATGAAACTCCCGATGTGGATTTTTGCCCCATGCTCTTATGACCTTGACGAAGGTCAACAAATCATAAGTCACATGTCAAGTTCTGCCCGTCATTATCCAGGTTAATTTGAACCCATCCGTATATACCCTTGACGAAGGTCAACAAGGCAATACGACTGTCCCAAACCAACGCATCTATCTATGCTACATATGAACACCCAACAGCTACCAATCTCTATGTCTTGACGAAGGTCAACAAACATAGCTTGAATACTATTGAACATTCATACGAAACGACGGAGGGCTACGAATGGTTTTGGCGAAACCGTGAACGTAGTGAACTTGATATAATCGATGGAACGAGATAGCTTTTAGAAGGAGTGGCTCAAGCTCCGCATTTAAAAGTTAGTTTTTGAAAAGAACCGAGTGGTTTTTCGAAAGAGTTCCAACGATTTTAACTTGGTTTATTATCTTGCATTAGTTCTTTTAATGCGTGATATTCTTGCATTAGTACTTTTAATGCGTCCCATCATTTAATTCCTACCATTGCAGAAAACAACCAAAATATGACGTACGCTTATGCCATTCGCATTCGCCACGGGGTCCCGTCATCACTCGTTAGGTTACTTAACTAACGACAGAGCGGGGGCTGGGCTAGCGCGGCTGTAAAACATAAGCAACGCCTAAATAGAAAGCAATGATAGACATTACAGATCACAGATGAATACATTGGATATACTAGCAATCCGCAATCCTTTCGAGCCTGGAACGAAAAGCGGATAACACGGTCTCGGTGAATAGCCAAATACCCCACCCAAGACCCCTACGGGTGCGGCAAACTACCCGCCAAGTACCCGGCAGTTTGTGCACCCCTCCATGGGTCTATCCTAGGAGCAAAAACAGTAAAAAGAATTATACAATGACGGCTACAACCCCGACCCGGTTGTGCGGCCAAACAAATAATAATTATTACATCAATTTTCATTTACAATGAATGAAAGAAAAAACAAAAGCTCATCTCACATCCACCCCGGCTATTCACCCGCGACAGTCCAACATATTCATATACACATTCCAATGTCAAACACAGATCATGTATAACCCCGACTAATCGTCTTATAGCGATTAGCCGACGTTCAATACATGCAAGCATCACAGATATAACCATCATAGTCAAAGTGCAGTGAAGTTCGGAAAAAAAAATACGGAATTATAGGACCCCAAAAGTGAATTTCAGTTCTGTAAAATCTGGGCACATATAATATATTTTAAAAATCCCAAAACCAACACAGACACACACTGCACGAAAAACGATGCACAGAAGACGACAAACCGCGGCGCTTCCGCGGCACATGCCTACCTCGTGCGGCGGAAGCGCGGCGGTTTGAACGAATCACTGCATCGTTTTTCTTGGGTGTTCACACAAAACCCTGAGCCGAATTTACAAGTATAAAGTATTTCATTCAGAGCAGAAAAAATTTCAACAGAAACTTAGGGTTTTGTTTTTCCGGTTTTGTGATTTTTTTCAGTTCCGAACTTCGTTACACTTCACTACCAAGCTAGTTTAAGTTTAGTTAGGCTCTGATACCACTGTAAGTCCACGTTGCGACCCCCGGTTCTTACGGGGAGGCGGAAACGGTATAAAAATCAAATTTTTAGCGCAAGGGGCAACATGGACTAAGCAAAGTCGGGATCTTTAACTAAACTAAAACTAGCATACTATGCTAAAGAGAGTTAGCTACTCGGATGAAGATGGTTATACCTAAACTTGAACTCCTTCTTCTTCAAACTTTGTAGGGGTTGATGGTTCTCTTTTTGTCGCCTTCTTCCGTCGAAGATGGATCCACCTCGAGAGTTCAACCTTTGGGCTCTTCCTCGTGCTTTGAGTGAACTAGGGTTTCCGGCTTGCTAAACCTTGAACCTAGAATGAGTAGAGAGTGTCTAAGGGGTGCTTTTCTTTTTAAAGAGAAGGATTCTCAACACATGAGAAGGTTTCTCTTTAGCTAGAGGAAGAAGAAGATGAAGTGAAGAGAGAGAATGAATATGATAGAATGAGCTATCCTTTTTCTTTCTTGCAACCATAATGCAAAAGAAAAAGAATTATTAATAATAATAATAATGAAAATGAAAAGGTTGATGGAAAGTTTTAGAATGACCATTATCATTTCAAACATTAAATGAATTTGCTAGAATCAAAGAACATCTTTCTTTTGTAATGATGATGGTCAAAACTTCAACCATGGTCAACAAGTCAACCATGGTCAACAAGTCAACAAAAACCAACCATGACACAATTTCATTTTATTATATATTATTAATTGATATAATACAAATCCATTAGGGTTTGGAAAAAGACGACTGTCAACTGTGCATACGCACCCGTTCCGAAACCCTAATGAAAATCATCTTCCTCTTCCTCAAATAACCGTGCATACACATCAGCATCCTTGTTCCGAGGAACATGAATACTGAGATAAAAGCAACCCCAAAAACTTATACCGGTATCTGACTCAAACCAGAGCCAGCCAGTAATATCCGTCCGGACTCCAAACGTGCACAAGTGCGCGGATGAGAACGAACCCTGTCGCAAAACCATGCGACCTCTACTCTATTTTGCCCAGAGGCGAATACCCTCTGTGTGGGACTCTAAAGACTCGACACTACGCTGGCAGTGGGTTTAACCACAGACCGCAAGCGGCACTAGCTGTGCGTAACGGTCCCCAGGTAGATGCCGACAAGAAGGCTGACGAGGTGAAATCCCATCTGAACTCCTACTGAGTCTGAATGTGACAGTCTCCGTACAGTCCGGTCTGTTCGTCTGATACATCGCAGGTCGGGCCTAGGGGGCGGTAAAACGTCAGTCCCCCAATAGCGGTACAAGTCGTGTCGGAGTGAAGCCCAAAACACCCTGAGATAACACTGGAAGCCTACCAGTATATCTCGCTTGCCCTGGCCAGGGACTACTCGTGCAATGGCTCTCCTAGACACAGCGCGATGTCAACCCCCAATACCGGGAGAGACGAATCCTGTCTAACCGTCACTGCCTCCAAGTGCTTCGGGACTGCACCCAACCACCACCTGTTTGCACGACTCCTTTGAGCCGTGGTAGGGTAGTGATCAAAGTGCAGTGGGAACACACTCGAGGCGAAGTGCCAGTGTCAAGTCAGCGGACTAAGCTGTACTCATGTCACCTGGGAACTGATAACTGACGATAGGTATAGTACCAACCTGTCAGTTCCCGACGAGTCCTGTCCAGTGTACTCGTAACCTAACGAGCACCCGTATACTATCTCCAGTACGACGTACTGATGGCTGTGGGACAGACCATCTCCCACACTGGGATGAGAAGCGCATACGCTAGTCTACTCCGGAGTATCGATGCCCTGTCTCGATAGTCCTGCGACTAGGGACCTGTATAAGGATGTGCTTATAGATTACCCAGCCCCCACTAGTGTGACTGCCATCACAACGCTGGTAATCAAGCAAAGATCCTAAGGGCTCCACTAATGCGTATAAGTGATATACTGAAATAAACACAAGTACACATTGAAGTAGAAACAAACCAAGTAGCATACTACTATATTGAGCAAGATTGTTTATACAAGGTGAATATCCCAAGCTTCCATCAAGTAATATACAAAATAGTATGATACAGTAATGGCCTCTAGGGCATATACACTAACAGGAAACGGTATAAAAATCAAATTTTTAGCGCATGGGGCAACATGGACTAACAAAGTCGGGATCTTTTCCTAAACTAAAACTAGCAAACATGCTAAAGAGAGTTAGCTACTCGGAAAGATGGTTATACCTAAACTTGAACTCCTTCTTCTTCAAACTTTGTAGAGGTTGATGGTTCTTTCCTCGTCGCCTTCTTCCATCAAAGATGGATCCACCTGAGGGTTCAACCTTCGTGCTCTTTCTCGAACTTTGAGAGAACTAGAGTCTTCGGCTTGCTAAACCTTTGATCCTAGAGTGAGTAGAGAGTGTCTAGGGGTTGTTTTCTTTTCAAGGAGAGGGATTCTCAACACATGAGAAGGATTCTCCTTGAGCTTGAGGAAGAAGAAGATGAAGTGAGGAGAGAGAATGATTATGATAAAATGAGCTATCTTTTTCCTTTTGCAACCATATCAAAAAGAAAAAGAATTATCTAAATAATAATAATAATTCAAATGAGAATAGTTGATGGTTGTTTTGGAATGACCACTATCATACTTCATTAAATGAAATGTAAGCTAGAATCAAGGAGCATCCTTGCAAAGTAATGATGATGGTCAAACATTCAACCATGGTCAACAAGTCAACCATGGTCAACAAGTCAACAAAACCAACCATAACATAATTTCATTTAATTACTATTATTAATTGATAATCCATAAATCCATTAGGGTTTGGAAAAAGACGACTGTCAACTGTGCATACGCACCCGTTCCGAAACCCTAATGAAAAACCTCTTCCTCTGCCTCAAACAACTGTGCATACACACCTGCATTCTCGTTCCGAGGAACAAGAATACTGAGAGATAAAAGCAACCCCAAAACATATACCAGTATCTGGCTCAAACCAGAGCCTGCTAGTATAATCCGTCCGGACTCCAAACGTGCACAAGTGCGCGGATGAGAACGAAACCTGCCGCATAACCATGCGACCTCTACTCTGTTTTGCCCAGAGGCGAATACCCTCTGTGTGGGACTCTAAAGACTCGACACTACGCTGGCAGTGGGTTTAACCACAGACCGCAAGCGGCACTAGCTGTGCGTAACGGTCCCCAGGTAGATGCCGACAAGAAGGCTGACGAGGTGAACCCCATCTGAAGTCCTACTGAGTCTGAATGTGACATTCTCCGTACAGTCCGGTCTGTTCGTCTGATACATCGCATGTCGGGCCTAGGGGGCGGTAAAACGTCAGTACCCCAATAGCGGTACAAGTCGTGTCGGAGTGAAGCCCAAAACACCCTGAGATAACACTGGAAGCCTACCAGTATATCTCGCTTGCCCTGGCCAGGGACTACTCGTGTAATGGCTCTCCTAGACACAGCGTGATGTCAACCCCCAATACCGGGAGAGACGAATCCTGTCTAACCGTCACTGCCTCCAAGTGCTTCGGGACTGCACCCAACCACTACCTGTTTGCACGACTCCTTTGAGCCGTGGTAGGGTAGTGATCAAAGTGCAGTGGGAACATACTCGAGGCGAAGTGCTAGTGTCAAGTCAGCGGACTAAGCTGTACTCATGTCACCTGGGAACTGATAACTGACGATAGGTATAATACCAACCTGTCAGTTCCCGACGAGTCCTGTCCAGTGTACTCGTAACCTAACGAGCACCCGTATACTATCTCCAGTACGACGTACTGATGGCTGTGGGACAGACCATCTCCAACACTGGGGTGAGAAGCGCATACGCTAGTCTACTCCGGAGTATCGATGCCCTGTCTCGATAGTCCTGCGACTAGGGACCTGTATAAGGATGTGCTTATAGATTACCCAGCCCCCACTAGTGTGACTACCATCACAACGCTGGTGATCAAGCAAAGATCCTAAGGGCTCCACTAATGCGTATAGGTGATATCGCAAAATAAACACATGTACACATTGAAGTAGAAACAAACCAAGTAGCATACTTCTATATTGAGCAAGATTGTTTATACAAGGCGAATATCCCAAGCTTCCATTAAGTAATATACAAACTAGTATGATACAGTAATGGCCTCTAGGGCATATACACTAACAATCTCCCACTTGCACTAAGGCCATGTACTGGCGTATCGAAGACCTATCATCTCGATCTGCCGCTCGAACTGAGTCTGGGGTAGGGCCTTGGTGAATGGATCTGCAGTGTTTTCTTCTGAAGCAACCCTCCGAACCTCGATCTCCTTGCGATCCACGATCTCCCTGATCAGGTGATACCGCCTCAAGATGTGCCTGGATCTCTGATGGGACCTGGGTTCCTTCGCTAAAGCTATAGCCCCGTTGTTGTCGCAATACAGAGGTATTGGGTCAACAATGGATGGAACCACCTGAAGTTCTTTCAAGAACTTCCTCATCCAGACAGCTTCTTTTGCGGCATCAGATGCAGCGATGTATTCCGCTTCCATAGTCGAGTCTGCAACGGTTTCCTGTTTGGAACTCTTCCAACACACCGCCCCTCCATTGAGGGTAAAGACAAAACCCGACATGGACTTGGAATCATCCTTGTCACTCTGGAAGCTGGAGTCAGCAAAGGCCTCGATCTGGAGGTCTTTTCCGCCATACACCAAGAACATCTCCTTAGTCCTCCTCAGATACTTGAGAATGTTCTTTACTGCTATCCAGTGTTTCTCTCCAGGGTTTGACTGATACCGGCTTACTACACTCAGTGCATAAGCTACATCCGGTCTGGTACACAACATCGCATACATTATAGAGCCTACCGCAGAAGCGTAGGGTATAATAGACATGCGATCCCTCTCCAAATCAGTCTTGAGAGACATCTCTTTAGAGAGGGTGATCCCGTGACAAGCCGGTAGGTTACCGCGCTTGGAATCTTCCATACTGAATCTTTTCTGTACGGTGTCGATGTACCTGGACTGTGAAAGTCCTAGTATCCTCTTGGATCTATCACGATGGATCCGGATCCCCAGGATGTATGGGGCATCACCCAGGTCTTTCATGGAGAACCTGTGTGACAAGAACCCCTTGACAGATTGTAGCATAGGAATGTCATTTCCTATTAAGAGAATGTCATCCACGTATAAAACGAGGAATACTACAGTTCTCGCTACAAATCTACAATAGATGCATGGTTCATCTGGATTTTTGATAAAGCCAAATTCCTTGACCATTTCATCAAAACAGATGTTCCAACTCCGCGATGCCTGCTTTAGTCCATAGATGGACTTAAGCAACTTGCACACCTTTCCGCTGCTCCCACTCTGAATGAAACCCTCTGGCTGATCCATATAGACACACTCCTCTAAATTTCCATTTAGAAAAGCGGTTTTTACGTCCATCTGCCAAATCTCATAATCGTGGAAGGCAGCAATGGCAAGAAGGATCCGAATGGATTTCAGCATAGCCACTGGAGAAAAGGTTTCGTCATAGTCCAAACCAGGTCTTTGACGGAAACCCTTTGCTACAAGTCTAGCTTTATAGGTCTCAACCTGTCCATCTACACCAATCTTCCTTTTGAAGATCCACTTGCATCCTACGGGTTTTACCCCGTCTGGAGCAATGTCCAACGTCCATACTTTGTTGGTGTACATGGACTCCATTTCGGTCCGCATTGCATCCAGCCATTTTACCGAGTCAACGCTCTGAACGGCCTGCTGGAAGCTAGTAGGCTCATCATAGTCTATGATGCAATCCTCTCTATCCCCGTCTATGAGAAAACCGTAGTATCTCTCGGACGGATGAGACTGCCTACTACTTCTGCGGAGCGGCATAGGAATGTCCTGTTCTTTTGAACCCTCTGGTTCCACTAAGCTTTCAGTAATAGCTCGTGGTTCTGGAATTTCTTCCAGTTCTACTGTGCTCCCACTTATCTGGTTTTCCAAAAACTCAGTTTCCAAGAAGTAGGCATGACGAGAAACAAGAACTTTTTGTTCCTCTTCACAGTAGAAGAAATATCCCTTGGAGTTCTTTGGATATCCCACGAACTTACACTGTACTGAGCGTGCCTCGAGCTTGTCCGCATGCTGCTTTTTAACAAAAGCTGGACATCCCCAAGTCTTAATATGACTGAGATGGGGCCTCTTCCCACACCTCATCTCATATGGTGTAGTAGGCACAGTCTTAGTAGGAACTCGGTTCAAAAGGTACGCAGCTGATTCTAGCGCATACCCCCAGAATGATCGCGGTAACTCAGCGTTACTCATCATGGACCGTACCATATCCAATAGGGTTCGGTTCCATCTCTCCGATACACCGTTGTGTTGCGGAGTATATCGAGGAGTAAGCTGAGAGAGAATCCCGTTCTCTTTTAAATAATTCAGGAACTCGGCACTTAAGTATTCTCCACCTCGATCCGATCTTAGAATCTTGATACTTTTGCCGGTTTGTTTTTCTACTTCATTCTTATATTCCTGGAATTTTTCAAAAGCTTCGTACTTATGTTTCATTAAGAAGACATAACCGTATCTTGAAAAATCATCCGTAAAAGTAATGAAGTAAGAATAACCGCTTCGCGCATGTGTAGACATTGGACCGCACAAGTCGCTGTGTACGAGTCCCAAGAGCTCGCTCGCTCTTACTCCGTGTCCAGTGAACGGAGTCTTTGTCATCTTTCCTTTGAGAAAGGATTGACAAGTGGCATACGATTGATATTCGAACGGATCCAAATATCCTTCTGTATGTAACTTAGTCAACCTTCTCTCGTTGATGTGACCCAGTCTACAATGCCATAAGAAAGTCTGATTGATATCTGGAGACTTTCTTTTGTGTGTATTCTGGACATTGAAAATCTGTGGTTGGTTTAATACGTATATACCATTGCTCAGTGTACCTGACCCAATCAGAACTTGATTAAGGTGAATGTTTACAACATTACTTACAAACGCAAATTCATAACCTTCTTTAGAATCCAAAGATACAGAAATGATATTACAAGTTGCGTTGGGTACAAAAAAGCAATTACGTAAAACCAAAACATGCCCATCTGACATTCCCAGGTGATAGTCCCCCACGGCTTTAGCATCCATGCGAGCTCCGTTCACAACTCTGAGGGTCATGTCACCTGCCTTCAAAACCCTACGTTTTCTCAACGCCTACAAAGAATTACAGATATGAGATCCTGATCCGGTATCCAATACCCAGGAAGTAGAGTTTATAGAAAGACAGTTTTCAATAACATACACACCTGAAGCTGAAGCCGCAACCTGCTTCAGTTCCTGTGTCCTGGCCTTCCAAGCCCTGCAATCCTTTTTCCAGTGTCCACTCTTATGACAATAGAAGCATTCTTCCTTTCCAACAAGCTTCCCCGCAATCTTTGTTGCCTTTTCCTTTCCCTTCGTACCCACTTTACTAACACCGCCTCTTGGTTTGGCGGGGGCTTTCTTCCTCTTTCCCTTGGCTTTCGCCTTGGACCTAGAGGAAGAAGATCCTCCTACAAACAAAGCGGGTGTTTCCCTACCCTTCTGTAGGGTGCCCTCTGCGCTCCTCAGCATGTTGAGGAGTTCTGAAAGTTCAACTTCCTTTTCTTGTAAGTTGAAGTTCAGTATAAACTGGGCGTAAGTGGATGGAAGGGACTGGAGAATTAAATCCGTATAGAGTTCACTGTCCAACGTGGTCCCAAGTTCCGCGAGCTCCTCAGTGTAGCCAATCATCTTAAGCACGTGGTCCGCTACCGATGATCTGACGGCCAACTTTGTTGAAAATAACTTCTTCGACACTTCGTATCTTGCGATACGAGACTGCTCTCCATACAGTTCTTTTGTATGGAGAAATATGGACTCGAGGTCCATATTCTCATGCCTCCTCTGATGTTCGTTGTCCATAGAGGCAAGCATGAGGCACCTGGCCTTCGCGCAATCAATCTCCCAAGTCTTACGGATTTCCTTATCCGCAATGCTGGAGGTGGGACCTGGGACGGGGGGAGCTTTGGTGGTAAGAAGATACCCCAGCTTGTCGTAAATGATTGCCAATTTTACATTCCTGAGCCAATCATTGTAGTTTGGCCCTGTCAGTATGTTTTTATCTAGAAGTAACATAAGTCCAGTCATTTCGAATTTGGTCGCTGCAGGGGGGAGAGAAGAAACACTTTAGCACGATGCTCTTGCAAGTTTAGAATGGTTTTTAATTTGTCTAAACAGGATGGCTCCCACTGTCTCTCGAATCCCTCCTCAAACCACAAAGGAAGAATTAGCCGGGATCAATCCCACCGCACAATACTTGCTTAACCGTTCGGCCAGGCCAGTGTCGGTACTTCGAGGGAGGTTTTCCAACGCTTTCGCGAAGTTCCTTAATTTAAGAACCTCTTTTCCCTGGGGGCGTAGCCCCGCTAACACCTTTCTAGGCACCTACTAGGTTTATAGCATTGATCGTTTAGTGAGAAATTTCCCGAGGAGTAGCATATACTCACAGTAGGATCGGGATCCAAATATCATCGCGTGACGAAACTGAAGGAATCCTACCAGAATCATCACACTCCAAATGGTATGCAAATCTAGCAAGTTTTAGTACCTATGAAACTCCCGATGTGGATTTTTGCCCCATGCTCTTATGATCTTGACTTTGGCCAACAAATCATAAGTCACATGTCAAGTTCTTCCCGTCGTTCTCCAGGTTAATTTGAATCCACCCGTACATACCCTTGACTTTGGCCAACAAGGCAGTACGACTGTTCCAAATCAACGCATTTATCTATGCTGCACATGAATATCCAATAGCTACCAATCACTATGCCTCGACTTTGGCCAACAAACACAGCTTGAATACTATTGACTATTTATGTGAAACGACGGAGGGCTACGAATGGTTTTGGTAAAACCGTGAACGTAGTGAACTTGATATAATCGATGGAACGAGATAGCTTTTAGAAGGAGTGGCTCAAGCTCCGCATTTAAAAGTTAGTTTTGAAAAGAACCGAGTGGTTTTTCGAAAGTGTTCCAACGACTTCAACTTGGTTTATTATCTTGCATTAGTTCTTTTAATGCGTGATATTCTTGCATTAGTTCTTTTAATGCGTCCCATCATTTAATCCTACCATTGCAGAAAACAACCAAAATATGACGTACGCTTATGCCATTCGCATTCGCCACGGGATCCCGTCATCACCCGTTAGGTTACTTAACTAACGACAGAGCGGGGGCTGGGCTAGCGCGGCTGTAAAACATAAGCAACGCCTAAATATAAAGCAATGATAGACATTACAGATCACAGATGAATACATTGGATATACTAGGAATCCGCAATCCGTTCGAGCCTGCAATGAAAAGCGGATTACACGGTCGCGGTGAATAGCAAATACCCCACCCAAGACCCCTACGGGTGCGGCAAACTACCCGCCAAGTACCCGGTAGTTTGTGCACCCCTCCATGGGTCTATCCTAGGAGCAATAACAGTAAAAAGAATTATACAATGACGGCTACAACCCCGACCCGGTTGTGCGGCCATACAAATAATATTATTACATCAATTTACATTTTACAAATGAATGAAAGAAAAACAAAAGCTCATCTCACATCCACCCCGGCTATTCACCCACGACAGTCCAACACATTCATATACACATTCCAATATCAAACACAGATCATAGAGATGTATAACCCCGACTAATCGACTTATAGCAATTAGCCGACGTTCAATACATGCAAACATCACAGATATAACCAACATAGCCAAAGTGTAGCGAAGTTCGAAAAAAAATACGGATTTATAGGACCCCAAAAGTAAATTTCTTTTCTGGAAAATCTGGGCACATATAACATATTTGAAAAATCCCAAAACCCTACCAGAAGAACACTGCACAAAACACGATCGCATGAAGAGCCCAAACGGCGGCGGATCCGCGGCCAAGAGAATAGCTGAGGCCGCGGATCCGCGGCGGTTTGAAGGAATCAGGGGATCGTTTTTCTTGGGTGTTCTTACAAAACCCTGAGCCGATTTTAGGAGTAAAAAGTTTTACTTTTAGAGCACAAAAAATTTCAACAGAAACTTAGGGTTTTGGATTTTCCGGTTTTGCGATTTTTCGGTTTCGAACTTCCATACACTTCGCTACCAAGCTAGTTTAAGTTTAGTTAGGCTCTGATACCACTGTAAGTCCACGTTGCGACCCCCGGTTCTTACGGGGAGGCGGAAACGGTATAAAAATCAAATTTTTAGCGCATGGGGCAACATGGACTAACAAAGTCGGGATCTTTTCCTAAACTAAAACTAGCAAACATGCTAAAGAGAGTTAGCTACTCGGAAAGATGGTTATACCTAAACTTGAACTCCTTCTTCTTCAAACTTTGTAGAGGTTGATGGTTCTTTCCTCGTCGCCTTCTTCCGTCAAAGATGGATCCACCTGAGGGTTCAACCTTCGGGCTCTTTCTCGAACTTTGAGAGAACTAGAGTCTTCGGCTTGCTAAACCTTTGATCCTAGAGTGAGTAGAGAGTGTCTAGGGGTTGTTTTCTTTTCAAGGAGAGGGATTCTCAACACATGAGAAGGATTCTCCTTGAGCTTGAGGAAGAAGAAGATGAAGTGAGGAGAGAGAATGATTATGATAGAATGAGCTATCTTTTTCCTTTTGCAACCATATCAAAAAGAAAAAGAATTATCTAAATGATAATAATATTTCAAATGAGAATAGTTGATGGTTGTTTTGGAATGACCACTATCATACTTCATTAAATGAAATGTAAGCAAGAATCAAGGAGCATCCTTGCAAAGTAATGATGATGGTCAAACATTCAACCATGGTCAACAAGTCAACCATGGTCAACAAGTCAACAAAACCAACCATAACATAATTTCATTTAATTACTATTATTAATTGATAATCCATAAATCCATTAGGGTTTGGAAAAAGACGACTGTCAACTGTGCATACGCACCCGTTCCGAAACCCTAATGAAAAACCTCTTCCTCTGCCTCAAACAACTGTGCATACACACCTGCATTCTCGTTCCGAGGAACAAGAATACTGAGAGATAAAAGCAACCCCAAAACATATACCAGTATCTGGCTCAAACCAGAGCCTGCTAGTATAATCCGTCCGGACTCCAAACGTGCACAAGTGCGCGGATGAGAACGAAACCTGCCGCATAACCATGCGACCTCTACTTTGTTTTGCCCAGAGGCGAATACCCTCTGTGTGGGACTCTAAAGACTCGACACTACGCTGGCAGTGGGTTTAACCACAGACCGCAAGCGGCACTATCTGTGCGTAACGGTCCCCAGGTAGATGCCGACAAGAAGGCTGACGAGGTGAACCCCATCTGAACTCCTACTGAGTCTGAATGTGACATTCTCCGTACAGTCCGGTCTGTTCGTCTGATACATCGCATGTCGGGCCTAGGGGGCGGTAAAACGTCAGTCCCCCAATAGCGGTACAAGTCGTGTCGGAGTGAAGCCCAAAACACCCTGAGATAATACTGGAAGCCTACCAGTATATCTCGCTTGCCCTGGCCAGGGACTACTCGTGTAATGGCTCTCCTAGACACAGCGCGATGTCAACCCCCAATACCGGGAGAGACGAATCCTGTCTAACCGTCACTGCCTCCAAGTGCTTCGGGACTGCACCCAACCGCTACCTGTTTGCACGACTCCTTTGAGCCATGGTAGGGTAGTGATCAAAGTGCAGTGGGAACACACTCGAGGCGAAGTGCCAGTGTCAAGTCAGCGGACTAAGCTGTACTCATGTCACCTGGGAACTGATAACTGACGATAGGTATAATACCAACCTGTCAGTTCCCGACGAGTCCTGTCCAGTGTACTCGTAACCTAACGAGCACCCGTATACTATCTCCAGTACGACGTACTGATGGCTGTGGGACAGACCATCTCCCATACTGGGATGAGAAGCGTATACGCTAGTCTACTCCGGAGTATCGATGCCCTGTCTCGATAGTCCTGCGACTAGGGACCTGTATAAGGATGTGCTTATAGATTACCCAGTCCCCACTAGTGTGACTGCCATCACAACGCTGGTAATCAAGCAAAGATCCTAAGGGCTCCACTAATGCGTATAGGTGATATCGCAAAATAAACACATGTACACATTGAAGTAGAAACAAACCAAGTAGCATACTACTATATTGAGCAAGATTGTTTATACAAGGTGAATATCCCAAGCTTCCATTAAGTAATATACAAACTAGTATAATACATTAATGGCCTCTAGGGCATATACACTAACAGAATATATACCTCATTTGGGCAACTCAAGAAAAACCCTAGAAGTCCAAAGTCATCAAAATCCATCTTTGCTTGGTCTAATGTGTTGAGGGTGAGGTGGGGATTAACCTTTGTGAAGGGAATAAAGGGTTTTGATGAGGGAATTGAGATGGGTCATGAGATTAGAGGAGGTGGAGGAGGAGTTGAAGGAGAAGGAGAAGAAAACAAAGGGGAAGGGGAAATGAGGCAGCCCCCCTCTCTATCTTTCTTATCTCATACTCTCTCAATTATTTACTCTATTACCCTTTTCTGTTTCTTTTCTTTTTAACACCAAATCACATAATACCTTAAAAACAACACAAGGAAACAAAATGTAACTTGATATGGTGCACTAGTCATGGAAAACTGTACAAACACGGATTTTGGCCTAATCGCGATTAGCAGTGCACTAATCGGGTTTAATTTTAAACTTGCATAAAATAAATTATAAATTGCCAAATCCGATAAATATATTTTTAAATGAATAAATTATTTTAATCTCCAATTATTTCATAACTATTGGTATATATTTATACCATTTTAAGAAAACCCCAATTTCGCAAATCGGGTAGTTTTCGCGAAATATATTATTTTAATATTAAATTCAAAAAATAATATTTTATTTTTTCTGAAATGTTACAATCTTCCCCCCATAAATAAATTCGGTCCCCGAATTTAAATTTAAAGCCCCAAATACTAAAACATTTCAATAATCAGCGCAAATCAACGGGGTTCCGAAATCATGGAAGATATAGAAATGCCACAGCGCATCGCGCGCGCTTGAAAACGAATATGAAACTCAAAATCGATTTCCGTCAAGTGTCAAGCAAATTATCGGATTTGAACTCATATCATCGGAGTTACAAATGAGATACAGATCTCGAAATCCACTACTGAAATCTAATATGCACTAGTCAAATACTATAATACGTATATAGTACGCATCCTTGGAAAAATCTTAAAACTGATTAAAACACATGCAAAATCCTTTCTGAATCGCCGTGTGATGCGTAACTTATGGCACAAATGACGGACGCTCATTTGTAAAGTAATAAATATACATTCATATATGTTTTGATAAATATGCGTTCTGCCGTTTCTAAAATATCCCAAAAGGTTTTTCTTTATAACGTTCGCGTCGCTTACAGACACGTAGGAATTAGCGAGACTATAGCTCCTTTTTGAAAAGCTCCTGGTAAACCTTTTTATGCATGCAAAATACTCAGGTACTGTCCTCAGATCAGTCCTGTTTGGCTACTACATAATATAGTGCCCATCATGAAAACAAGATGCTCAAGAGCAAAATCATCCTCAAAAGGCATATCAAAAAATCACATGCGTCTAGCGCGCACAGAAACCAAAACCAAATACAAGTGCAACGAATGTGCACAAAACCAAACTAAGTGCAACGGGTGTGCACGAAAGCATCAGTCAACTGCAGCGGGTGTGCATGACAACAACATCAAATGCACCTAGAGTGCATGAAAATCTCAACCCAGTGCAACTAACATGCACGAAGGAAAATCCCAATCGAGTACATCTGGTGTGCAAAAAATCACATCTCATATTATGCGCCCAACATGTACGAAAATCCAAATCAGGTGCATCCGTCATGCACAAATGAAATCTAAATCAAACGCGTCAGCTTCCTATAAAGCATCTAGTGTAATAGCATGTACGAAAACGACCGTCAAGTGCAAACGCGCATAAAAATACAAATCTGGTAGCACAAATGCTCAAAGACATAAATCGGTGCAACCAATGTATAGAGTATAAATCTAGTGCAAAAATGCAAAAAAATACAAGTCTGGTGTAACAAATGCACAAAAATATAAATACCCAGTAGGTGCAGCCATGGTGCACGAAATCAATATCACGAAACTCATCATCAAAACTCAAATCCAAGCGATATAAGAGTGGTACTCGGATCAAAAACGCAAATCACAACAAATGACATCGAGGTACACCTCCTACAATGTCGGAAAAAAATGTCGGTGCGCCCAAAACTGGCAGAGCAAGAACATCCGCTTTCCCTTTACTCACAGGATGGCGTCCTCTATCTCTGGGTCCTCATTTCTCTGTGGATTACCAATCTCGCAATCCATCGGCTCATCAGTCCGGTCCGGTGTGCTAACGGAAACGATTCCGCTCTGGCACTTCTCTGGTCATCTCTTGGCCAATTAGTATGACCACTCATAAAGCAGCACGTCACTGGCGTCGGCCTCTGGTCCTCTGAATACACGTCACACATCTGATCCTGAGTGCAAATCTTATCGCAGAAGTGTCCTGGAAGGAACCTGCTCAGGGTCTCTTCCGATATTGCCTATGCCAAACTATACGGAGGCTGGTACTTTTACAAAATCTTTTCTCGCTTTCTGGATATCTGCGTTCTCAGCACAGCTTTTCCTCGGAAACCGGTCGTATCTCACGCCTCTGTATACATATCAGATCTCTAATCTCAACGGGGAGTAACAACAGCTCATTGACATCTCGCACGAACCTCTTGTTCCACTCGTCTTTATTATCGTCTGCTTCGACGTCACATCTTGCTATCTGCGTACTGCAATTGTCTTGGCTACAGTCAATCCGGATCTCTCATACGGACTCGAAATCGCAAACTCGGTGTCTGGGTGAGGGCCTCTATCTGATGCTGGTCCACTTTATGATTTCCTATTGGATCATTCGACGAACAACGTCATTTCATCAAAATCCTGTGGCAGCTGATCAACTGAGACTAAACTGCTAGGCTTATAAAACTCAAATCAGTCTTCTATGGATTCCAAGTATTCTATCCTATCACATGATATCCGGACGACATTAAACTTTTCGATTAATTAGTCAAAGTCCCATAATTCCCCGAGAGCTCAACACTTGAGCACAGTTTAATAATATCCAGGACATGCCACAGTACCTATGGACCAGCCGTAGAAGGGTAAACCTAGGCCTCATAAATGGCGCCACAGAACTTCTGCAAACCCTAAGGTTCAAAAGTGGTTCCATGGTCATTATGTTGAGTTAGGGTTTCATTCTTTTAGAGGGTCCACAGAATTACTTGCAGGTTCCTCCCAATACCTTAAACTTGGAAAAATGGGTTTCTGACATTCATTCAAACTTTTTAACTTTGCCTAGACAACATGTGAATACCCTTCTTCTCTCAACTCGGGGTAGACTAGCTATCATCTGTCGCATCTCTGCGTGAAAGCACCAGCGATCTCAGCTCGTAATCTCGGGAAGCGACGTCACATCAATCTCAGCCAAAGCTGGGTCATCTGTCTGCAAGGTGGACGACATCATAACTCTAAGGTAGGCTGTACATCAACAGTCCTCTCAAAACAGGCAGCCTCTAACAATAGCCCGATCATCCTGTGCAAAACCGAACACTCGCCTTAAACGAGAAGTCACAACACCAATACAAAATCGAGACGTTCTCGTGTCACCAGAAAACACGATGCTCAGTCCTCACCCATGATGAGCTCGCCCTGACCGCAACACTAACGGCAGATCAATCTGCGCTTAAACTATGGTGAAAGGAATCTCAAGTATGTATCGATGAAAACAGATCAGTGGAATGAAAGGAATCAACAAATCCAGAGTGGATACATGATCATAAGGAGGAACATAATCAATGAGAGTATGATCATGGAAACGAATAGAATCAAGGATCTCAAATGGATGTATGATCAAGAGAACAAAGAGAATCATAGATGTCAAAATATGTACATCCTAAGGTTTCTTTAGTGGAGTATCATATCGTAAATATGCCGCGGAACATACGTACGGTATGTCAGTCTACTCAAGCTACCTACTCTATCAACCAGGGTCAGCCTATGTAACGAAAGTTCGGGTCTAATACCCTCCTGTTCTAGTCTATGTTCAGTAAGGTCAAGCCTAGGTTCCGAAATAATTTACGCCCCAGACTCCATATAGTCAAACCTAAACTCGAACCAAGGTTAAACCTAGCGCTCTGATACCAACTTTGTCACGACCCGAAATTTAGCTCGTGACCGGCACTTAAATCACGTAGCGTCTAAAGGCGTAACGTAATTCAAGTAAGCCGAAACCCAGAAATCGAAACCTTTTTATGAAAATAAAAGAGGTGAAGTTTTGAAATAAAAGTATGATGAAATCAAATGCTTCCTTAAATGCATAGAAAAGGGAACAAGAAAAATGCAATTTTATTTTACTAATTGAAAAACAAGTTCATCTTTCAAAAATTTGGGCAGCACCTCCTTTGTATATTTTGATCCAAAACCACAATTACATAATGATAATAAAGGCATCCCCAAGCGGGAGCTTGCTCTTCGCCAAACGGAGGATTCACAACCACGCAAGTAATAAAACAAGTATACGACGCCCAACGGCGAAGATCAACACAAAAGATAATGAATAAAGCAAGACATCAACCCAATAAGCGAACATAAAACACATCGGTCAAATCTCGCAACTACAAGTCTCACTAAGTCTTACTATTTATACAAATACTAGTTTTGATTGATGGAGATGACTAGATACAAAGGAATAATAATAGTACAAGAGTGGTATGATCCAACATATACCACCTACCAAAGACAATCACCCGAATGTAAGCAGTGTCCCAGCGATACCGCTACCGATCCATACGGTCAACCTACAAGAACTGTGGCACAACGGGGGTGAGTTGCCAACTCATGAGTAGAAAACATCAACAGGTAGAAATCGAGTAAAACAATGATTTCCTAGGTCAACTATATCATAGAGGTAATACAATGATATCTAGGGTGATCATATATAAATATGTGCCAACAATATAATATATCTCTGTATGCATATGGATCTCGTCCACGTCTTAACCAATGACACAACAACATCATGCCTGTAAATATCATAAAAGCATATGCATGAAAGTATGAGGATATAAATCAACGTGTGTCCCTCGCGACACATCAAAATCATGGAACCTGAGTGTCTAGCATCGACACTCGAAACATCACGAAAGCTGTGTCCAGCATCGACACGTAAATCCTCATATCTCGACTCCGTCTACGGGAACGGCCCGCAGGCTCCGGCAGAACTGGTCGGCCCATATCCATCTCATAACTCCAGTCGGTATCCATCGGATAACCGCCAAGTTCAAATACTATCACCGGTAGGTAGGTCCCTCCGCTGGGCTCACCGTCTATCTATACGAGTCTTTTTGCCCCGGAGTACCATACCTGGTCCACCATGTACCCGCAGACGGTGCCTACCACTCCTCGAATCGGGTATACTCACACAAGCTCTCAGAACCGAGAAATCTCATGGTGGACGCACTGAAATGTCATATCAAGAGAAACCGGGTTTTCAAAACAATGCATAATTTCTTGAAATAAAACCACGGTTCTCAAATCCAGAAATCTCTTGAAAACGTCATATCTCAATGCGTATAATCATAAAGCATGACGTATGAGACATATGACAGAAATGTAAGCATATCCGTATATCATGCAACATGGAACAGTAATATGCACATATCAAGGGAAAATCGCTCTTTTAAATGAATCCAATTTTAAAATATATACCGCAGTTCCCAATTTCTCCAAAGTCGAATGCAACATCGTATAAAGGTGTATATGTACCTATAGCAAGTAAATTATTCAATGAGTGATATCATGATGCAGCAATTCTACTGTGTAGTGACATGGCAATTATCGATGATGAAGTGTGTGAGCCGGCCAATCTGTGTAAGTGTGACATACGCATCATCGATAATGGTGTAGGTATACTAGCACAGGTATATGAAATGCAATGGGAATGACATGAACGTAGCATAAAGTAAATCGGCAGCAAAATGGTATAAGGTATACGTATCTAACATGACCGAGTCGGTGAATCTATAAATCGGCATCCTCTAGTCAAGGGTATGGATCAATCATCAATTAAACTCAGCACGTACGGTAAATCATCGTACGGCATCATTAAATAATTTGGGATCCTAACGACCTATATGACAATGAGGGTACGGACCTAACGTCTCGTACGACTTATTACTCATGATTCACAACATTTTATATCCTTATATACCCATTGATCAGTCGAAAATACTGCATTTTTTAACACGGCAATTTCCCTATCATTTGCGCTCATCTATAAGTGTACGGCATTCAAATAGCACATATTAGCAAATCAGTCGTTAAATATCAGATTGCATGTGTTAGACTTTAAAACCGGCATTTCTAGGGAAATTGACTGTATCTTATGGCATCGCATCATCCCTATATTGCGCAACACTTGTGTCGAGATTTGTGCAGGAAATTCCAGAAGAAAGACCAAAATTGTCATTTTGCTGATCAAACATTACGCCAACTCAAAGACCTAAGAGCTGGTAGCAATACAAAAGGAATTACAATATTCAACATATCATAAAAAGCCCCAAACGTCAGCCCAAAGAAGCAGCAGAGAGCCCAAGCCCTAAGGCCCATAAAGAGCCGCGGATCCGCCGCGGTTGTGCTACGTCAGCACATATTTTTCAGTGCAGAATCTCTCTCTCAAGTCCTACAGCTCAGCAAGACACGTCAAATTCTAGAATTCTCTCGAAACTTCTTCCAGATCAGCAAAGATAATTAATTAAGCTAATCCTAATTAAGCTCCTAACAAACTATTTCTAGAAGCTCCCTCCTAACTAATCACATCTAGAAGCTTCTCCTCAACAAACTTTTGGAGGGAAATTCAAATCTCCTCTAACTAACTTTTGGAGGGAAATTCAAATCTCCTCTAACTAACTTTTGGAGGGAAATTCAAAATTCAAATCCTAGATCTAGGGTTTGGAGATCTATAAATAGGAGCCTAGATCTAAAGGTTGAAGTTGTTCCTGAATTCATCATCTCTCCCTCTTCCACCTTTGCCCTAATTCCAAAATCCAACACCAAATTCAAGATCCCGAGTACTAAATCAAGAAAGAAGCCTTTAACCTTTTAGGAGCCGAGCCAATCTTCAATCGAGCAAGTGATCCAAGCCGATCCGCGACTCAAGGAGACAAGCGAAGCCAAATCGACGATCGAGTTCTTTCCTCTTGTAGTTCTTGAGCGATTTGTAACGGAATTGTTGATATAAATGAAAGGTGAAATTCTTTAATCTTGCTTTCTTTAAATTCTTGCATCATGATTCGATCTCAATTTGTGATTGTGGTTCTTGTTGTGATGTTTGAGTAAGACTCCGCTCGTAAAGAGTTGAGACGATCAATAGAATGATGATGTAACAAATCTTAAAACTATTCTTAAGTCCTACGAGTTTTGTAAACCATAGCAAATTGAAGAATCAACAACCTAGTTTCGTTGCGATGCTTTCTTGATTGTGTTCGCTCGAAATTAGGGATCCACGATCGATTCTTGAATTTACTAGAGGCTAGAATGTGAATGATATCGACGAAAGAAACAAGGGATAAATGTTGAAACCCTAGTTTCACTAGAAATCCCTAATTCTCGTTGATCTTCATCGATCTAGTATCAACTCATCGAAGGATAAGAATACGTAATAGTTAGATTTCATCACATCTATAGATCCGATCGATTCCTACGAGCCTCATTTCGATTCTTGATATTTGGTTGGAAAAATCATCAAACTCTCAATTCTTGATTTTATCGTTTCTTGTTATTAGATCTAGATTTTCTAATTCTTGAACTTCAATTACAAATCATGAATTGTTTTTTTTTCTTTTCTTTAAAGTTTCGACTCATCTAATTCTAAAGACGAATGATTACACTTTCCCTGTGGACGATCCGCACTTACTAACGCGCTACATTCGACACCGTTATTGATTGCGGTCAAAATATTTTTGGTTGTGATTTCTTTACAATTTTCATACTACACAACGAGAATATCAATTCAATCAAATGGCGCCGTTGCGGGGATCATTTGATTTACTTACACAAACGAGAAAATTCGTATCAATAAAATGGCACCATTGCCGGGGATGGTGCGCTAATTGTTCGTATTATGAAATTTGAGTTGAAAAGTTTATTCCATCAAAATTATTAGATCAAAATTCACGCAAACACTAATACGAGTTGTTGTGATTTGTGCGAGGAAATCTGGAATCATTCGAGCTTGGGAAAAATTATTCTGAAAATTCCAGAGTGCTTAGAGAGTCAACATAAGCTCTCTGTGAAATTTTGAAGCAGTGAACTGTTCAACGTGCGGCGATTCCGCGGCATAAGCCTCACATTGCGGCGGTTCCGCGGCCTCCTCAAGGCATTACTGCACTAAATTTGCTCTGTAAGCTCTATCTTTCTTATCTCCTCTTAAATCTGCTCCAATCAACAATTTGCTGCAGGTTTCTTTGCAAATAAATCGCAGCGCCGTAAAAAGCAATAAAAATTGTGCGTGTTTTTTATTTTTGGTTGTTTGCATAACAATACGGAATTTAAGGGGCAAAGACCAAATCCAGATTATGTGGGGAGTTCATTACCCTTCCTAAGTCCCAAAAATCACAAACTTGCATCCGCATTACCCCTCATTAACTAAAAAATATCTAGAGATGACTCTAAGGACCGTCGCGCTCACTTAAGACAAGAGAAGGCCGTGGGTAATTCATTGCTTATCCGCGTTTCTTTTGTGGTGTCTAAGGCAAGTGTGTCGAAGGCTAGTGGTTACTTAATTAAGCCCACTACTTACGTAGTGGAGAACCTCCCACTTACCTGGCACTTACCTGGCCAAAGGAGAGACAAAGAGGCAGTGGAGGATTTATCCTGCGACTTGTCTTTTGGCAGTTAGGAGCGGTCTAGAGCCTGACCTAGGTGACCACTAGATTTTAAGGTATTGCTTGTTGCATTTGTTGTGTGATCGCATCATATTTTAAAAAATCCATATCATTTTTAAAAACAAACACCAACACTTCATTTCCCCTAATTATATTTTCACGCTGCCACTTGTACTAACCCTTTTTAGTGCAAGATAGGCTGGACAACAGGATTCTAGTGCCTGTTTAGTCCGCGTCCTTTCGATCGACCCAAAAGTCGGTATTTCTACATTTACCTTTTCTTTACCCACCACCACACCCACATCGATGGATCCGTCTCCATCGAATTTCTTTACCACTACTCTGCCGCCGTCCGTCCGTGCACAGAATCCACCCCGCATCTCTCTCCAAGAAAGGTGCTATCCTACACGAGCTCCCCTTTCCACCTGTCTTTCCAATCCACCATCCAACGGGGAAAATTTTCAAATTAAACCCCAATACATCAACCTTTTACCAAAATTTCACGGTCTCGAGTCTGAGGACGCATACGTGTTTATCACGAAATTCGAAAATGTATGCGTAATGATGGGTACCTCACAGCTTTCTGTGGATGCTATGCGTCTACGTGTTCTTCCATTCACCTTGTGCGATATAGCCGAGAAGTGGCTGTATAACACTACCGCACATTCCATTTCAAACTGGGAAGAATTCGTCAAAGCATTCCTAAATAAATTTTACCCCTATCATAAAACAGCTCGAGTCCGTAGCGAAATAAATCAATTCACCCAGCTTCCAAATGAACCATTTTCAAAATGTCTTGAACGCTTCAAGGATCTGTTAGTCCAATGTCCACATCACGGCATCCCTAGATGGGAACTGTGTCGAATCATTTATGAGGGCATTAATCCTAACACAAGACAGACCCTTGAATCCATGTGTCAAGGCAACTTCATGACTAAAGATGATGGGGAAGCCTGGAAATTCCTAGAAGATTTCGCTGAAAAATCTTTACAGTGGGATGGTGTGAGTCAATCGTCTAGGGATGGCAATAATATTTCCATAGGAGTTAGAGCTGACATTTCAGCTATGCAAAAGAAACTCGAGACTATGGAAAAAAAAATTTTAGCCGCCCTAAGTCAAATGTCACTCTCCAAAACTGTCTGTGGATGCTGTTCTGATCCATCACATCTCACGGAAGAATGTCCACTAAATTCTCTGTTTAAAGGTCACGAGCATACCAATGCTGCTTTCCAACAAAGACCTAGAAACGATCCATCTTCTTCCACATATAATCAGGGTTGGAGGAATCACCCTAACTTTGCTTAGAACCAATCACAATCTCAAAACACGGTTCCAAATTCGAATCAATTCCAAAGGGTCCATCCACCACAACAACCACCACTTCAATTGAGTCAGCACCCCTTCCAATCACAAAACTTTCAAAATCCGGCCAACACTTTTGCACCACATGAAAACTCTTTGCAATTGACCGGTACAGATAATACCTCTGCACTAGCACAAACCTTGGATACTTTCATGAAACAATCCATCCAAGGAACGGCAAGTTTGCAATCTTCGATCGAGAATGTGATGAAGATCATTGTCTCTCAAAATGAGAATATCAAATCGATGGAAGCACAAATTGCACAACTAAAAGCCGAAATGAGTGCAAGAGAGAAAGGGAAACTTCCAGCTCAACTTTTACCCAATCCTGGCTATTCACATCATGTGGATGCAATCACGTTGAGATCTGGAAGAGTGCTTGACAATCACGTTGGGGAAGAGTTTGATGATACTGATAAATCAATCAATAATACCCCGGCTGAGACCTTTCCTCACACACACACTTCTAATTCTGACCCCAGTTCTTCTACCCCACCACCTTCTTCCGAGCCTATTCTCCGTTTCCCAAAAGGCTCGCCACCTCAGCCCACCTCTTCTACTCCTCCACGGACGATCCCCACTTCTATTTTGGGATCGGGTCAACACACACTTCCTTCTCCTATGATGGACCCAGCGCTTATTGCTAAAGCACCTTATCCTAATCGGTTAAGGGCAAACACACCAAGTCCACATATGGAGAAAATTATGGACATTTTTAAGCAAGTCAACATCAACATCCCTCTCCTAGATGCCATCCAACAAGTTCCGTCCTATGCGAAAACTCTTAAGAACTTGTGCACTAGGAAGAGGAAGACTCAAGTGCACAAGAAGATTTTCATGGCAAAAACAGTGGACACAGCCATTCCCCAGCAATTACCGAGGAAACGTAAGGATCCTGGCTATCCTACGATTTCCATTTCTATCGGGGAAAAACACATCAACCGTGCTCTACTAGATCTGGGCGCTAGTGTTAACTTGCTTCCATTCTCAGTCTATGAGCAGTTAGGGATCGGAGAGTTAAAGCCAACCCATTGCACTCTCCAGATGGCTGACCGATCAATCACCAAACCTAAGGGTGAACTGGAGGATGTGTTAATAAAAATCGGGGAATTTATATTCCCTGTGGATTTTATTGTAATTGATACGCAGCCTGTAGCGAACCCACGGAATCAAATTCCGGTGATTTTAGGTCGCCCCTTTTTGGCCACTTCCAACGCTATAATCAACTGTCGTAATGGTTCTATGACCCTATCTTTCGGGAATAGGTCAATAGAGCTGAACATTTACAAGTTGGGAAGTGTACCCTCTGAACCTACTGCTCAGGTCTGTTCTGTCGACTTGATGGATGTCAACAGCAGCGAATTTGATGATCCTCCTGATACCGATCTTGACTCTTTACATACGTTGTTGTTTGACCCAACTATGTATCATACACATATGGACTCTTCTACCCAGATCTCCGGGTCAACAACTAACACTGATTATGAACTGCTTTTAGAGTCTGAAGATCACCCCGCACTTTGTGATGACATTATTCATCGGGGTATTGATGGAACTTTTGAGGAAATCTTCGCTGATGAACTCGCATTTTTGAATGACACGGGTGTTGAGATGAATCATCTCCCAATCAATGAAATTGAACCTCCACCCCTTCTTTTGAACTGTAAAAAGTATGCGAACAATCCATCACATTCACTGCATCGTCTCTCCAAAATGAGACGCACCAACATTCTATTCCACCACTTACCCTTTCCCCACTTCTTCTTCCACCAACCAGAGCACTGCATTGATAAAATTTTTGAATGGTTGGTGTTAACCTTCGGTCTTTGCAAAGCTTGGTATCGACCAATAATTCTTGACCCCCTCTTGTGATTTTCAAAGATTAACATTGCATAACTCAAGTTTGGGGGGGGGGCATTTTTTCTGGCTCTTGAAAAGAAAATTTTTACAAAATTTTGAGCCAAAAATAAGTTTGGGGGAGGATCTTCACTTAAATATTTTGCCCTCACTAATAAATTCCTCCCAGGCTTACAGGTTTTTCGAGATTTAGCAGATGGCAAATGGGAGGACACTGTTGAAAACAAGTTTGGGGGAGGTTTGTGCTTATTTTCGCATCATTTGCATATCACTTTGCATAAGCACAAAACATTTTTTCGAAAACCTATAAAAATTTTTAAAAAATTCAAAAAATAAAAATATTTTGTACATAAATAAGATAATAAAACATTACATAGTGAAAAATTACATCCATGAGATTAGAAAATTTGAAGAAAACTAAGAAAATTAGAAGTTTCCTTATACGAACTAGTAATAAGTAGTTCTGAGCCGTTGTCCCAAGGGTTAGTGAAATAAAGGAAGTCACTAATCTGAGGATAAAAATAAGTCTGAAAAATAGTTTCTATTCTGGAAAGCCAAACATTTTGAACGTTGATACCCTGCTATCCGCACTTACACACGTCTTGAAGCCCGGGATAGTAGAGGATACCTTGAAATGCTCTTGTCTTAATGCCGATGTATGAAGGAAATAAAAAAAAGTGAATAAAAAAATATATATAAAGTGGTGAGAAAAATGGACACTGGTTTTGTTATCACCAAGGGCAATAAAAAATATGTAGCGAGGGTGCCTCTTCACCTAGTGCCCTAAGGCCAACTGGTCTGGGAGTCACTGCTATGCCTTAGGTGGTGCAAGACGAGGAAAATACACCAAATAAGCAAGCACATGAGTAATCGATCAGTTAGTACCTCAAGAAGTATTAACGGTCGCATGAAAGTGTGTGAGCAATCTCATCTAAATATTCATTAATTAAATAGTACTGAGGATGATGGGAAAGAGTATGATAGCTTGAATTGAATTCTCCGGGTGTAGGGATGTCCTTTACACACACGCAGGGTGATATGATCGATGTTTGGAAGAAAGATAGGAATGAAGAATAAGACGATGTTTTATTGAGGGAGGACGTGATTTCTGACATCTTTTCATGACCATTAAGATAGGGCTCATGACAACCGAAAAGCTAGCTTAGTTGGAAACCCTAATTTTCAAGGCTTTTCTATTACAATTCATGTCTTTAAATGTAATATTCATGATCTTCCTTTTATTATTGGATTTTGTGGGTGCAATCCGCTGAAAACCCTCAGGAGACAACACTCCTACTAGGGACACCTAGAGGTTTAAAGGCTTGTTACACGTGCTCAGTGCAATCGTGTTGCCTACGAAAGTGTGCTAGTTAGTTTTTCTCTTTCTTTATTTTCTCCTTCTCTTTTTAATAAAACAGTTCGCTCGAGACGATCGAAAATAAGTTTGGGGGAATTTGATCAGTCGAGAATACTGCATTTTTAACACGGCAATTTCCTATCATTTGCACTTATCTAGAAGTGTTCGGCATTCATACAGCACATATTAGCAAATCAGTGGTTAAATATCAGATTGTATGTGTTAGACTTTAAAACCGGCATTTCTAGGGAAATTGACTGTATCTTATGGCATCGCATCATCCCTATATTGCGAAACACTTGTGTTGAGATTTGTGCAGGAAATTCCAGAAGAAAGGCCAAAATTATCATTTTGCTGATCAAAAATTACGCCAACTCAAAGACCTGAGAGCTGGTAGCAATACAGAAGGAATTACAATATTCAACATATCATAAAAAGCCCCAAACGTCAGCCCAAAGAAGCAGCAGAGAGCCCAAGCCCTAAGGCCCATAACGAGCCGCGGATTCGTGGCAGGAGCCTGCTGGCGCCGCGGATCCGCCGCGGTTGTGCCACGTCAGCACATATTTTTCAGTGAAGAATCTCTCTCTTAATTCCTACAGCTCAGCAAGACACGTCAAATTCCAGAATTCTCTCGAAACTTCTTCCAGATCAGCAAAGATGATTAATTAAGCTAATCCCAATTAAGCTCCTAACAAACTATTTCTAGAAGCCCCATCCTAACTAATCACATCTAGAAGCTTCTCCTTAACAAACTTTTGGAGGGAAATTCAAATCTCCTCTAACTAACTTTTGGAGGGAAATTCAAAATTCAAATCCTAGATCTAGGGTTTGGAGATCTATAAATAGGAGCATAGATCTAAGGGTTGAAGTTGTTCATGAATTCATCATCTTTCCCTCTTCCACCTACAAGTTGAGTGACACATCTTGTAGCCCTAATTCCAAAATCCAACACTAAATTCAAGATCCCGAGTACTAAATCAAGCAAGAAGCCTTCAACCTTTTAGGAGCCAAGCCGATCTTCAATCGAGCAAGTGATCCAAGCCGATCCGCGACTCAAGGAGACGAGCGAAGCCAAATCGACGATCGAGTTCTTTCCTCTTGTAGTTCTTGAGCGATTTGTAACGGAATTGTTGATATAAATGAAAGGTGAAATTCTTTAATCTTGTTTTCTTTAAATTCTTGCATCATGATTTGATCTCAATTTGTGATTGTGGTTCTTGTTGTGATGTTTGAGTAAGACTCCGCTCGTAAAGAAGTCGAGACGATCAATAGAATGATGATGTAACAAATCTTAAAACTATTCTTAAGTCCTACGAGTTTTGTAAACCCTAGCAAATTGAAGAATCGACAACCTAGTTTCGTTACGATACTTTCTTGATTGTGTTCGCTCGAAATTAGGGATCCACGATCGATTCTTGAATTTACTAGAGGCTAGAATGTGAATGATATCGACGAAGGAACAAGGGATAAATGTTGAAACCCTAGTTTCACTAGAAATCCCTAATTCTCGTTGATCATCATCGATATAGTATCAACTCATCGAAGGATAAGAATACGTAATAGTTAGATTTCATCACATCTATAGATCCGATCGATTCCTAGGAGCCTCATTTCGATTCTTGATATTTGGTTGGAAAAATCATCAAACTCTCAATTCTTGATTTTATCGTTTCTTGTTATTAGATCTAGATTTTCTAATTCTTGAACTTCAATTACAAATCATGAATTGTTTGTTTTCTTTTCTTTAAAGTTTCGACTCATCTAATTCTAAGACGAACGATTACACTTTCCCTGTGGACGATCCACACTTACTAACGCGCTATATTCGACAACGTTATTGATTGCGGTCAAAATATTTTTGGTTGTGAATTCTTTACAATTTTCATACTACACAACGAGAATATCAATTCAATCACACATATCCCATGTCACATCCATAACAATCTCATATCAGGGGACCGACAAAGTTATCAATCCTCTCTTATCGACTCGCATACGTATACCGACATATCAATCAAGTCGTCATATCACATCGTATATTCTTTTCATCACATTAAGTCATCTTACATCAAGTCAATTTTATATACACAATCTACCTTATACATCAAATGCCATGCTACTCTAAAACTCATACATATTCTAGTGCAACTACATATCTATAAGTCGTGATTCACCTTAAATTTTCATAACCCTAAGCTTTCATCTCATATCATCTCTAACTATCTTTTTAACCATATCCCTAGTTTCCTAATCTAGGATTCTACGACTGTATCCTATAGATTGGTTTCCATTTAATAATTTGCGGGGGTGCTATACGCCATCCACCCAACTTCCCCTGTATATATAGATCTACTCACCTTGATCTTTGCTCGCCTAAGTCGATGACGCCACGCCCCGTCGCCTCGGAATCCACGCGAAGGTGCCTACAATAATACACAATTGAAATCGCTATTACCATCCAGTCCGGAAAACCAATACGGCACACGGTGCGCTCATAGGTTGGAACCTATAGCCTACGCATGCAAAACAATCAAACAACCCTTGTTGTTGACGTACAAATGCCCAACAACCAAATACCAAATCCCAAGTCATAAAAAGTCGCAATACGAAATCAGAAACTTAAGAAAACCTCTCCAGATTTTGCCTAAGGTTAAATTAGACAATTTTGCATATGGGGTTGTTAGTTATATGTATGACCTAGAGGCCATTACTGTACATACGATGTATATTGTAATGGATGCTTGGACATATATAGGGAGGACTTTCTTGCTCGACATGATAGTATGCTATCTGGTTGTACTTTATCTTAACATGTACTCTGATTATCTTTACGTTACATGTTGATAAATCCCTTAGGATATGTACTCGACTACTGGGACTATGATGAGATCATACTAGTGGGGCCACGTTAGTCGACGAGTACATCCTATAGCTGTTCCTAGTCGAGGGTGTATCGAGACAGGGCATCGATACACCAGAGTAGACTAGCGTATACGCATCTTGACCCATATGATGGGCGATGGATGATCCCATATCCATCGGTGTTTGACATCAAGGATGGTGTATGGGTGCTCTGTAGAGACTGGGTACACTGGACGGACTCACCGAGAACTCCCAGATGGTATTATACCTCACGTCAGATGGCAGTTCTCCGGTGACACTGGTACAAAGTAGTCTGTTGACCCGAGATCGTCATAGAGTCTTGTGTGATTCCCACTGTGCTTTAATTTCCATCATACCTTGTCCAAGAGGGGGTGCAAAAAGGTGGCTTTTGGGTACAGTCCCGAATCATATGGAGGCAATGAGCGATAGGAGGGGATTCATCTCTCCTGGTATAGGGAGTTGATATTATGCTGTGTTCGATTAGCTATAACTGGAAATCCCTGGTCAGGGTTGCTGAGATTTACTGGTAAGTATTATCAGTAGTTTCTCGAACTGTTATAGACCTCATATCTGTAAGTCCATGCTACCTCTCCCGGTACTTTCGGGAATGCGGAATTTGGTAAAAAACGATTTTTACGGAGGTGGTAACATGGACTATAACCCGGATCTTGGTTAAACATCTATCTAACAACCTAACTACGAGTTTCTAGCTACTCGGTTAGGGGGTTATACCTTGCTTGTCTTGAACTCCTTCGTCTTCAAGCTCCGATGGTGGTCCGGAATGGCTTCTTCTCGTCGTCTCCGTACGCCGAAGATAGATCCACCTGAAAGCTCCAACCTTTGGCTCCTTCTTCGTTCTTTGAAGAAACTAGTTCACTTGGTTTGCTAAACCTAGTGAACTAGAATGAGTAGAGAGGAGTTTGTGTGGGATATTATCTATGGTTCTTGATTCTCAACTCATGAGACAAGAGAACCATAGAATCAAGAGAGGGAGCAAGAGGTTGAGGGTGAGAGAAAAAACAAGAGAGCTCAAGAACAAGAGAGAGAATGAGCAAGAAAGAATGAGGCTCTCTTTTGTCTTTCACCCTCTCATAATCCAAAGTCATGATAACTCATCATATCAAAAACAAGTCTTATGTGATGGTTGAAGCAACCATAACCATATCATTTCATGCACTCATTTTACACAAATGAGCAAGCAAGTAAAAGTCTTTGCCATGAAATGATGGCTATGGTTATCATGATGGTCAACTAGTCAAGCCTAGTCAACCGGTCAACAAAGTCAACAAGTCAACAAAAGTCAACAAGTCAACAAAGTCAACAAAAGTCAACAACCATATCACCATAATAATTAATTAATATAATAGTTACTCACATATCATATTCTCATTAGGGTTGAGCAAAAAGTCAAATAGTCAACGGTCAACTGTCAACAACCCTAATGAGAATCCGCTGCCTCTGCCTCCCTGTCAACTGTGCATACACACCCGCATCCGCGTTCCGAGGAACACGAATGCACACTGGATAAATCCAATCCCAAAAGGTACACTAGGATCTGGCTTAAACCAAAGCCCGCTAGTGTAAACTGTCCGGACACTGTACGTGCACAAGTGCACGGATGTGACCGAACCCTGTCGCAAAACCATGCGACCTGTCGCAATACCATGCGACCTCTACTCTTTTGCCTAAAGGCGAAAAGCTTTCTGTGTGGGACTCTAAAGACTCGACACTACGCTGGCAGTGGGTTTAACCACAGACCGCAAGCGGCACTAGCTGTGCGTAACGGTCCCCAGGTAATGCCGACAAGAAGACCGACGAGGCGAAACCCATCTGAACTCCTACTGAGCCTGAGTGTGACATTCTCCGTACAGTCCGATCTGTTCGTCTGATACATCGCATGGCGGGCCTAGGGGGCGGTAAACGTCAGTCCCCCAATAGCGGTACAAGTCATGCCGGAGCGAAGCCCAAAACACCCTGAGATAACTCTGGAAACCTACCAGTATATCTCGTTTGCCCTGGCCAGGGACTACTCGTGTAATGGCTCTCCTAGACACAGCGCGATGTCAACCCCCAATACCGGGAGAGACGAATCCTGTCTAACCGTCACTGCCTCCAAGTGCTTCGGGACTGCACCCAACTACTACCTGTTTGCACGACTCCTTTGAGCCGTGGTAGGGTAGTGATCAAAGTACAGTGGAAACACACTCGAGGCGAAGTGACAGTGTCAAGTCAGCGGACTAAGCTGTACTCACGTTACCTGGAAACTGATAACTGACGATAGGCATAATACCAACTAGTCAGTTCCCGACGAGTCCTGTCCAGTGTACCCGTAACCTAAGGAGCACCCGCATACTATCTCAAGTACGACGTACTGACGGCTGTGGGACATACCGTCTCCCACACTGGGATGAGAAGCGCATGCGCTGGTCTACTCCGGAGTATCGATGCCCTGTCTCGATAGTCCTGCGACCAGGGACCTGCATAAGGATGTGCTTATAGATTACCCAGCCCCACTAGTGTGACGGCCATCACATCGCTGTTAATCAAGCAAAGATCCTAAGGGCTCCACTAATGTGTATAGGCGATATACAAAAATAAACACATGTACACATTGAAGTAGAAACAAACCAAGTAGCATACTACTATTTTGAGCAAGATTGTATATACAAGGTGAATATCCCAAGCTTCCATTAAGTAATATACAAACTAGTATGATACAGTAATGGCCTCTAGGGCATATACAATTGTTGGAGATAGTGCCCTCAGAGTCAATTATTAGGTCACAGGTACGTGATTGTAATGATTGAGGGAGGACCTATCCCGGTAGGACAGTCTTACTCGAGATGATAGTATGCTATCTGGTTTACCTTTATCATCGTGTACTGCTTTAGGTGACCTGACACGTCGCTATTACATGTTGATAGAGCCCCTAGGATTCTTGCTTGACCACCAGCAGTATGAGGGCGATCATATAAGTGGGAGCTGGGGGTCTACAAGCATATCCTTAAAAGGTCCCTAGTCGTGGCAGTTTCGAGACCGGGCATCGATACTCCATTAGTAGACTAGTGTATACAGTCGAGACCCCGACGAGGGGCGGTGGCCGGTCTCACAAGCCACTGGTATCAGTTGGATCACCTAAGATGTATACAGGTGCTCATTGGGTTATGAGTACACCGGACAGGACTCGCCGGGAACATGCTAGTTGGTCATATACCAGACGTCAGATGGCAGTTCCCTGGTGACA
Organism: Agapanthus africanus; assembly: GCA_030015575.1. NCBI lineage: Eukaryota > Viridiplantae > Streptophyta > Magnoliopsida > Asparagales > Amaryllidaceae > Agapanthus > Agapanthus africanus. Next base: position 417,023,500 of record CM057342.1, read on the forward strand.
TGTGTGCAGGTTAGTTCATCGACCTGGGGATCGTCATTTGTCTCGTGTGAGTTCCCACTGTACTTTGATTACTACCCTACCACGGCTCAAAGGAGTCGTGCAAACAGGTTTTAGTTGGGTACAGTCCCGAGCCACATGGAGGCAGTGAGCGTATCTTCAGGGGTTCGTCTCTCCCGGTATTGGGGGTGAGGTCGTGCTGTGTCTAGGAGAGCCATTACACGAAGTCCTTGGCCAAGGCAAGGAGATTTACTGGTAGGTATTCCAGTAGTATCTCAGGGTGTTCTGGGCTACACTCCGACACGACTTGTACCGCTTTTGGGGGTCTGACTTTTACCAACCCCCTAGGCCCGCCATGCGATGCTCATAGACGAACGGACCGGACTGCACGGATATTGTTACTGACAGGCTCAGTTGGGTGTCGGGGTGAGCTTCCTCATCGACGTCCCATTTGGTCAGTACCTGGTAGCCCGTCACGTATTGGCTTATACCTTTGACGTGCTAGTGGTTAAATCCACAATCAAGGTGTTGATGAGTCTTTAGAGTCCCCCACATTCAGTTACTCAGCTTTCGGGCGAAAGGCTGTAGAGGCCGTATGGAGATATGGCAGGGTTCGATCAGATACGTGCGGTATTGCACGGATCGTGATCGAACGGTTTTTACTAGCCGGCTTTGGCTTAAGCCGGATCTTAGTATTTGATAATGTATTTTTGTCTCTTTGCATTTGTATCCGGTCGGAATACAAATGCGGGTGTGTATGCACAGTATCGGGGTTTTCCTGTAATTTATTATAGGACCAGTTTTCTGGGGTTGCCAGTTTGCATTCCGTTCCGGCCGGTTTTCTCTTTTTCCTTCCCGGTCGGACTTTTCGTTGGAGGGTGTTAATTGCAAGTTTGCAATTAACATTTTGTTGAGGGGGTTTCTTGCAAAAAGGATTGATATGATTGCATTTTTTTTGGCTCCATGATGCATTAATTCTTGACTTGAGGAGGTATGGGTTTAGTGGTGGGGCCGGCCACTGCTTGATTGGATTTGTGGGCCGGCCACTGTGGAATTTGGAGTGGGGTTTTAAATTTTAGTGGTTATGATTAATATATACTCACATGAATGAAAATGAGTGTGCTGGAAGTTTTGTGGGGGCTTGATTAATTAATTAAGGGATGTGTGTGTGTGTGCTGTGAGATTGATTTTCTTTCTTTGGTATTAGTTCATTCATTCATTCACAAAAGGGTGCAGGCTTCATTCTTTTTTTTCCAGAGAGCTCTTTCTTGTGTTGGTGGCCGAGCTCAATTTTTGAGAGAGGCTCCGTTTTCATTTCCTTTGCATGCTCAATTTCTCCATCATGGCAACTCCTCATAAACCCCAAAGAGACTCGCTTGCTACATTATTCTACAGCAAATCTTGGGTGCGTCGGCTAGCCAACTTCGCGCCCGAGTTGCCTCGGTATAGAGGTGGGAGCCCGTAAAAGAATCCGGCTACGTGGTGCCCTTCCGGCGAAAGGCGACGACCGGAGTTTCCGCGGGAGATCGGGACGACGACGAGAAGACCGGAGGACTCGGATCACTCGGTACATCTCTTTCCCTTTCTTGTTAGTTAGCTAGACTAGATTAATGGTTACGATCCGGAGTTTAGTGCGCGGTGGTGCCGGTTTGCAAAGTCCGCAAAATTAAAGTTTATCACCGCTTCCGCATTCCGGCGTCGGTTTGACGGCCGGGGCGCCGCCGTGCACTTACAGTGGTATCAGAGCCTCGCCATTAACTTAGTCCAGCTTTGTGTAATGTGTTTGCATTTCCGATTGATCAAAAAGTTCCAAAACCCGTATTACCTTCGCATCAGTTTCTGTTGAAAATTTTTGGTCTCGAAAATTTTTTCTGTTGGTCTCAGAATGATGTGCAGGGAGATGTAAGAACACTGTTCAAATTCGAGACACTGATCCTCTCACTAGAGCGCGGAAGGGCGGCCAAAACCCACGTTTGGCCGCGCTTCCGCCGCAGCATACAGGTATCAGTGGGTTGGGTTTTTACAGTGGGCTTCTGGGATTATTTCAGGGGTTTTGGGATATTAAAATTGGGTCCAGGTTTTCTTTAACTGCTGCAGTATTCTTTGTGGGCCCACTTGTTAAAGTTTGATCAATCGGAATATTTTAAACACATTTTTCACAGTATTTACATTATATCTGCGACCGTGAATGTCACTCGATCGGTAAATCCGGTCTAACTGCTATAGCCCGGTTAGACGGATTTGCGAACGTGACTTTCACGATGATGTTCTATGTATTTGCTGTGATGTTGCGGATCGGTCGTGGGGATAGCCTGGATGCAATGCTAGTACAGTTGTGGTTGTATTATGTACATTTGTTATTGCGGGGCGAGCGTCCGACATGTGGACTGCCGTCACTGCCTGATTGTATTATTATTTTGGGGCACGACCTGGTTGCGGTCGATGTACCCGGTGTATGTATATTTTACTTTCTGTACTAGGATTGCCCCGCGGAGGGGTGCACGGATAGCCGGATTCTAGAGGGCAACAAGCCTGCATCTCATGGCATTGAGACGGAGGGGGCTTCAGTCTAGGATTGGCGGGCTATTCGCCGCACTCGTAGGGGGTACAGGTTGACCCAGGAGGGGTGCCCAAGTTACCGGATTCCGTGAAGTGCTGGGTGGTCCATTCACGGCGCTGAAGGGGGCTGCCTCGCTTCAGGTTTTGGCGGGTGACTTGCCGCGCCTGTAGGGGTCTAGGAATTCATTGCACAGGCTATCCACACGACCAAGGGAACGTCGGGTTTCAGCGGCTCTGTGAAACCCGGGGATCCCAGATATCTGTATTGTTCTGTGATGCTGTACATTTCTGTGATGTTGCATTTTATTCACGCCTTGAGCGAAATACTATATATTGGTATATATATTAGTAGATGTTGTATATGTTTTTCATCCGCGCTAGTCCAGTCCCCGCTCTGCCGTTAGTTAGCTAACCTAACGGGTGATGACGGGACCCAGTGGCGAATGCGGATGGCATATACGTACGTCAGTATATTTTCGTTCTTTGTGGTGTGATCAATTGATGGGACTGCATTGATTCGGATCAATGCAAGTTAAAAACAAACCTAATCTGATGTTGTTGGAACACTTTTCAAATAGCTGTTATTGCAAGGACGTTCATTTCTGTTTTGCATCGTGGTATTCATTTGGAATATCCTGCTCCTCAGTCGACGAGGCAAGGGCCGAGATCCCTTCACCGGGAGTGACCCCTTGGACAGAAGTTTGCGTCAGGGCATTAACTTCACTATAGCCGATTACTTTTGCTTTGCATCGTGGTATTCAGTTGGAATATCCTGCACCCCATTCTACGGGGAAAGAGCCGAGATCCCTTCACCGGGAGTGACCTCTTTAGCAACGGTTTTCGTCACTATATTTTTAAAAGCTATCCGTTCCTTCGACGATATCAAGTTCATTACGTTAAAGGTTTTCGCCAGAAACCATTCGTAGCCCTCCGTCGTTTCAGACGGGTAGCACGTAGTATTCATGCTATGTTTGTTGACCTTCGTCAAGGCATAGTGTATGGTAGCTGCTTGTTACTTTTCTGTTGCATAGATAGATGCGTTGGTTTGGGACAGTCGTATAGCCTTGTTGACCTTCGTCAAGAGCTTGTACGGGTGGATTCAAATTAACCTGGATAATGACGGGTAGAACTTGACATGTGACTTATGATTTGTTGACCTTCGCCAAGGTCATAAGAGCATGGGGCAGAAATCACATCGGGAGTTTCAAAAGAACTGAAACTTGCCAGATATGCGCATACCATCTGGAGTATGATGATGTGAGCGGATTCCGTCACTTTATCATGCGATGATAGTTGGATCCCGATTCCCACTGATGAGTTAGTTTACTCCTCGGGTAACCCCGACTAGTTCTTCTTTCAGGTTTGGAGGAGAATTTGAGGTACAGTGGGAGGTTTCCAGATTAGATAAATTGGTTACCATTCTGATCTAGGTTAGAGTGCACGCTGAGTGTTTCTTTTCTCTCTCTCTTTGGCAGCGACCATTGACCCGACCCTAAGACTTTGACTCAGTGACCAAGTTGACCGAACCTTCTTAACACCGGCTTTTGGATTGTCAGAGTTGCAAACCTCATTGCCACTCCTACTTTTACCCTTTTCTCCAGGACACCCCGTTTTACTACGAACGTCCACTTCCATTGGACAAAACCATCGTATGGTTAGATACGAACTCGAAAGAATTTATTCGAGGATGGTTTCCGGTTCTGGAGAAAACGGATAGGATTATTCAGTTGTCTTTTCCTTTTACCCTCTCTCAGGTTATGAGTACTCCTTGGTTTAGGGGTAGTACACCTATTACGCAAATTGGATTGTCTTCTTCCAAACCTTAGGCTGGTGCCGACCGGTAGGGAATGAAGAAAACCAATTAGCATAACGATGGTGTGCAGAAGGTATTAAGTTCAGACAAAGCAAGGGATTAGTAAGAGGGCAAAGTAAATTGCAACAGATATTCACGACCAAACCAAATATTTCGTTACCACTCCCACATCACCTTTGTATTTCTCCAGGACACTCCGTATCACTACGAAGATCCACAGTTTATTTGGATACTCCATCGTATGGTTATATACGAACTCGAATGGAACTTGTTCCAGTTCGGGGATGGATTCTGGTTCAGGAGAAATAGGAATAAGGTTTATTCGGTTGTCTTTTATCTTCACCCTCTCTCATTGCGAGTGTTCCTAGGATTGGGACAGTACACCCATTATGCTTATTGGATAGTCTTCTTCCAAACCATAGGCTGGTGCCGAACGGTAGGGAAGGAAGAAAACCATTTGGCCTAAAAGGGTGTGCAGAAGGTAAAGACTAAAGACATATGAAGGGATTTGGAGAGGTGGCAAAGAACTATACGGTTACAGTCGTGAATCTGGAAGAGGCATTACTAGGAATACCAGAATACCCCATCGGAACATTTCAATGTTTCAGTCTCACTATGTACTGTTAAAGGAAACTGATTTCCCGATTAGACACTTGCTCCAGGGTATGTATTTACCAGGTTCGATTCTCACATCTGTATGGTTTTACAGATGATGAGTGGGAGTAAGTTATTGGGAATTGGGTGATCATCCTCATTATATCGGGATTCGTTGTAATCGGTGATATTTGAGGAAATCACCTGGGTTGTTTGCCGGTCGGCAAATATATGGTTTTGAATATCCGCTGTTGTGCACCAATTTCAAATTGATATATCTGTACGTCTATTTTCATAGAGTGAGATATACCTTTTGATATTATGTCGATGACATTTACCTATATCAGTGGATGGTTAGGTAAGGAGCATCAAACAGCGGTGTAATTCTTCTTAACCATAAGTACAGTTTTCAACCTACGACACACAGTGAATGAGTTATCAGACTCAAGGGACTTATACAGAGTATTGTATGTTGTCCAGGGTCCATCAGGACAGAAGGGGTTGGTCCTCGTACTATATTCGGTTTACTTATGACTTCTTTAGTTCTTAGACATGTGTTTCGTAGAAACACAGGGTCTAAGTTTTGAGGAGTTATAGGTATTTGAATAGAGTAGAGAACCAAGTGTAGCAAGTATCGGGATTCTTCAAGGTGATCGAAGATGTAGATACCTGTGTATGGTATTCAGTTGATAAAGAGATCTTGCTTCTCTTTCAGGTTACTCATAATTGGAAGTATTCCTAAGTTGAGTAACGCTGATCGGCCTTCTTCCATTTAGTTGACATGCGCTGGGGACAGCTGCATGATTTGAATCTGGTTCAATTAAATCAGTGCCTCTGTTTCTATATTGGATATAGAACAGTTCATATCTTAACGATGTTAAGGTACGGGGAGTTGTCCGGTTTATGATTAAAACCAGACACTGAACAACTCAAGGCACGTTTCTGTAATGGCTGTTTGTGGGTTGACCCAGGCTATGACGAGGGTTGACTTTCTACCATCTGGATGAACAATAGCGATATTGTTCTAGACTCGCCACAGTTTTATTAAGAATGGATTTTTTTTCAGAAAACAATAGTGGGAGTATGGTAGAACTGGAAGTGATTCCAGAACCACAAGCGATTACTGAAGATTTGATAAGGAACCTAAAGATTCAATCTGGATTGACATTCCACTGGCCACTCCGCAGATAAGGTGGGTAACTTCAGGCACCCGAGAGGTACTCCGGTAGCCTCAAGGACGGTGACAGGGAAGTTCTTGTTTACCCACAATAGCCATTGCTGTTGTTCCAGGTTACGAGACCCGGCGGGAGGATGAGTATAGCGTCGTTCTAAACCAGTTTTAGAAGTGTACGTCTATATGACTCTGCCAGAGGGTTGTCGTAGTCAGTGGGAGCAGCGGAAGCATTGGTGGACAGGTTGCTTATGTCTATTTATAGACTAGAGCAGATGTAGCGGAGATAGATCATCTATTTCTGACGTGGCAGTCATGGGTTTGACTTCATCAGAATAGGGGATGGATCTGTTGAGAAGGTAGTAGGGTGTGATATCCTGGTATTTGGATGATATACACAGAGTAGGAAAAGAAACTCCTACACTACAATCGGTTATACTTTGGTCGTCACACAGTGGTTTCTCCACACAGGACTTGGACATTATATCAGACATACTGGTTACTGGATCTATGGTATTAGATCTAGATTTGGGTGGTTTCCCAATCAGGGTACTTGACAGCATTCTAAGAGTATTTAGGATGGACGACTCCTGGCACGGTAGTGTACCTGCAGGTAATGGAGTCACCCTCTCCAAAGGTGTCTTACAGACTAAAGGGGAGAGGGACGTGCATGATTGGCAGATCACTTGCTCAGGCAATTGAGTCAATCATGAGATGTCAAGTACCACACCAGATGTTGTTCTTGCACTAGATGCAATAAGTTGACATTAATCCAATCCTGGAGAAACAATCGGAAGCAGTTTTAGAACATAAGTGGATGTTCTAGCGATATGATAACGACAGCCTCATTCAGGAGACAGTTATCATTCCAGGCTTCCAAGGTGACATGGACGACAAGGAGGTTGTCAGAGTTATAGTTTTCCCTCTGACGAGGGGCAGTATTTTGGACAGGTGTTCCAAGGCAATACTGAGGGAGGCATGGCGCAGGATACTGATTAAGTTCAGTTGACGATACAGTCTAAGAAGTTTGGATTTGGAGTTCATTTATGAGCTATGTCCCATCAGACATCCAGACACATTCTAAGACAGGTATTGCTCATTTCGGGAGATGGATTTCTCCGCGAACTTGAGATATAGAGAGACATAGAAAGAAACAACTAAGCGGATCCACTCACTGAGGCTATTCCTCGAACGCAATAGTTCCGCAAACGAGCTTTGTGAGACTGACTAGTAGAGGAGTTGGATGTTCGGTATCACACGGGCTGTGAGTATGCGACATCGCAATAATTAGCCTTGAGTGCAAGTGGGAGATTGTTGGAGATAGTGCCCTCAGAGTCAATTATTAGGTCACAGGTACGTGATTGTAATGATTGAGGGAGGACCTATCCCGGTAGGACAGTCTTACTCGAGATGATAGTATGCTATCTGGTTTACCTTTATCATCGTGTACTGCTTTAGGTGACCTGACACGTCGCTATTACATGTTGATAGAGCCCCTAGGATTCTTGCTTGACCACCAGCAGTATGAGGGCGATCATATAAGTGGGAGCTGGGGGTCTACAAGCATATCCTTAAAAGGTCCCTAGTCGTGGGAGTTTCGAGACCGGGCATCGATACTCCATTAGTAGACTAGTGTATACAGTCGAGACCCCGACGAGGGGCGGTGGCCGGTCTCACAAGCCACTGGTATCAGTTGGATCACCTAAGATGTATACAGGTGCTCATTGGGTTATGAGTACACCGGACAGGACTCGCCGGGAACATGCTAGTTGGTCATATACCAGACGTCAGATGGCAGTTCCCTGGTGACATGTGTGCAGGTTAGTTCATCGACCTGGGGATCGTCATTTGTCTCGTGTGAGTTCCCACTGTACTTTGATTACTACCCTACCACGGCTCAAAGGAGTCGTGCAAACAGGTTTTAGTTGGGTACAGTCCCGAGCCACATGGAGGCAGTGAGCGTATCTTCAGGGGTTCGTCTCTCCCGGTATTGGGGGTGAGGTCGTGCTGTGTCTAGGAGAGCCATTACACGAAGTCCTTGGCCAAGGCAAGGAGATTTACTGGTAGGTATTCCAGTAGTATCTCAGGGTGTTCTGGGCTACACTCCGACACGACTTGTACCGCTTTTGGGGGTCTGACTTTTACCAACCCCCTAGGCCCGCCATGCGATGCTCATAGAAGAACGGACCGGACTGCACGGATATTGTCACTGACAGGCTCAGTTGGGTGTCGGGGTGAGCTTCCTCATCGACGTCCCATTTGGTCAGTACCTGGTAGCCCGTCACGTATTGGCTTATACCTCTGACGTGCTAGTGGTTAAATCCACAACCAAGGTGTTGATGAGTCTTTAGAGTCCCCCACATTCAGTTACTCAGCTTTCGGGCGAAAGGCTGTAGAGGCCGTATGGAGATATGGCAGGGTTCGATCAGATACGTGCGGTATTGCACGGATCGTGATCGAACGGTTTTTACTAGCCGGCTTTGGCTTAAGCCGGATCTTAGTATTTGATAATGTATTTTTGTCTCTTTGCATTTGTATCCGGTCGGAATACAAATGCGGGTGTGTATGCACAGTATCGGGGTTTTCCTGTAATTTATTATGGGACCAGTTTTCTGGGGTTGCCAGTTTGCATTCCGTTCCGGCCGGTTTTCTCTTTTTCCTTCCCGGTCGGACTTTTCGTTGGAGGGTGTTAATTGCAAGTTTGCAATTAACATTTTGTTGAGGGGGTTTCTTGCAAAAAGGATTGATATGATTGCATTTTTTTTGGCTCCATGATGCATTAATTCTTGACTTGAGGAGGTATGGGTTTAGTGGTGGGGCCGGCCACTGCTTGATTGGATTTGTGGGCCGGCCACTGTGGAATTTGGAGTGGGGTTTTAAATTTTAGTGGTTATGATTAATATATACTCACATGAATGAAAATGAGTGTGCTGGAAGTTTTGTGGGGGCTTGATTAATTAATTAAGGGATGTGTGTGTGTGTGCTGTGAGATTGATTTTCTTTCTTTGGTATTAGTTCATTCATTCATTCATTCACAAAAGGGTGCAGGCTTCATTCTTTTTTTTCCAGAGAGCTCTTTCTTGTGTTGGTGGCCGAGCTCAATTTTTGAGAGAGGCTCCATTTTCATTTCCTTTGCATGCTCAATTTCTCCATCATGGCAACTCCTCATAAACCCCAAAGAGACTCGCTTGCTACATTATTCTACAGCAAATCTTGGGTGCGTCGGCTAGCCAACTTCGCGCCCGAGTTGCCTCGGTATAGAGGTGGGAGCCCGTAAAAGAATCCGGCTACGTGGTGCCCTTCCGGCGAAAGGCGACGACCGGAGTTTCCGCGGGAGATCGGGACGACGACGAGAAGACCGGAGGACTCGGATCACTCGGTACATCTCTTTCCCTTTCTTGTTAGTTAGCTAGACTAGATTAATGGTTACGATCCGGAGTTTAGTGCGCGGTGGTGCCGGTTTGCAAAGTCCGCAAAATTAAAGTTTATCACCGCTTCCGCATTCCGGCGTCGGTTTGACGGCCGGGGCGCCGCCGTGCACTTACAACACTAACAATCTCCCACTTGCACTAAGGCCATGTACTGGCGTATCGAAGACTTATCATCTCGATCAGCCGCTCAAACTGAGTCTGGGGCAGGGCCTTGGTGAATGGATCTGCAGTGTTATCTTCTGAAGCGACTCTCCGAACCTCGATCTCCTGGCGATCTACGATCTCCCTGATCAGGTGATACCGCCTCAAGATGTGCCTGGATCTCTGATGGGACCTGGGTTCCTTCGCTAAAGCTATAGCCCCGTTGTTGTCGCAATACAGAGGTATTAGATCAACAATGGACGGAACCACCTGAAGTTCTTTCAAGAACTTCCTCATCCAGACAGCTTCTTTTGCGGCATCAGATGCAGCGATGTATTCCGCTTCCATCGTCGAGTCTGCAACGGTTTCCTGTTTGGAACTCTTCCAACACACCGCCCCTCCATTGAGGGTAAAGACAAAACCCGACATGGACTAGGAATCATCCTTGTCACTCTGGAAGCTGGAGTCAGCAAAGGCCTCGATCTGGAGGTCTTTTCCGCCATACACCAAGAACATCTCCTTAGTCCTTCTCAGGTACTTGAGAATGTTCTTTACCGCTATCCAGTGTTTCTCCCCAGGGTTTGACTGATACCGGCTTACCACACTCAGTGCATAAGCTACATCCGGTCTGGTACACAACATCGCATACATTATAGAGCCTACCGCAGAAGCGTAGGGTATAATAGACATGCGATCCCTCTCCAAATCAGTCTTGGGAGACATCTCTTTAGAGAGGGTGATCCCTTGCAAGCCGGTAGGTTACCGCGCTTGGAATCTTCCATACTGAATCTTTTCAGTATGGTGTCGATGTACCTGGACTGAGAAAGTCCTAATATCCTCTTGGATCTGTCACGGTAGATCCGGATACCCAGAATGTATGAGGCATCACCCAGGTCTTTCATGGAGAACCTGTGTGACAAGAACCCCTTGACAGATTGTAGCATAGGAATGTCATTTCCTATTAAGAGAATGTCATCCACGTATAAAACGAGGAATACTACAGTTCTCGCTACAAATCTACTTTAGATGCATGGTTCATCTGGATTTTTGATAAAGCCAAATTCTTTGACCGTCTCATCAAAGCAGATGTTCCAACTCCGCGATGCCTGCTTTAGTCCATAGATGGACTTAAGCAACTTGCACACCTTTCCGCTGCTCCCACTCTGAGTGAAACCCTCTGGTTGGTCCATATAGACACACTCCTCTAAATTTCCATTTAGAAAAGCGGTCTTTACGTCCATTTGCCAGATCTCATAATCGTGGAAGGCAGCAATGGCAAGAAGGATCCGAATGGATTTCAGCATGGCTACTGGAGAAAAGGTTTCGTCATAGTCCAAGCCAGGTCTTTGACGAAAACCCTTTGCTACCAGCCTAGCTTTATAGGTCTCAACCTGTCCATCTACACCAATCTTCCTTTTGAAGATCCACTTGCATCCTACGGGTTTTACCCCGTCTGGAGCAATGTCCAACGTCCATACCTTGTTGGTGTACATGGACTCCATTTCGGTCCGCATTGCATCCAGCCATTTCACTGAGTCAACGCTCTGAACGGCCTGCTGGAAGCTAGTAGGCTCATCATAATCTATGATGCAATCCTCTCTATCCCCGTCTATGAGAAAACCGTAGTATCTCTCGGGCGGATGAGACTGCCTACTACTCCTGCGGAGCGGCATAGGAATGTCCTGTTCTGTTGAACCCTCTGGTTCCACTAAGCTTTCAGTAACAGTCTGTGGTTCTGGAACTTCTTCCAGTTCTATTGTGTTCCCACTTATCTGGGTTTCCAAAAACTCAGTTTCCAAGAAGCGGCCATGCTGAGAAACAAAAACCTTTTGTTCCTCAGCGGAATAGAAAAGATACCCCCTGGAGTTCCTTGGGTATCCCACAAACTTACACTGTACTGAACGTGCCTCAATCTTGTCCGCATGCTGCTTTTTTACAAAAGCTGGACATCCCCATAACTTAAGATACTTAAGACAGGGTTTCTTCCCAGTCCATATCTCATATGGGGTGGTAGGCACAGTCTTGGTGGGAGCCTTGTTCAAGAGATACGCAGCTGCTTCTAGTGCATATCCCCAGAATGATCGCGGTAACTCAGCGTTACTCATCATGGACCGAACCATATCCAATAGGGTTCGGTTCCGTCTCTCCGATACACCGTTATGTTGCGGAGTGTATGGAGGAGTAAGCTGAGAGAGAATACCATTCTCTTTTAAGTAATTCAGGAATTCGGCACTCAAGTATTCTCCACCTCGATCCGATCTTAGAATCTTGATACTTTTGCCGGTTTGTTTCTCTACTTCATTCTTGTACTCCTGGAATTTTCCAAAGGCTTCGGACTTATGTTTCATTAAGAAGACATAACCGTACCTTGAGAAGTCATCCGTAAAAGTAATGAAGTAAGAATAGCCGCTTCGTGCATGTGTAGACATTGGACCGCACACGTCACTGTGTACGAGTCCCAAGAGCTCGCTCGCTCTTACTCCATGTCCAGTAAACGGAGTCTTTGTCATCTTTCCTTTGAGACAGGATTGACAAGTGGCATACGATTGATATTCGAACGGATTCAAATATCCTTCTGTATGTAACTTAGTCAACCTTCTCTCATTGATGTCACCCAGTCTACAATGCCACAAGAAAGTCTGATTTATTTCTGGAGACTTTCTTTTGTGTGTATTCTGGACATTGAAAATCTGTGGTTGGTTCAATACGTATATACCATTACTCAATGTACCTGACCCAATCAGAACTTGATTAAGGTGAATGTTTACAACATTACTTACAAACGCAAATTCATAACCTTCTTTAGAAACTAAAGATACAGAAATGATATTACAAGTTGCGTTGGGTACAAAAAAGCAATTACGCAAAACCAAAACATGTCCATCTGACATTACCAGGTGATAGTCCCCCACGGCTTTAGCATCCATGCTAGCTCCGTTCGCAACTCTGAGGGTCATGTCACCTGCCTTCAAAACCCTACGGTTTCTCAACGCCTGCAAAGAATTACAGATATGAGATCCTGATCCGGTATCCAATACCCAGGAAGTAGAGTTTATTGAAAGACAGTTTTCAATAACATACACACCTGAAGCTGAAGCTGCAACCTGCTTCAATTCCTGTGTTCTGGCCTTCCAGGCCCTGCAATCATTCTTCCAGTGTCCTTTCATATGACAATAGAAGCATTCTTCCTTATCCACAAGCTTCCCCGCTATCTTTGTTGCTTTAGCTTTTCCCTTCGTATCAACTTTACAAACACCGCCCCTTGGTTTGGCGGGGGCTTTCTTCTTCTTTCCCTTGGCTTTCGCCTTGAACCTAGAAGAAGATGATCCTCCTACAAACAAAGTGGATGTTTCCCTACCTTTCTGTAGGGTGCCCTCTGCGCTTCTCAGCATGTTGAGGAGCTCTGAAAGTTCAACCTCTTTTTCTTGTAAGTTGAAGTTCAGTATAAACTAGGCGTAAGTGGAAGGAAGGGACTGGAGAACTATATCCGTATATAGCTTACTCTCCAATGTGATCCCTAGGTCCGCGAGCTCCTCAATGTAGCCGATCATCTTTAGCACGTGCTCGGCTACTGATGATCCGACGGCCATTCTTGTCGAAAATAACTTTTTCGACGCTTCGTATCTTGCGATACGATATTGCTCTCCATACAGTTCTTTTGTATGAAGCAATATGGATTCCAAGTCCATATTCTCGTGCCTCCTCTGATGTTCGTTGTCCATCGAGGCAAGCACGAGGCACTTGGCCTTCGCGCTATCAATCTCCCAAGTCTTGCGGATTTCCTTATCCGCGACGCTGGAAGTTGGACCAGGGACAGGGGGAGCTTTGGTGGTAAGAAGATACCCCAGCTTGTCGTAAGTGATTGCTATCTTGACATTCCTGAGCCAATCTTTGTAGTTTGGCCCTGTCAGTTTGTTTTTATCTAGGAGTAACTTAAGTCCAGTCATGTCGATTAGGTCGCTGCAATTAGGAGAGAGAAGAAGAAACACTCAGCATGATGCTCTTGCAAGTTTAGAGTGGTTTTTAGTTTGTCTAAACAGGATGGCTCCCACTGTTTCTCGAATCCCTCCTCAAACCATAAAGGAAGAATTAGCCGGGATCAATCCCACCGCACAATACTTGCTTAACCATTCAGCCAGGCCGGTGTCGGTACTTCGAGGGAGGTTTTCAAACGCTTTCGCGAAGTTCCTTAATTAAAGAACCTCTTTTCCCTGGGGGCATAGCCCCGCTAACACCTTTCTAGGCACCTACTAGGTTTATAGCATTGATCGTTTAGTGAGAAATTTCCCGAGGAGTAGCATATACTCACAGTAGGATCGGGATCCAAATATCATCGCGTGACGAAACTGAAGGAATCCTACCAGAATCATCACACTCCAAATGGTATGCAAATCTAGCAAGTTTCAGTACTTATGAAACCCCCGATGTGGATTTTTGCCCCATGCTCTTATGACCTTGACGAAGGTCAACAAATCATAAGTCACATGTCAAGTTCTGCCCGTCATTATCCAGGTTAATTTGAATCCACCCGTACATACCCTTGACGAAGGTCAACAAGGTAATGCGAATGTCCCAAACCAACGCATCTATCTATGCTACATATGAATACCCAACAGCTACCAATCACTATGCCTTGACGAAGGTCAACAAACACAGCTTGAATACTATTGAATATTCATACGAAACGACGGAGGGCTACGAATGGTTTTGGCAAAACCGTGAACGTAGTGAACTTGATTTGGTCGATGGAACGAGACAGCTTTTAAAAGGAGTGGCTCAAGCTCCGCATTTAAAAGTTGGTTTTGAAAAGAACCGAGTGGTTTTTCGAATGTGTTCCAACGACTTTAACTTGGTTTATTATCTTGCATTAGTTCTTTTAATGCGTGATATTCTTGCATTAGTTCTTTTAATGTGTCCCATCATTTAATCCTACCAATGCAGAAAACAACCAAAATATGACGTACGCTTATGCCATTCGCATTCGCCACGGGGCCCCGTCATTACCCGTTAGGTTACTTAACTAACGACAGAGCGGGGACTGGGCTAGCGCGGCTGTAAAACATAAGCAACGCCTAAATAATATCATATATAGATATACTGCAATGATAAACATTTCAGATCACAGATGAATATATTGGATATACTAGGAATCTGTAATTCGCACGAGCCTGTAACGAAAAACAGATTACACGGTCGCGGTGAATAGCCAAATACCCCACCCAAGACCCCTACGGGTGCGGCAAACTACCCGCCAAGTACCCGAAGCGTAGTAACCTCCCTCATCTCCATGAGTAGGCCACTCGACACTTCGGCATACCCGGTAGTTTGTGCACCCCCTCCATGGGTCTATCCTAGGAGCAAAAACAGTAAAAAGAAATTATACAATGACGGCTACAACCCCGACCCGGTTGTGCGGCCATACAAATAATTATTACATCAATTTACAAATTTACATGAATTGAAAGATAAGAAAAACTCTCGTCTCACAACCCCCCGGCTATTCATGTAGCGTCTTGAAAAGTCGTTTTGGTGTTTTCCTGAAATTCGGTGAAAATTCGGTATTTTTCCGAAAACCGTCTTTCTCGTTACTTTGCAGTTTAGGGCTAATTATACCTAAAATGGATAGGTAATTTCTTGTTTTTAGTAGCTAATGAGTTACTTATGAAATTCTGGTCGTTTAAAAATTTTCCCTAATTTTTCAATTTTTTAATATTATTTTAAGCCGGTAGAAAATACATTAATTTAGCGATAAATACAAATTTTTCCGAGCTAATTTTAATCTTTAAAATTATGATAATTAAAATCTAGTTGAAACATAAATTTTTAGTATTTTATTTTGATTTTTAACAAATTTTTATGATAGGAAACGAATTTGTTGAATTTTAAGCTAAAACTTGCAATTTTTGACTTGTAGGGGGCCTTTTTGCATAAAATTTCTTTTGTAAAACCCCTCTCTCTCTTCCCTCAGCCCTAGGACAGCCCTACCTTGTGCAAGTCCAGAAATTTCTGGCCTCATTTCTTTGTTCTCTTTCTTGAGTTGAATTAGTGGTTTATTGATTTATTTTAAATATAGTTGATAAGGTATGGTGCATTGACTTTTGGAGACTTGACCATTGACTTTCCCACTCACCCACACCCCTCCCCCTCACCTCATACTGGCCGAAACCTGCACCCCCCTCTTCTTCATCTCTTTTCTTTTCATTTTCTCCAAATTTCTTCAAGAAAACACATCAAAATTTCAAATTAAAGCTTGCAAATTAAAACCCTCCTTCATCTTTCTTTTCCTTCACCTCCCGAGCTTGGATCTTGATGCTTGAGGCCATCATTTGGAGCAAAATTTATTCTTGCTAGATCTCAATTGAGGTATAATTTCCATCAAGTTACTTTCTTTTTTTGCTAAATTCCTTTAATTATATGGTATTAGTGTTAAAAGTTAGCTAATTTCTAATCTGGTTTTTTTTAAAAGAATAGTTTGTATTAAACTAGGGTTTTGAAGCCATGATAGTTAATTGAATTGTTTTGTAGTTAATCTAGTGGTTACTTAACTAATCTATATGGTTACCTTGATTAAGTGGCTTCCTATTAACCTATTCTATGTTAAACTTGTGTGAAATTGCTTTAGATTTGCTAAATTACCAAAATCTAGAAAGGGTTTATGTTTGGAAAATGGGTTGTGATGCATGTTTAATGAGTTCAATTAGGGTTTAGAAACCATTATTTAGTTGATTAAATATAATTTGTTATCTAGTTGTTTTGCTAACCTAATCTAGAAGGTTAACTTGCTAATTGAGTTATAAATTAGTGTTAATTTAAGGTTTTCATGTAAAGTTTGGATTAGAATTGCTAGGTTATATAATTCAAGTAATGGTTGCTTATGGAAAATAGGTTTTTGAATCTTTACTAATGTGTTGTAATTATAGTGTTTGTAGATTGCTTGTTGTGTGATTGGATTGTGATAACCGTATCGCTAAGTTTCGATTTTTGCACCAAAATTGCTAGTTTGTGCTTACTAGGTCTTTACTAAAATTATTTGGTGAATTATTTGTGATACCTTGGGGATATTTTTAGCATCTCCTATGACGTTTAGGATGCGTGAGTGAGGATTTTTTGGGTAGTCGGGTTTTAGTTTTGCCGGGCGACCAAATCGGCGTTTTTGGCAGTTTTTGCGATTTTCGCGTGTGTTCCGCGCACTTTGTGCACGTTGTACCTAGCTAGCGAACTTTAGTAGTTTCGTTGGGGTTTTGCGTCGTTCTTGATATGTAACCTTATGTTTGGTATTGCTGTAAATTCCCGGTTCGGTCGCGGAGACGTCAGACGCGGCGCGAAAGGGGAAAGCGGTGATTGGACACAGCTAGTCCGGGGATTCCGGTGAGTAGATGTAATATCTACGGGGGACTATCGTTGGATGGCGCAAGCCGCCCGATAGTTTTAGTAACTTACATGACCCTTAGTGATGTTAGTAATTAGGGGTGAAATACTTATTTGACTATTTGCGGCATCCATGCATTATATTGACATACCTATACGAAACCATTTTATAGGACACCTGCACCATTCCCAGGGTTTTTATATGCAGCACGAGCACTATTCATGCTTACACACACACCCTGGTAATTGCCATGCCACCACACTAGATAACCTTTAAATTGAAACCTTTTACTAATTGATACTTTAACTTGTGCTATTGCCTTTAATTCCTTAAAATGAAACCGTAGGATTGCTATTCATGTGCATGTACTTCATCATATTAATTGTTCATGCTTAATCCATTAATCACACATCGCAACTTGATTATTGATACCATATGCATTCATTATCACTGATATATGCACTTATGAGGATTTCTTGAGATTTTATGATATTGCTGGATTTCGGAGGAAAGCCGCAAAATTTCTAAACTTATTATATTTTTAAAATATGTAAATTGCGGTTTTCTAGTGATGTAAGTGTCGTCCACCTTGAGTTTGCTGTGGTTTTGGAAATCCGTGTCGAGGAGTGGAGGAACCGGCACGAGTACATGGTGGGCCCGGTAAGGTACCCCGGGGCAAGAGGAATGTGGTGTTGACGTTGAGCCTGGCAGGGGACGGATTACCTACCGGTGACTGTTTGGGACGGCGGATATCCAGAGGATACCGACCGTGGCCGATAGATGATGAGATATTGATATTTGAGATGGGTCAGCCGGACGGCTGAGGCCAGAGATACATTTATGAGATTTGAGACAGCTTTTGGGTGTCGTTGCTGGACACCGGTTCTCGTCGATTCTTTGAGTATTATGATGGCATTCTAAAAGAGTTTCAAAAACAAAAAGAGATAAATGTTTCTTATTTATACCTATTGAGACCTCAGATATTCATGTTGCATACATATTCGTACACTGATGTTGTATACACACCTGCTAGTGCACCCATTCATACCTGTATTTTAGATGCTAGGATGCTTGTGTGCATGCATACGATAGCCTTTGTAGGTGTTATTTATTACTCACGAGTTGGCAACTCACCCCCGTTGTGCCACAGTCTTTTGCAGGTCCGCTCCGTCAGTTCAGTAGCGGCGGGCGCACTTGTTCTTTTGCCTCTTTTGCCTGGGCTCGAGATTTGCTCATAGGTGGGTTATGTTATTATTTTTGTACCACCTTGTATATTCTTTGTATCTAGTGTACTCCATCTACTGTATCTACCAGTATTGTTGTATATTGACTTAGAGATGAGACTGTGAGGTTTGTGGACTTTTATGCTGTATTTTGGGGTCGAGCTCACTTGAGTCGACATGCTGTTTTTCTTATGCTTCATTATGATTATTTTGCATGCTGTCGTTTTATATTGCGTGGGATTTGTGACCGCCTTGTGGCGAAGAGCTAGCTCCCGCTTGGGGATGCCCTTTTTTTTTGTTGGATTCATATTGATTTTGTTGTACCCATTTTGGGGGCCAGTATTTACAAAGGAGACTCTGCCGAAATTTTCGGAAAAATTGGTATTGTTTTTAAAAAGGGTTTTACATGACTTATTTTATAAACTCGCTTTCAATTGATAGGGTTTTCTTCACTCTTTTGCTTAATTGGTTTTGTTTTCTGGGCTTTGGCTTACTTATTTTACGGACGTCTTTAGACATTTCGTAAACTTAAGTGCCAGTCACGTTCCGTACCCTGCGGGTCGTGACAAAGTTGGTATCAGAGCCATAGGTTTTACCTTTTTGAGTGTAGGATGACCCTTGGTAGATGGAGTAAGTGACTTAAGCAGGGTAACGTAGCGTGCGTATGTCCGCGGCATACTTACGATACGGTACTCCGCCTAAGTGACTTTAGGATATACTTGCTTGAAAAATTCCTTCTTCAATTCCGTGTATCCTATGATCCTATTGCACTGTTCTTACTATCCGTTTTCCTGTAACAGCCACTATGCCGCCGAAGGCTACGAGGGCACAGAGGGCTGCCGCCAGAGACGAGATTCGAGCTGGCTCGTCCGAGACTAGGACTGAGCAGGGTGGTATGCCAACGCCGCAGGGACAGACCGATCCACCTTCCCCAGGCCGTATGGATAGGCTCGAGACCGGTATGGAGGAGTTGCGACAGATGATGGGAGGCATGCAGAAGCTACGCCAGATGGTAGGATCCCTAGTTGCAGCCAGTCGTACACCGAGGCCGGATGATGTACCTACTACATCACAGACGACCATGATACCTGCTCCTACTACTACTACCGTGGCCATTCCGGTTCACTACAGGATTTCATGAGGCTGAGACCTCCAGTATTCACCGGCACCGAGGCAGCGGAGGACCCACAGACGTTCCTTGACAGTTTAGCCAGGATCTGCCGTTCGCTGAGATGTTCGGATGATCGATGGGTAGAGCTTGCGAGTTTCCGACTAGAGGGTCTCGCGCAGACATGGTGGGAGTCAGTCTTGAGAGGTCGAGCTGCAGATCTACCGCCTATGACTTGGGTAGAGTTTACAGCGGTCTTTCTAGCCCGTTTCCTTCCAGAGAGCGTTCGTGACGCCAGAGCTCGCAGCTTCGAGGCCTTAGTCAAGACACCTGGGATGACGGTGTCTGAGTATGACATCCAGTTTACACAGTTATCCCGATATGCTCAGTATTTGGTGGATACCGAGGAGAAGATGGTGAAGAGGTTCGTACAGGGACTTGATGCCCAGCTATATCTTGCCATTGGCGCCCAGCACTACGACACTTATTCAGCTGCTATGGATACGGCATTGCGGATGGAGGCACGCATATCACGGACTTCGGTCGTTTCTGGGCCGAAGAGGATTCGCACCGATGTACCGTCTCAGAGGCAGCGCGCCAGATTCTTTCCGAGAGATAGGCCTGGCAGAGGATTTGGACGGGGACAGTTATATGGTTCTTATCCCCAGGGACAGCAGCCGTCGCCAGGGTGTTTTGGGTGCGGGAGTTTGCACCATCTTGTCAGAGACTGTCCGGCGAGACGACAGGGAGCACCGACAGTTCCGCATGTGACCCTACCACCATCACCACCCCCTCCTCAGAGAGCCCTACTTCCTACCCAGGCGATGCTCCACGCCAGTTAGGTGCACCCAGAGGCTGTGGACGCGGCGGTCCTGTTCAGAGAGGACGAGGAGGCAGAGGCCGAGGTCGAGGTCAGCCCGCTATCGGTGGAGGACAGGCCCGAGTATTTGCTTTGACACCGCAGGATGCGCAGGCATCCAATGCCGTTGTGACAGGTACCTTGCCAGTTTGTTCTTTCGACGCACGGGTATTATTCGACCCAGGTTCCACACATTCGTACGTATCTACACACTTTGCACCGATGTTGGGCCGTGAGTCGTCGTCGTTAGATCATCCGCTTGTTGTTGTTACTCCGGTAGGCGAGTCGTTTGTCGCTTGGTTTGTATTTCGTTTGTGTTCCGTTCGTATCGGGGAGAGGGATTCATCAGTTGATTTGATTCTCCTCGATATGTTGGACTTTGATGTGCTTCTGGGCATGGATTGGCTAGCCACTTGTTATGCTTCGGTGGACTGCCGTGAGAAGGCAGTCAGATTTAGCTTTCCGGGAGAGCCGGTCCTTGTTATTCGGGGAGACCGCAGTGTTACCCTTCCCAGCCTAATTTCGTCTCTTCGCGCTGGTCAGCTCTTGCGGAAGGGATGTCAGGGATTCTTAGCGTTTGTTTGTGATACTCGAGCTGCAGAGGTTCCGTTGGACCAGGTCCTGGTAGTTTGTGAGTTCCCTGATGTTTTCCCGGATGAGCTACCTGGGCTACAGCCTGAGCGCGATGTTGAGTTCTGCATTGATTTGAATCCCGGTTTGGGGCCTATCTCTATACCGCCTTATCGGATGGCCCCGGCAGAGCTTCGAGAGCTGAAGGATCAGTTGCAGGATTTGTTAGATAAAAGGCTTATTCGACCTAGTGTTTCTCCATGGGGTGCTCCGGTCCTGTTTGTCAAGAAGAAGGATGGAAGTTGCGCTTATGTATCGACTACCGCCAGCTGAACAAAGTTACCGTTCGGAACAGATATCCGTTGCCGCGCATTGATGATTTGTTCGACCAGCTTCAGGGTGCGGGGTATTTTTCGAGGATCGACTTGCGATCAGGATACCATCAGCTGCGAGTTCGACAGGAGGATATACCGAGGACAGCTTTCCGCACGCGCTACGTCCACTACGAGTTTTTGGTGATGTCGTTCGGACTCACCAACGCCCCAGCAGCATTCATGGATTTGATGAACCGTACATTCAGGCCGTATCTTGACTTGTTCATCATCGTGTTTATCGACGATATCTTGGTGTACTCCCGGAGCAGAGAGGAGCACGAGCAGCACTTGCGGATTACGTTACAGACTCTGAGGGAGCACCAGCTGTTCGCGAAGTTCTCCAAGTGTGCTTTCTGGTTGGACAGTGTCGGATTCTTGGGTCACGTGGTTACGAGAGACGGCATTTGTGTGGACCCGAAGAAGATTGAGGCTGTTCAGCAGTGGCCCCGACCTACATTGGTTACTGAGATCCGTAGTTTTCTAGGCTTGGCGGGCTACTACAGGCATTTTGTTCAGGACTTCTCCCGTATAGCTGCACCGTTGACCAGTTTGACCCGGAAGGGAGTTCCTTTCGTCTGGACGGAGGAGTGCGAGCGCAGTTTTCAGCAGCTGCGGACATGTTTGACTACGGCGCCGGTATTATCTTTACCTTCGGGATCAGGCGGATTTGTGGTCTACTGTGATGCTTCGCGAGTGGGATTAGGAGGCGTATTGATGCAGCATGGCCGGGTGATCGCTTATGCTTCTCGGCAGTTGAAGAAGCATGAACAGAACTACCCCACTCATGATTTGGAGATGGCTGCAGTGGTCTTTGCACTGAAGATTTGGCGACATTACCTGTACGGCGAGTCGTGTCAGATATTCACCGATCACAAGAGCTTAAAGTACATATTTCAGCAGCGAGACCTGAACCTCAGACAGCGTCGTTGGATGGAGTTGGTGAAAGACTACGACTGCGAGATCTTATATCACCCCGGCAAGGCAAATGTGGTGGCAGATGCGTTGAGTAGGAGGCCCGGGGGTAGTCTATCCTTTTTGTGCGCAGTGCAGAGGCAGTCGTCAGCAGATTGGCAGATGTTATGCGACAGCCGAGTTGAGTTCGAGTTCACTCAGACAGGGGGACAGCTCGCGCATGTTCGTGCACGCCCACAGTTGCTTGACCGTATATGTGAGGCACAGCGCAGTGACGACCGTTGCTCAGAGATCATGGCATAGATGGGACAGGGCAGATTTTCCGAGTTCGTGGTTGACGATCAGGGGATTTTACGATATGGATCTAGACTGTGCGTACCAGATGCTGATGGATTGCGGCGCGACATTCTTGAGGAGGCACACCGATCAGTGTATAGTGTCCACCTCGGTTCCACCAAGATGTACCATGATATGAGAGAGACCTACTGGTGGGACGGGATGAAGAGGGACATTGCGGAGTTCGTTTCGAGATGCCTGACTTGTCAGCAAGTCAAGGCCGAGCACCAGAGGGCCGCAGGAGAGCTACAGCCGTTACCCATTCCAGAGTGGAAATGGGAACAGATTTCGATGGACTTCGTTGTGGGTTTACCCAGGACCAGTCGAGGGTACGACTCCATCTGGGTGATCGTGGATAGATTGACGAAAGCGGCTCACTTCCTGCCAGTGAAGACGACTTTCAGCTTCGCTCAGTATGCTCAGCTCTATATTGACGAGATCGTGCGACTACATGGCGTACCGACTTGTATCGTGTCAGATCGAGGCACTCAGTTTACCAGCCGACTTTGGGAGAGACTTCAGGAGGCTTTGGGCACTCGTTTGAGCTTCAGCACAGCGTTTCATCCGCAGACCGACGGACTGTCAGAGCGGACCATTCAGACTCTCGAGGACATGCTCAGAGCGTGCGTTTTAGACTTTGGTGGTAGCTGGGATCGTCATTTACCTCTAGTGGAGTTCTCCTACAACAACAGCTTCCAGGATACTATTCAGATGGCACCTTTCGAGGCATTGTATGGGAGGAGATGCAGATCGCCCATTTGTTGGACAGAGCTCAGCGAGAGCAGCATTTTGGGGCCGCAGCTTGTTGAGGAGACGACAGCGAAGATACAGTTGATCCGAGACCGGATGAGAGCGGCTCAGAGCAGGCAGAAATCGTATGCGGACAGGCGCCGTCACAGATTAGAGTTCGCAGTTGGCGATCATGTTTTTCTGAAAGTCTCTCCGATGAAGGGCGTGATGCGTTTTGGGCGAAAGGGGAAGCTTAGCCCTAGATTCGTAGGTCCCTTCGAGATCCTCGAGCGTGTCGGCGCAGTTGCATATCGTTTGGCTCTTCCTCCCAGCTTTCCCGATGTTCACCCCGTCTTCCATGTTTCGATGCTCCGCAAGTACCTTCACGACCCTTCGCATGCGATTCAGCACCCGACAGTCCAGCTAGAGCGCGACCTTTCTTTTGCAGAGCAGCCGGTGGCCATCCTGGATCGGCAGGTGAAGAAGTTGAGGTCGAAGATTATACCAACCGTCAAGGTCCTTTGGCGTAGCCCGAGCAGCGAGGAGGTTACCTGGGAGACCGAGGGCGAGATGAGGAAGAGATATCCCCATCTCTTTGAAGGTACGCGTAGCTATATTTTTAAATTCGGGGACCGAATTTCTTTAAGGGGGGAAGATTGTAGCGTCTTGAAAAGTCGTTTTGGTGTTTTCCTGAAATTCGGTGAAAATTCGGTATTTTTCCGAAAACCGTCTTTCTCGTTACTTTGCAGTTTAGGGCTAATTATACCTAAAATGGATAGGTAATTTCTTGTTTTTAGTAGCTAATGAGTTACTTATGAAATTCTGGTCGTTTAAAAATTTTCCCTAATTTTTCAATTTTTTAATATTATTTTAAGCCGGTAGAAAATAAATTAATTTAGCGATAAATTCAAATTTTTCCGGGCTAATTTTAATCTTTAAAATTATGATAATTAAAATCTAGTTGAAACATAAATTTTTAGTATTTTATTTTGATTTTTAACAAATTTTTATGATAGGAAACGAATTTATTGAATTTTAAGCTAAAACTTGCAATTTTTGACTTGTAGGGGGCCTTTTTGCATAAAATTTCTTTTGTAAAACCCCTCTCTCTCTTCCCTCAGCCCTAGGACAGCCCCACCTTGTGCAAGTCCAGAAATTTCTGGCCTCATTTCTTTGTTCTCTTTCTTGAGTTGAATTAGTGGTTTATTGATTTATTTTAAATATAGTTGATAAGGTATGGTGCATTGACTTTTGGAGACTTGACCATTGACTTTCCCACTCACCCACACCCCTCCCCCTCACCTCATACTGGCCGAAACCTGCACCCCCCTCTTCTTCATCTCTTTTCTTTTCATTTTCTCCAAATTTCTTCAAGAAAACACATCAAAATTTCAAATTAAAGCTTGCAAATTAAAACCCTCCTTCATCTTTCTTTTCCTTCACCTCCCGAGCTTAGATCTTGATGCTTGAGGCCATCATTTGGAGCAAAATTTATTCTTGCTAGATCTCAATTGAGGTATAATTTCCATCAAGTTACTTTCTTTTTTTGCTAAATTCCTTTAATTATATGGTATTAGTGTTAAAAGTTAGCTAATTTCTAATCTGGTTTTTTTTAAAAGAATAGTTTGTATTAAACTAGGGTTTTGAAGCCATGATAGTTAATTGAATTGTTTTGTAGTTAATCTAGTGGTTACTTAACTAATCTATATGGTTACCTTGATTAAGTGGCTTCCTATTAACCTATTCTATGTTAAACTTGTGTGAAATTACTTTAGATTTGCTAAATTACCAAAATCTAGAAAGGGTTTATGTTTGGAAAATGGGTTGTGATGCATGTTTAATGAGTTCAATTAGGGTTTAGAAACCATTATTTAGTTGATTAAATATAATTTGTTATCTAGTTGTTTTGCTAACCTAATCTAGAAGGTTAACTTGCTAATTGAGTTATAAATTAGTGTTAATTTAAGGTTTTCATGTAAAGTTTGGATTAGAATTGCTAGGTTATATAATTCAAGTAATGGTTGCTTATGGAAAATAGGTTTTTGAATCTTTACTAATGTGTTATAATTATAGTGTTTGTAGATTGCTTGTTGTGTGATTGGATTGTGATAACCGTATCGCTAAGTTTCGATTTTTGCACCAAAATTGCCAGTTTGTGCTTACTAGGTCTTTACTAAAATTATTTGGTGAATTATTTGTGATACCTTGGGGATATTTTTAGCATCTCCTATGACGTTTAGGATGCGTGAGTGAGGATTTTTTGGGTAGTCGGGTTTTAGTTTTGCCGGGCGACCAAATCGGCGTTTTTGGCAGTTTTTGCGATTTTCGCGTGTGTTCCGCGCACTTTGTGCACGTTGTACCTAGCTAGCGAACTTTAGTAGTTTCGTTGGGGTTTTGCGTCGTTCTTGATATGTAACCTTATGTTTGGTATTGCTGTAAATTCCCGGTTCGGTCGCGGAGACGTCAGACGCGGCGCGAAAGGGGAAAGCGGTGATTGGACACAGCTAGCCCGGGGATTCCGGTGAGTAGATGTAATATCTACGGGGGACTATCGTTGGATGGCGCAAGCCGCCCGATAGTTTTAGTAACTTACAAGACCCTTAGTGATGTTAGTAATTAGGGGTGAAATACTTATTTGACTATTTGCGGCATCCATGCATTATATTGACATACCTATACGAAACCATTTTATAGGACACCTGCACCATTCCCAGGGTTTTTATATGCAGCACGAGCACTATTCATGCTTACACACACACCCTGGTAATTGCCATGCCACCACACTAGATAACCTTTAAATTGAAACCTTTTACTAATTGATACTTTAACTTGTGCTATTGCCTTTAATTCCTTAAAATGAAACCGTAGGATTGCTATTCATGTGCATGTACTTCATCATATTAATTGTTCATGCTTAATCCATTAATCACACATCGCAACTTGATTATTGATACCATATGCATTCATTATCACTGATATATGCACTTATGAGGATTTCTTGAGATTTTATGATATTGCTGGATTTCGGAGGAAAGCCGCAAAATTTCTAAACTTATTATATTTTTAAAATATGTAAATTGCGGTTTTCTAGTGATGTAAGTGTCGTCCACCTTGAGTTTGCTGTGGTTTTGGAAATCCGTGTCGAGGAGTGGAGGAACCGGCACGGGTACATGGTGGGCCCGGTAAGGTACCCCGGGGCAAGAGGAATGTGGTGTTGACGTTGAGCCTGGCAGGGGACGGATTACCTACCGGTGACTGTTTGGGACGGCGGATATCCAGAGGATACCGACCGTGGCCGATAGATGATGAGATATTGATATTTGATATGGGTCAGCCGGACGGCTGAGGCCAGAGATACATTTATGAGATTTGAGACAGCTTTTGGGTGTCGTTGCTGGACACCGGTTCTCGTCGATTCTTTGAGTATTATGATGGCATTCTAAAAGAGTTTCAAAAACAAAAAGAGATAAATGTTTCTTATTTATACCTATTGAGACCTCAGATATTCATGTTGCATACATATTCGTACACTGATGTTGTATACACACCTGCTAGTGCACCCATTCATACCTGTATTTTAGATGCTAGGATGCTTGTGTGCATGCATACGACAGCCTTTGTAGGTGTTATTTATTACTCACGAGTTGGCAACTCACCCCCGTTGTGCCACAGTCTTTTGCAGGTCCGCTCCGTCAGTTCAGTAGCGGCGGGCGCACTTGTTCTTTTGCCTCTTTTGCCTGGTCTCGAGATTTGCTCATAGGTGGGTTATGTTATTATTTTTGTACCACCTTGTATATTCTTTGTATCTAGTGTACTCCATCTACTGTATCTACCAGTATTGTTGTATATTGACTTAGAGATGAGACTGTGAGGTTTGTGGACTTTTATGCTGTATTTTGGGGTCGAGCTCACTTGAGTCGACATGCTGTTTTTCTTATGCTTCATTATGATTATTTTGCATGCTGTCGTTTTATATTGCGTGGGATTTGTGACCGCCTTGTGGCGAAGAGCTAGCTCCCGCTTGGGGATGCCCTTTTTTTTTGTTGGATTCATATTGATTTTGTTGTACCCATTTTGGGGGCCAGTATTTACAAAGGAGACTCTGCCGAAATTTTCGGAAAAATTGGTATTGTTTTTAAAAAGGGTTTTACATGACTTATTTGATAAACTCGCTTTCAATTGATAGGGTTTTCTTCACTCTTTTGCTTAATTGGTTTTGTTTTCTGGGCTTTGGCTTACTTATTTTACGGACGTCTTTAGACGTGTCGTAAACTTAAGTGCCAGTCACGTTCCGTACCCTGCGGGTCGTGACAAAGTTGGTATCAGAGCCATAGGTTTTACCTTTTTGAGTGTAGGATGACCCTTGGTAGATGGAGTAAGTGACTTAAGCAGGGTAACGTAGCGTGCGTATGTCCGCGGCATACTTACGATACGGTACTCCGCCTAAGTGACTTTAGGATATACTTGCTTGAAAAATTCCTTCTTCAATTCCGTGTATCCTATGATCCTATTGCACTATTCTTACTATCCGTTTTCCTGTAACAGCCACTATGCCGCCGAAGGCTACGAGGGCACAGAGGGCTGCCGCCAGAGACGAGATTCGAGCTGGCTCGTCCGAGACTAGGACTGAGCAGGGTGGTATGCCAACGCCGCAGGGACAGACCGATCCACCTTCCCCAGGCCGTATGGATAGGCTCGAGACCGGTATGGAGGAGTTGCGACAGATGATGGGAGGCATGCAGAAGCTACGCCATATGGTAGGATCCCTAGTTGCAGCCAGTCGTACACCGAGGCCGGATGACGTACCTACTACATCACAGACGACCATGATACCTGCTCCTACTACTACTACCGTGGCCATTCCGGTTCACTACAGGATTTCATGAGGCTGAGACCTCCAGTATTCACCGGCACCGAGGCAACGGAGGACCCACAGACGTTCCTTGACAGTTTAGCCAGGATCTGCCGTTCGCTGAGATGTTCGGATGATCGATGGGTAGAGCTTGCGAGTTTCCGACTAGAGGGTCTCGCGCAGACATGGTGGGAGTCAGTCTTGAGAGGTCGAGCTGCAGATCTACCGCCTATGACTTGGGTAGAGTTTACAGCGGTCTTTCTAGCCCGTTTCCTTCCAGAGAGCGTTCGTGACGCCAGAGCTCGCAGCTTCGAGGCCTTAGTCAAGACACCTGGGATGACGGTGTCTGAGTATGACATCCAGTTTACACAGTTATCCCGATATGCTCAGTATTTGGTGGATACCGAGGAGAAGATGGTGAAGAGGTTCGTACAGGGACTTGATGCCCAGCTATATCTTGCCATTGGCGCCCAGCACTACGACACTTATTCAGCTGCTATGGATACGGCATTGCGGATGGAGGCACGCATATCACGGACTTCGGTCGTTTCTGGGCCGAAGAGGATTCGCACCGATGTACCGTCTCAGAGGCAGCGCGCCAGATTCTTTCCGAGAGATAGGCCTGGCAGAGGATTTGGACGGGGACAGTTTATGGTTCTTATCCCCAGGGACAGCAGCCGTCGCCAGGGTATTTTGGGTGCGGGAGTTTGCACCATCTTGTCAGAGACTGTCCGGCGAGACGACAGGGAGCACCGACAGTTCCGCATGTGACCCTACCACCATCACCACCCCCTCCTCAGAGAGCCCTACTTCCTACCCAGGCGATGCTCCACGCCAGTTAGGTGCACCCAGAGGCCGTGGACGCGGCGGTCCTGTTCAGAGAGGACGAGGAGGCAGAGGCCGAGGTCGAGGTCAGCCCGCTATCGGTGGAGGACAGGCCCGAGTATTTGCTTTGACACCGCAGGATGCGTAGGCATCCAATGCCGTTGTGACAGGTACCTTGCCAGTTTGTTCTTTCGACGCACGGGTATTATTCGACCCAGGTTCCACACATTCGTACGTATCTACACACTTTGCACCGATGTTGGGCCGTGAGTCGTCGTCGTTAGATCATCCGCTTGTTGTTGTTACTCCGGTAGGCGAGTCGTTTGTCGCTTGGTTTGTATTTCGTTTGTGTTCCGTTCGTATCGGGGAGAGGGATTCATCAGTTGATTTGATTCTCCTCGATATGTTGGACTTTGATGTGCTTCTAGGCATGGATTGGCTAGCCACTTGTTATGCTTCGGTGGACTGCCGTGAGAAGGCAGTCAGATTTAGCTTTCCGGGAGAGCCGGTCCTTGTTATTCGGGGAGACCGCAGTGTCATCCTTCCCAGCCTAATTTCGTCTCTTCGCGCTGGTCAGCTCTTGCGGAAGGGATGTCAGGGATTCTTAGCGTTTGTTTGTGATACTCGAGCTGCAGAGGTTCCGTTGGACCGGGTCCCGGTAGTTTGTGAGTTCCCTGATGTTTTCCCGGATGAGCTACCTGGGCTACAGCCTGAGCGCGATGTTGAGTTCTGCATTGATTTGAATCCCGGTTTGGGGCCTATCTCTATACCGCCTTATCGGATGGCCCCGGCAGAGCTTCGAGAGCTGAAGGATCAGTTGCAGGATTTGTTAGATAAAGGGCTTATTCGACCTAGTGTTTCTCCATGGGGTGCTCCGGTCCTGTTTGTCAAGAAGAAGGATGGAAGTTTGCGCTTATGTATCGACTACCGCCAGCTGAACAAAGTTACCGTTCGGAACAGATATCCGTTGCCGCGCATTGATGATTTGTTCGACCAGCTTCAGGGTGCGGGGTATTTTTCGAGGATCGACTTGCGATCAGGATACCATCAGCTGCGAGTTCGACAGGAGGATATACCGAGGACAGCTTTCCGCACGCGCTACGGCCACTACGAGTTTTTGGTGATGTCGTTCGGACTCACCAACGCCCCAGCAGCATTCATGGATTTGATGAACCGTACATTCAGGCCGTATCTTGACTTGTTCATCATCGTGTTTATCGACGATATCTTGGTGTACTCCCGGAGCAGAGAGGAGCACGAGCAGCACTTGCGGATTACGTTACAGACTCTGAGGGAGCACCAGCTGTTCGCGAAGTTCTCCAAGTGTGCTTTCTGGTTGGACAGTGTCGGATTCTTGGGTCACGTGGTTACGAGAGACGGCATTTGTGTGGACCCGAAGAAGATTGAGGCTGTTCAGCAGTGGCCCCGACCTACATTGGTTACTGAGATCCGTAGTTTTCTAGGCTTGGCGGGCTACTACAGGCGTTTTGTTCAGGACTTCTCCCGTATAGCTGCACCGTTGACCAGTTTGACCCGGAAGGGAGTTCCTTTCGTCTGGACGGAGGAGTGCGAGCGCAGTTTTCAGCAGCTGCGGACATGTTTGACTACGGCGCCGGTATTATCTTTACCTTCGGGATCAGGCGGATTTGTGGTCTACTGTGATGCTTCGCGAGTGGGATTAGGATGCGTATTGATGCAGCATGGCCGGGTGATCGCTTATGCTTCTCGGCAGTTGAAGAAGCATGAACAGAACTACCCCACTCATGATTTGGAGATGGCTGCAGTGGTCTTTGCACTGAAGATTTGGCGACATTACCTGTACGGCGAGTCGTGTCAGATATTCACCGATCACAAGAGCTTAAAGTACATATTTCAGCAGCGAGACCTGAACCTCAGACAGCGTCGTTGGATGGAGTTGGTGAAAGACTACGACTGCGAGATCTTATATCACCCCGGCAAGGCAAATGTGGTGGCAGATGCGTTGAGTAGGAGGCCCGGGGGTAGTCTATCCTTTTTGTGCGCAGTGCAGAGGCAGTCGTCAGCAGATTGGCAGATGTTATGCGACAGCCGAGTTGAGTTCGAGTTCACTCAGACAGGGGGACAGCTCGCGCATGTTCGTGCACGCCCACAGTTGCTAGACCGTATATGTGAGGCACAGCGCAGTGACGACCGTTGCTCAGAGATCATGGCACAGATGGGACAGGGCAGATTTTCCGAGTTCGTGGTTGACGATCAGGGGATTTTACGATATGGATCTAGACTGTGCGTACCAGATGCTGATGGATTGCGGCGCGACATTCTTGAGGAGGCACACCGATCAGTGTATAGTGTCCACCTCGGTTCCACCAAGATGTACCATGATATGAGAGAGACCTACTGGTGGGACGGGATGAAGAGGGACATTGCGGAGTTCGTTTCGAGATGCCTGACTTGTCAGCAAGTCAAGGCCGAGCACCAGAGGGCCGCAGGAGAGCTACAGCCGTTACCCATTCCAGAGTGGAAATGGGAACAGATTTCGATGGACTTCGTTGTGGGTTTACCCAGGACCAGTCGAGGGTACGACTCCATCTGGGTGATCGTGGATAGATTGACGAAAGCGGCTCACTTCCTGCCAGTGAAGACGACTTTCAGCTTCGCTCAGTATGCTCAGCTCTATATTGACGAGATCGTGCGACTACATGGCGTACCGACTTGTATCGTGTCAGATCGAGGCACTCAGTTTACCAGCCGACTTTGGCAGAGACTTCAGGAGGCTTTGGGCACTCGTTTGAGCTTCAGCACAGCGTTTCATCCGCAGACCGACGGACTGTCAGAGCGGACCATTCAGACTCTCGAGGACATGCTCAGAGCGTGCGTTTTAGACTTTGGTGGTAGCTGGGATCGTCATTTACCTCTAGTGGAGTTCTCCTACAACAACAGCTTCCAGGATACTATTCAGATGGCACCTTTCGAGGCATTGTATGGGAGGAGATGCAGATCGCCCATTTGTTGGACAGAGCTCAGCGAGAGCAGCATTTTGGGGCCGCAGCTTGTTGAGGAGACGACAGCGAAGATACAGTTGATCCGAGACCGGATGAGAGCGGCTCAGAGCAGGCAGAAATCGTATGCGGACAGGCGCCGTCGCAGATTAGAGTTCGCAGTTGGCGATCATGTTTTTCTGAAAGTCTCTCCGATGAAGGGCGTGATGCGTTTTGGGCGAAAGGGGAAGCTTAGCCCTAGATTCGTAGGTCCCTTCGAGATCCTCGAGCGTGTCGGCGCAGTTGCATATCGTTTGGCTCTTCCTCCCAGCTTTCCCGATGTTCACCCCGTCTTCCATGTTTCGATGCTCCGCAAGTACCTTCACGACCCTTCGCATGCGATTCAGCACCCGACAGTCCAGCTAGAGCGCGACCTTTCTTTTGCAGAGCAGCCGGTGGCCATCCTGGATCGGCAGGTGAAGAAGTTGAGGTCGAAGATTATACCAACCGTCAAGGTCCTTTGGCGTAGCCCGAGCAGCGAGGAGGTTACCTGGGAGACCGAGGGCGAGATGAGGAAGAGATATCCCCATCTCTTTGAAGGTACGCGTAGCTATATTTTTAAATTCGGGGACCGAATTTCTTTAAGGGGGGAAGATTGTAGCGTCTTGAAAAGTCGTTTTGGTGTTTTCCTGAAATTCGGTGAAAATTCGGTATTTTTCCGAAAACCGTCTTTCTCGTTACTTTGCAGTTTAGGGCTAATTATACCTAAAATGGATAGGTAATTTCTTGTTTTTAGTAGCTAATGAGTTACTTATGAAATTCTGATCGTTTAAAAATTTTCCCTAATTTTTCAATTTTTTAATATTATTTTAAGCCGGTAGAAAATAAATTAATTTAGCGATAAATACAAATTTTTCCGGGCTAATTTTAATCTTTAAAATTATGATAATTAAAATCTAGTTGAAACATAAATTTTTAGTATTTTATTTTGATTTTTAACAAATTTTTATGATAGGAAACGAATTTATTGAATTTTAAGCTAAAACTTGCAATTTTTGACTTGTAGGGGGCCTTTTTGCATAAAATTTCTTTTGTAAAACCCCTCTCTCTCTTCCCTCAGCCCTAGGACAGCCCCACCTTGTGCAAGTCCAGAAATTTCTGGCCTCATTTCTTTGTTCTCTTTCTTGAGTTGAATTAGTGGTTTATTGATTTATTTTAAATATAGTTGATAAGGTATGGTGCATTGACTTTTGGAGACTTGACCATTGACTTTCCCACTCACCCACACCCCTCCCCCTCACCTCATACTGGCCGAAACCTGCACCCCCCTCTTCTTCATCTCTTTTCTTTTCATTTTCTCCAAATTTCTTCAAGAAAACACATCAAAATTTCAAATTAAAGCTTGCAAATTAAAACCCTCCTTCATCTTTCTTTTCCTTCACCTCCCGAGCTTGGATCTTAATGCTTGAGGCCATCATTTGGAGCAAAATTTATTCTTGCTAGATCTCAATTGAGGTATAATTTCCATCAAGTTACTTTCTTTTTTTGCTAAATTCCTTTAATTATATGGTATTAGTGTTAAAAGTTAGCTAATTTCTAATCTGGTTTTTTTTAAAAGAATAGTTTGTATTAAACTAGGGTTTTGAAGCCATGACAGTTAATTGAATTGTTTTGTAGTTAATCTAGTGGTTACTTAACTAATCTATATGGTTACCTTGATTAAGTGGCTTCCTATTAACCTATTCTATGTTAAACTTGTGTGAAATTGCTTTAGATTTGCTAAATTACCAAAATCTAGAAAGGGTTTATGTTTGGAAAATGGGTTGTGATGCATGTTTAATGAGTTCAATTAGGGTTTAGAAACCATTATTTAGTTGATTAAATCTAATTTGTTATCTAGTTGTTTTGCTAACCTAATCTAGAAGGTTAACTTGCTAATTGAGTTATAAATTAGTGTTAATTTAAGGTTTTCATGTAAAGTTTGGATTAGAATTGCTAGGTTATATAATTCAAGTAATGGTTGCTTATGGAAAATAGGTTTTTGAATCTTTACTAATGTGTTGTAATTATAGTGTTTGTAGATTGCTTGTTGTGTGATTGGATTGTGATAACCGTATCGCTAAGTTTCGATTTTTGCACCAAAATTGCTAGTTTGTGCTTACTAGGTCTTTACTAAAATTATTTGGTGAATTATTTGTGATACCTTGGGGATATGTTTAGCATCTCCTATGACGTTTAGGATGCGTGAGTGCGGATTTTTTGGGTAGTCGGGTTTTAGTTTTGCCGGGCGACTAAATCGGCGTTTTTGGCAGTTTTTGCGATTTTCGCGTGTGTTCCGCGCACTTTGTGCACGTTGTACCTAGCTAGCGAACTTTAGTAGTTTCGTTGGGGTTTTGCGTCGTTCTTGATATGTAACCTTATGTTTGGTATTGCTGTAAATTCCAGGTTCGGTCGCGGAGACGTCAGACGCGGCGCGAAAGGGGAAAGCGGTGATTGGACACAGCTAGCCCGGGGATTCCGGTGAGTAGATGTAATATCTACGGGGGAGTATCGTTGGATGGCGCAAGCCGCCCGATAGTTTTAGTAACTTACAAGACCCTTAGTGATGTTAGTAATTAGGGGTGAAATACTTATTTGACTATTTGCGGCATCCATGCATTATATTGACATACCTATACGAAACCATTTTATAGGACACCTGCACCATTGCCAGGGTTTTTATATGCAGCACGAGCACTATTCATGCTTACACACACACCGTGGTAATTGCCATGCCACCACACTAGATAACCTTTAAATTGAAACCTTTTACTAATTGATACTTTAACTTGTGCTATTGCCTTTAATTCCTTAAAATGAAACCGTAGGATTGCTATTCATGTGCATGTACTTCATCATATTAATTGTTCATGCTTAATCCATTAATCACACATCGCAACTTGATTATTGATACCATATGCATTCATTATCACTGATATATGCACTTATGAGGATTTCTTGAGATTTTATGATATTGCTGGATTTCGGGGGAAAGCCGCAAAATTTCTAAACTTATTATATTTTTAATATATGTAAATTGCGGTTTTCTAGTGATGTAAGTGTCGTCCATCATGAGTTTGCTGTGGTTTTGGAAATCCGTGTCGAGGAGTGGAGGAACCGGCACGGGTACATGGTGGGCCCGGTAAGGTACCCCGGGGCAAGAGGAATGTGGTGTTGACGTTGAGCCTGGCAGGGGACGGATTACATACCGGTGACTGTTTGGGACGGCGGATATCCAGAGGATACCGACCGTGGCCGCTAGATGATGAGATATTGATATTTGAGATGGGTCAGCCGAACGGCTGAGGCCAGAGATACATTTATGAGATTTGAGACAGCTTTTGGGTGTCGTTGCTGGACACCGGTTCTCGTCGATTCTTTGAGTATTATGATGGCATTCTAAAAGAGTTTCAAAAACAAAAAGAGATAAATGTTTCTTATTTATACCTATTGAGACCTCAGATATTCATGTTGCATACATATTCGTACACTGATGTTGTATACACACCTGCTAGTGCACCCATTCATACCTGTATTTTAGATGCTAGGATGCTTGTGTGCATGCATACGATAGCCTTTGTAGGTGTTATTTATTACTCACGAGTTGGCAACTCACCCCCGTTGTGCCACAGTCTTTTGCAGGTCCGCTCTGTCAGTTCAGTAGCGGCGGGCGCACTTGTTCTTTTGCCTCTTTTTCCTGGGCTCGAGATTTGCTCATAGGTGGGTTATGTTATTATTTTTGTACCACCTTGTATATTCTTTGTATCTAGTGTACTCCATCTACTGTATCTACCAGTATTGTTGTATATTGACTTAGAGATGAGACTGTGAGGTTTGTGGACTTTTATGCTGTATTTTGGGGTCGAGCTCACTTGAGTCGACATGCTGTTTTTCTTATGCTTCATTATGATTATTTTGCATGCTGTCGTTTTATATTGCGTGGGATTTGTGACCGCCTTGTGGCGAAGAGCTAGCTCCCGCTTGGGGATGCCCTTTTTTTTGTTGGATTCATATTGATTTTGTTGTACCCATTTTGGGGGCCAGTATTTACAAAGGAGACTCTGCCGAAATTTTCGGAAAAATTGGTATTGTTTTTAAAAAGGGTTTTACATGACTTATTTGATAAACTCGCTTTCAATTGATAGGGTTTTCTTCACTCTTTTGCTTAATTGGTTTTGTTTTCTGGGCTTTGGCTTACTTATTTTACGGACGTCTTTAGACGTTTCGTAAACTTAAGTGCCAGTCACGTTCCGTACCCTGCGGGTCGTGACAATTCACCCGCTACAATCCAACATATTCATATCCACATTCCAGCAACATTACAGATCACAGATTTGTATAACCCCCACTAATCGATATATAGTGATTAGTAGACGTTCAATACAAATATCACAATACAGAAAAACCCGTTAGCTAAAGTCTTTTAGAAGTTCGATCAAAAATACGGATTTTCGGGACCCCAAAAATAAATTTTTCGTTCTGGAAAATCTGGGTTGAAAATATATATTCCAAAAATCCCAAAATACCCCCAGAATAACACTGCACCAAAAATTGACCTCGGCCGAGTCAACTCGGCCGCGGATCCGCGGCGGGAGCGTGCTCCCGCCGCGTTTCCGCGGCGCTTTGACTCGATCGTTGGACCATTTTTGGTGGTTATTCACAGAAAAGCCTGAGCCGATTTTAGGTGTGAAAATAATCAACTTTTGAACAGTATAAAAATCGACAGAAACTCGAATTTTTGGGGTTTTGTTTTCGGGACTTTTTCTTTGATCGATCTTCTAGTTACTTGCTAACATGTTACATAGAGTTTAACTAGGCTCTGATACCACTGTAAGTCCATGCTACCTCTCCCGGTACTTTCGGGAATGCGGAATTTGGTAAAAAACGATTTTTACGGAGGTGGTAACATGGACCTATAACCCGGATCTTGGTTAAACATCTATCTAACAACCTAACTACGAGTTTCTAGCTACTCGGTTTGGGGGTTATACCTTGCTTGTCTTGAACTCCTTCGTCTTCAAGCTCCGATGGTGGTCCGGAATGGCTTCTTCCCGTCGTCTCCGTACGCCGAAGATAGATCCACCTGAAAGCTCCAACCTTTGGCTCCTTCTTCGTTCCTTGAAGAAACTAGTTCACTTGGTTTGCTAAACCTAGTGAACTAGAATGAGTAGAGAGAAGTTTGTGTGGGATTTTATCTATGGTTCTTGATTCTCAACTCATGAGACAAGAGAACCATAGAATCAAGAGAGGGAGAAAGAGGTTGAGGGTGAGAGCAAAAACAAGAGAGCTCAAGAACAAGAGAGAGAATGAGCAAGAAAGAATGAGGCTCTCTTTTGTCTTTCACCCTCTCATAATCCAAAGTCATGATAACTCATCATATTAAAAAAAAGTCTTATGTGATGGTTGAAGCAACCATAACCATATCATTTCATGCACTCATTTTACACAAATGAGCAAGCAAGTAAAAGTCCTTGCCATGAAATGATGGCTATGGTTATCATGATGGTCAACTAGTCAATCCTAGTCAACCGGTCAACAAAGTCAACAAGTCAACAAAAGTCAACAAGTCAACAAAGTCAACAAAAGTCAACAACCATGTCACCATAATACTTAATTAATATAATAGTTAATCACATATCATATTCTCATTAGGGTTGAGCAAAAAGTCAAATAGTCAACGGTCAACTGTCAACAACCCTAATGAGAATCCGCTGCCTCCGCCTCCCTGTCAACTGTGCATACACACCCGCATCCGCGTTCCGAGGAACACGAATGCACACTGGATAAATCCAATCCCAAAAGGTACACTAGGATCTGGCTTAAACCAAAGCCCGCTAGTGTAAACTGTCCGGACACTGTACGTGCACAAGTGCACGGATGTGACCGAACCCTGTCGCAAAACCATGCGACCTGTCGCAATACCATGCGACCTCTACTCTTTTGCCTAAAGGCGAAAAGCTTTCTGTGTGGGACTCTAAAGACTCGACACTACGCTGGCAGTGGGTTTAACCACAGACCGCAAGCGGCACTAGCTGTGCGTAACGGTCCCCAGGTAATGCCGACAAGAAGACCGACGAGGCGAAACCCATCTGAACTCCTACTGAGCCTGAGTGTGACATTCTCCGTACAGTCCGGTCTGTTCGTCTGATACATCGCATGGCGGGCCTAGGGGCGGTAAACGTCAGTCCCCCAATAGCGGTACAAGTCGTGCTGGAGCGAAGCCCAAAACACCCTGAGATAACACTGGAAACCTACCAGTATATCTCGTTTGCCCTGGCCAGGGACTACTCGTGTAATGGCTCTCCTAGACACAGCGCGATGTCAACCCCCAATACCGGGAGAGACGAATCCTGTCTAACCGTCACTGCCTCCAAGTGCTTCGGGACTGCACCCAACCACTACCTGTTTGCACGACTCCTTTGAGCCGTGGTAGGGTAGTGATCAAAGTACAGTGGGAACACACTCGAGGCGAAGTGACAGTGTCAAGTCAGCGGACTAAGCTGTACTCATGTCACCTGGGAACTGATAACTGACGATAGGCATAATACCAACTAGTCAGTTCCCGACGAGTCCTGTCCAGTGTACCCGTAACCTAACGAGCACCCGCATACTATCTCAAGTACGACGTACTGACGGCTGTGGGATAGACCGTCTCCCACACTGGGATGAGAAGCGCATGCGCTGGTCTACTCCGGAGTATCGATGCCCTGTCTCGATAGTCCTGCGACCAGGGACCTGCATAAGGATGTGCTTATAGATTACCCAGCCCCACTAGTGTGACGGCCATCACATCGCTGGTAATCAAGCAAAGATCCTAAGGGCTCCACTAATGTGTATAGGCGATATACAAAAATAAACACATGTACACATTGAAGTAGAAACAAACCAAGTAGCATACTACTATTTTGAGCAAGATTGTATATACAAGGTGAATATCCCAAGCTTCCATTAAGTAATATACAAACTAGTATGATACAGTAATGGCCTATAGGGAATATACACTAACAATATCAACACGACTTTTCAAGCTACTGGGGTCTGACGTTTACCACCCCTAGGCGAGATATGCGACATATCAGACGACGAGACCGGACTGTACGGGAGTGTTACTGATTGGATTCACAGGAGAATGTACAGGCTTTCTTGTTGATCTTCTGAGCGCTCAATACCTGGGTGGTTGTTACGTTTAGCTGACCGCTTGCAGCTTGTGAGTATTTGATCTGATCATCACCTGCTGCCGGCGTATTGACGATTCTTTAGAGTACTACACAGAGGTTTCTTGGTTCTGGCAAAACGGAGTAGGAGCACATATGTGATATGTGCGGGACCGAGGATAATGCGATATGAGATACCATATTATATTCTCGCGATATTTGATTTCAGCCGGATCATCTGATCAAGTGTTGATTCGATGAATCGGTAAATGATATATTAGTCGGTTATATGCGAATTAGCCGGATTGCCGGATCAAGTGTTGATTCGATAGTTTAATGTATAATAATATATATGATATATTAAATTACATTAACTAATATTAGCTCACTAAAAGATTCTTTTCTCACTCGGGTAATACAATGATATATATGCGGTATATGTTAATTGTACTATTTTATTTTGTTACAATAAATATTATATATGTGATATATAATATTGTAATATGATATGATAACTAATGCAACATGTTTAGTGGAGATTAAACAAGGTTAGGGTTTGATTTGGGTTAGTGCATTCATGAACATTCTAGAAGGTTTCTTTTTGTTTTGAGTTATGATATTTTCAAGTGACTCTTTCTTAATCCAACCCAAACCCTTACCCTTGGTTAAGTCTCTACAAGGGTTAGCCTAGTCATGGTTAACCATGGTTGCATTATTAATAATTATCTACTTTTCATTATTCATCACAAATGAATTATCATCTTCTTCCTTCTTCTTTTTCCATTGAAAAGCTTTCTAGCTTTTTGCCAAGTGATGAAAATGAGTGAGAAATAGAAAATAAATGAGAACAAAAATCCTAATTCATCATCCTCATCTATTCTTGCCCTTTAGATGAGGGTGTTCACTTCATTTAGTGAGTGAGATCTTGTGTTAATGAAACTTCAAGGTAGATCATCTTTGTTATCGAAGATCGGAAGCAAGCTTGCATCTTTCTCTTCGTGGAGCCTCTCGAGAGTCCGGAACACGATGATCGCAGCGAAGGGACTTCAACACGGAGCTTTAGAAGTGAAGGACCGGATCTACAAAGGTTGTAATCCCTCTCACTTAGTGTTAAAATGTTTAACCTGCTTGTTTTCGCCTATCTAGTTTAAAGATCCGGCTTTGGGTTGTTCGGCACGGCTAAATTTTAAATCGGGCATGGTTGATGCCTCGTAGACCCTTGTGCGTGTGCCTAGCAACCCTACAGGGGTTGTTCTAATTAGAAGATATAGGAGACATAGACCAAAAACCAACCAATTCCATCACATTGTGGCCGCAATTTGCGACCACGAGGAATAAATTTGCGGCCAGCTAAAGAGGGGAGGGGCTCGGGTTTCTATGGTAGGTTCCTATGAGTCTGCACGTCTCTCTGTAATGGCAACTTATTTTATAGGTCTCTCGGGTCACAGCAGATCACTAATTTTCACCACAAATTCTACAATTTCCGATATCGGCAGATTTCAAAGTTCGCATTTTGGGGTTTGGTCTCTGGTCCATGTCAAGAATCGATCTCAAGGGTCTTGTACACACTCACTACAGACCACAAGCCGACAAAATCACCCAAACCCTCTCTAGGAATTTTCTAACATCACCATTTCATACTTAAAAAACTTCTAAACTAAACTAGAATATAAAGAACTAAAAACTAAACTAAATGGATGAAGATATACCTCATTTGGGCAACTCAAGAAAAACCCTAAAAGTCCAAAGTCATCAAAATCCAACTTTATTTGGTCTAATGTGTTGAGGGTGAGGTAGGGATTAACCTTTGTAAAGGGAGTATAGGATTTTGATGATGGAATTGAGATGGGTCATGGGGGTAGAGGAGATGGAGGAGGAGTTGAAGGAGAAGAAGAAGAAAACAAAAGGGAAGGGGAAATGAGGCAGCCCCCACTCTTTCAATTATTTAATCTATTACCCTTTTCTCTTTCTTTTCTTTTTAACACCAAATCACATAATACCGTAAAAACAACACAAGGAAACAACATATAACCAAAATGTAACATGACATGGTGCACTAGCCATGAAAAACTGTAGAAACACGGATTTTGGCTTTATAGTGATTAGCAGTGCACTAATTGAGTTTAATTTTAAATTTCCATAAAATAAATTATATATTGCCAAATCGATAAATATATTTTTAAATGAATAAATCATTTTAATCTCCAATTATTTCACAATTATTGGTATATATTTATACCATTTTACGAAAACCCCAATTTCGGAAATCGGGTAGTTTTCGTGAAATATATTATTTTAATATTAAATTCCAAAAATAATATTTTATATTTTCTGAAATGTTACACTGTTGGATATAGTGCTCTCAAAGTCAATTATTGGATCGCAGGTACGTGATTGCAATGATTGAGGAGGACCTATACCGGTAGGACAGTCTTACTCGAGATGATAGTATGCTATCTGGTTTGCCTTTATCAGTCGTGTATAGGTCCAAGTGACTGATCACGATTACACTTTGATAGAGCCCTTAGGATCTTGCTTGACTACCAACAGTATGCGGACGATCATATAAGTGAGAGTTGGGTGGTCTATAAGCATTTCCTTAATAGTGGTCCCTAGTCGTGGGAGTTTCGAGACAGGGCATCGATACTCCGGAGTAGACTAGTGTATACAGTCGAGACCCCGACGAGGGGCGGTGGCCGGTCTCACAAGCCACTGGTGTCATTTGGATCACCTAAGATGTATACAGGTGCTCATTGGGTTATGAGTACACCGGACAGGACTCACCGGGAACCTGCTAGTTGGTATTATACATATCGTCAGATAGCAGTTCCCTGGTGACATGTGTACAGGTTAGCTCATCGACCTGAGGTCGTCATTTGTCTCGTATGAGTTCCCACTGTGCTTTGATTTCTACCCTAGCACGGCTCAAAGGAGTCATGCAAACAGGTAGTTTTTGGGTACAGTCCCGAGCCACATGGAGACACGTGAGAGGATCGGCAGGGGATTCGTCTCTCCCGGTATTGGGGGTGGAGGTCGCACTGTGTCTAGGAAAGCCATTACACCAAGTCCTTGGCCAAGGCAGGTGAGATTTACTGGTAGGTACTCCTGTAGCATCTCAGGGTGTTCAGGGCTTGTCTCCGACACGACTTATACAGCTATTGGGGGTCTGACGTTACTAGCCCCCTAGACCGGATATGCGATATTTATAGACGAACGGACCGGACTGTATATTCATTGTCACTGTTAGGCTCAGTAAGGTTTCTGGTTGAGTTCGCTCATCGGCCTCCCTTGAGGTCAGTCCATGGGCAGCCGTTACGCATAGCTAGTGCCGCTGACGGCTTATGGTTAAACCCACTACTAGGGTATTGACGAGTCATTAGAATCCCCGACAGATAGTTTCCCAAGTTCGTGCGAAACGTTGTAGAGGCCGTATGGTTTTATGGCAGGGTTCGGAAAATGCACGTGCGTTTACACACGTGTCATATTTCGGGCAGATAATACTGCTGGGCTTTGGTTTAAGCCGAATCCATGTATTATACAGAGTAGATATAATATCTTTGTCTCAGTTGTATTTATATTCGGTCGTAATACAAATGCGGGTATATTTATACAGTTACGGGGTTATCCTGAAATTCGTTTCGGGATCACTTTTGGAAGTTGCCAGTTTTCAGTTTTCTATCACCCGTATTTAACATTCGGTTAAATGCGGATTTATCTTTCCGCCACTCGGGTGAGTCATGAGGGTGAGTCTTGCTTCTAGTAGCTTCTTGAATTGGTGACTTGGTTCATGAACCTTTGTTTGCATTAATTGAATGGATGACTAGGTTTAGTGAGTCATTCATTTCATTAATGTGTTTTGTTTTGCCATGGATATTTTCTTCTTGATCTTTTCCTTTATGGTCACCATTCTTGCTCCTACAATCATCCCCCCCACCTCTTTATATGGCCGGCCCATTCTTGGAGAGAGATCATGGTTGTTGTTTTAAAAAGATGATAGTTTTTGGTGTATGGAAATTTCATATCTCATTTCATTCCATCACCCGACAAAAAATGGAAACTTCATTAACCGTTCGTCCATGGCTTTGGACGAAGCGAGACAAAGTCTTCTACTCATTCTCTACATCATTCTTGGTCGTCTCTTTTATCAAACTTGACGACCGAATTGCCTCGAGTCAGAGGCGGGAGCCCGTTTAAAGATCCGATGACGTGGTGCCACCTGGACGAGGAGATCAGAGATCGACGAGATCGGAGTAGCCGCAACGGAGCGTGGGATGATGGTTAAAGAACGAAGGACTCGGATCGTTCGGTATAACCTTTCTTCCCTCTTTGTAGATTGTTAGTTTAGCGCAAATGGCAGATCCGGGTTATAGTATGCGATAGCGCCAGTTTTTAAAGTTTTTGTTCCGCATTTTGGCGTCTGAAAGACGGCCGGGGCGCTACCGTAGACTTACATGGTATCAGAGCCACGCCATTAAGCTTTACTAACTTGTGCTAACGCGTTTAAAAGATCGATCGATCGGATTTTCGAAAATCGCAATTTCTAGTGTTAAAGTTTCTGTTAATTTTAAATCTGGTCTAAAAATTATTTTGACCATACCAGAAAATCATGCAGGCTTTTTAAAGAACACAGAAGAAATTCGACCCACTGATCCGACCGTACGGCCGCGGAACCGCCGCCAAAGCCATGCTTTGGCCGCGGAACCGCGGCCGTCTAGGTGAATCAGTGGGCCATATTTCTTCTGTGGATTCTACTTAGGAAATTGTGGTTTCTGGAACTGTTCATTTGGGCCCAGTGGTTTTTATTGTACAGCAGATTTGCGTGGGGCCCACTTCGGGATATTTAGTCGATCGAAATTTAAACGTGTCAGTTTACAGTGCTTACATTATATTTCCGACCGTGAATGTCATTTGA
Organism: Agapanthus africanus; assembly: GCA_030015575.1. Classification (NCBI taxonomy): domain Eukaryota; kingdom Viridiplantae; phylum Streptophyta; class Magnoliopsida; order Asparagales; family Amaryllidaceae; genus Agapanthus; species Agapanthus africanus. The sequence continues at coordinate 417,067,425 of CM057342.1, forward strand.
TCGGTAAACCGCGTCTGATTGCTATAGTTCTTTTAGACGGGTTAGCGAACGTGACATTCGCGTTGATGTTCTGTGTTGTGCTGTGATGTTGCGGATTTGTCGTGGTGGATAGCAGTGTGCAATGGTAGTGCAGTTTGGATTTATTTGTACATTTGATATTGCGGGGCGAGCGTCCAACATGTGGACTGTCGTCACTGCCTGTTGTATAATATTCTTTTGGGACACGACCAGGTCGAGGTCAATGTACCCGTTGTATATATTTTTCATTTCTGTACTAGGTTTTACCCTGCGGCGGAGTGCACGGATAGCCGGGTTCTGGGGGGCAACGGGTCCGCATCTCATGGCTTTGAGAGGCAGAGGGGCCTCACTCTAGAATTGGCAGACTATTCACCGCACTCGTAGGGGGTACAGGTTGACCTAAGGAGGGGTGCTCAAGCTACCGGATTCTGTGAAATGCTGGGTGGTCCATTCACTATGCTGTAGGGGGCTGCCTCGCTTCAGGTTTTGGCGGGTAACTTGCCGCACCCGTAGGGGTCTAGGTTTCATTGCACAGGCTATCCACACGACAGGGGAACGTCGGTTTTCAGCAGCGGCTCTGTGAAACTCGGGGATCCCAGATTATCTGTATTGTTCTGTGATGCTTATTACTTTTCTGTAATGTTGCATATTATCACGCCTGGAGCGATTATTGTATATTGGTATATATACTATTAGATGTTGTATATGTTTTACACCCGCGCTAATTCAGTCCCCGCTCTATCGTTAGTTAAGTAACCTAACGGGTGATGACGGGACCCAGTGACGAATGCGGATGGCATATACGTACATTTTATTTTCATTCTTTTCTGGTGTGATTATTGATGGGACTGCGTTGATTCTGATCAATGCAAAGTAAAACAAAACTGTTTGGATGTTGTTGGAACAATTTAAAAAGTGTTATTACAAAGACGTTTCCTTTTGTTTTGCATAGCGGTATTCAGTGGAATATCCTGCACCTCATTCGACGGGGCAAGGGCCGATATCCCTTCACCGGGAAAGACCCCTTGGGCAAAAGTTTGCGTCAGGGTAATAACTTCACTATAGTCGATTACAAGTTGCTTTGCATCGCGGTATTCAGTGGAATATCCTGCACCTCATTCCACGAGGAAAGAGCCGAGATCCCTTCACCGGGAGTGACCTCTTTAGCAAAGGTTTTCGCCACTATACTTTTATAAAAAGCTATCAGGTTCCTTCAACGAGATCAAGTTCATTACGTTAAAGGTTTTTCGCCAAAAACCAGCCGTAGCCCTCCGTTGTTTCTTATGGATGGTCAGTAGTATTCAAGCTATGTTTGTTGGCCTTCGTCAAGGCATAGTGTTTGGTAGCTGCTGGGGTATTCATTTGTTGCATAGATAGATGAGTTGGTTTGGGACAGTCGTATTACCTTGTTGTCCTTCGTCAAGGGTATGTACGGGTGGGTTCAAATTAACAAGATAATGACGGGCAGAACTTGACATGTGACTTATGATTTGTTGGCCTTCGTCAAGGTCATAAGAACATGGGGTAAAAATCAAATCGGGAGTTCCTAAAGAAACTAAAACTTGCCAGGCTTGCGCATACCTTCTGGAGTGTGATAACGTGAGTGGATTCCGTCACGTTATCATGCGATCAGAGTTGGATCCCGATTCCCACTGATGAGTTGGTTTACTCTTGGGTGATCCCGATTGATTCTTCTTTCAGGTTTGGGGGAGAATTTGACAGTACAGTGGGAGCTTTCCGGATTAGATAAAGTGATAACCATTCTGATCTAGGTTAGAGTGCACGTAGAGTGTTTCTTTTCTCTCTCTCTTCGGCAGCGACCTTTGACCGACCCTAAACTATGACTCAGGGACCAAGTTGACCGAACCTTCTTAAAATACTGGCTTTTGGATTGTCTGAGTTGCATAAGTCATTGCCACTCCTTCTTTTACCCTTTGCATTTCTCAGAACACCCGTATTACTACGGACATCCACTTCCATTGGATAGATCCATCGTATGGTTATATACGAACTCGAAGAAACTTCTTCGAGGATGGATCAAGGTTCAGGAGAAATAGAATTGGTTTATTCGGTTGTATTTTATTATCACCTTCTCTCAGGTTGGAAGGGCTCCTTGGTTTAGGAGAGTACACCTATTACGCTTATTGGATAGTCTTCTTCCAAACCATAGGCAGGTGCCGAACGGTAGGGAATGAAGAAAACCAATTAGCCTAAGTAGGGTGTACAGAAGGTAATATGTAAAGACAAAATAAAGGGATTAGAAAGAGGGCAAAGTAAGTTGCGACTGTTATCATTCACGACCAAACCGCGTACTTCAACGCCACTCCTATTTCACTTTTAAAAGAATAAGGTATTATTCAGTTGACTTTTATCATCACCTTCTCTCAGGTTACGAGTACTCCTTGGTTTAGGAGGGTACACCTATTATGCTTACTGGATAGTCTTCTTCCAAACCATAGGCTGGTGCCGAACGGTAGGGAAGGAAGAATACCATTTAGCCTAACGATGGTGTACAGAAGGTAATGACTAAAGACAAATAAAGGAATTTGGAGAGATGGCAAAGAAATATACGGTTAAAGTCATGAATTGGATTATGGAAGAGGCATTACTATGAATACCAGGATACCGCTACGAAACATTTTCATGTTTCAGTGCTTTGTTAAAGGAAAACTGTTTTCCCGATTAGATACTTACTCCAGGGTGTGTATTCACCAGGTTTCATTCTCATATCTGTATGGTTTTACAGATGATGAGTGGGAGAAGTTATTGGGAATTAGGTGATCATCCTCATTATATCGGAATTCGTTGTGATTGGTGATATTTGAGGAAATCGTCTGGGTACAGTTTTCAACCTACGACGCACAGGTTTTGAGTTATTCAACTCAGCGGACTTATACAGAGTATTGTATGTTGTCCAGCGTCCATCAGGACAAAGGGGTAGGTCCTCGTACTATGTTCTGTTTATTTATGACTTCTCTAGTTTTTAGACAAGTGTTTCGTATAAATACAAGGTCTAAGTTTTGAGAAGTTGTGGGTATAAGAATAAAGTAGAGAACCAGATGTCGCAAGTATCGGGATTCTTCAAAGAGATCGAAGATGTAGATACTTGTGATTGGTATTCAGTTGATAGTAATGGGTTTTTGAGAAACTTTTTTCTCTTTTGGGTTACTCATAATTGGATGGATTCCTAAGTTGAGTAATGCTGATTAGCCTCTCTCCATTAAAGTTGATATGCACTGGAGACAGCTGAATGATTAGAATTTAGTTCCAATTAAATAAGTGCCAAAGTTTCTATATTGGATATAGAATTATCTTAACGTTGTTAAGGTACGGGGAGTTGTCCGGCTTATGCTTAAAATCAGACTCTGGATAACTCAGGGCACGTTTCTGTAATGGCAGTTTGTGGGTTGGCCCAGGCTAAGACGAGGGTTGACTTTCTACCATCTGGAAGATCAAAAGTGATATTGTTCTTGACTCGCCACAGTTTTACTAAAATGGATTTTTTCAGAAAACAGTAGTGGGAGTATGGTAGAACTGGAAGTGATTCCAGAACTGCAAACGATTACGGAAAATTTAATAAGACCTAAAGATTCAATCAGGTTTGACATTCCATTAGCCACTCCGCAGATTTGGTGGGTAACCTCAGACACCCGAGAAGTACTCCGGTAGCCTCAAGGACGATGACAGGGAGGTTCTTATCTAACCAGACTTGACACTACTGTTGTTCCAGGCTATGAGACCCAGTAGGAGGGTTGTTGTAGTCAGTGAGAGTGGCAGAAGCATAGTGGGCAAGTAGCTTATGTCTATTTATAGACTAGAGCAGTTATAGCGGAGACTGATCATCTAATTTTGATGTGACAATCATGGGTTTGACTTCATCAGAGTAGGGGATGGATCTGTTAAGAAGGTAGTAGGGTGTGATGTCCTGGTATTTGGATGACATACACAGAGTAGGAAGTAAAATTCCTATACTACGATCGGTTGTACTGTGGTCGTCACACAGTTGTTTCTCCAGACAGGATATGGATATAATATTTGACATTCTGGTTTCTAGATCTATGATTTTAGATCTGGATTTGGGTAGTTTCCCAATGTGGGTACTTTGACTTTATTCTAATGGTTTTTAGAATAGATGACTCCTGGCATGGTGGTGTACCTGCCGGTGATGGAGTCACCCTCTCTAAAGGTATCTTACAGACTAAAGGTAAGAGGGAAGTGCATGATTGGCATATCACTTGCTTAGGCAATTGAGTCAATCATGAGATGTCAAGTACCACACCAAATGTTGTTTTTGCACTAGATGCAATAAGTTTGTATTAATCCAATTCTGGAGAAACATAAGGAAGCAGTTTTAGAACATAAGTGCATGTTCTACGGAGTAGATGACGGCAGCCTCCTTCGGGAGACGGTTATCATTCCAAGATTCAAAGGTGACATGGATGACAGAGTGATTGTCAGAGTTATAGTTTTCCCTCTGACGAAGAGGGACAGTATTATGGACAGGTGGTCCAAGAGGATACTATGGGAGGCATGCTGCAGGATACTGATTAGGTTTAGTTATTGATACAGTCTAAGAAGTTTGGATTTGGAGTTCATTTATGAACTAGGTCCCATCAGATATCCAGACATATTCTAAGATAGGTATTACTCAATTCGAAAGATGGCTTTCTCCGCGAACATGAGATTAAGAGAGACATAGAAAGAAACTTCAGGGCGGATCCACTCACTGAGGCTATTTCTCGAACACAATAGTTTTACAAACGGGCGTTGTGAAACTGATTAGTAGGGGAGTTGGGTGTTGGTTTCACACGGGCTGTGAGTACGCGACATCGCAATAATTAGCCTTAAGTGCAAGTGGGAGATTGTTGGATATAGTGCCCTCAATGTCAATTATTGGATCGCAGGTACGTGATTGTAATGATTGAGGAGGACCTATACCGGTAGGACAGTCTTACTCGAGATGATAGAATGCTATCTGGTCTGCCTTTATCAGTCATGTATAGGTTCAGGTGACTGATCACGATTACACTTTGATAGAGCCCTTAGGATCTTGCTTGACTACCAACAGTATGAGGGCGATCATATAAGTGAGAGTTGGGTGGTCTATAAGCATTTCCTTAATAGTGGTCCCTAGTCGTGGGAGTTTCGAGACAGGGCATCGATACTCCGGAGTAGACTAGTGTATACAGTCGAGACCCCGACGAGGGGCGGTGGCCGGTCTCACAAGCTACTGGGGTCAGTTGGATCACCTAAGATGTATACAGGTGCTCATTGGGTTATGAGTACACCAGACAGGACTCGCCGGGAACCTGCTAGTTGGTATTATACATATCGTCAGATAGCAGTTCCCTGGTGACATGTGTACAGGTTAGTTCATCGACCTGAGGTCGTCATTTGTCTCGTGTGAGTTCCCACTGTGCTTTGATTTCTACCCTACTACGGCTCAAAGGAGTCGTGCAAACAGGTAGTTTTTGGGTACAGTCCCGAGCCACATGGAGGCACGTGAGCGGATCGGCAGGAGATTCGTCTCTCTTGGTATTGGGGGTGGAGGTCAGACTGTGTCTAGGAAAGCCATTACACTAAGTCCTTGGCCAAGACAGGTGAGATTTACTGGTAGGTACTCCAGTAGCATCTCTTGGTGTTCAGGGCTTGTCTCCGACACGACTTATACAGCTATTGGGGGTCTGACGTTACTAGCCCCCTAGGCCGGATATGCGATACTCATAGACGAACGGACCGGACTGTATATACATTGTCACTGTTAGGCTCAGTAGGGTTTCTGGATGAGTTCGCTCATCGGCCTCCCTTGAGGTCAGTCCATGGGCAGCCGTTCCGCATAGCTAGTGCCGCTGACGGCTTGTGGTTAAACCCACTGCCAGGGTACTGAAGAGTCATTAGAATCCTTCACAGATAGTTTCCCAAGTTCGGGCGAAACGTTGTAGAGGCCGTATGGTTTTATGGCAGGGTTCGGAAAATGCACGTGCGTTTACGCACGTGTCATATTTCGGGCAGATAATACTGGTGGGCTTTGGTTTAAGACGGATCCATGTATTATACAGAGTAGATATAATATCTTTGTCTCAGTTGCATTTATATTCGGTCGTAATACAAATGCGGGTATATTTATACAGTTACGGGGTTATCCTGAAATTCGTTTCGGGATCACTTTTGGAAGTTGCCAGTTTCCAGTTTTCTAGCACCCGTATTTAACATTCGGTTAAATGCGGATTTATCTTTCCTCCACTCGGGTGAGTCATGAGGGTGAGTCGTGCTTCTAGAAGCTTCTAGAATTGGTGACTTGGTTCATGAACCTTTGTTCGCATTAATTGAATGGATGACTAGGTTTAGTGAGTCATTCATTTCATTAATGTGTTTTGTTTTGCCATGGATATTTTCTTTTTGATCATTTCCTTTATGGTCACCATTCCTGCTCCTACTATCACCCCCCCACCTCTTTATATGGCCGGCCCATTCTTGGAGACAGATCATGGTTGTTGTTTTAAAATGATGATAGTTTTTGGTGTATGGAAATTTCATATCTCATTTCATTCCATCACCCGACTAAAAATGGCAACTTCATTAATCGTTCGTCAATGGCTTTGGACGAAGTGAGACAAAGTCTTCTACTCACTCTCTACATCATTCTTGGTCATCTCTTTTAGCAAACTTGACGACCGAGTTGCCTCGAGTCAGAGGCGGGAACCCGTTTAAAGATCTGATGACCTCGTGCCACCTGGACGAGGAGATCGGAGATCGATGAGATCGGAGCAGCCGCAACGGAGCGTGGGATGATGGTTAAAGAACGAAGGACTCGGATCGTTCGGTATAACCTTTCTTCCCTCTTTGTAGATTGTTATTTTAGCGTAAATGGCAGATCCGGGTTATAGTATGCGATGGCGCCAGTTTTAAAAGTTTTTTTCAGCATTTTGGAGTCTGAAAGACGGCCGGGACGCTACAGAAGACTTACATACACGTATAGCACCCACACAAATTATGAATGGAAACAGATATATATAGAATACAGTCGGAGAAAACTATATTAGAAAACTATAGATATGGTTAAAAAGATAGTTAGAGGTGATATGAATGATTGAATATATATATCGAGATATGTGATGAAAGCTATAGGGACATAACTCTTCTACATGATATGATAGATATGATGTCTCGAATTGATATATATAAGGATAGGAAAAGTGAATGTGAATCATGATGTATAGATTTGTTGTTGCACGAGTTTAAGCATGAGATTTAGAGTAGCATGACATGAGATTCATAAGATAGAATGTATATGTAAAATGACTTGATGTGAGAGATTGATGCGATGAAAAGAGTATACGATGAGATATGATGACTTGGTTGATATGTCATTATACAGATGCGAGTCGACATAAGATAATTGATACCTTTGTCGGTCCCCTGATATGAGATTGATACGGATGTGACCTGGGATATATCTATATATATATATGGATAATGATGTGAATAATGAGTGATATGCCGTACGAGACTTAGATCCGCACCTTCATTGTTGTATAGGTTGTTAAAATCCCTAATTGTTTAATGCCGTCGTACGATGGATTACCGTACGCGATGAGTTTTACCTGTTGATTGGCCCATACCCTTGATTAAAGGATGACATACGATAGATTATACCGTACGTGATGTTGTGAGGCTGGATGCCGTTTGATAGATTCACCGACTCGGATATATCGTAGATACGTATACCTTTTAGCATTTCGCTTATGATGCACCTTATGCTACGTTCATGTCATTCTCATTGCATTACATATACCTGTGGTAGTACACCTACACCATTATCGATGATGCGAATGTTACACATACACAGATTGGTCGGCTCACACACTTTATCATCGATAATTGCTATGTCACTTACACAGTACTACTCTTGATTGTTCAGTATTGTCACATCATTATGCTATGTTGCATGATATACTTGCTATGCTCACATCATTATGCTATGTTGCATGACATACCTTACTATAGCTACACATATACCTAGATGGTATTGTATCATTATTGACATGTATATGCACATACCTTGCTATACCTACATATACATCATGCATACATACTTACATGTATACACCCATACCTTGCTATAGCTACATATGCACCTTATATGATGTTGCATTTGATTTCGAAGGAATTAGGAACCGCATGATATATTTTAAAAAACTGGATTCATTTAAAAGAGCGGTTTTCCCTTAATATGCTCATATTACTGCTTTATGTTGTCATATTTCATGGATTTACGCATTGAGAAACGGATTTTATGTGATTTATAGATTTGAGAACTGTGGGGATATTTCAAGAAAGTATGCATTGTTTTGAAAACCCGGTTTCTCTTGATATGATATTTCGGTGCATCCACCAGGTGTTTTCTCGGTTCAGAGATTGGCATGTGAAACTCGATTCGAGGAGCGGAAGGCACCGTCTGCGGGTACATGGTGGACCCGGTGAGTGTCACGTCCCGAAATTACGGAACAAGACCGGCACTTAAACTACGAACTTCTCGAGGCGTACGTAATCTAAGTAAACCGAAACCCCAGAAATCCAAACCAAGAAAAGTAGTAGAGTGAAGGAAAACCAATTCAAATCAAGTGTTTTTAATAGCATAAGCCGAATTATGCGATTTAAAAAAAATCAAATATTTACTGAAAATTTCGGCAGAGTCTCCTTTGTAAATGCTGGCCCCCAAACGGGATACAACATGAATAGTATACGAAATCAATAAAAGGCATCCCCAAGCGGGAGCTAGCTCTTCGTCAATTGACGGTCACAACCACACAAGCAATGTAATATACAACGCCAACGGCGAGGATCAAAACTCAAAACCACAAAAATAAAACGCGCGACTCTAAGGTCGAAAGAATAACATCACTGGTCTCTATCTCTGAAATAAATACATGTTTGGTTGATGGAACTTCTAGATACAACAGAATAATGATATACAAGATATAATGATAGGTGCGATACAAATAAACCCACCTACTAGCAAGTCACCCGGAAATGGAAAGAGTGCCAGCAAGCCGTAATAAAACCTGTACGGCGAAACCTGTAAGAACTATGGCACAACGGGGGTGAGTTGCCAACTCGTGAGTAGAAAAACATCTACGCACAGAAATCGCATAAATAACGCAATCATAGGTCAATGATCATAATATATCCTCAAATATGTATATAACATGCAGCCTATAACAATGGCTAGGGTAAATGTCTAACCGGAGTGTAATCTCATGTGCCTGTGTCAGTGCCTCAGGTAGCAATATATTATATGAATGAGGTATGAATGCATGAAAACAGAATACATGTAAATGAAGAAACTGTTTTCATAATTTAGTGAGGTTTCCTTGTATTTTTAAAATGAGGTATCATAATGAAATCAGCATAAAACAGTGCCTAGCATCGGCACAAAACGTAATCCCAAAATCTCGATATCTCTGTATCACAGTCTCTGTACCTCAATATCTCGAAATCCCAATGTCTCAATCACAATATCTAGGGCGCCGTCAGTCCAGACCGGCCCCTACCATCCATCTCAAGACCACGACGGTATCCTCCGGATATCCGACGCGTCGGCTAAAATCACCGGTAGGTAGTGCTCCCCTGCCAGGCTCACATCGTCGTCATCACGCGCTTCTTGTCCCGGGGTACCTTACCGGGTCCACCATGTACCCGAAACGGTTCATCCGTCTCCTCGAATCGGGTCTCGAAATCCATCAGCAAACTCATGGTGGACGACTCATACATCATGGGAAAAACCGCACTTTTATTTAAAAAGAGAGAAATCAGTTTATATATGTTTTGCGGTTTTCCTCCAAATCCAGAAAATATCATGGAAATCCGAATCATCAATAGCATGTAAAACCATGAATATAAGTATGAGAATGAATAACAGTATGAATGAAGCGACAAGTAATAACTACAATATCTAAGCTGGCATATAAGGTATGTACACTAATATTATGTCAAACTACTGGATATCAAGCTAAGTTAAGCAACAATATTTTCTAAGGTGTACGTGACATGGCAATTACCGATGAAGATGTGTGTGAGCCGGCAAGTAAGTGTACGTGGTACATACGCATCATCGGTAATGGTGCTGGTGTCATAACAATATGATATCAACAATGCATTAAGAAATTATAACATAAGTATGCGATGCGGAGCGAACAGCAATAATGAACGGAATACTAGACACAACGATAACTAAACTGCATTACCCTAATATAAATCCTACAAACGGTGCCTTTTGAAATAACACGATTCATGGGGTTTTGAAAATAGGGGCTACGGTGTTTTTATGAAAACATACGTCTTTTGAAATATCCGTAGGATCCCTTGGGCTGTCCTTTAAAATAGCCACGATTCGTTAGTTTTAGAAATAGGTAAGAATCGAATCTAATCTAACAGCTAAACTAAACTAAAGGACTAAGTTAACAAGCTGGACTACAGGTAAGGAAACCTCCTAACATCTGAGTCGATCCATATACATACATGTATATATATTAGTCGGTGATCCCGCCTCAATAATATCATATCCGATACCATATCTATAATCAGACATCCCAAGTCAAGAATGCGGATCAATCATCAAAATATAGCTCGTACGCAAATCCGTCGTACGGCATCCCCAAATCTGGGTACGGGTCAATATCACATTCCTCATACTATTCACATGGTATCCTCTTTATCAAATATCATGATCGGGGTACTGATCTACGTCTAATACAATACTGATACCGCCTGAGTATGCATGCACGTGTGTGAGACACTACGTCAAGGACCCGCTACAACGTCATGTCGTATCTCAAATACGAACCCTGCTATATCACCGATCTCATGGCCTCAAAATCAAATCTCATCGACTGATCATAAATCCCAAGTATCATCCTCAAATCCGTATGTGAACACATAGTCCCATACCCATGTGAACACATAACTGTATAATCCCGTAAGCACAGATGAAAGAAGAAAGTTTGCCTGTATGGGTTGGTGTGTGCATGTGTGGTGCGACCACTACTCTAGGGTTTCGCGACACTAAATATCCAAGAACACCAAATATCCATATTATCATCAATATACTCAAACAATGTATAAACAATATATATATGTGTGTATACATATTCGTATACATCACCACGAACTGCGGGGGTGCTATACGCTATCCACCCGACTTCTCCCCGTAGATATAAATCTACTCACCTGGTCCTCGTTCGCCGGTGCCGACGTCGCCACGCGCTTGCTTGTCGTCTCGAAGTCCACATGGGGTACCTACATATCATAACGCACCGTATCGTATTAAAATCCGATTCATGACCAAAACGACACGTGAATCTCACATAGGTCAAAACCTATGGTTGCTTTCACAAATCAACCCAAAAACCCTCGACGTCGGCGTACAAACGCCAAACCATCGAGAAAAACTCAAACGTATCAATCGTGGTTTCACAACACCTTAAATATATATATTAAAAAAGTTAAAATCACCAAAACTTCAAATTCGTTTTAAAGCTATTTTTCCGAAAACCTATTAAGCAAAAATTATCCGCTTTAATACAACATCTTGATGTTTAAACGAATCTAGCGGCCACAATATTCACTAAATATCATAACAAAGTCATATAAACCATTCCTATAATTTATTCTCATCAATTTCCATAAATTCCAAATTTCTAGTTTACAATATACCAAAATTTAACAATTTTATAACAAAAATGCACAAACAACAATTTAGCTTGGATTTTCATGAACTAAAGTATTAAACTATATTTTATAATGTTAATGAAGTCATGAAAAACCTAATTAGATTTTTAGTCTAACATTTGCAATAAATTTCCAAAACCTAGTTTGTATAAAATTCCAATTTTAACAATTACAAGCATCAATTAGTAAACTAGCAACTAGGTTAGTTTTAGCATCACATTAACAAGTTAATCCCCACATTAAGATCAATACCCAATGAAGAAAACCCTAAATTGATTTACAAACCCTTTTCTTGAATTTTTCCAAATAAGCAATTAAACCTAATTAAACACCTAATTAGCTAGATTAAGTTAATTAAGCAACAACTGAACCTAAGGGAAAGGATTTTATACCTCACAAATTGGTAGATCAACATGAAACTAAGCCTCCCAAATTAGCTACCTTGCTCTGTTAGTTGTATGTATGCCCTAGAGGCCAGAATTGTACAGATGATGTATATTATATTGGATGCTTGGACATATATAGAGATGACTTTCTTGCTCGATATGATAGTATGCTATCTGGTTACTCTTTATCTTAACATGTACACTTGTCTCTTTGAACTGTCTTATAGTTACATGTTGATAAAGCCCTTAGGATGTGTACTTGACTACCTGGACTATGATGCAGATCATACTAGTGGGGACATGGTAGTCCATAAGTACATCCTTCATGGTCCCTAGTCGTGGGTGTATCGAGACGGGGCATCGATATACCAGTGTAGACTAGCGTATACGCTTCTCGACCCATGAGATGGGCGGTGGATGATCCCATATCCATTGGTGTTTGACATCAGAGATGGTATACGGGTGCTCAGTGGAGACTGGGTACACTGGACGGACTCGCCGAGAACTCCCAGATGGTATTATACCTCACGTCAGATTGCAGTTCTCAGGTGACACTTGTACAGGTTAGTCTGTAGATCCGAGATCGTCATAGAGTCTTGTGTGATTCCCACTGTGCTTTGACCTCCACCTTACCACGTCCATGAGGGTGTGCAAAACGGTGGTCATTGGGTACAGTCCCGAGTCACATGGAGGCAATGAGCGATAGGAGGGGTTTCGTCTCTCCCAATATTGGGGGTTGATGTTGCGCTGTGCTTCATTGGCCATAACAGGGAAGTCCCTGGCCAGGGCTGATCAGAGATTTGCTGGTAAGTGTTACCAGTAGTTTCTCGACCCGTTATGAGCCTCACATCGGCACGACTTATCGGTTATTGGGATATGACGTTTACCACCCCTAGACTTGATATGCGACGTATCAGACGAACAGACCGTACTGTACGGTAAGTGTTACTGGTTGGATTCACAGGAGTGTGAGCGGACTAGCTCGTCGATCTTCTGATCGCTCAATACCCGGATGGCCGTTACGTTTAGCAGACCGCTTGCGGCTTGTGGGTGCTTGATATGATCATCATCTGCTACCGGCGTATTGACGAGTCTTTAGAGTCCTACACAGAGGTTTCCTGGCTCAAGCGAAACGAAATAGGAGCGCATATGAGATATGTTCAGGACCGAGAATAATGCGTGTATGTGATACCGTATTTCACTCTCGCGATGGATGTATCGATTGGTTATATTCGATATAACCTATATCGAATCAAGGATTGATTCGATAAGCCGATACATAGGATACTAGTCGGTTATATGCGATATGACCGGATCGTTAAATCAAGTGTTGATTTAATGATTTAATGTATAATCATATATTTGATATATTACTTTGCATTAACTAGTATTGGTTCACTTTAAATGGATTTTCTCACTTGATGTACATGTTGTATATGTGATATACTTTTGTGCACATCTTTGTATCATGTTTGATGATACTTGCTCATTTGGTTAAGTGTGAAGAATTAAACCATGGTTAAGAGATGATTAAGGTTTTGCCATTTTATTTATTTATTTGTTTATTTATTTAGAAAAGGTTTAGATGAGAATGGTGGCTTTCTTTGTCTCTTATTGAAGCTTCATGAAGCTTTGACTTATGCAACCATTCTTGTCTTCATGCTTAACCCTAACTCATCCAAGTAACCATGGTATATTCTCTACACTTAACCTTAGTTAGGATATGATAAGAATTGTTTTCTTTTTCATTTTAACTTCACTTATCATATTCTTTTCTTCTTCTTGATCATCTTCTTCTTCAAGAAAAGCTTAAGCCCATCAATGGCAACTTGAGCAAAAGTGAGTGAAATCCAATTCTAAAGTGAACCCACCTCCTATTTCTTCACCCTCTACCTCTTGCCAAGTTGTTCGGGATTCGAGATGGACAGCGAGAGGACACCTACGTGGAGCTAAGAAAGTGGAGAACCGGATCTACAAAGGTTGTAGTCTCTCTCCTTTAGTTAAGTTGTCAACTAGATTAGTATATCGCCTAAACTTCTAGTCAACGATCCGTATTAGGGTTTCTCGGCACCCATAAAATTTGAAATTGGCATGGTTGATGCCTTGTGAGACCTCTATAGTGTGCCTAGGAAGCCTACAGTGGTATCAGAGCCTAACTAGAGCCTTAGGCGAAGTCTAGACGGAGTTTGAAGTCCGATCGACCCGAAACCCCAACTCAAATATTGCTCTCTGGACTTTTTCTAAAAAATGGGATTTTTCCATATTAAAAGTTCTTAAAAATATCAGCATGAAGATATAAGAATTATGGTGCAAAACGAGCTCATGATGCATCTAAACAGTTCTGCCGCGGTTCCTCCGCCTACTGTTCGCAATGCGCAATAATTTTTGCATAGTGATTCCTCTTTTCTGGTGCTGAGTTTTATGGGAATTTTTAATATTTATTCAAGAGTTGAATTTTCTGGGATTGTTTTGGGGATTCAGTGTTTCGATCGGAGTATCAGATTTTGTCTATGTGGCTTTCCGGATAAATTTTAGAATATGTTAAAAAGTTCGACCGGATATAAATACCCAATTTTTCCCCTGTCGGGAAATTTCCAAGTGTTGGATTTTTCCATAGTTTAACGACGTTCTAAGTAGTGCAAGCAACGCGATGGACCCTCTAGAAGACAACAAACCTTAACTCGATTATGTGACCGTCTTGAACTGCCCTTTGAACCTTCGGGTTTGGGGCAGTACGGCGTGCCATATGTGAGGCGTTGGCTTGACCCTTCTACGGCTGGACCGTTGGTACTGAGGCACGAACTGAATGTTGTTAGACTTATTTCATGTGTTGAGCTGTATCGGGAAAACTTGGGTATTCGACTGTTCGATCGGAAAGTTTAACATTTTCTGTTTATCTGGAATGTGATACAATAATTGGAATTCACAAACAGTTATGAGATAACTGAATGAATGTTATAAATCTAGCGGTTTAGTTTCACTTGATATTGAAAAGAGTTTTCGATAATGAGACTAAAATGCGGGGTTTATAACTGTTAGGCATGTGATGTCTAAGTATTTCATTTGATTAGGCATATGATGTCTAAAGAGATTGCGGATTCCAACTGTTGTAGTTTTACACTTTCTTTTCTGTGACCGTAAGTGTAATATGTGATATCGCCGGTTTCGTTGCTATATGTCAACGACAATTGGGATGCGCATATTTACTTACGTTGATGACATGTGATGTTATGTGTTGCTGGATATGTTATATTGGATTGTCGTGTTTGAATAGCCGGGTTTTTTTTATGTGAGATGAGTGTTTTTCATTTTCATTCATGTAAAAACTTGTATGTAATATTCTTTTATTTGGGGCACTTCCAGGTTGCGGAAGATGTCACCTTTTGTATATTATTTACTTTTCCGCATTAGGATAGACCCAAGGAGGGGAGCACAAGTAACCGGGTTCTGGGGTCCAGTGGGAGACCAACTCTAGGAGTCGAGTCCGGGTCTCCTAACCCTAGAATTGGTAGGGTTGCTTGCCGCTCTCGTAGGGGTCTAGGGGTGTGGGATTGGCTATTCATCACGACCGTGGAATCCGTGTTTTATATTGGCTCGTATTGAAAATACGGACGTCCTAGTATATCCAATATTTCATATGATATTTTCTGCTGCGATATCTGTGATGTTCTGTGATAGATACAGTATATAGTATATATGATATATTATATAAACGTTACTTATGTTTTGCACCCGCACTAGCCCTGCCCTGCTCTGTCGTTAGTTACCTAACCTAACGGTGCACGAGGGGACATCGAGGCGAATGCGGATGGCATAAGTATACGTCGTATTTATCTGTGATATTTAGGTATTTAAATGATGGGACTTCATTAATGTGATTAATGAAAGAAAAGAAACCAAATGATATTGTAGAATCAAATTTTAAACAAAACAGGTAGCTACAGTTCTTGCTTTGCATAGCGGTATATATGATATACCCTGCACCTTATTCGATGAGGAAAGGACCGAGATCCCTTCACCGGGAGTGACTCCTTTAGCGATAACTGGCAGATGCTACACACTCGGTTTGACTTTTGATTGCTTCTATAGTTTCTGCTTTGCACAGTGATATATATGATATATCCCGCACCTCATTCGACGAGGAAAGGGCCGACGATCCCTCCACCGGGAGTGACCCCTTTAGCAAAACTAGAAAAGCCTCAAAATCATTCCATTTCAAAACTACATTTGATCCTACAACGATATCAAGTTCATTACGCAATTGGTTTTCTGAAAACCTGCGTAGCCCTCCGTCATTTCAGATAAGAACTAATTAGTATTCGTGCTACGGTAGTTTGGCATTCGTCAAGGCGTAGTGTACGGTAGCTAACTAGTATTTATCTGCTTATGCATATGATGCAGATTGGATTAGGGTATTCGTACGGCGTTGTTTGGCATTCGTCAAGGGTCGTGCGGGTGGGTTTAATTCAATCAAGAAATGTACGGGTTGAACTTGACTAGTGGACTATGGGTTGTTTGGCATTCGTCAAGGTCATAGAACACTAGGGGTAAAATATTATCGGGAATTTCAAGTGTTGAAATTTGTAATGAGATTGCATACCTTCTATGAGATAGTTGGATCCCGATACCCACTGCGAGTAAGAGTTACTCCTGGGAGAGTTTTACACATTGCAATTAGCTGATCAAGTAGGTGTCTAGAAAGGTGCCAACGAGGTTACGCCTCTGGGAAAACGAGATTTACATTAATTAGGTTCGTGCGAAAGCACGGGGGACCTCCCTCAAAGTACCGACACTGGACTGGCTGAAAGATTGGCGAACTTGTTGTGTGTAATTAATCCCGGCTAGTCTTTCCTTTTAGGGTTTGAAGGAAGATTTGATAAAAACCAGTGGGAGCCATCCTGATTAGATAAGATAATAACCAATCTGATCTTGCACGAGCTTACGCTAAAGTGTTTTCTTCTCTCTCTCTCCAGGTAGCGACCAGTTCATGCCTTAATCAAGATAATAATATGGATGTATTGACCGAACCCGCATGTTTTACTGTGCAGGGGAACGTTGAACCCGTTCTATCTTATAAGTGTTATAAGAATGAACAGGAAACAGGAGAATATCTGGATTCTCACACCGTCCAAAAGGAGAACATGCATGTTGATGCATCATCTTCGGGTGTGTTTGTCATTGAGAACTGTTTCTCAGTTCACCCTACGTCCTGGGTATTGGATACCGGATCAGGATCCGACATATGTAAGATGTTACATGGGCCACGGAAAGGTAGAGAACTGGGAAAAGGTGATCATTCCGTTCAAGTAGGGAATGGGGCAAATGTTGCAGCCAAAGAAGTTGGCGAATATCACCTAGTATTACCAAGTGGTGATACACTGATTCTGATTGAGTGCTATTATATACCGAACATGATGTGCAACTTATATCAGTTTCTTTATTGAGTAAAGAAGGATATAATTTTGTAGTACAGGATAATGTTATGAACATATTCCTAGATCAAAAGTTGATTGCATCAGGCTCATTACATAATGGCATATTCATTCTAAATCAAAATACAGTCCTCAATATACAAAACACACACAAGAGGAAAAGTTCAGAAATGAACGAATCCTACTTGTGGCATTGTAGACTTGGTCACATCAATGCGACACGACTGGCTAAGTTACATAGGGATGGTTATTTGAATCCGTTCGAATTATCATCTTATGATACTTGCCATTCATGTCTCAAAGGAAAAATGACCAAAGCTCCGTTTAGTGGACACGGAGAAAGAGTTACTGAACTCTTAGGACTAGTACATAGTGATGTATGCGGTCCCATGTCTACCCATGCCAGGAACGGTTCTTCCTACTTCATTACATTCACTGACGATCTCTCTAGATACGGGCATGTGTTCCTTTTGAAACACAAGTCTGAAGCTTTTGAGAAATTCAGAGAATATAAGCAAGAAGTAGAGAAACAAACGGGCAAAAGTATTAAGATCCTTCGATCTGATCGAGGAGGAGAATACTTGAGCAATGAGTTCCAAGATTATCTAAAAGAGAATGGGATTCTCTCTCAGCTTACTCCACCTTATACACCACAGCACAACGGTGTATCGGAACGAAGGAATCGCACCCTATTAGATATGGTGCGTTCAATGATGAGTACAGCTGAGTTACCTATTTCCTTCTAGGGGTATGCGCTTGAGACAGCCATACACCTATTGAATATGGTTCCTACCAAATCAGTGCCTACCACTCCATATGAGATATGGAAAGGGAAGAGACCATCTCTTAAGTATGTTAAGATATGGGGTTGTCCAGCCTATGTCAAAAGACAAAATCCGGACAAACTCGAGGCAAGATCAGTCATATGTAAGTTTGTAGGATATCCCAAAAATTCACAAGGGTATATCTTCTACCACCCCGAGAAACAAAAGGTGTTTGTT
This sequence comes from Agapanthus africanus, assembly GCA_030015575.1. Lineage (NCBI taxonomy): Eukaryota > Viridiplantae > Streptophyta > Magnoliopsida > Asparagales > Amaryllidaceae > Agapanthus > Agapanthus africanus. The sequence continues at coordinate 417,085,992 of CM057342.1, forward strand.
TCTCGACATGCCACTTTCTTAGAAAAAGGTTTTCTTATGAAACAGATTAGTGGCATTGAGGTAGAACTGGAAGAGGTTCCAGCAACACAAACAATAACTGAAGATTTAGTAGAACCAAAGGATTCAGTAGTACCCGACGAACCCCAGCCTCTCCGCCGATCTAGCAGGGTTTCTCGTCCACCTGAGAGATACTACGGTTTTCTCATTGACGGTGGAAGCGAAGATTGCATCATGGAGGATGATGACCCAACTAGCTTCGAGCAGGCCATCACGAGTAGGGACTCAGTGAAATGGCTGGATGCTATGCGGTCCGAGATGGAATCCATGTACACCAACAAAGTATGGACTTTGGAAATTGCTCCTGAAGGGGTAAAACCCATTGGGAGCAAGTGGATCTTTAAGAAGAAACTTGGTGTAGATGGGAAAGTAGAGACTTTCAAAGCTAGACTTGTTGCAAAGGGTTTTCGTCAAAGACCAGGTGTGGACTACGACGAAACCTTTTCTCCAGTGGCTATGCTTAAATCCATCCGAATCATGCTTGCCATCGCTGCATATCATGATTACGAAATCTGGCAAATGGATGTTAAGACCGCCTTTCTAAATGGTGATTTAGAAGAGCGTGTACATGACTCAGCCAGAGGGCTTCGTAGACAGTGGGAGCAGCGGAAAGGTGTGCAAGCTGCTTAAATCCATTTATGGATTAAAGCAAGCATCGCGGAGTTGGAACATCTGCTTTGATGTCGTTATCAAAGAGTTTGATTTCATCAAAAATCCATATGAACCTTGTATCTACAAGAAGGTGGCAGAGAGTAAGGTTATCTTCCTCGTATTGTACGTGGACGACATACTCTTGATAAGAAATGATATTCCTATGCTGCAATCGGTCAAGCTCTTCTTATCACAAAGATTCTCAATGAAAGATCTTGGTGATGCCTCCTGCATATTGGGAATCAGGATCTATAGAGATAGATCCAAACGGATATTGGGATTGTCCCAATCCAGGTACATTGACACCATACTAAAAAGGTTTAGTATGGAAGATTCCAAGCGTGGGAACTTGCCCACGATCTCTAGAGTAACTCTCTCCAAAGAGATGTCTCCCAAGACTGATTTGGAGAGAGCTCGCATGCAAGGGATACCCTATGCTTCGGCTGTAGGCTCTATCATGTATGCGATGCTATGTACCAGACCCGATATAGCATACTCACTAAGTATAGTGAGCAGGTATCAAGCTGATCCTGGGGAGAGTCACTGGACAGCTGTGAAGAGTATTCTAAAGTACTTGCGAAGGACTAAAGATATGCTCTTGGTATATGGTAATGGAGAACTCCAAGTGGAGTCCTTTACCGATTCGAGCTTCCAGAGTGATAAGGACGACTCTAAGTCGCAGTCGGGCTTTGTCTTTACCCTTTACGGAGGGGCGGTTAGCTGGAAGAGTTCCAAGCAGGAAACCGTGGCAGACTCGACGATGGAGGCTGAATACATCGCTGCCAACGATGCTGCCAAAGAGGCTGTCTGGATCAAGAAGTTCATTACTGAACTTGGAGTGGTTCCATCCATTGAGCATCCAATACCTTTGTATTGCGATAACAATGGAGCGGTGGCTTTGGCCAAGGAACCCAGGTCCCATCAGCGATCCAGGCATATTCTGAGGCGGTATCACCTGATCCGGGAGATAGTTGATCGCCGGGAGATCGAGGTCAGGAGGGTTGACACGAAGAACAACACGGCGGATCCACTCACGAAGGCCATTCTCCAGATACAGTTTGAGAGACTCTTCGGGATGCTCGGTATACGATACTACAGCAGCTGGCCCTAGTGCAAGTGGGAGATTGTTAGTTGTATGTATGCCCTAGAGGCCAGTATTGTACAGATGATGTATATTATATTGGATGCTTGGACATATATAGAGATGACTTTCTTGCTCGATATGATAGTATGCTATCTGGTTACTCTTTATCTTAACATGTACACTTGTCTCTTTGAACTGTCTTATAGTTACATGTTGATAAAGCCCTTAGGATGTGTACTTGACTACTTGGACTATGATGCAGATCATACTAGTGGGGACATGGTAGTCCAAAAGTACATCCTTCATGGTACCTAGTCGTGGGTGTATCGAGACGGGGCATCGATATACCAGTGTAGACTAGCGTATACGCTTCTCGACCCATGAGATGGGCGGTGGATGATCCCATATCCATTGGTGTTTGACATCAGAGATGGTATACGGGTGCTCAGTGGAGACTGGGTACACTGGACGGACTCGCCGAGAACTCCCAGATGGTATTATACCTCACGTCAGATGGCAGTTCTCAGGTGACACTTGTACAGGTTAGTCTGTAGACCCGAGATCGTCATAGAGTCTTGTGTGATTCCCACTGTGCTTTGATCTCCACCTTACCACGTCCATGAGGGCGTGCAAAACGGTGGTCTTTGGGTACAGTCCCGAGTCACATGGAGGTAATGAGCGATAGGAGGGGTTTCGTCTCTCCTGGTATTGGGGGTTGATGTTGCGCTGTGGTTGATTGGTCGTAACAGGGAAGTCCCTGGCCAGGGCTGATCAGAGATTTGGTGGTAAGTGTTACCATTAGTTTCTCGACCCGTTATGAGCCTCACATCGGCACGACTTATCGGTTATTGGGGTCTGACGTTTACCACCCCTAGACTTCATATGCGACGTATCAGACGAACAGACCGTACTGTACGGTAAGTGTTACTGGTTGGATTCATAGGAGTGTGAGCGGACTAGCTCGTCGATCTTCTGATCGCTCAATACCCGGATGGCCATTACGTTTAGCAGACCGCTTGCGGCTTGTGGGAGCTTGATATGATCATCATCTGCTACCGGCGTATTGACGAGTCTTTAGAGTCCTACACAGAGGTTTCCTGGCTCAAGCGAAACGAAATAGGAGCGCATATGAGATATGTGCAGGACCGAGAATAATGCGTGTATGTGATACCGTATTTCATTCTCGCGATGGATGTATCGATTGGTTATATTCGATATAACCTAGATATCGAATCAAGGATTGATTCGATAAGCCGATACATAGGATACTAGTCGGTTATATGCGATATGACCGGATCGTTAAATCAATTGTTGATTTAATGATTTAATGTATAATCATATATTTGATATATTACTTTGCATTAACTAGTATTGGTTCACTTTAAATGGATTTTCTCACTTGATGTACATGTTGTATATGTGATATACTTTTGTGCACATCTTTGTATCATGTTTGATGATACTTGCTCATTTGGTTAAGTGTGAAGAATTAAACCATGGTTAAGAGATGATTAGGGTTTTGCCTTTTTATTTATTTATTTGTTTATTTATTTAGAAAAGGTTTAGATGAGAATGGTGGCTTTCTTTGTCTCTTATTGAAGCTTCATGAAGCTTTGACTTATGCAACCATTCTTGTCTTCATGCTTAACCCTAACTCATCCAAGTAACCATGGTATATTCTCTACACTTAACCTTAGTTAGGATATGATAAGTATTGTTTTATTTTTCATTTTAACTTCACTTATCATATTCTTTTCATCTTCTTGATCATCTTCTTCTTCAAGAAAAGCTTAAGCCCATCAATGGCAACTTGAGCAAAAGTGAGTGAAATCCAATTCTAAAGTGAACCCACCTCCTATTTCTTCACCCTCTACCTCTTGCCAAGTTGTTTTAGGTGTTTTCTTCACAAGTTTCACAACTTGGTGAAGTTGGAGCTTGAACTTGTGCAACCTCGACGTAGATCATCTTCGGCACGAAGCCGACGACCTATTCCTCCCATTTCTCCGATGAAGCCGACGATTGAGTTCGGGATTCGAGATGGACAGCGAGAGAACACCTACGTGGAGCTAAGGAAGTGTAGAACCGGATCTACAAAGGTTGTAGTCTCTCTCCTTTAGTTAAGTTGTTAACTAGATTAGTATATCGCCTAAACTTCTAGTCAACGATCCGTATTAGGGTTTCTCGGCACCCATAAAATTTGAAATTGGCATGGTTGATGCCTTGTGAGACCTCTATAGTGTGCCTAGGAAGCCTACATGCTCAAGATCCATCCTTGATTGTGCTAAGGAATAAAGGGTTAGGATTTAATTAGGAATTAGTAGTAATTTGGAAGGATTTTTGATGGAAAATGAGAAGATTCTTGAGGGAAAAATGAGATGGAGAATTGTTGGGGCTGCTCATGGGGAGGCTCGGTTGACTTTTGGAGAGGGGAGAGAGAGAATGTGAGTGTTGAAATGATTGTGAAGTGAAGACAAGAAGAGAAAAGCCCATACCTCTTTTAATTAACTCCATGCCTTCATTATTCTATTCATTCTCTTTTCTTTCTTTTTTTTTTGAAGAGAGGGCTGCTGGAATATGGTGGTGGGGCCGGCCATGTGAGTGGGTGAGAAGAGAGGGTGTGTGTGTGGAGCAATGAACACCAAACACCAATACAATATGCACCAAAACCCTTTTATTTTCACAAAATAGGCCTTTTCCTTCAATATTTTCTAAACCGTTTTGGCAAACGATTTCATTTCAAAAACCACAAGATAAAATTTTATTTAATGTTTTATGATGTAAAAAATTTGTTTCAACTCATTCCAATTTGTAATTTTCCCTAATTAAATATATTAGTGACGGCTTAAAATAATATTAAAATAATTAATTTCGGAAAAATTTTCGGAAAATTTGAAATTTCACCAGTGGCTCAATAAACACCAAATACTAGCATCTATATAGCTAGAATATGTATATTTAATTTTATAATAAAGATATTTGCATTTTGACTTTTTACAGAAAACCCCCTTATTTTACCGTTTTTCCGAAATTTCACCGAAACGATTTTCAAAACGTTACAGTGAGGTACCCCAGGGCAAGAAGACTCGTATTGTTAGGCGGTGATCCTGGCAGGGGAGCACTACCTACCGGTGATAGTATTTGGATTCGGCGGTTATCCGGAGGATATCGACTAGAATCGTGAGATGGATATGAGAGTCAACCAGAGTATGCGGCGCTTGAGGGCCGATCCGAGGATGCGGCGCCTGAGATATGAGGATTTACGTGTCGATGCTGGACACGGGTTTCATGATGTTTCGAGTGTCGGTGTTTGACACTCAGGTTCCATGATTTGATGTGTTATTGATGGACACACGTTCTTTGATATTCTCATATATTTATATGCATATGCTTTCATGATGTTTATTATTGGACGAGTCAACATGCATACATGCATTGATTATATTGTTGGATGATATCCACATGCAATGATGCATTGATTATATTGTTGGACGGGATCCACATGCATACAGGCATTGATTATATTGTTGGATGATATCCACATGCATACATGCATTGATTATATTGTTGGATGATATCCACATGCATACATGCATTGATTATATTGTTGGACGAGATCTACATGCATACAGGCATTGATTATATTGTTGGATGATATGCATATGCATACATGCATTGATTATATTGTTGGACGAGATCCATATGCATACAGGCATTAATTATTGTTGGCATATATGTAGACACGGTCACCCTAGATATTAAAGTATAACCTTTACGATATAGTTGACCTAGAAATCGTTGTTTTATTCGATTTCTACCTGATGATGTTTTCTACTCACGAGTTGGTAACTCACCCCCGTTGTGCCACAGTTCTTGCAGGTTGACCACATGGATTTGTAGTGGCATCGCTGGCATACAGCTTGCATTCGGGTGATTTTCTTTGGTAGGTGGCACATGTTGGATCGTGCCCCTCTTGTATTATTATTCTTATTGTATCTAGTCAACTCCATCAATCAGAAAACTAGTATTTGTATATGTGGTAAGACTTAGCAAGACTTGTAGTTGCGAGACTTAGAGCGATGGGTTATATGTTCGCTTGGTGGGTTTGATGTCTTGCTTTTCATTTTCCTTTATGTTGATCTTCTCCATTGGGCGTCGTATACATATATATGCTTGTGGTGGTTGTTTTCGCCGTTGGACGTGATTTGCTCCCATTTGGGGATGCTTTCTTTATATTCTATGTTTGTACCCATTTCGGGGCTAGTTTTTATAAAGGAGGTGCGGCCGAAATTTTTAAGAAACAAAAAAAAAATTTAAGCTTAAGGTTTCCAAATGTTTCATTACTTACTTCTTTTGAAGGGTTTAGATTTCTGGGGTTCGGCTTACTTAAGTTACGTTACGCCTGTAGACGTTGCGTGATTTATGTGCCGGTCACGAGATAATATTTTCGGGTCGTGACATTAATGTAGTCCAATCAGTTAAATCCTTAAGCCATTATAGAAATAAAACGAAAATAGAACGTACGCTTATGCCATCCACATTCGCCATAATGTCCCGTTATGTACTGTTAGGTTACTTAACTAACGGCATAGCGGGGCGGGACTAGCGCGGATGCAAAACATAAGCAACGTTTATTATATATCATATATATAATACATCATTCGTCTCAGCATATAAAAGTGATCACATCACAGAATATCAACAACAGAAGCATATATATGAAAATTCAGGATATACTAGGAGATCCGTATTTTGTATTTAGCCAACAATAGAAAATACAGATTCCACGATCGCGATGAATAGCCATGACCACACCCCTAGACCCCTACTAGAGCGGCAAGTGACCCTACCAATTCTATAGTTTAGGAGACCCGGTCTTGACTCCTCAAGATGGCCTCCTATTGAACCCTAGAACCCGGTCACTTGTGCTCCCCTCCTTGGGTCTATCCTAATGCGGAAAAGTAAATAATATACAGCAATGGCGACATCATCCTCAACCCGGAAGTGCCCCAATAAAAGAATATTACATACATTGAATTTTACATGAATGGAAAGAAAAACTCTCATCTCACATAAAACCCCCGACCATTCATTCACGACGATCCTATACATCATATATCAGCAACACATAATATCAAATATCATCAACGTAAGTAAGTATGCATACCCCAATTTTCATTGATGTATAGCAACGAAACCGGCGATACAGGACATACTACACTTACGGTCGCAGAAAAGAAAGTGAAAAACTACAACAATTGGAATCAACACTGCCTTTAGACATCATAAATCCGGAATATCACATATTCTGGATTTCATGCCTAACGATGCAAATCTTACATTTGGGTCTCATCTATGAAAACACCTTTTCAAAAGATGCCGGGTAATTCAACAAGATTCCCGATTCTACCGAGGCCGAAATGTTAGATTTACACGCAACTAATTACTTTTCACAAAACTAATTAGTTTAGATTCCAATTATTGTATCAGATTCACATAAACTAGGCGATGTTAAACCATTCGATTGATTAATCGATTATCTAAAAATTCAAAGAGAAGCTCAACACTTGAGCAGGATTAAAAATGCCCAGAAACATGCCTTGGTACCTAAGGGCCAACCGTAGAAGGGCCGACCCGTGCCTCATAAATGGCGTCGCGGAACCGCCGCCAAAAGCGTGTTTTGGCCATGGTTCCGCGGTCATTTGATCGAGTTATGGTATCGTTCTTCTAGAGGGTCCATAGAATTACCTGCATGATTTTTTGAATAGTTTTAATGTGAAGAATTCCAACATTTTGAAAAGTTTCTAGAGGTCAATTTTCCCGAGCAATCGATGTTCGTTCGAAGTTTTTAACGTCGTCCAGGTTACTCTAAAGTTCTAGCCTGGCTCTGATACCACTGTAGGGATTCTATGGCACCATCCTAGGTTATGGGTTACATCACACATGCTATAACAAAATTTTAAGGGGGTGCTAAACAATTCCAACCATGAATCGAACTAGAAAAATAGAGTAACAAACTATAGTATCATATACAATATAGTGTCTAACATTAAGTGGGGAGAAAATACAACCTTTGTAGACCTCCTCCTTGAGACTCCTTGGATCGAGTAGGGTTTGAACCGGTTGGCTTGTGTCCTTCTAAGTCTACGATGATCTACCACGAAGTTCCTTTTCACCAAGCTCCAAGCTTCACTTGATCAAGGATGAAGATGAAGCAAACACTCCACACTAGTGGGCTAGACTAAATTGGAATGATGATGTGGGTTTGGATCTCACTTAAAAACCTTTTCTTTTTAATTCTTTCTCTTTCTTTTAAAACATTAGAGAGCTTTGAGGAGAGAGAGGAAGAAGGAAATGGCTCAAACTGGACTCAAGAGAATAATATGAATAACTCTAACTAAACTCAAGAGAGTTTGTGAGAGTCATGCCATGCTAAACTATGGTTACCAAATATCTAGATATTTTATAACTTGAGTTTAAGCAAAACTATAGGCTAAAACAATGGGTAATTAAACCATGGTAATAATCCATTTTTGCTTTTCTCAAATAAACAAAATATACAAATATGTAACCATGTAAGTCTTGCATTGCCACCATCAATGTATCATCAACCATGACACATGTACGCTTGCATGTGTACATCCATATCAACATATACATACACTCATGCATGCATCATAAAGAAATAGGTTTTAATAAATGAGCTAATGGATTTAATATTAAATCAACACTTTATTTAATAACCCGGTCATATCACATACGACCCATCAAATAAAACGCCCGATTAAAATGCGGTATCCAATACACGCATTTAATCGAGTTCCCGCGCATATCACATATGCACCCCACATCGTTTTGCCTGAGCTAGGAGACCCCTTTGTGGGACTCTAAGACTTGTCAATACGCTAGCAGTAGGCAGTGATCACATCACATGCCCACAAACCGTCAGTGGCACAAGCTGTACATAACGGCTCCCAGGTATTGAGCGATCAGAAGAAACACAAGCAAACCTGCTAAAACTCCCGTCGAGCCAACTTGTAACACTTACCGTACAGTCCGGTCTCTTCGTCAAATATGCTGCATATGTGAGTCCAGGGATGGTATCGTCGACCCCAATAACCCAATAAGTCATGACGGTATATGGCTCATAACAGATCAAGAAACTACTGATAACACTTATCAGTAAATCTCAGCAGCCCTGACCAAGGACTTCCTGTTATAGCCAATCGTACATGGTGCAACATCAACCCCTAATACCGGGAGAGACGAAACCCTTCCTATCGCTCATTGCCTCCATGTGCCTCGGGACTGTACCCAAAATCCACCTGTTTGCATGACTCAGTAAAGCCGTGGTAAGGTGGAGATCAAAGTACAGTGGGAGGCACACAAGATTCTATGACGATCTTGGGTCTACAGACTAACCTGTACCAGTGTCACCTGAGAACTGCTATCCGACGATAGATATAATACCACATAGGAGTTCTCGGCGAGTCCGTTCAGTGTACCCACCCGTATACGGTCTTTGGTGTCACCACACCAATCGATATGAGATCATCCATCGCCCATCATATGGGACAAGTAACGTATACGCTAGTCTAATATGGTAATATCGATGCCCAGTCTCGATACACCCACGACTAGGAACATTTCAAGGTTATGCTTATAGACTATACATGTCCTACTAGTATGATCCACATCATAATCTCAGTAGTCCTGCATATCCTAAGGGCTATATCAACATGTACCAAATGAATGAAAGCATGATCAAATGAACATGTCAAGATAAAAGTGCAACTAGATATCATACTATCATATCGAGCAAGAATGTCCCCTGAACACACACACACACACATATCGGTATATACACTATCATATAATGGCCTCTAGGGCATACATATATCCAACAGCCGTACGACTTTGTTGGCCTGCGTCAAGGGTCGTGCGGGTGGGTTTAATTCAATCACGAAATGTATGGGTTGAACTTGACTAGATCACTATGGTTTGTTGGCCTGTGTCAAGGTCATAGGACGCTAAGGGCAAAATATTATTGGGAATTTCATGTGTTGAAATTTTCAATGAGATTGCATACCTTCTATAAGATAGTTGGATCCCGATACCCACTACGAGTAAGAGTTACTCCTGGGAGAGTTTTACACATCACAATTAGCAGATCAAGTAGATGTCTAGAAAGGTGTTAACGGGGTACGCCCCTGGGAAGACATGGTTTATTTCAATTAGGTCCGTGCAAAAGGACGAGGAACCTCCCTCAAAGTACCGATACTGGCCAGGCTGAAAGATTGGCGAACTTGTATGGTGTAATTAATCCAGGCTAGTCTTACCTTTTAGGATTTGAAGGAAGATTTGATAAAAACAGTGGGAGCCATCCTGATTAGATAAGATAATAACTAATCTAATCTTGTAAGAGCATACGCTAAATTGTTTTCTTCTCTCTCTCTCTCTCTAGGTAGCGACCATGTCAGGCCTTAATTAAGATAATAATATGGATGTATTGACCGAACCCACTTGTTATACTAAGCTAAGGAACGTTGGTGTAGGGTTCCCTAGGCGGCCGCTAGGTTTCAGGAGGCATCTTCCATACCAATTTCAAATTTTTGCCGTACTAAAGAACCCTAACCTTAGAATCTTAACTAGAGATTTAGACGAACTAGCAATGCAAACAACTATACATCTAAGTGAATGAGGAATACAACCTTTGTAGACCAGTACTTCACTTCTAAAGCTCCTTGTAGTAGTCCCTTCGCTCCAAGTAGTGAACACCCGAACTATATTAAGGGTTCATATGAAGAAATGAACAAGCTTGCTCGAAGTCTTCGAGGCCAAAGATGATCTACGTCGAGGAGACTCAAGCTCATGCTACCTCTTCACTAATGGTAGATTAATGAAGCAAACACCCTAAACTAAATGGCTAATATAGTAGAGGATTATGAAGTTGGAATTTGGCTCACTTTAGATTAATTTTTCTCACATTATTTCTTCACCATGAGAAAAGCTAGCAAGCTTTCTCATGAGGAAGAAGAAGATGAAGTGGAAATGAGAATGAAACTCATGAGGTGAAAATAGCTACCATGGTTGAGTTAGTGTCATACACTAACTCATGTAGAGAATAAACCATGGCTAACAATAATTGTTAGGTTAATAAATATCTACAAGTAAAACAAAATTAGTGGACTTGGTCAATGGTTCCACAAGCTTCTACAAGCTTGAACCACGTGACTAATTACCATTAATTTTGATTAACGTTTAATAAATAAAACCATTCATTATATCAAGCATGGTGTCAGTCTCATACACCCATGTAGCATGTAGCATCAAGCATGACACAAAATAATGTACATTAATATATATCACATATATACTAAGGGTACATAATTATACATTAAATTATTAAATCTGTTAGTGTATATGCCCTAGAGGCCATTACTGTATCATACTAGTTTGTATATTACTTGATGGAAGCTTGGGATATTCACAGTTGTATAGACAATCTTGCTCAATATAGCAGTATACTACTTGGTTTGTCTCTGCTTTAATGTGTACATGTGTGTTTCTTTATTGTATCACCTATACGCATTAGTAGAGCCCTTAGGATCTTTGCTTGATTACCGGCGTTGTGATGGCGATCACACTCGTAGGGGCTGGGTAATCCACAAGCACATCCTTATACAGGTCCCTAGTCGTGGGATTATCGAGACAGGGCATCGATACTCCGGAGTAGACTAGCGTATGCGCTTCTCATCCCAGCACGGGAGACGGTCTGTCCCACAGCCGTCAGTATGTCGTACTTGAGATAGTATGCAGGTGCTCGTTAGGATATGAGTACACTGGATAGGACTCGTTTGGAACTGATGGTTGGTATTATACCTATCGTCAGTTATCAGTTCCCATGTGACATGAGTACAGCTTTAGTCCGCTGACTTGACACTGTCACTTCGCCTCGAGTGTGTTCCCACTGTTCTTTGATTACTACCCTACCACGGCTCTACTGAGTCGTGCAAACAGGTAGTAGTTGGGTGCAGTCCCGAAGCACTTGGAGGCAGTGACGGTTAGAAAGGATTCGTCTCTCCCGGTATTGGGGGTTGACATCGCGCTGTGTCTAGAAGAGCCATTACACATGTAGTCCCTGGCCAGGGCAAGCAAGACATACTGGTTGGTTTCTAGTGATGTCTCAGGGTGTTCTGGGCTACACTCCGACACGACATGTACCGCTATTAGGGGACTGACGTTCACCACCCCCTAGGCCCGCCATGCGATGTATCAGACGAACAGACCGGACTGTACGGAGATTGTCATATACAGGCTCAGTAGGAGTTCGGATGGGTTTACCTCATCGGCCTTCTTATCGACATCTACCTGGGGACCGTTACGTACAGCTAGTGCCGCTTGCGGTCTATGGTTAAATCCACTGCCAGCGTAGTGTCGGGTCTTTAGAGTCCCACACAGAGAGTTTCCCTGCATTGAGCGAAACGTGTAGAGGCCGTATGGTTTTACGGCGGAGCTACGATCACTTACGTGCACTTGTGTGCGTATGCTGTTCGGGCAGGCAACACTAGTGGGCTTTGGTTTAAGCCAGATCCTAGTATTGCACAGATGGATTTGATTGGTCTTCTGTGCATTCGCATTCTACGGAATGCGGATGCGGGTGTGTATGCACAGTTTTGAGGAGCGATGAAGGAGGAGGTGCCCCATTAGGGTTTTGGCAGTTGGTTCGGCCAAAACCGTAATGTGGCACACTCATTAGGGTTTTGACAGTTCGTTTGGTCAAAACCGTTATGAGCCGGAGACATTGTTTACTAATCCTTTTAGTGATAGATTTGTGATGGCTAATTGCATTGACCATTTGACCACTTGGATCTCTCTTGACTTTGTTGACCCGTTGACCGTGTTGACCATTGACCTTCAAGAGAGATCCACACTCTTCTTCATTTTCTTTTTATTTCTTGTGTTATGATAATGGTCAATTCAATGTGCCATCAACTTATATCATGATAGGATTAGTAATGATGATTTTGTGTATTATTGGAACCATGGTTCATTTCTTTTGGTTTAATCTTTTCATTATTCTCTTCTCATTCTCTCTCTTGAAGTGAGAAGAAAAAGAAAAGCTCCATGGTTGCTATGTTTCTCCTTCTTCTTCCTCCTCTTGATCTCATCTTTTGATCTCATGTGTTGAGAGAAAAAGATCCCACAAAGACAAACACATCCATACATCTCCTCTACACAACCTAGGGCTTCTAGATTAGCAATCCCTTTGCCCTAGTTACCTCGGCTCGAGGTTGAGCTCGGTGTACATCTCTCGGGTGGATCGTCTTCGACTCAAGGAGGCCGCGGAGGTGACCAAAGCCCGGATCAAGCCTCGGAGCAAGCAAGGAGAAGAACAACAAGAAGAGTAGGAGTACAAGTTGAGGTATAACCCCTAACCGAGTAGATAAATCTCTAGTTAGGATGCTAGTGTATTGTTTAGTAAAGATCCGGATTTTACGGTCCATGTTACTATGTTCAGAAAATTTTTTGTTTTACCGTTTCCGCAACCCCGAAAGTACCGGGAGAGGTAACGTGGACCTAACAATGGTATCAGAGCCTAACTAAACACACCCTAGCATGTTAGTAAGGTATTTAGAATATCGACCGAACGAAAAAACCGAAAAACACCCCGGAAACTCTGAGTTTCTGCCGATTTTTTTTCTGCTCAAAAAAATAATAAATCATGTCTTAAAAATCGGCTCAGGCTTTTCTTAAAACAGGCAAGAAAAATGATCGCACGAGTCGACCAACTCACCGCGGTTCCGCGGCAGAAGCTTGCATCTGCCGCGGAGCCGCGGCCGAGTTGACTCGGCCGTGGATCATTTTTGTTGCAGTTTTTTTCTGGTGAGTTTTTGGGATTTTTGGTATATGACTTTTCTGCCCAGAATTTCCAGAAAGCAAAATTTGTTTTTGGGGCTCAAAAATCCGTATTTTTGGTCCATGTTCTGTAGACTTTGGCTAATGGTTAAATCTGTAATGTTATATGTGTATTGAACGTCTACTAATCGCTATACGTCGATTAGTGGGGGTTATACATATCTGTGATCTGTGTTGTTGATGGTATGTGTATATGAACTCGTTGGATTGTCGCGGATGAATAGCCGGGGTGGATGTGAGATGAGAGTTTCTTTTTTCTTTCATTCATGTAATAAATTTGTAAATTGATGTAATATTATTTGTATGGCCGCACAACCGGGTCGGGGTTGTAGCCGTCATTGTATAATTCTTTTTACTGTTTTTGCTCCTAGGATAGACCCATGGAGGGGGTGCACAAACTACCGGGTATCTCGAAGTGCCGAGTGGCCTACTCACGGCGTTGAGGGAGGTTGCTTCGCTTCGGGTACTTGGCGGGTAGTTTGCCGCACCCGTAGGGGTCTTGGGTGGGGTTTTGGCTATTCATCGCGACCGTGTAATCCGCTTTTCGTTGCAGGCTCGAACGAATCGCGGGTTCCTAGTATATCCAAAGTGTTCATCTGTGATCTGGATTGGCTATCATTGCTATATATCTATATATAATAACTATTTAGGCGTTGCTTATGTTTTTCAGCCGCGCTAGCCCAGCCCCTGCTCTGTCGTTAGTTAAGTAACCTAACGGGTGATGACGGGCCCCGTGGCGAATGTGAATGGCATAAGCGTACGTCATATTTTGGTTGTTTTCTGCAATAGTAGGATTTAAATGTTGGGACGCATTAAAAGAACTAATGCAAGAAAATAAACCTAAAAGACGTTGTTGGAACAATTTTTCAAAAAAAAAAGCTGTTATTGCAAGGACGTTCACTTTTGTTTTGCATCGAGGTATTCGGTTATGAATGCCCAGCACCTCATTCGACGAGGCAAGGGCCGAGATCCCCTCATCGGGAGTGACCCCTTGGACAAAAGTTTGCGTCAGAGTAATAACTTCACTATAGTCGATTAATTCTTGCTTTGCATCGAGGTATTCAGTTTGGAATATCCTGCACCTCATTCAACGAGGAAAGAGCCGAGATCCCTTCATAGGGAGTGACCTCTTTAGCAAAAGTTTTTCGCCACTATATTTTCAAAAAGTGTATCACGTTCCTTCAACGATATCAAGTTCATTACGTTAATGGGTTTTCGCCAAAACCCAGCCGTAGCCCTCCGTCAGTTCTTATAAGTTATACTTAGTATTCGTGCTGCGTTTGTTGACTGTGTCAAGGCGCAGTGAACGGTAGCTGAGTATTGCTTATCTGCTGGATACAATATGATTGGTTAGGACAGTCGTGTAACCTTGTTGACTGTATCAAGGGTTATGCGGGTGGGTTTAATGCAATCAAGATAATGACGGGTTGAACTTGAGTAGGACCCTTTGATTTGTTGACTTTGTCAAGGTCACTTGGGTCCTAGGGGCAAAAACCACATCGGGAGTTTCAAAAGTACTGAAACTTGCTAGTGTTGCATACCATTTGGAGTGTGATGATTCTGGTAGGATTCCTTCAGTTTTGTCACGCGATGATATTTGGATCCCGATCCTACTGTGAGTATATGCTACTCCTCGGGAACTTTCTCGCTTAACGATCAATGCTATAAACCAAGTAGGTGTCTAGAAAGGTGTTAGCGGGGCTACGCCTACAGGGAAAAGAGGTTACTTAATTAAGGAACTTTGCGAAAGCGTTGGATAACCTCCCTCGAAGTACCGACACTGGCCTGGCTGAACGGTTAAGCAAGTATTGTACGGTGAGATTGATCCCGACTAATTCTTCCTTTATGGTTTGAGGAGGGATTCGAGAGACAGTGGGAGCCATCCTGTTTAGATAAATTAAAAACCAATCTAAACTTGCAAGGGCGTACGCTAAGTGTTTCTTTTCTCTCTCTCCAGGTAGCAACCATTTCACGCCCTAATCAAGATAATAAAATGTATCGCTTGACCGATCCGAATTCTTATTCGGGGCTGGGGAACGTTGGTTCGGCTCTAACTTGTGACAACAGTCATAAATATGATCAAGGGAAAGGGGATTGTATGGATTCCCAGGATACCCAGTTGAAGAAGAAGCATGGTTTTGCATCTACTTCAGGTGTTCTTGTAATTGAGAACTGTTTTACGGTCAACCCTACCTCCTGGGTACTTGATACCGGATCAGGATCTCATATCTGTAATTTATTGCAGGGACTGAGAAAAAGTAAGAAAGTTGCACCGGGTGATATGTCGCTCAGAGTAGCGAACGGAGCACAAGTTAATGCGGCAGCCGTCGGTGAATATCACCTAGTATTGCCAAATGGCAAGACTATGATTTTGAACGATTGCTACTATGTACCTTCCATGGTTTGCAACATCATATCAGTTTCTTTACTCGATAAAGATGGATATAACTTTGTTCTTGATAGAAATATCATGAACATTTACCTTCATAAGGTACTGGTTGCAGAGGGTACACTGTGTAATGGTATCTACGTTCTAAATCAGAATACAGTTCTCAATATATAAAACACACGCAAGAGGAAGAATTCAGATTCGAATGAATCCTACTTGTGGCATTGTAGACTTGGTCATATCGGATAGAAAAGACTGAGTAAGTTGCATAAAGATGGACTCTTGAATACGTTCGAGTTTTCATCCTATGAAACTTGTCAGTCTTGTCTCAAAGGGAAGATGACCAAATCTCCGTTCACCGGACATGGAGAAAGAGCAGCAGAGCTCTTGGGACACGTACATAGTGATGTATGTGGTCCGATGTCTATACATGCAAGGGGTGGGTTCTCGTACTTCATCACATTCACTGACGATCTCTCTAGGTTCGGATATGTGTATCTGATGAAACACAAATCTGAAGCTTTTGAGAAATTCAAGGAATTCAGAAACGAAGTAGAGATCCAGACTGGCAAAAGTATCAAGATCCTCCGGTCTGACAGGGGAGGGGAGTACTTAAGCACGGAATTCCTAAATAACTTAAAAGAGAATGGCATTCTCTCTCAGCTCACTCCTCCTTATACACCACAGCACAACGATGTTTCGGAGCGGAGGAATCGTACCCTATTGGATATGGTTCGCTCCATGATGAGTAGTGCTGAGTTGCCTCTTTCATTCTGGTGATATGCACTTCAAATTGCAGCACATCTATTAAATCAAGTTCCATCCAAATCCGTGCCTAAGACTCCGTATGAAATATGGAGTGGTAAAAGTTTGTATCTTAAACGTATTAAGATTTGGGGTTACCCAGCTTATGTCAAAAAGCAGAACCCAGACAAACTTGAGGCACGGGCAGTTTTGTGTAAGTTTGTGGGATACCCAAAAGATTCAAGTGGGTATATGTTCTACCATGCAGAGGAACAGAAGATAATTGTTTCAAGAAATGCCACATTTTTAGAAAAAGAATTTCTTGTTAAAAATATTAGTGGCAGCACGGTAGAACTGGATGAAATTCCTGAAACACAAGCTTTAACAAAAGATTTGGTGGAACCGCTAGATTCGGTTACAACCAACGAACCTCAGTCACTCCGCAGATCTGGTAGGATTTCTCGTCCGCCCGAGAGATACTACGGTTTTCTCATAGACGGGGATCGAGAGGATTGCATCTTGGAAGAAGATGACCCTACCAGTTTCAGGCGGGCCATTATCAGTAGGGACTCTGATAAGTGGCAGGAAGCAATGCAATCCGAAATGGAGTCCATGTACGCCAATAAAGTGTGGACCTTGGATATTGCTCCACCTGGGGTAAAACCCGTTGGATGCAAATGGATCTACAAAAGGAAACTTGGTGTAGATGGGCAGGTGGAAACCTATAAGGCTAGACTCGTTGCAAAAGGTTTTCGTCAAAGACCTGGTTTGGACTATGACGAAACATTTTCTCCGGTGGCTATGCTCAAATCCATTCGGATCCTACTTGCCATTGCTGCCTTCCATGACTGTGAAATCTGGCAGATGGATGTTAAAACGGCTTTCCTAAACGGTTGTTTGGAAGAGTGCGTTTACATGGATCAGCCAGAAGGTTTCGTAGACAGTGGGAGCAGCAGGAAGGTGTGCAAGTTGCTTAAATCCATTTATGGATTAAAGCAGGCATCGCGGAGCTGGAACATTTGTTTTGATGATGCAATCAAGGAATTTGATTTCATCAAGAACGAAGATGAACCCTGTGTCTATAAGAAGATTGTAGGACGAACTGTCGTATTCCTAGTCTTGTACGTGGACGACATTCTTTTGATAGGAAATGACATTCCTATGCTATAATCGGTCTAGCTATTTTTGTCACAAAGGTTCTCCATGAAGGACCTGGGTGATGCCTCGTACATTCTGGGGATCAAAATCTACAGAGATAGATCCAAGAGACTACTGGGACTTTCGCAGTCCAGGTACATAGAGACCGTACTAAAGAGATTTAGTATGGAGGATTCCAAGCGCGGTAGCATACCCGCATTGCACGGAATTACCCTCTCCAAGAAGATGTCTCCTAAGACTGATGAGGAGAGGGTTCGCATGAGCACTATACCCTACGCTTCGGCGGTAGGATCTATAATGTATGCGATGCTATGTACAAGACCAGATGTAGCTTACGTGCTGAGCGCAGTAAGCCGGTATCAGTCAGACCCAGGGGAGGACCACTGGACAGCAGTGAAGAACATTCTCAAGTACCTGAGAAGGACTAAGGAGATGTTCCTGGTTTACGGTAATGGAGACCTCAGGGTCGAGTCCTTTACCGATTCAAGCTTCCAGAGTGACAAAGATGACAGCAAGTCTGTCTTGGGTTTTGTGTTTACCCTCAACGGAGGGGTGGTATGTTGGAGGAGTTCCAAACAGGATACCGTCGCAGACTCGACGATGGAGGCTGAATACATTGCTGCAAGCGATGCCACAAAAGAGGCGGTCTGGATGAAGAAGTTCATTAGTGAACTTCAGGTGGTTCCGTCCATTGTTGACCCAATACCTTTGTATTGCGATAACAATGGGGCTATAGCTTTAGCGAAGGACCAAGGTCCCATCAGAAATCCAGGCACATCTTAAGGCGGTATCACCTGATCAGGGAGATCATTGATTGCCAGGAGATCGAGGTGCGGAGAGTGGATACAAAAGACAACACGGCGGATCCATTCACGAAGGCCTTACCCCAGACTCAGTTCGAGCGGCTGATCGAGATGATGGGTCTTCGATACGCCAGTACATGGCCTTAGTGCAAGTGGGAGATTGTTAGTGTGTATGCCCTAGAGGCCATTACTGTATCATACTAGTTTGTATATTACTTGATGGAAGCTTGGGATATTCACAGTTGTATAGACAATCCTGCTCAATATAGTAGTATGCTACTTGGTTTGTCTCTGCTTTAATGTGTACATGTGTTTCTTTATTGTATCACCTATACGCATTATTAGAGCCCTTAGGATCTTTGCTTGATTACCGGCGTTGTGATGGCGATCACACTTGTGGGGGCTGGGTAATCCACAAGCACATCCTTATACACGTCCCTAGTCATGGGATCATCGAGACAGGGCATCGATACTCCGGAGTAGACTAGCGTATGCGCTTCTCATCCCAGCACGGGAGACGGTCTGTTCCACAGCCGTCAGTATGTCGTACTTGAGATAGTATGCGGGTGCTCGTTAGGAAACGAGTACACTGGACAGGACTCGTTGGGAACTGATGGTTGGTATTATACCTATCGTCAGTTATCAGTTCCCAGGTGACATGAGTACAGCTTTAGTCCGCTGACTTGACACTGCCACTTTGCCTCGAGTGTGTTCCCACTGTTCTTTGATTACTACCCTACCACGGCTCTACTGAGTCGTGCAAACAGGTAGTAGTTGGGTGCAGTCCCGAAGCACTTGGAGGCAGTGACGGTTAGACAGGATTCGTCTCTCCCGGTATTGGGGGTTGACATCGCGCTGTGTCTAGAAGAGCCATTACACATGTAGTCCCTGGCCAGGGCAAGCGAGACATACTGGTAGGTTTCCAGTGATGTCTCTGGGTGTTCTGGGCTATACTCTGACACGACTTGTACCGCTATTAGGGGACTGACGTTCACCACCCCCTAGGCCCGCCATGCGATGTATCAGACGAACAGATGGGACTGTACGGAGATTGTCACATACAGGCTCAGTAGGAGTTCGGATAGGTTTACCTCATCGGCCTTCTTATCGACATCTACCTGGGGACCGTTACGTACAGCTAGTGCCGCTTGCGGTCTATGGTTAAACCCACTGCCAGCGTAGTGTCGGGTCTTTAGAGTCCCACACAGAGAGTTTCGCTGCATTGAGCGAAACGTGTAGAGGCCGTATGGTTTTACGGCGGAGCTACGATCACTTACGTGCACTTGTGTGCGTATGCTGTTCAGGCAGGCAACACTAGTGGGCTTTGGTTTAAGCCAGATCCTAGTATTACACAGATGGATTTGATTGGTCTTCTGTGCATTCGCATTCTACGGAATGCGGATGCGGGTGTGTATGCACAGTTTTGAGGAGCGATGAAGGAGGAGGTTCCCCATTAGGGTTTTGGCAGTTGGTTCGGCCAAAAGCGTAATGTGGCACACTCATTAGGGTTTTGACAGTTCGTTTGGTCAAAACCGTTATGAGCCGGAGACATTGTTTACTAATCCTTTTAGTGATAGATTTGTGATGGCTAATTGCATTGACCATTTGACCACTTGGATCTCTCTTGACTTTGTTGACCCGTTGACCGTGTTGACCATTGACCTTCAAGAGAGATCCACACTCTTCTTTCATTTTCATTTTATTTCTTGTGTTATGATAATGGTCAATTCAACGTGCCATCAACTTCTATCATGATAGGATTAGTAATGATGATTTTTTGTATTATTGGAACTATGGTTCATTTCTTTTGGTTTAATCTTTTCATTATTCTCTTCTCATTCTCTCTCTTGAAGTGAGAAGAAAAAGAAAAGCTCCATGGTTGCTAAGTTTCTCCTTCTTCTTCCTCCTCTTGATCTCATCTTTTGATCTCATGTGTTGAGAGAAAAAGATCCCACAAAGACAAACACATCCATACATCTCCTCTACACAACCTAGGGCTTCTAGATTAGCAATCTCTTTGCCCTAGTTACCTCGGCTCGAGGTGGAGCTCGGTGTACATCTCTCGGGTGGATCGTCTTCGACTCAAGGAGGCCGCGGAGGTGACCAAAGTCCGGATCAAGCCTCGAAGCAAGCAAGGAGAAGAACAACAAGAAGAGAAGGAGTACAAGTTGAGGTATAACCCCTAACCGAGTAGATAAATCTCTAGTTAGGATGCTAGTGTATTGTTTAGTACAGATCCGGCTTTTACGGTCCATGTTACCATGTTCAGAAAAATTTTTGTTTTACCGTTTCCGCAACCCCGAAAGTACCGGGAGAGGTAACGTGGACCTAACAAAATCAATAATTGATTTAATAATCCGGCTATATCACATACAACCGGCTAATATCAAATGTACCAATCTATCGAAACAACACTTGATCCGATAACCCGGCTATATCACATATAACCGACCGATATCACATATCGTGAGAATAGAATGCGGTATCACATATGCGCGTTAATCACGGTCCCGCACATATCATATATGTGCTCCTACTGCATTTCGCATGAACCAGGAAACCTCTGTGTAGGACTCTAAAGACTCGTCAATACGCCGGCAGTAGGTGATGATCGTATCAAACATCCACAAGCTGCAAGCGGTCTGCTAAACATAACGGCCACCCGGGTATTGAGTGATCGGAAGATCAACAAGCAAGGCGGCTCATACTCTTGCGAATCCAATCAGTAACACTACCGTACAGCCCGGTCTCTTCGTTAGATATGTCGCATATCGCAGCCTGGGGGTGGTAAAACGTCAGACCCCAATTGCCTGATAAGTAATGCCGATGCAAGGTCCATAACATTTCGAGAAACTACTGATAACACTTACCGGTAAATCTTAGTAACCCTGGCCAGGGATTTCCTATTATGGCCAATCAAGCATAGCGCAACATGAACCCCCAACACCGGAAGAGACAAATCCCCTCCTATCGCTCATTGCCTCCATATGACTCGGGACTGTATCCAAAAACTACCATTTTGCACGATCTCTAGAACGTGGTAAGGTGGAAGTCAAAGCACAGTAGGAATCACACAAGACTCTATGACGATCTCGGGTCGACGGACTAACCTGTACCAGTGTCACCAGAGAACTGCTATCTGATGACGATAGGTATAATACCATCTAAGAGTTCTCGGCGAGTCCATCCAGTGTACCCTGTCTCCACTGAGCATCCATATACCTTCTCTAATGTCAAAGACTAATGGATATGGGATCATCCAACGCCCATCATATGGGTCAAGAAGTGTATCCCTGTCTCGATACTCCTATGACTAGGAACATTTAAAGGATGTACTTGCCGACTATCTCTGCCCCACTAGTATGATCTGCATCATAATCTTGGTAGTCAAGTACTCATCTTAAGGGCTTTATCAACATGTAATAGAGAGACAATAAGAGTATATGTTAAGATAAAGTGCAAACAGATAACATACTATTATGTCGAGCAAGAAAGTCCTCCCTATATATGTCCAAGCATCCACTACAATATATATCACATGTACAGTAATGGCCTCTAGGGCATACATATAACTAACAATCTCACACTTCCACTAAGGCCATTTGTTGCAGTATCTCATACTCAACGTCTGTCACGACCCGAAATTGGCACGTGACGGCCCGAATACTACGCAACGTCTATAGGCGTAACGCAGTAAAAGAAAGCCAAAACCCAGAAATCTAAACCATTAAAAGACAAGAAAAGATAAGAAACAATGTTTAAAAGTATTTAAAATCACAACCCAAATTCTTTAAAATTTTCGCAGCACCTCCATTATAAAACTAGCCCCAAAAATGGGTACAACATAAATATAAATAAAGCATCCCCAAACGGGAGAAAATACACGTCCAAAGGTGGAAAACAATCACCACAACAAATATACGACGCCGTAGCGAAGAAATAAAAGTCGATAGAAAGGAAACTGTATAAAAGACAACAAGTCACAAATAATATACAATATCGTCCTCACCAAGTCTCTAAGTCAACAAAATAATAATAGATGGAGAGTACAAGGATACAACGAATATACAATACAAGAATACGGATAACCAAAAAACCCACCTAAGCAAAACTGCATACTATGAGCTGAAGCGGTATCCGTAGCAAAAGATGATTAGATCGATGAATAGCCTGCCTCGACTACTCTGGTGGACACCCTGCAAAACAACTGTGGCACAACGGGGGTGAGTTGCCAACTCGTGAATAGTAAATAACATATGCAGGTAATCGCAAGTATGCACGTACAGCGCGAATCTAACATATGCAATTAAAGGCAATAAAAGGTCATATGAATGCAATAATCATGAAATAATGATATGAAGGAGTATATATGCAACAATCATGAATAGTACACTAACAGGTACAACTATACATGAAGCAATGCATATAAATAAAGGTATGTAAATGCAACAGTCATGGAAGGTACACTAACAGGTACTACTAATACATGAAGCAGTGCATAAACAATAATTATGAAGTATGGAATGAAATATGTCATTTCCACGGAATCCTGACATCGTGGTAGGATCACTATCCAACAAGACAATCCAAATCCCAATTCCTCAAATCAGCCCCCAAATTGGCTCTCATATCATATAAGTCTCGCAAATTCTTAATGTACAATATCGAATAAATCTCCTATATCCTGAATGTACAAAATCAAGTGAATCTCGTATGTCTTAAATCCAATATCAAGTGAATCTCTTATAACCTAGGTATATTTGCGTGAATAAATATGATTTATAAAAAATTAATGTCAATACATGTTAGCGTCCCATTCCACTAATATTGGTGTAATGACATATATAACAACGTCCTAATCCACTATTATATATACTAAGAAGTAAAAAGAAATATCATGAAACCAATATGCCAAGCATCGACACAGAAATGTTGACCTATCAGGTGCTGTCACCAAGACTGGCACCCTGATAGGTACGTATCATACGCTATACCGAAAAGCACGAGTGCCTAGCTCTGACCCTCGTCTTTCCACGTATCTATACATACATGACTCCCGTCGGTATACCCATGATAACCGCTTAGTCATTGGTAATGTCACCGGATGGTAGGGTTCCCCTGACAGGCTCAATCGGCAAGGTCCATCAATCGTCATGCCCCGGGGTACCTCCGGGCCCCACCATGTACCCACATAGGGCCCCAACGCCTCCTCGTAGGGATATATATATATCAGAACCGATAAATCTTATGGTGGATGTTGAAATATCAAATTAAGGGAAACCGGGTTTTTCAAATAATGCATAATTTCATGAACACCCACGGTCCCCAAATCCATAAAATATCATGAAAAATCCACATCTCAATGCGAAAATCCATGAATATAATATATGCAACATAAAACTGTAATGAAAGCTTCTAAAGGAAAAGCTGCTAATTAACGCAATAAGTTAATATAAAATATCATGCGGTTCCTAATTTATCCAGGTCTCAATAACATCAAGTAAAGGCAAACAATTAGCTATAACCAGATATATGTGTGAACGATAAGGTATAGCAAAATATATATATCTACCTATAACTAATGATGTAGTATACCCCCTGGTATAAGTGAAATATATGTGCAAGGTATACGTGTAGCTATGTCATAAGGTATGTACGTACCCATCACTAATAGTACAATACTCTATAGGTGTACAGGTATCTAGCATATAAGTATATGAAGGCATATGTGTAAGCGTGTAGATATACAGGTATGCTATATGTCATATGCGATAAGAAATATGAATCAATGTCACAATGTTCCTAACCAAGCAATATCGTATCTATAAGTGGGTTGTGCGTGACATGGTAATTAGTGACGGTGTGTAGCATACAATCAGTGCTCGTGCAACATGAGTCGTCAATAATATGTGCAGTGTCCTAAGAATACTAGTCCAAGCACAACCATAACTAAGTAGTAGGGTAAATGCGCAATTCTAAATATGACATAGAATATTCGACAAAAGTAATATCTCTATCACAGACGCATAACGCCATGCGGGCGATTCCCCTGTAGATGTTAAATCTACTCACCAACGCTCCGAACTAGGTGAAGTCTACCACCTGTTTTCCCTTTGTAGTAGTGTCCGAAGTCCCCGCATGTGAACCTGCAACATTAAAACAATAAAGCAAGTATATATTAATAATAGACCCAAAATACATACAATCTACACGGACCAACACGACACACATACGTACTCTAAAGGGTTCGTGTTGTAGCTAACGCGTATAGCGACACTACAAAACTAACTCAGAGCAACAGCAACACGGAACACGCATCGTATCGGATAGCGTATCGCGTGAAATGAAACATTAGAAAGAAGTAAAGTGGTCCCATATTTTTCTGTGCTAACAATTTGTAAAAATTGCATGTACCATGAGACTACAAATAACCCCAGAGACCCCTACCTAAAAACCCAACACCCAAGTCCCCAGTCTGGCCGCAAATTGCGGCCAGAACCAATAAATTTGCGGCCCAAACATGGTGTAATTGGCTCGTATTCTCAGGGTAGGTTCTAGGTCTCTATACTAGGTTACTGTCATACCAATTTTTGCAACAATAACCTGGTTTAACAGCAGATCATCCGAGACTCCAATCGACAGTAAAAAATGCGATATTTATCCAAAACGATACGATACGCGATAAAACATAAACTAACAAGTTAAGCTACACAAAATTAACTTAAAGAGCAGAAAGGAATCATTACCTACACAAAAGAACACAAAGATCCTAGGTTTGCATGCTCCTAGGCATCCATGAGGCAAAACCAAGATAAAGATGTGATTTTTGTGAGTTTGAGATGGATTTTTTGTAGAAAATGGAGAGAGTGTTCAGAATTAGTTGAGGGAGATGGAGAAAAGAGAGAGAGGAAATGATAAAGAGAGAGAGAGTGTGAGGAAATGAGAGAGGGAGGTGAGTATATGGTCAGGTGAGAGGTGAGTGTATCATTGCAATTAATGCTGACCATGCCTTCTCATTTAATTCACTCACACCTCACACAAAACAAAACCAAGCAAAAATATCTTTTTTCTCACTCAACAAAAGATTAAGGGTTAATGAAAAAGGGTGGATTTAAAGCAAATGGTTTAGAATTAAGGTTAAGTGTCATGGTTGCTAAAACTAGATTAGCACAAACAAAACTCACATTTACGTGCACACGTGCGTGCATGCTTATAACAAATAATAATAAATTATTAATTAAATGTTATAAAATGTGAGAAACCCAAAATGGTAAACTTTTTACAGTAAACCCGTATTAACGTCTAATCGAACACTAACCGAAATCTAAGGCGTTACAATCTCCCCCCTTATAAAAATTTGTCCCCGAATTTAAAATTCTTACTAAGCGTACCTTCAAAGAGAAGATTACAAACTCCCAAATCTCGCTCGTAGCCTCCCAAGTGATTACCCCACTATACGGCTATGTCCAAGAAAACCCTTCACATATGGCAAGGCCCATGACCGACGTTTCTTCACCTGCCGAGCCATTAACACAATTGGCTGCTGGTGAACGAAAGATCGCGTCCAGTCTAAATGGTCTGGTGCTGAATTATGTAAGAAAGGTCATGAAGGTAATTGCAAAGTATCAACACAAGGAAATACGGGGTGAATACTCAATAATCTGGGCGGAAGTGCCAAATTAAAGGCAACGGAACTAACTCACTTTAAGGATCTCAAAAGGACCTCTGTCTGCACTGGGCTACTCTCATCCTGACCTGAACCAACTGGATCATTTCCGAAGTCTCTAGACTAGCTGGGGTCCAAAAATCCTACTACGCAGAGTCAGAAAAATAGACTAGTGATCGACACGACCTAACCCCTAAACTTAAAGGTTGCCAATTGGAGTGCTACCTGATAACCGCTATCTAAGGAGAACCCTAACAATGGCGAGTGACAATCCCCAACTGCCGACAACAACCTACA
This sequence comes from Agapanthus africanus, assembly GCA_030015575.1. Taxonomy (NCBI): domain Eukaryota; kingdom Viridiplantae; phylum Streptophyta; class Magnoliopsida; order Asparagales; family Amaryllidaceae; genus Agapanthus; species Agapanthus africanus. The sequence continues at coordinate 417,112,757 of CM057342.1, forward strand.
CACGCACAAGCATAAGCTCCATAGTCCGTATAGCCCGCTCTCACAAAACCATCATCCTACGGATGGAAAAACGGAGCTAAAGCTCAACCAGTACCCAAGGCTTCCTGAAGCTCCTGCCCAAGACGGCAAGCGAACAGGGTGACCTTATTGGATATGACCCATGAAGGAACTCCGTGCAATGCACAACTTAACAAAGAACAACTGGGAAAACTGAGCAAACACGGATAACAACTCCCGAATGGAGTCACACCCTGACTAAACCTGGGTAGACACCATAACGAAATTCGTGGAGATCTGCTCCCATTCCTACTTCGGAACGGTTAAAGGTTGCAACTCTCCAGCCGGTCTCCGATGCTCAACCAAAACACACCACATGACAGACACCTTGAAACGAAATCTGAAACTTCTCTTTACACCCTTGCCCACCCGTAACTATCTCACAAGTCACGTCAATGTTGGTGGAACTTGAATGAGTACAGGGAGTTGACAGATATGCCTGTTCTAGGATTTCGCATCTCTACCCAATAATATCAGGTACTCAAACGCGTCCCTAAACTTATCACACCCTTGTCATAAATCAAGGACTCCGAATCATTACCCAGCCGAGTCTGCTCAAGTATCTCTGACGAATGAGCATCGGCGGGCAGTGCCTCGTGAAAGCGATTAAGGAAAAGTGGTCGGGCGCGGACATGAGCAAGCTGTCCCCTGAGTGGAGGCGAACTTAGACTGTACTCAATGATTCCACAGGAACTGTAAATCTGCAGAAGACTGTCTCAACAATCAACACCCGCTGTAGGAAGATGTACATTAAGCTCTGGTGGTCCGTGAAAATCTGACACGACTCTCGAACAAGTAGTGTCTCCAAATCTCCAACGCAAGACCACCGCGGCCATCTCCAGATCATGAGTGGGATATCCTACTCGTACTTCCTCCATGTGTAGGAAAGCAAAAGCGATAACACTATAATGTCACATCAGCCAAAATTCGAGCCCCACTCGCGAAACATCACAGTTAAACAACAAAGTCGCCCGAACCAGAAAGCAAAGAAAAAACCGATGCAGTTGTTAACCGAGTCTTCACTGCCGAAAAAATCCGCACACATGCCTCAGTCCAAAGAAAAGAAACCTCCTTTCCGGTCAGTTTAGACAACGGTACAGCACTACACTAGTAATAATGCACGAAAAGGCGGTAAAAACCTTCTAAGCCCAAAAATCTGCGGTCCTCCGTCCTGCGCACAAGTCTGGGCCTAAGCTGTACGGCCACGATCTTCCTCGGAACCATACGAAAACCGTCTCCCGTAACTACAAGACCTATGAGTCAACACAAACAAGCCTGAAGGAACACTCCGAGAATCTAGCAAACAGCTGGTGCTCTCCCAGTATCTGCAAAACAAATCCTCAAGTGCTGCTCCTGTTCCTCAAGACACATTGAATAGACCAAAATTTTGTCAATACACAACAGTAACTGGTCAAGGAATGGCCTGAATAAATCTGGGAAGAGGGCAGTGGTGAGGTCCAATGACACACCAACACACACGAAACCCATAGCACACACAGGGCATTCTTTGGAATGTCATCACTCCGAACCCGCAACAATGATGACCTGATCCCGAACAAACTTAGAAAATGTCTCACACTCTGGAGCTGATCGAAGAAATCGTCAATGCGAGGTAAAGGATACCTATCCGCACTGTAAGCCGGTTCAATTGACGATCAATCAATACACAACCTAAACTGTCTTCTTCCTCCTTAACGAACAGAAATAGGAGCTCCCTAATGCGAAACACTTAGACACACTAGCTCCCCAACAAACAACTCTGCAGCTGATCCTTAAGCTCCTTAAGATTCGCCGGCTCATCTGGAACAACGTCGGAAAACTCTTGCACAATAGAAACCCGGTCCAACAAACCCACTGTAGCTCCGGTATCACGAATGAACGCCAAGAATCCACGACATCCTCTCCTCAAAAGACGACTAGCGAAAAAGACTGATTTCGAGCTGTGAGAGGCGGCACAACTATCCACCTGCACAACAAGAACTGACTCGCCGGGGAAAACAACACCTGACTGTTTCCCTCACGGTAGTCCACAGATGCCTAGCACGCAGCTAACCAGTCTGTGCCCCGGAGAACGTCAAATCCAACATCTCTAGAAGGATCAAAACGATGGACAAATCTCTATCTCCTATCCGATTGGCACACGACCGAATTACGTATCGCACAACAAAAGAATCGCTGATAGAAATTAACGCAACAAACATCTGATCCACCTAACATGACTCTCGTCCCAACCACGGCACAAGGTGTGAAAAACAAACCAATACATCAAAAGAACATACGAATTAAAGATACCTGAAAACTCTGCCTTGGACGCCCGCGTGTTCGGATGAGTAGAAGAAAACTCTCGTGTCTGCCCCCTACCCACAACAGGCTGAACTCCTCCTCTGCTAGACTGACCCTTTTGAGCGAACCCTCCGCGTCCCTGACGTCTCAGAATATGACCCTGATGAGGTGCTAAGGAACAATGTCTGACGAAGTGTTGAAGGCTTCCGCGTCGAAGACATCCATGTGCTGACTGCTTACCCTCCTGGGGATGAGTCCTGAACGACTGTCCTCGTCCTAAGCCTCTGCTACTCCCGCAACGGTCACGAAATCTGTCTCGACGGTTAAGCCTCTGTCTCTGGGCTGGTACACTGGTACGAGTCCTCTACTGTCCCGGAACTCTCAGAGTCTCTGGAATACGTGTCTCGTAAACTGGGGCTGCATCCACTGGTGCTATGTAGGTGACGGACTGCTGCATGCTGATCGCAAGGAACAACTGGTTAACAGGGGTGACAACCTCCTGTCGCTGCGCTCGAACAACCTAAACCAATGAACTCATAGTCTGGCGCATGTCCTTCATCTCTGCCACAAGCCTAGCGATACTATCTGTCGAAGGCGGATCCATCTGCACCTATGCATCGAGCGTGCTATCCTGGTCAGTCCTCATTGCATCACTCAGGGTCCCTATAGTCATCGGCGGCAAGGCCATAAATGGAAATAAGGTTCGATAAGAACACGGAAATCGAATCACAAGGATATAAATCATCGAGAAAGGAATTTCAAGCAATTTGTACTTAGGTCACTTTAGGCGGAGTACCGCATCGTGAGTATGCTGCAGACATACACATACTACGTTACTCTGCTTAAGCTACCTACTCCATCATACCAAGGTCATCCTACACTCCGAAAGGTAAAAACCTGGCTCTGATACCAACTTTGTCACGACCCGAAATTGGCACGTGACGGCCCTAATACTACGCAACGTCTACAGGCGTAACGCAGTAAAAGAAAGCCAAAACCCAGAAATCATAACCATTAAAAGACAAGAAAAGATAAGAAACAATGTTTAAAAGTCTATGAAATCACAACCCAAATTCTTTAAAAGTCCAACTTTCTTTCTTTAAAATTTTGGCAGCACCTCCGTTATAAAACTAGCCCCAAAAATGGGTACAACATAAATATAAATAAAGCATCCCCAAACGGGAGAAAATACACGCCCAAAGGCAGAAAATACAACCACAACAAATATACGACGCCGTTGCGAAGAAATAAAAGACGATAGAAAGGAAACTGTATAAAAGACAACAAGTCACAAATAATATACAATATCATCCTCACCAAATCTCTAAGTCAACAAAATAATAATAGATGGAGAGTACAAGGATACAACGAATATACAATACAACAATACGGATAACCACAAAACCCACCTAACCAAAACTGCACACTATGAGCTGAAGCGGTATCCGTAGCAAAAGATGATCAGATAGATGAATAGCCTGCCTCGACTACTCTGGGGGACACCCTGCAAAACAACTGTGGCACAACGGGGGTGAGTTGCCAACTCATGAATAGTAAATAACATATGCAGGTAATCGCAAGTATACACGTACAGCCCGAATCTAACATATGCAATTAAAGGCAATAAAAGGTTATATGAATGCAATAATCATGAAATAATGATATTAAAGAGTATATATGCAACAATCATGAAAAGTACACTAACAGGTACAACTATACATGAAGCAATGCATATAAATAAAGGTATGTAAATGCAACAGTCATGAATGGTACACTAACAGGTACTACTAATACATGAAGCAGTGCATAAATAATAATTATGAAGTATGGAATGAAATATGTCATTTCCACGGAATCTTGACATCGTGGTAGGATCACTATCCAACAAGATAATCCAAATCCCAATTTCTCAAATCCGCCCTCAAATTGGCGCTCATATCATATATGTCTCGCAAATCCTTAATGTACAATATCGAATAAATCTGCTATATCCTGAATGTACAAAATGAAGTGATCTCGTATGTCCTAAATCCAATATCAAGTGAATCTCTTATAACCTAGGTATATTTGCATGAATAAATATGATTTATAAAAAATTAATGTCAATACACATATATTAGCGTCCCATTCAACTAATATTGGTGTAAGAGCATATATAACAGCGTCCTAATCCACTGTTATATATACTAAGAAGTAAAAAAAATATCATGAAACCAATGTGCCAAGCATCGACACAGAAATGCTGATCTATTAGGTGTTGTCACCAAGACTGGCACCCTGATAGGTACGTATCATACGCTATACCGAAAAGCACGAGTGCCTAGCTCTGACCCTCGTCTTTCCATGTTTCTATACGTACCTGACTCCCGTCGGTATCCCCATGATAACCACTGAGTCATTGGTAAAGTCACCGGATGGTAGGGTTCCCCTGACAGGCTCAATCGGCAAGGTCCATCAATCGTCTTGCCCCGGGGTACCTCCGGGCCCCACCATGTACCCTCATACGGTCTCAACGCCTCCTCGTAGGGGTATATATATATATCAGAACCGATAAATCTCATGGTGGATGCTGAAATATCATATCAAGGGAAACCGGGTTTTTCAAATAATGCATAATTTCATGAACTCCCACGGTCCCCAAATCCAGAAAACATCATGAAAAATCCATATCTCAATGCGAAAATCCATGAATATAATATATGCAACATAAAACTGTAATGAAAGCTTATAAAGGAAAAACTGCTAATTAACTGCAATAACTTAATATAAAATATCATGCGGCTCCTAATTTATCCAGGTCTCAATAACATCAAGTAAAGGCAAACATGTAGCTATAACCAGATATATGTGTGAACAATAAGGTATAGCAAAATATATGTATCTACCTATAAGTAATGATGTAGTATACCCCCTGGTATAAGTGAAATATGTATGCAAGGTATACCTGTAGCTATGTCATAAGGTATGTATGTACCCATTACTAATGGTACAATACTCTATAGGTGTACAGGTATCTAGCATATAAGTATATGAAGGCATATGTGTAAGCGTGTAGATATACAGGTATGCTATATGTCATATGCGATAAGAAATATGAATCAATGTCACAATATCCCTAACCAAGCAATATCATATCCATAAGTGGGTTGTGCGTGATATGGCAATTATTGACGGTGTGTGTAGCATACAATCAGTGCTCGTGCAACATGAGTCGTCAATAATTTGTGCAGTGTCCTAAGGATACTAGTCCAAGCACAACAATAACTAAGTAGTAGGGTAAATGCACAATTCTAAATATGACATAAAATATGCGACAAAAGTAATATCTCTAGCCCAGACGCATAGCGCCATGCGGGCGATTCCCATGTAGATGTTAAATCTACTCACCAGCGCTCCAAGCTAAATGAAGTCTACCACCTGTTTTCCCTTTGTAGCAGTGTCCGAAGTCCCCGCCTGCGAACCTGCAACATTAAAACAATAAAACAAGTATATATTAATAATAGACCCAAAATACATACAATTTACACGGACCAACACGACACACATACGTACTCTAAAGGGTTCGTGTTGTACCTAACGCGTATAGCAACACTACGAAACTAACTCAGAGCAACATCAACACGGAACACGCATCGTATCGGATAACGTATCGCGCGAAATGAAACACTAAATATAAGCAAAGTGGTCCCAGATTTTTCTGTGCTAACAATTTGTAAAAATTGCAACTACCGTGAGACTACAAATAACCCCAGAGACCCCTACCGAAAAACCCAACACCCAAGTCCCAGTCTGGCTGCAAATTATGGCCAGAACCAATAAATTTGCGGCCCAAACATGGTGGAATTGGCTCGTATTCTCAGGGTAGGTTCTAGGTCTCTATACTAGGTTACTTTCATACCAATTTTTGCAACAATTACCTGGTTTAACAGCAGATCATCCGAGACCCCAATCGACACTAAAAAATGTGATATTTATCCAAAACGATACGATACGCGATAAAAACAGAAACTAACAAGCTAAGCTACACATAATTAACTTAAAGAGCAGAAAGGAATCATTACCTACACAAAAGAACACAATGATCCTAGCTTTGCATGCTCCTAGGCATCCATGAGGCAAAACCAAGATAAAGGTGTGATTTTTGTGAAGTTTTGTGTGTTTGAGATTGATTTTGTATAGAAAATGGAGAGAGTGTTCAGAATTAGTTGAGGGAGATAGAGAAAAGAGAGAGAGGAAATGATAAAGAGAGAGAGTGTGAGGAAATGAGAGAGGGAGGTGAGTGTTGGGTGAGGTGAGAGGTGAGTGTATCATTGCAATTAATGCTAACCATGCCTTCTCATTTAATGCACTCACACCTCACACAAAACAAAACCAAGCAAAAATATCTCTCTTCTCACTCAACAAAAGATTAAGGGTTAATGAAAAAGGGTGGATTTAAAGCAAAGGGTTTAGAATTATGGTTAAGTGTCATGGTTGCTAAAACTAAATTAGCAAAAACAAAACTCACATTTACGTGCACACGTGCGTGCATGCTTATAACAAATAATAAATTATTAATTAAATGTTATAAAATGTAAGGAACCCGAAATGGTAAACTTTTTACAGTAAACCTGTATTAACGTCTAAACGAACACTAACCGAAATCTAAGGCATTACAACGTCCTATAGAAGTCTCTCTAGGGAAAGGCCTTTGTGAGTGGATCCGCTGTGTTTATCTTTTACGTCAACTCTCCTTACCTCGATACCTTGGAGATCAACGATCTCCCTGATCAGGTGATAATATCCTCAGAATATGTCTAGATCACTGATGGGACCGGAGTTCCTAGGCCAAAGCCACAACTCCATTGTTGTCACAATAAAAGTTATTGGACGCTAAATGGTAGGAACCATGTTCATCTCATGAACAAGAAATGTCCAGACAGCCTCATTGGTAGCATCGTTGGTAGAAATGTATTAAGCCTTTATCGTCTAGTATGCCACGGTATTTAGCTTGGAATTCTTCCAACATACCGTCCATCTACTGAGGGTAAAGACAATGCATGTGACTGACTTTCAGTCGACCTTATCACTATGGATGGTTGAACCAAGAACATTCATTTAGTGCTTCTCAAGTACTTAACAATGTCCTCCATAGTTGTCCAGTGATTCTCTCAAGATCCGATTGATTCCTTATCACTACACCTAGTGATTCATCTACATATGGTCTGGTACATAGCATCACATACATGATAGAGCCTACTGCCGAAGAATAGGGTATCCATTGCATGCGAGCTCTCTCCAAATCATTCTTGTAAGACATCTTTTTGGAGAGAGTGGTTCATGAGTAAGTGGGCGAACCACCCCGCTAAGAATCATCCATACTAAACCCCTTTAGTATGGTGTTAATGTACCTGGATTTGGGACAATCCCAAGATCCACATAGATCTATCACCATAGATCATTATCTATAAGATATAGTAGGTATCATCTAGATGTTCCATGGAGAATCCTCATGATAAGAGGAGCTTGACCGAGTGTAGCATAGGAAACCATTTCCTATCAAGAGTATGTCATCTACGTACAATACGGGTAAGACAACCTTACTCTCTACAGCCTTCTTATATATACAAGGTTCATCTACATATTTGATGAAGTCAAATTCTTTGACTGCCACATCAAAACAGAAGTTCCAACTACGGGATGTGTGCTTTAATCCTGATGGACTTAAGCATAGCCACTGGAGAAAAGGTTTCATCATAAACCACACTTGGTTTCATGACGAGAACCTTTTACTACAAGTCAAGCTTTGAAAGTCTTAACTTTTCCATCTACACCAAGAATCTTCTCAAGATCCATTTGCTCCCAATGGGTTTTACCCCTTCAGGTGCAACATACAAAGTCATACTTTGTTGGTGTACATGGATTCTATCTTTGATTGCACAGCATCTAGCCATTTCACAGAGTCCCCACTCGTGATGGCCTGCCTGAATCTAGTTGGGCCATCATCTACCATGATGCAATCCTCGCTCCCACCTTCACCGAGAAGACCGTAATATCTCTTAAGTGGATGAGGAACCCTACCAGATTCGCGGAGAGGCTGAGGTTCGTTGGAGACTATTGAATTCTTTGGTATCACCAAATCATCAGCTTTTAGTTTGTCTAGCTGGAACTCCTTCCAGTTCTACCTCATGACCACAAATTTCTTCACAAGAAATTCCTTTTCTAAAAAGGTGGCATGCTGAGAAACAAAACACCTTTTGCTCCTCAGGTAGGTAGAAGATATGCCCTCGCAAATGTTTGGGATATCCTGACAAACTTATACAGGACTGACCTTGCCTCGAGTTTGTCCAGATTTTTCTTTTCTCGTTTAAGACATGGTCTCTTAAACGAGACCGGACAACCCCATATCTTAACTCGTTTATGACATGGTCTCTTCCCATTCTATATCTCATATGGAGTGGTAGGCACTGATTTGGATGGAACCCCATTCAATAGGTATGCAGCTTCTTAAGTGCATAACTCCAAAAGAAAACAGGTAACTTAGCAGTACTCATTATAGAGCGCGCCATATCTCATAGGGTGCGATACCTCCGTCCCGATACACCGTTGTGCTGTGGTGTACTCGAAGGAGTAAGATGAGAGAGAATCACATTCTCCTTTTAGAAACTCGAGGAATACCATGCCTAAGTATTTTCTTCCTCGATCACATCGTAGGATATTAATACTTCTACCCGTTTAGCTCTCTACTTCGTATTTATGTTCCTTGAATTTCTTAAAAGCTTCAGACTTGTGTTTCAACAGGAACACATATCCGAATCTTGAGAGATCATCGATGAATGTAATGAAGTACAAAGGACCAACCCTGGCATTTGCAGACATAGCACCGAATACATCATCATGTATCCGTCCCAAGAGTTCTATAACTCTTTCTCTGTTTCTAGTAAAACGGAGTGTTGGTCATTTTTCCTTTGAGACAAGACTGGCAAGTATCATAAGATGAAAATTTGAACAGATTTAAATATTAATCCTTATGTAACTTAGCTGGTCGTGTCGCATTGATATGACCTAGTCTACAATGCCACTAGAAGGATTCGTTCATTTCTGAACTTTTCCTCTTGTGTGTATTTTAATTACTTTGAACTGTTGTTTGATTTAGAACGTATATGCCATTACATAACGTGCTTGATCCAATCAACTTTTGATTAATGAAAATGTTCACAACATTATCCTACAATACAGAATTACATCCTTCTTTAACTCAATAAAGAATCTGATGTAATGTTGTATATCAGGTTCGGTATGTAATAACATTCGTTCAAAATCAATGTATTTACCTTTTGGTAATACAAGGTGATATTTGCCAACTTACTTGGCTGCAAACCATTCTCTAACTCTTAGAGACATATCACCCAATCCCAGTTCTCTACCTTTCAGTAGCCCATGTAACTCTTACATATATCCTGTTTCGGTATCTCATACCTAGGACGTAGAGGATACTGAGAAACAGTTCTTAGTAATGAACACACCCAAAGAATATGCATTAACATGCTTTTTCCTTAATTGGGTTGCATGAGAATCCTGGTATTCCCCTATTTCCTGCTCGGACTTATAACAATTATAAGACAGAGCGGAACCAACGTTCCCTAGCTCAGTATAATAAGCAGGTTTGGTCAATGCATCCATATTATTATCTTGATTAAGGCGTGACATGGTCGCTACCAGGAGAGAGAGAGAGAGAAGAAATCACTCTGCGTGCGCTCTTGCAAGATCAGATTGGTTATTAGTTTATCTAATCAGGATGGCTCCCACTGTTTTTATCAAATCTTCCTTCAAATCCTAAAAGGTAAGACTCGTCGGGATTAATTACACCTTACAAGTTCGCTAATCTTTCGGCCAGGCCAGTGTTGGTACTTTGAGCGAGGTTCCCCGTGGTTTCGCATGGACCTAATTAAAATAAACCTCATTTTCCCAAGGGCGTAGCCCCGTTAACACCTTTCTAGACACCTACTTGATCGGCTAAATGTAATGTGCAAAACTCTCCCTGGAGTAACTCTTACTCGCAGTGGGTATCGGGATCCAACTATCTCATAGAAGGTATGCAATCTCATTGCAAATTTCAACACTTGAAATTCCCGATAATATTTTTCCCCAAGCGTCCTATTTCCTTGACAGGGGTCAACAAACCATAGGATACTAGTCATGTTCAACCCGCCATTTCATGATTGAATTAAACCCACACGCACGACCCTTGACAGAGGTCAACAAGGTCGTACGACTACCCTAATCCAATCGCATCATATGCTTTGCAGATAAGCACTAATCAGCTACCGCACACTATGCCTTGACAGAGGTCAACAAACGCAGCACGAATACTAAATATTACTTATCTGAAATGGCGGAGGGCTACGATAGGTTTTTAAGAAAACCTTTTGCGTAATGAACTTGATATCGTTGTAGAATCGAGTGTATTTTAAAAGGAGTGTTTTTGAGGCTTTTACTAGTTTTACTAAAGAGGTCATTCCCGGTGAAGGGATCTCGGCTCTTTCCTTATCGAATAAGGTGCTGGATATTTCACAAATACCACTATGCAAAACAAGAATTAAAAAGCAATCAAAAGACAGGCCAAGTGGGTTGTAGCATCTTCCAGTTTTGCTAAAGAGGCCACTCCCGGTGAAGGGATCTCGGCTCATTCCTTATCGAATAAGGTGCTAGATATTCTACAAGGAATACTGCTATGCAAAGCAAGAACTAGAGCTACCAGTTTTTTTAAAACAAGATTCTGCAACATCTTTAGGATTCTTTTCTTTTCATTATTCTCATTAATGAAGTCCCATCAAATTATGCTTCCTAAGCATCACAAAAGAAACGAAAGCATCAATATTTAATATATATCATCATATATATAATATAAGCATTCATCTCAACATATAAAGTGATCAGATCACAGAATATCAGCAGCAGAAGAACACATATGAAATATTTGATATATTAGGAGTTTCGTGTTTTAATTAAGCCATTAAAAAACACGGATTCCACGGTCATGATGAATAGCCAAACCTACATCCCTAGACCCCTACGAGAGCAGCAAGCAACCCTACCAATTCGAGAGTTAGGAGACCCAGTCTAAACTCCTTGAGATAGTCTCCAACTGGACCCTAGAACCCGGTTACTTGTGCTCTCCTCCTTGGGTCTATCCTAATGCGGAAAAGTAAATAATATACATCAATGGTGACATCATCCTCAACCCGGAAGTGCTCCAATAAAAGAATATTACATACAAGTTTTTACAAGAAGGAAAATGAAAAACTCTCATCTCACATAAAAAAAACCCGGCTATTCAAACACGACGATCCAATATAATATATCCCAGCAACACATAACATCACATGTCATCAACGCAAGTAAATATGCGTATCCCAATTGTCGTTGACATACAGCAACAAAACCAGCGATACACCACATATTACACATATGGTCGTAGAAAAGAAAGTGAAAAACTACAACAATTGGAATCCGCAACCACCTTAGACATCATAAACCCAATGTATCACATACTTTAGATTTCATGCTTAACCAAATGAATTCCTTAGACATCACATGCCTAACAATTATAAACCCCGTATTTTAGTCCTGATATTGAAAACTCTTTTCAATAACCAGTTGGGTAATTCAACAAGATTCCCGACATCCTGATCGAATGCTCGTCGAAAACTTTAGTAGACGGCCGCACCCCCGATGCCGTCGACGAAGTGCACTAAGGCGGAACACCGCGGTCGCGAGCACCTGAACTGATGCTTTTGGCGACGGGGTTCTCCTACAGTCACTTGGTCGGGGCTATGCGGCGTGGCTATCTAGTAAGGTTACACGGTGAGTATCCGCGTACACTGCGTAATTACGACGAACTTTTGATCCACATCAAAATTCTGTGGCAAACGATCATATGAGACTAAATTGCTAGATTTATTAAATTCAAACTAGTTATCACATAACTAATTATTGTGGATTCCAAATATTGTATCACAATCACAGATAGCTAGACGATGTTAAACTTTTCGATCGAATAAACAAACACCCAAAATTTCCCAAAGGACTCAGCACTTGAGTGGAGTTTAAAAAGTACCCAGAACATGCCATAGCACTTATGAACCATCCGTAGAAGGGCTGACCCATGCCTCACTCATGTCACCACGGAACTGCCGCAAACCCTAGGGTATGACCGCGGTTCCGCGATCCAAAAAGTCGAGTTTGGGTATCGTTCTTCTAGAGGGTCCTTCTAGAGGGTCCACAGAATCGCTTGCATGATTTTCTGAAGATTTTAAACTTGGAAAAAATCCAACTCTTGGAAAATTTCCAGCGAGGGAAAATATGTGTTATTAATATCCGTTCGAACTTTTTGACGTCGTCTAAATAACCCGAATAGATGTTAGAATTACGATTACAAAACACTCCGAATTGCCTTTGCAGAAATTTGACATCACATGCAATTTTAGCAAAAACAAGCAACACCTGAAACACTAAAACCTAGCGAGTGGAACACCCTAAAAATTTCAAGTAAAAAAGGCCCAGAAGAACCGGTGAGCTCGGATTTTGAATCCATGTTGCCGGCCAAAATCAGGTGGTCTTCCTTCAAATTTTTATGGTGTTCATGTTATATCACATACAATATTCTGCAGTTGCTTAAAATTTTTTTTTATTCCTTTAAAAATTCGACAGAAACTAGATCTTTATAGCGGGTGTTTCGGAGTTGTTTCGGTTTCGTAATCTAACAAACATCGTCTAATTCTTTAGCATGGATCAGATACCACTGTAGGGTTCCCTAGGCGGCCGCTGGGTTTCGAAAGGCATCGTCCATGCCAATGTCAAAAGTTTGCCGTACTAAAGAACCCTAACGCTAGAATCTTAACTAGAGATTCAGACGACCTAGCAATGCAAACAACTTTACATTTAAGTGAATGAGGAATACAACCTTTGTAGACCGGTCCTTCACTTCTAAAGCTCCGTGTAGTAGTCCTGTCACGTCCCGAAAGTACGGAATATGACCGGCACTTAAACTACGAACGTCTCGAGGCGTACGTAATCTAAGTAAGCCGAAAACCCAGAAATCCAAACTAAGAAAAGTAGTAGAGTGAAGGAAAACCAATTTAAATCAAGTAGTTTTAATAGCATAAGCCGAATTATGCGGTTTTAAAAAAAACATCAAATATTTCATGAAAATTTCGGCAGAGTCTCCTTTGTAAAACTGGCCCCCAAACGGGATACAACATGAATAGTATACGAAATCAATAAAAAGGCATCCCAAGCGGGAGCTAGCTCTTCGTCAATCGACGGTCACAACCACACAAGAAATATAATATACAACGCCGACGGCGAGGATCAAAATTCAAAAGGAAACTCAAACCACAAGAAAACCACAGAAATATAACGCGCGACTCTAAGGTCGAAGGAATAACATCACTGGTCTCTATCTCAAAATAATTACATGTTTGGTTGATGGAACTTCTAGATACAACAGAATAATGATATACAAGATATATAACGGGGGTACGATACAAGTAAACCCACCTACTAGCAAGTAGCCCAGAAATGGGAAGCAGTGCCAGCAAAGCCGTAATGAAACCTGTACGGCAAAACCTGCAAGAAACTGGGGCACAACGGGGGTGAGTTGCCAACTCGTGAATAGAAAAACATCTACGAAAAGAAATCGCATAAATAACGCAACCTAGATCAATGATCTTAATATATCTTCAATTATATATATAACATGCAGCCTATAACAAAGGCTAGGATAAACATCTAACCCGAGTGTAATCTCATGTGTCCGTGTCAGTACCTCAGGTAGCAATATATCATAAGAAAGAGGTATGAATGCATGAAAACAGAATACATGTAAATGAAGAAACTGTTTTCATAGTTTAGTGAGATTCCCTTTGTATTTTTAAAATGAGGTATCATAATGAAATCAGCATAAACCAGTGCCTAGCATCGGCACAAAACGTAATCCCAATATCTCGATATCTCTGTATCACTGTCTCTGTACCTCAATACCTCGTAATCTCAATGTCTCAATCACAATATCTAGGGCGCCGTCAGTCCAGACCGGCCCCTACCATCCATCTCAAGACCACGACGGTATCCTCCGGATATCCGACGCGTCGGGTAATATCACCGGTAGGTAGTGCTCCCCTGCCAGGCTCACATCGTCATCATCACGCGGTTCTTGCCCCGGGGTACCTTACCGGGTCCACCATGTACCCGAAACGGTTCATCCGTCTCCTCGAATCAGGTCTCGAAATCCATCAGCAAACTCATGGTGGACGAATCATACATCATGGGAAAAACCGCACTTTTTATTTTAAAAGAGAGAAAAGGTTTATTTATGTTTTTGCGGTTTTTCCCCCCAAATCCAGAAAATCTCATGGAAATCCGAATCCAAATCATCAATAGCATGTAAAACCATGAATGCGGCATAACAATGAATAACAGTATGCATGAAGTGACAAGTAATAACTATAATGTTAAGCTGGCATATGTAAAGCAGGTACAATAATATCATGTCAAATTACTAACTAACAAGCTAAGTCAAGCAATAATATTTTCTAAGGTGTACGTGACATGGCAATTACCGATGAAGATGTGTGTGAGCCGGCAAGTGTACGTGGTACATACGCATCATCGGTAATGGTGCTGGTGTCCTAACAGCATAATATCAACAATGCAATATGAAATAACAATGTAAGTATGCGATGCGGAGCGAGCAACCATAATGAGCGGGAGCTAAATATTAAACAATGGTGCCATTTTAAATAACACGAATCGTAGGGTTTTGAAACTAAGGGCTACGGTGATTTTAAGAAAGGATACGTCTTTTGAAATATCCGTAGATCCCTTGACCTGTCTTTTAAAATACCCACGATCCGTAAGTTTTGAAATAGGTAGGAGTCTAATCTAATCTAACAACTACACTAAGCTATACGGCTGAACTAACAAGCTGAACTACAGGTAAGGAAATCGCCTATCATCTGAGTCGATACATATACATACATGAATATATATAGTCGGTGATCCCGCCTCAATAATATCATTTCTGATAACATATCTATAGTCGGACATCCCAAGTCAAGAGTGCGGATCAATCATCAATATATAGCTCGTACGTAAATCCGTCGTACGGCATCCCAAATCTGGGTACGGGTCAATATCACATTCGTCATACTATTCATCTGTTATCCTCTTTATCAAATATCATGATCGGGGTACTGACCTACGTCTAGTACAATACTGATACCACCTACGTATGGATGCACGTGTGTGAAACACTACGTCAAAGGACCCTCTACAACGTCATGTCATATCTCAAATACGAACCCTGCCAGATCACCGATCTCACGGCCTCAAATCAAATCTCATCGACTCTGCTCAGATCCCAAGTACTATCCTCAAATCCAGTATATGAACACATAGTCCCATACCTATGTGAACACATAACTATATAACCCCATATAAGCATATATGAAGAAAAATGTATGCAAGTATGGGTGTGTGTATAAATGTGGTGCAACCTTTACTCTAGGGTCTCGCAACACTAAACCTATCTATTCACACCTAAAATCTATCTTTATCATCAATAACCTCAATAATAAATAATCAATATATATGTGTGTATACGTATTCGTATACATAACCACGGACTGCGGGGGTGCTATACGCCATCCACCCGACTTCTCCCCATAGATATAAATCTACTCACCTGGTCCTCGCTCGCCGGTGCCGACGTCGCCACGTGCTTGCTTGTCGTCTCGAAGTCCACATGGGTTACCTACATATCATAACACACCGTATCGCATTAAAATCCGACTCAAGACCAAAACGACTCAGGAATCCCACATAGGTCAAAACCTATGGTTGCTTTCACAAATCAACCCAAAAACCCTCGACGTCGGCGTACAAACGCCAAACCATCGAGAAAAACCCAAATACACTCATTTGCACATTCACGAACAGTAATTTTAATATAAAAATAGGTTAAAACTCACAAAAACCCCAATTTCAATTAAAAAGTCTTTTTTCTGAAAATCTAGCAAGCACAATTCGCCGTATTTGTACAAAACATGATGTTTAAACAAATGTAGCGGCCATAATACTTATTAAATATCTTAAATAAGTTATACAAACAATTTCCACATTTTTAATCCCAATTATTTAACCAATTTTAAAAGCCTAGTTAGCAAATTAGCATAATTAACACAATTTCTTTAAACTAACCATTAACAACTAACTACTAATCTTGTTTTAACAATTTTAGTGGCCACAATATTCACTAAATAACTTAATTAGGTCACAAAATATTAAGTAGATTTTTATTTCATCTAATTACATCTATCCTAAAACCTAGTTTCCAAAATAATTTCATTTGGACAATTGGCAATAAGTAACAAATTTAAGTTGCATAGCTTAAGATGCTAAAAAAAAAACCACACAACTATGAACACATGATCACAACCTAACTTGATCTCAAACTCTTTCCATTACAAACTAAATCCCAATTAGAATCACATTTAAACTTAATTGACTTTGATCAAAGAAACTATCCAACAATTTAAATTTGACTTGGGATTTATACCTCACAAAAACAAGAGACCAAGCTTGAAATCTAGCCTCCCAAAATGGCCTCCAAGCTCCTAGATCCATGCTTGATGAGATAAAGAATAATGGGTAGGAGTTAGATTTGGATTTAGAATTGAATTTGTATGGATTTTGAAGTGGTTTTGTGGATTCTTTTGATGCAAAATTGAGTGGGATTTGGGGGGGCTGCTGCTGTTGGGAGAAGGGGGGCTCAGCCTGATGAGGGGGGTGAGGGTAGAGAGAGTGGGGTGATGTTAGGAAGTCAAGAATTGACCAAAGTCAACAAAGCCCATACTTACATATATTTATTCTTTCATTCTTTTGTTTTATTTTCTTTTGCAAAACAAGTGGGGACAAGTGAGGGGGGCTGCTGAATTCAGCCAAGGGGGAGGGAAAATGGGGTTTGTGAGTGTTGGTATGGGTGTGGGGTGATGAAAAATGATAAATACTATACCCCAAACGTCCATTCACACTAAAAAAAGCCTTTTTTCTCAATATTTTCTAAACCGTTTTGGCAAACGATTTTGTTTTAAAAACCACATGGTAAAATTTTATTTAAAGTTTTATGATGCACAAAATTTGTTTCAACTCATTCCAATTTGTAATTTTCCCTAATTAAATGTATTAGTGACGGCTTAAAATAATGATAAAATAATTTTATTTTCAGAAAATTTGAAATTTCACCAGTGGCTCAATAAACACAAAATACTAGCAATTACATAGCTAGAATATGTATATTTAATTTTTATAATAAGATATTTGCATTTTGACTTTTTACAGAAAACCCCCTTATTTTACCGATTTTCCGAAATTTCACCGAAACGATATTCAAAACGCTACAATCTTTCCCCCTTAAAAAAAATTCGGTCCCCGAATTTAAAGTAAAACTCCCCCCAAATACTAAAACATCTAAACCAAAACCATCAAGTCGTCGGGGCTCCGAAATTGTAAATACATAAAACAAATCGTAGCGCAGCGCATGCGCATGAAAAATGAGCAGATAACTCGAAATCAAAACTCCGTCAAGCATCCCGCAATCATCGGAGTCAAGGTGAAGACACGAATGCCAAATCTCAAGCAAGACCGATATGCTATAAATCGGAACTATACATGCAAATATCAGGAGGAAATGCATGCCAAATCCTTTAAGTTGCTGTGCAATGCACATAACACTGCACAGTGGCGGACGTCTATCATAAGAAAATAACTATATACATATATACCTTTGTTTGAAATGTACGTTCCGCCGTTTTGGGAAACAATTTAGAAGGGTTTTCCTTGTTTTAAACGTTTCGCGTCATATCAGACACGTAGGTAAATACTGAGACTATAGCTCGCTTTTTGGAATTTCCTTCAATAGCTATCAATGCATGCAAAATACATTCAGGTACTGTCCTCTGACTAGTCCTGCTTAGTACAAAAACACATCGCAGTTATCATAAAAAAAACGTACTGCTCTATAAGAAATCAATCCCAAAATACGCGTATGAATACTACGTGCGTCTGGTGCGCACGACGATCAAAATCCATATACGTGCCATACAAGTGCACAGAAACAAGATCTAAGTGCATCGGCTGTGCACAAAGCATCTGTCGTAGGCAACGTGTGTGCCTGACAGCAAAATCAGGTGCATCTGACATGCACGAAAAATCTCGATTTAGTGTATCTGGTGTGCACCAAAATCACATCTCAAAACATGCGCTCAACATGCGCTCAAATCCAAGGCAGGTGCATCTATCATGCATGAAATCATGAAATCCAATATCAAGCGCCGAACATACGCAAAATCAAATCAGGTGCACAAAGTGCACAAAACAAATATCGAGTAACACAATAGAAATCGAAGTCCAGTGCATCTAAGTGCACAAAAGGCGTATCACTGCACTACAAGCATATATAAACTATACAGAGTGCAGGAACCAAATCGTGTGCGTGCATACGCACAAAATCAACTCAAATGTCTAAAACCGTAAAATCACAAACATATGAAACCAAAGCATGAAAACGATATCAGGTGCAACACTGTGCAAAGATCGTAAATTCTCAATCATCAAAATCAAATCATGCGAATAAATCACCCAAAACATCGAAATCAATAATGGCGGAATAGTACCGCTCAAGCGCATCCTCTAAGAATCTTGGTCCAACTGTCGCGGTCACTAGTGGGACGTCTCGTCGATGATCATGAACTCTGGCCTGCTGGTGTGGGCAACAATGACCACTCCTGGGTCAAGGTCTTCACTATGAATTACCAATCTCTCGGTCCATTGGCTCATCGGCCCTGTCAGGTGTGCTAACGGGGATGATCCCGTTCTGGCACTTCTCTGGTCATCTCTCGGTCAATCATCGCGACCACTCGTAAGACAGCATATCACTGGCGTCGGCCTCTGGCTCTCTGAATGTACGTGACATATTTGATCCTGGGTGCAAGTATCATTGCAGCAGTGTCCCAGAAGGAATCCTGCTCACGGTCTCTTCCACGTCTCGTCTCTGCCAACTGTCTGGAAGTCATCGTCCCTTACTAGATCTGTTCTCATTCCGGAAGGGCTGCATACTCATCGCGACTCCTTCTGGAAGGTATATCCAAGTACAATGCCTCGGCATACGTATCGCATCCCTGATGTCGGCGGAGGGGAACGTCATCATATCCAGATCTTGTACGAACCTCATACTTCACTTTTCTCTAATGTCGTCTGCTTTGGACTCGTCTCGTCGCGGCTGCATGGACTGAGCTCCAACGGCTATCCTCGTATCTGGAGTCTCCCAAGGATGCATCTCACCACCTAGCATCCGAATTAAGTCAAGCCATCCGATCGAGTCGTCAAAACCTCATAATCCCCCAAGAGTTCAACATCTTAGGCACAGTTTAATAGTATCGGGTACATACCACAGCATCGGTGGTCCAGCCGTAGAAGGGCAAACCCAAGCCTCACTAATGGCGCCGTAGAACTGCCGCAAACCCGAAGGTTCAAAGGCTTTCACACGGTCATTAAGTCGAGTTAGGGTTTCATTCTTCTAGAGGGACCATAGAATTGCCTGCATGTCTTTCCGACTATTTTAAACTTGGAATAATAGGTTTCTGACATTCGATCGTCTCTGTCGACTCCCAACGTCTCCGCGTGAAGTCGTCTCTAGCTAGAATCAATCTATCTAATGACCACGCATCGGGGTAGGCGAACGATCCATATGTCCTAGTCATTCATCCTCGATGACTAGCGACCTTCTATCATCTCTTAGTACAACTCATTCTGCACTAACTCCAGCATCTGGGGCAATATCTCGTCGTTTGCAGGAATAACTGGCTCGCTCGTATTCACGCTGAACGGTGCCTCAATCATCAGGAGTAAGCAATACTTCAATGGTCATCAAAATCTGGCTGGCCTCTATCAGTGGCTCAATCCTCTAGTGCAAATCGGCACGTCCGAGTAATCTCATACAGCAATCCACCCAACGCTCGTGTCGTGGAGACACAATGAAAAGACACAACTCTGCAATCGTGTCGCCGGAATCATGCCCTGGTCAGTCCTCGTTCCTGACGAGCTCATGCTGACCGCAACTCTAGCCGTAGCTCTCCCTGCCCGTAATCGTGGCAGCAAAACCATAACTGGTACTGATGAGGCTAGATCGGAATGAATATAATGCTGAGCAAAGAAATGTACATCCTAAGGCTTCTTAAGTGGAGTAGCGTATCGTAAATATGCCGCGGAACATACCCACGGTACGTCACTCTACTTTAGTCACCTATTCCATCAACCAAGGGTCATCCTACGCTCCCAAGGTAAAACCTAACGCTCTGATACCAACTTTATCACGTCCCGAAAGTACAGAATATGACCGGCACTTAAACTACAAACGTCTCGAGGCGTACATAATCTAAGTAAGCCGAAAACCCAGAAATCCAAACCAAGAAAAGTAGTAGAGTGAAGGAAAACCAATTTAAATCAAGTAGTTTTAATAGCATAAGCCGAATTATGCGGTTTTAAAAAAAACATCAAATATTTCCTGAAAATTTCGGCAGAGTCTCCTTTGTAAAACTGGCCCCCAAACGGGATACAACATGAATAGTATACGAAATCAATAAAAAGGCATCCCCAAGCGGAAGCTAGCTCTTCGTCAATCGACGGTCACAACCACACAAGCAATATAATATACAACGCCGACGGCGAGGATCAAAATTCAAAAGGAAACTCAAACCACAAGAAAACCACAGAAATATAACGCGCGACTCTAAGGTCGAAGGAATAACATCACTGGTCTCTATCTCAAAATAATTACATGTTTGGTTGATGGAACTTCTAGATACAACAGAATAATGATATACAAGATATATAATGGGGGTACGATACAAGTAAACCCACCTACTAGCAAGTCGCCCAGAAATGGGAAGCAATGCCAGCAAAGCCGTAATGAAACCTGTACGGCAAAACCTGCAAGAAACTGGGGCACAACGGGGGTGAGTTGCCAACTCGTGAATAGAAAAACATCTACGAAAAGAAATCGCATAAATAACGCAACCTAGGTCAATGATCATAATATATCTTCAATTATATATATAACATGCAGCCTATAACAAAGGCTAGGGTAAACATCTAACCCGAGTGTAATCTCATGTGCCCGTGTCAGTGCCTCAGGTAGCAATATATCATATGAATGAGGTATGAATGCATGAAAACAGAATACATGTAAATGAAGAAACTGTTTTCATAGTTTAGTGAGATTCCCTTTGTATTTTTAAAATGAGGTATCATAATGAAATCAGCATAAAACAGTGCCTAGCATCGGCACAAAACGTAATCCCAATATCTCGATATCTCTGTATCACTGTCTCTGTACCTCAATATCTCGAAATCTCAATGTCTCAATCACAATATCTAGGGCGCCGTCAGTCCAGACCGGCCCCTACCATCCATCTCAAGACCACGACGGTATCCTCCGGATATCCGTCGCGTCGGGTAATATCACCGGTACGTAGTGCTCCCCTGCCAGGCTCACATCGTCATAATCACGCGCTTCTTGCCCCGGGGTACCTTACCGGGTCCACCATATACCCGAAACGGTTCATCCGTCTCCTCGAATCGGGTCTCGAAATCCATCAGCAAACTCATGGTGGACGACTCATACATCATGGGAAAAACCGCACTTTTTATTTTAAAAGAGAGAAAAGGTTTATTTATGTTTTTGCTGTTTTTCCCCCCAAATCCAGAAAATCTCGTGGAAATCCGAATCTAAATCATCAATAGCATGTAAAACCATGAATGCGGCATAACAATGAATAACAGTATGTATGAAGTGACAAGTAATAACTATAATGTTAAGCTGGCATATGTAAAGCAGGTACACTAATATCATGTCAAATTACTAACTAACAAGCTAAGTCAAGCAATAATATTTTCTAAGGTGTACGTGACATGGCAATTACCGATGAAGATGTGTGTGAGCCGGCAAGTAAGTGTACGTGGTAAATACGCATCATCGGTAATGGTGCTGGTGTCCTAACAGCATAATATCAACAATGCAATATGAAATAACAATGTAAGTATGCGATGCGGAGCGAGCAACCATAATGAGCGGGAGCTAAATATAAACAATGGTGCCATTTGAAATCAAACGAATCGTGGGGTTTTGAAAATAAGGGCAACGGTGATTTTAAGAAAGGATACGTCCTTTGAAATATCCGTAGATCCCTTGACCTGTCTTTTAAAATACCCACGATCCGCAAGTTTTGAAATAGGTAGGAGTCTAATCTAATCTAACAACTACACTAAGCTATACGGCTGAACTAACAAGCTGAACTATAGGTAAGGAAACCGCCTATCATCTGAGTCGATACATATACATACATATATATGTATAGTCGGTGATCCCACCTCAATAATATCATTTCCGATAACATATCTATAGTCGGACATCCCAAGTCAAGAGTGCGGATCAATCATCAATATAACTCGTACGTAAATCCGTCGTACGGCATCCCAAATCTGGGTACGGGTCAATATCACATTCGTCATACTATTCATCTGGTATCCTCTTTATCAAATATCATGATCGGGGTACTGACCTACGTCTAGTACAATACTGATACCAACTACGTATGGATGCACGTGTGTGAAACACTACGTCAGAGTACCCTCTACAACGTCATGTCATATCTCAAATACGAACCCTGCCAGATCACCGATCTCACGGCCTCAAATCAAATTTCATCGACTCGGCTCAGATCCCAAGTACTATCCTCAAATCCAGTATATGAACACATAACTATATAACCCCATATAAGCACATATGAAGAAAAATGTATGCAAGTATGGGTTTGTGTATAAATGTGGTGCAACCTCTACTCTAGGGTCTCGCAACACTAAACCTATCTATTCACACCTAAAATCTATCTTTATCATCAATAACCTCAATAATAAATAATCAATATATATGTGTGTATACGTAATCGTATACATCACCACGGACTGCGGGGGTGCTATACGCCATCCACCCGACTTCTCCCCGTAGATATAAATCTACTCACCTGGTCCTCGCTCGCCGGTGCCGACATTGCCACGCGGTTGCTTGTCGTCTCGAAGTCCACATGGGTTACCTACATATCATAACGCACCGTATTGCATTAAAATCCGACTCAAGACATAAACGACTCACGAATCCCACATAGGTCAAAACCTATGGTTGCTTTCACAAATCAACCCAAGAACCCTCGACGTCGGCGTACAAACGCCAAACCATCGAGAAAAAACCAAATACACTCATTTGCACATTCACGAACACTAATTTTAATATAAAAATAGGTTAAAACTCACAAAATCCCCAATTTCACTTAAAAAGTCTTTTTTCCGAAAATCTAGCAAGCACAATTCGCCGTATTTGTACAAAACATGATGTTTAAACAAATGTAGCGGCCATAATTCTTATTAAATATCTTAAATAAGTTATACAAACAATTTCCACATTTTTAATCCCAATTATTTAACCAATTTCAAAAGGCTAGTTAGCAAATTAGCATAATTAACACAATTTCTTTAAACTAACCATTAACAACTAACTACTAATCTTGTTTTAACAATTTTAGTGCCTACAATATTCATCAAATAAATTAATTAGGTCACAAAATATTAAGTAGATTTTTATTTCATCTAATTACATCTATCCTAAAACCTAGTTTCCAAAATAATTTCATTTGGACAATTACAAGTTACAATTGGCAATAAGTAACAAATTTAAGTTGCATAGCTTAAGAAGCTAAAAAAAAACCACACAACCATGAACACATGATCACAACCTAACTTGATCTCAAACTCTTTCCATTACAAACTAAATCCCAATTAGAATCACATTTAAACTTAATTGACTTTGATCAAAGAAACTATCCAACAATTTAAATTTGGCTTGGGATTTATACCTCACAAAAACAAGAGACCAAGCTTGAAATCTAGCCTCCCAAAATGGCCTCCAAGCTATTAGATCCATGCTTGATGAGATAAAGAATAATGGGTAGGAGTTAGATTTGGATTTAGAATTGAATTTGTATGGATTTTGTGGATTCTTTTGATGCAAAATTGAGTGGTATTTAGGGGGGGCTGCTGCTGTTGGGAGAAGGGGGGCTCGGCCTGATGAGGGGGGTGAGGGTAAAGAGAGTGGGGTGATTTTAGGAAGTCAAGAATTGACCAAAGTCAACAAAGCCCATACTTACAAATATTTATTCTTTCATTCTTTTGTTTTATTTTCTTTTGCAAAAGAAGTGGGGACAAGAGAGGGGGGCTGCTGAATTCAGCCAAGGGGGAAGGAAAATGGGGTTTGTGAGTGTGGGTATGGGTGTGGGGTGATGAAAAATGATAAATACTATACCCCAAACGTCCATTCACACTAAAAAAAAGCATTTTTTTCTCAATATTTTCTAAACCGTTTTGGCAAACGATTTCGTTTTAAAAACCACATGGTAAAATTTTATTTAAAGTTTTATGATGCACAAAATTTGTTTCAACTCATTCCAATTTGTAATTTTCCCTAATTAAATGTATTAGTGACGGCTTAAAATAATGATAAAATAATTTTATTTTCAGAAAATTTGAAATTTCACCAGTGGCTCAATAAACACCAAATACTAGCAATTACATAGCTAGAATATGTATATTTAATTTTTATAATAAGTTATTTGCATTTTGACTTTTTACAGAAAACCCCCTTATTTTACCGATATTCCGAAATTTCACCGAAACGATTTTCAAAACGCTACAAGTCCCTTCGCTCCAAGTAGTGAACACCCGAACTCTAGTAAGAGTTCACATGAAGAAATGAACAAGCTTGCTCGGAGTCTTCGAGGCCGAAGATGATCTATGTCGAGGAGACTCAAGCTCATGCTACCTCTTCACTAATGGTAGATTAGTGAAGCAAACACCCTAAACTAAATGGCTAATATAGTAGAGGATGATGAAGTAGGAATTGGGCTCACTTTAGATTAATTTTTCTCACATTATTTCTTCACCTTGAGAAAAGCTAGCAAGATTTCTCACGAGGAAGAAGAAGATGAAGTGGAGATGAAAATGAAACCCATGAGGTGAGAATAGCTACCATGGGTGAGTTAGTGTCATACACTAACTCATGTAGAGAATAAACCATAGCTAACAATAATGGTTAGGTTAATAAATATATACAAGTAAAACAAAATTAGTGGACTTGGTCAACGGTTCCACAAGCTTCTACAAGCTTGAACCATGTGACTAATTACCATTAATTTTGATTAACTTTAAATAATTAAAACCATTCATTATATCAAGCATGGTGTGATTCTCATACACCCATGTAGCATGTGGCATCAAGCATGACACAAAATAATGTACATTAATATATATCACATATATACTAAGTGTACACATGTGAGAAAAATAAATGTTTAAGTGAGATAATATTAGTTAATATAATTCAATATATCAAATATATAATTATAAATTAAATTATTAAATCAAGACTTGATTTAATAATCCGGCTATATCACATACAACCGACTAATATCAAATGTAACAGTCTATCGAATCAACACTTGATCCGATAACTCGGCTATATCACATATAACTGACCTATATCACATATCGCGAGAATAGAATGCAGTATCACATACGTGTATTAATATCGGTCCCGCACATATCACATATGTGCTCCTACTTGATTTCGCTTGAACCAGGAAACCTTTGTGCAGGACTCTAAAGACTTTTCAATACGCCGACAGTAGGTAATGATCATATCAAACACCCACAAGCCGCAAGCGGTCTGCTAAACATAACGGCCACCTGGGTATTGAGCGATCAGAAGATCAACAAGCAAGCCGTCTCATACTCCTGCGAATCCAATCAGTAACACTACCGTATAGTCCGGTCTCTTCGTCAGATATGTCGCATATCGCAGCCTGGGGTGGTAAAACGTCCGACCCCAATAGCCTGATAAGTTATGTCGATGCAGGGTCCATAACGGTTCGAGAAACTAATAATAATACTTACCAGTAAATCTCAGCAACCCTGGCCAGGGATTTCCTGTTATAGCCAATCAAGCATAGCGCAACATCAACGCCCAATACCGGGAGAGACGAATCCCCTCCTATCGCTCATTGCCTCCATGCGACTCGGGACTGTATCCAAAAACCACCGTTTTGCACGATCTCTTCAACGTGGTAAGGTGGAAATCAAAGCACAGTGGGAATCACACAAGACTCTATGACGATCTCGGGTCGACATACTATCCTGTACCAGTGTCACCAGAGAACTGCTATCTGACGGTAGATATAATACCATCTAGGAGTTATCTGTGAGTCCGTCCAGTGTACCCAGTCTCTACTGAGCACCCGTATACCTTCTCTGATGTCAAACACCAATGGATATGGGATCATCCATCGCCCATCATATGGGTCAAGAAGCATATACGCTAGTCTATTCTGGAGTATCGATGCCTTGTCTCGATACTCCCACGACTAGGAACATTTGAAGGATGTACTTGCCAACTACCTCCGCCCACTAGTATGATCCTCGTCATAATCCTGGTAGTCAAGTACTCATCCTAAGGGCTTTATCAACATGTAATAGAGAGACAATAAGTGTACATGTTAAGATAAAGTGCATCCAGATAGCATATTATCATGTCGAGCAAGAATATCCGCCTTATATCTGTTCAAGCATCCACTACAATATACATCACATGTACAGTAATGGCCTCTAGGGCATACATATAACTAACAGTTGGTTCCGCTCTATCTTATAATTGTTATAAGTTCGAGCAGAAAATAGGGGAATATCCGGATTCCCACGCCACCCAAACAAAGAATAAGCATGCTGATGCATCTTCTTCGGGTGTGTTAGTTACCGAGAACTGTTTCTCAGTACACTCTACGTCTTGGGTATTAGATACCGGATCGGGATCCCACATATGTAATATGTTGCATGGGCGAAGGAAAGGTAGAGAACTGGGAATAAGTGATCATTCTGTAAGAGTAGGGAATGGTGCAAATGTTGCAGCCAAATCAGTTGGCGAATATCACCTTGTATTACCAAATGGTAATACATTGATTCTGAAAAAACGCTATTACATACCGAACCTGATATGCAATATTATATCAGTTTCTTTATTATGTAAAGAAGGATATAATTTTGTATTACAGGATAGTGTTATGAACATTTTTCTGAATCAAAAGTTGATTGGATCAGGCTCGTTAATTAGTGGCATATACGTTCTAAATCAAACAACGGTTCTTAGAGTACAAAACACACACAAGAGGAAGAGTTCAGAAATGAATGAATCCTTCTTGTGGTATTGTAGAGTAGGTCATATCAATGTGACACAACTAGCTAAGTTACATAAGGATGGATGTTTGAATTCGTTCGAATTATCATCTCATGAAACTTGCCAGTCATGTCTCAAAGTCAAGATGACCAAAACTCCGTTTACTAGACACGGAGAAAGAGCTATGGAACTCTTTGGACTAATACATAGTGATGTATGCGGTCCCATGTCTACACATGCCAGGAATGGATCCTCACACTTCATTACATTCAAAGAATATAAGCATGAAGTCGAGAAACAGACGGGTAAAAGTATCAAAATCCTGCGATCTGATCGGGAAGGAGAATACTTGAGCACGGAATTCCGTGACTATCTAAAAGAGAATGGGATTCTCTCTCAGCTTACTCCTGCGTATACACCACAGCACAACGGTGTATCGGAGCGGCGGAATCGCACCCAATTGATATGGTGCGCTCTATGATGAGTACCGCTGAGTTGCCTTTTTCTTTTTGGGGTTTTGCACTGGAAACAGTTGTAGACCTATTGAATATGGTTCCCACTAAATATGTGCCAACCACTCCATATGAGATATCGAAAGGAAAGACATAATGTCTTAATTATGTTAAGATGTGGGGTTGTCCGGCATATATGAAAACACAAAATCCGGACAAGCTCGAGGCAAGGTCTTTGCTGTGTAAGTTTATTGGATATCCCAAACATTCGCGAGGGTATATCTTATACCACACCGAGAAACAAAAGGTGTTTGTTTCTCGACATGCCACCTTTTTAGAAAAGGAATTTTTTGAAAAAGAAATTAGTGGCAAAAGGGTAGAACTGGAAGAAGTTCCAGCTATACAAACTACGACAGAAGATTTGGTAGAACCGGAGGATTCAATAGTTCACAATGAACCTCAGCCACTCCGCTGATTTAGTAGGGTTCCTCATCCTCCTGAGAGATACTACGGTTTTCTCATTGATGGTGGAGCGAGGATTGAATCATGGAATATGATGACCCAACTAGCTTCGAGCAGGCCATCACGAGTGGGGACTCTGTGAAATAGCTGGATGCAATGTGATCTGAGATGGAATCCATGTACACTAACAAAGTATGGACTTTGGAAGTTGCTCCCGAAGGGGTAAAACCCATTGGGAGCAAATGAATCTTTAAGAAGAAACTTGGTGTAGATGGAAAAGTTGAGACTTTCAAAGTTAGACTTGTTGCAAAAGATTTTTGTCAACGACCAGGTGTGGATTATGAGGAAACCTTTTCTCCAGTGGCTATGCTTAAGTCCATCCGGATCCTACTTGCTATCGCTGAATACCATGACTACGAAATCTGGCAGATGGATGATAAGACCGCCTTTCTAAATGGTGATTTAGAAGAGAGCGTGTACATGACTCAGCAAGAGGGCTTTGTGGATAGTGGGAGCAACTAGGTATGCAAGCTGCTTAAATCAATCTACGGCTTGAAGTAGGCATCGCGGAGTTGGAACATCTGTTTTGATGTGGGAGTTAAAGAGTTTGACTTCGTCAAAAACATAAATGAACCTTGTATATACAAGAAGGTGGCAGAGAGTAAGTTCGTCTTCCTCGTATTGTACGTGGATGGCATACTCTTGATAGGAAATGATGTTCCTATGCTGCACTCGGTCAAGCTCTTCTTATCACAAAGATTCTCCATGAAGGATCTGGGTGATGCCTCCTACATACTGGGGATTAAGATCTATAGAGATAGATCTAAACGGTACTGGGATTGTCCCAATCCAGGTACATCGACACCATACTAAAGAGGTTTAGTATGGAGGATTCCAATCATGGGAATTTACCCACGATATCAGGAATCACTCTCTCCAAAGAGATGTCTCTCAAGAATGATTTGGAGAGAGCTCGCATGCAAGGGATACCCTATGCTTCGGAAGTAGGCTCTATCATGTACGCAATGTTATGTACCAGACCCGATGTAGCATACTCACTAAGTGTAGTGAGTAAGAATCAATCAGATCCCGGGGAGAATCACTGGAAAACTATGAAGAACATTCTTAAGTACTTGAGAAGGACTAAAGAAATGTTCTTGGTGTATGCTAACGGTGAACTCCAAGTGGAGTCCTTTACCGACTCAAGCTTCCAGAGTGATAAGGATGAATCTGAGTCGGTCTCGGGTTTTGTCTTCACCCTTAATGGAGGGGCGGTTTGTTGGAAGAGTTCCAAGTAAGGAACTGTGGCAGACTCGACTATGGAGGTTGAATACATCGCTGTCAACGATGCTGCCAAAGAGGCTGTCTGGATGAAGAAGTTCATAACCGAACTTGGTGTGGTTCCGTCCATCGAGCATCCAATACCTTTATATTGTGATAACAATGGAGCAGTGGCTTTGGCCAAGGAACCCAGGTCCCATTAGCGATCCAGGAATATTCTAAGACGGTATCACCTGATCCGGGAGATAGTTGATCGCCGGGAGATCGAGGTCAGGAGAGTTGACACGAAGAATAACACGGCGGATCCACTCACGAAGGCCATTCCCCAGATACAATTTGAGAGACTCTTCGGGATGTTGGGTATGAGATACCACAACAACTGGCCTTAGTGCAAGTGGGAAATTATTAGTTATATGTATGCCCTAGAGGCCATTGTTGTACATGATTATATATTATAATGGATGCTTGGACATATATAGAGAGGACTTTCTTGCTCGACATGATAGTATGCTATCTGGTTGCTCTTTGTCTTAACATCGATAGGAGCGGATTCGTCTCTCCCGGTATTGGGGGTTGATGTTGCGCTGTGCTCGGTTGGCTATAACAGAAAGTCCCTGGCCAGGGCTGATATGGAGATTTACTGGTAAGTGTTATCAGTAGTTTCTCGACCAGTTACTGGGGTCTGACGTTTATCACCCATAGACTAGATATGACGAATAGACCGGACTGTACGGTAGTGTTATTTATTGGATTCGCAGAAGTATGAGCAGTCATGCTTGTTGATCTTCTGATAGCTCAATACTCGGGTAGCCGTTACGTCCAGTTAGTACCGCTGACGGCTTGTAGGTGCTTTATATGATCATCACCTACTGCCGGCGTATTGACGAGTCTTTAGAGTCCTACACAGAGGTTTCCTGGCTCAGGCGAAACGAAGTAGGAGCACATATGTGATATATGCGGGACCGAGATTAATACGTGTATATGATACCGAATTCTATTCTCGTGATATGTGATATCGGTTGCTTTAATGTGATATAGTCGGGTTATCGAATCAAGTGTTGATTCGATAGGATGATACAAATGATATTAGTTGGTTGTATAAGATATAGCTGGATTATTAAATCAAGTGTTGATTTAATAATTTAATGTATAATTATATATTTGATATATTAATGTACATTTACTAATGTTAGCTCACTTATGCATTTTTTTTCTCACTTGTGCATACTTAATATATTTGTGATACATATTATTGTGTCATGCTTGTTGATACATGCTATATGGGTGTATGAGACTCACACCATGCTCATGATAATGCAGGGTTTATTTATTTAAAGTAAATAAAAAATTAGTTGGAAATTAACACATGGTTGAAGCTTGTGGAAGCTTGTGAAACCATTGACTTAGTCCACTAATTTTGTTTTACTTAAAATATTTATTAACCCAACCATTGTCATTAGCCATGGTTAAGTCTCTACAAGAGTTAGTATATGATATTTTCTCACCCATGGTTGCTATTCTCACTCATTCTATTCTCCACTTCATCTTCCTCTTCATCTCCAAGAGCTCACTAGGTTTTTAGGAGGTGAAGAATATTAGTGATAAAATATTTCTAAAGTAAGAAAAATTCCTACTTCATCAACCTACACTAGATTAGCTATTTAGTTTAGGTTGTTTGCTTCACTAATTCCTAATTAGTGAAGAGGTAGCTTGAGTTAGTGTCTTCTCGATATAGATCATCTTCGGCCTCGAATACTTCAAGCAGGATTATTCATTTCACCTTGAGGAGTCTTACTGGAGTCCGGGAGATCACTACTTGGAGCGAAGGGACTACTACACGGAGCTTTTCAACTGAAGGACCGGTCTACAAAGGTTGTATTCCTTGTTCACTTAGATTAAAAGTTGTTTACAAACGAGATTACGTCTAATTCTCTAGTTAAGATTCTTGGTTAGGGTTCTTTAGCACACTAATTTTTGAAAATGGCATGGTTGATGCCTCCCAAAACCCTGTAGTCGTGCTAGGTAACCCTACACTGGGAACTGCTATATGACAATAGGTATAATACCAACTAGCATGTTCCCGGCGAGTCCGTACAGTGTACTCATAACCCAATGAGCACATGTATACTATCTTAGGTGACTAACTGGTAACAATGGCTTGTGAGACTGGCCACCGCCCCTCGTCGGGGTCTCGATAAGTATACACCACTTTACTCCGGAGTATCGATGCGCAGTCTCGATACTCCCACGACTAGAGACATTTAAGGATGTGCTTATAGACCACCTAGCTCCCACATATTTGATTGCCATCATAATGCTGGTAGTCAAGAAAGAATCCTATGGGCTCTATCAACATGTAATAGTGATCTGTAATGCAACCTAATGCTGTACATGATGATAAAGACAAACCAAATAGCATACTATCATCTCGAGTAAGACTGTTTTCCCCGTATAGGCCATCCCTCAATCATCACAATCGTGTGTCTGCGATTCAATAATTGACTTGATGGCAATATATCCAACAAATACACTGAAAGTGGGTTTAACCACAAGCACGTCAGCAGCACTAGCTGTATGTAACGGCTACCCAAATATTGAACGAATGGAAGGCTGACGAACAAACTCATCCTTAATTCTACTGAGCCTGTCTGTGACAATCTCTATACAGTCTGGTCTGTTCATCTAAGAGTATCGGATACCGGGTCTAAGGGGTGGATAAAGATAGACCCCGAAAAACGCGATATTTCGTGTCGGCGTGAAGCCCATCACCTAGTAAGAAACTACTGATCCAAATCAGTAAATCTCGTCCACCTTGGCCAAGGATTTCTGGTGATGGCTATCTGATTGAATTCTAATATGATAGTTTCCACTTCTTTTGATTTTAAAGATAAGATGTAGGAAAGAAGTGAGAGATGTTTTAGTCATATAATAACCGTAATCAATAACGGTGTCGCTTGTTGCGAGCGTTAGTGAGTACGGGTCGCCTACTGAGATGCGAGGAATAAGTCGATTCTTGCTTTTGTTGAGTCGAAAGAATTATTAAAGAAATTAAAGAAGTAGTTCAAGATTGAGTTGAATTCATATTTTCAAGATGTTTAAGAAATCGTTTTCAAAAAAGAGAATTCAAGATAATGTTCAAGATTTAGTTATCAAGAAAATTGTAGAAGGCTTATAGGATTCAAACGAAATTAGTAGCCAATGATGATTATTCAAGATGATTCATCTTATCTATTGGTAGAATTACAACTAGATCGATGGTTATTAATGAGAATTAAGGATCCTTTGAAGAAACTAGGGTTTCTCCGTCATTGCCCCTTGTCCTTTCATTGATTGCCATTCCTATTTAGCCTTTAACAAGAAAGATCATCAATCTAATAACCAAATTGTGTTGAAATTCTCAATAGATTGATCTCACTCACAATTTGGACATTAATGATTCTTTTTGCAAAATTTTATAATCTCCATAAGACTTAAGATGAATATAGAATTCTTTCACCATTTGATCTACCAAATTCCTTCGAATCCTTAGCAAGCGGAGATTTATTCACACATTATGAAAATAGAAGAATCAACAAATAGAGATTTCATAATGCGAGAATTTAAAGAAAGCAAGACTAAGAGTAATGATCACCATTATTATTCAACTTCAAATTACAATTTCTTCAATCCGAGATTACAAGAAAATTCGCTCTCGATCACTCCCTTGAAGAGGTAATTTCTCAGTCGATCTTCGCTTCACTTGATCAGCGTGAGTCTTGGATCTCTAGCGGATCACGTGCTCGTTAATGACGATCGGCTTCGCGTAAAAGATCTTGAATGGAGTCGCTCGATGAATTTCTCACGATTCTTGGTATTGAATCTTGATTTGGTTTTGGATCAAAAGTGTCGAACAATTCGGAACCCTTTTTAATGTAGCTTTAGGTCCTTTTTATAGCCCATAATCAAGCTTCCCCCATAAGCTAGGTTGTTACAAGGAGGCTTCTAGAATAAGCTAGGTATTTATCAAGCTTCCTCAACAAGCTAGGTCATTATAGAGAAGTTTCCAGAATAAGTTTGTTACAACGAAGCGTCCTCAACAAGCCAGGACGTCGGCATGAAGCTTCTAGAGAATTCTCGACTTCGACACCCACAACTCGGCCGCGGATCCACGGCGACTCGGGCTGACTCGGCCGCGGTTCCGCGGCCAATTGGTAAGCTCATGGATTCAAATTTCTGTAGTCTTCTGGTGTTGGTTTCTAGGTTTATATGTGATATCTGGAACCTTCTTCTCTCTACTAAATCACTGCTAGAATTTAACTCTTTAATTTCCTGTATTTTAATCGGCAAATTTGCGATTCCGATATTTGACCTGAGCTGATTTTTTCACAAGATCTCAATGAAGAATGTTAGAGATATACAAAATATTATGCGTGAAATATTAACATACAATTTCCTTCAAAAGTGTTGATTATAATGTATAACATATGATAATTGGTATTTTCCAGATGAACTTGTAATATGTGTTATATTTATAACATACACCCTTAGATGATTAGAAAAGTGAGAAAATTGTTATGTTAAAGATTGCAATATTTTTGACTGAACAAATTCCCCCAAACTTGACTTTGATCGTCCCGAGCAAACTTTATTTTATTCAGGAGAAGGAGAAAAATAGAAAGAAAAAAAGAAAAAACTAACTAGCACACTTTCGTAGGCAACACGATTGCACTGAGCACGTGCAACAAGCCTTTAAACCTCTAGGTGTCCCTAGTAGGTGGAGTGTTGTCTCCTGAAGGTTTTCAGCGGATTGCACCCACAAAATCCTATAATAAAAGAAAGACTGTGAAATTTACATATAAAGATAAGATTTACAAAATAAAAAACTTGAAAATCAGAGTTTCCAACTACACTAGCTTTTCGGTTGTAATGAGCCCTATCTTAATAGTCATGAAAAGATGTTAGAAATCACATCACCCCTCAATAAAACATCGCCTTTATTCTTCATCCCTGCCTTTCCTCCAAACATTGATCATATACCCCAACGTGTGTGTAAAAGACATCCCTACACTCGGAGAATTCAATTCAAGCTATCATACTCTTATCCATCTACCTTAGTACTTTTTAATCAGCGAATATTTTGGATGGAATTGCGCACACATTCTTCATGCGACCGTTAATACTTTTTAAGGTACTAACCGACCGATTACTAAATTTGCTCACTTATTAGGCGTAATTAGCAATTTCCTCGTCTTGAAACACCTAAGGCTTAACAGTGACTCCTAAACCAGTTGGTCTAAGGCACTAGGTGATTAAGCACCTTTGCTATATTTTTTTTTATGCTGCCTTGGAGATTACGAAACCAGCGTTCATTTTTCTTCACCATTTTATTCTTTTATACTTCATTTATTATTTTTCTTCGTACTTTGGCTTTTAGACAAGAGCGTTTCAAGGTATCCTCTACTATCCCGAGTTTCAAGATATGTGTAAGTGCGTATAGTAGGGTATCAACGTTCAAATGTTTGGCTTCCAGAATAGGAATTATTTTTCAGACTTATTTTTATCCTCAGATTAGTGACTTCTTTCATCTTACTAACCTTTGGGACAACGTCTCATGACTACTTATTACTAGTTTCATTTCAGAAAACATCTAACTTTCTTGGTTTTCTTAAATTCTTCCAATCTTTTAAATGTAAAATTTCACTTTCTGATCTTTTATTGTAAAAGAATTTTTTTTTTGAAAATTTTGTGCGTATGCAAAGTGTAATGCAAGGTAATGCGTAAATAAGCACAAACCTCCCCCAAACATGTGTAGAGTGTAGGGTTGCTATACACATGCACAAGGGTCTACGAGGCATCAACCATGCCCGATTTAAAATTTAACCGTGCCGAACAACCCAAAGCCGGATCTTTAAACTAGAGATTAGGCGAAAACAAGCATGTTAAATACTTTAACACTAAGTGAGAGGGATTACAACCTTTGTAGATCCGGTCCTTCAATTCTTAAGCTCCGTGTTGAGGTCCCTTCGCTGCGATCATCGTGTTCCGGACTCTCGAGAGGCTCCACGAAGAGAAAGATGCTAGCTTGCTTCCGATCTTCGATAACAAAGACGATCTACCTTGATGTTTCATTAACACTAGCTCTCACTCACTAAATGAAGTGAACACTTTCATCTAAAGGGCAAGGGTAGTTGAGGATGATGAAGTCGGATTTTTGCTCTCATTTATAATCTTTTTCTCACACATAATCATCACTTAGAAAAAGCTAGAAAGCTTTTTCCATGAAGAAGTCAAGGAGGTAGAAGATGATAATCATTAGAATCCTTTTGTGATGAATAATGAAAAGAAGATAATGATCAATAACGCAACCATGGTCAAGTAAACCCTTGTAGAGATTTAACTAGGGTTTGGGTTGGGTTAAAGACGAGTCACTTGAAAATATCAAACATAATATCTTTTCCATGACAAAAAGAAACCTTCTAGAAGCATCAAGAAGGATCTAACCCAAAACAAACCCTAACCTTGTTTAATCTCCACTAAATATGTTGCATTAGTTATCATATCATGTTACAATATTATATATCACATATATAATATTTATTGTAACAAAATAAAATAATACAATTACATTATATCGCACATATATCAATGTATTACCCGAGTGAGAAAAAGAATCTTTCAGCGAGCTAATATTAGTTAATGTAATTTAATATATCATATATATAATTATACATTAAATCATCGAATCAACACTTGATCCGACGATCCGGCTATATCGCATATAACCGACTAATATATCATTTACCGATTCATCGAATCAACACTTGATCCGATGATCCGGCTGATATCAAATATCGCGAGAATATAATACAGTATCTCATATCGTATTATCTTCGATCCTGCGCATATCACATATGTGCTCCTACTCCGTTTTGCCTGAGTCAAGAAACCTCTGTGTAGGACTCTAAAGAATCGTCAATACGCCGGCAGTAGGTGATGATCATATCAAACACCCACGAGCTGCAAGCTGTCAGCTAAACATAACAGCCACCCAGGTATTGAGCGATTAAAGATCAACAAGCAAGCCTATACATTCTCCCGCGAATCCAATCTGTAACACTCCCATACAGTCCGGTCTCGTCGTCTGATATGTCGCATATCTCGCCTAGGGGTGGTAAACGTCAGACCCCAGTAGCTTGATAAGTCATGTCGATATGAGGTCTATAACAGTTCGAGAAACTACTGATTACACTTACCAGTAAATCTCAGCAACCCTGGCCAGGGATTTCCAGTTATAGCCAATCGAACACAGCACAACATCAACTCCCTATACCGGGAGAGACGAATCCCCTCCTATCGTTCATTGCCTCGATGTGATTCGAGACTGTACCCAAAAGCCACCTTTTTGCATGCCCTCTTGGATGTGGTATGATGGAAATCAAAGCACAGTGGGAATCACACAAGACTCTATGACGATCTCGGGTCAACAGACTACTCTGTACCAGTGTCACCGGAGAACTGCCATCTGACGTGAGGTATAATACTGTTGGTTGTATGTATGCCCTAGAGGCCAGTATTGTACAGATGATGTATATTATATTGGATGCTCGGACATATATAGAGAGGTCTTTCTTGCTCGATATGATAGTATGCTATCTGGTTGCTCTTTATCTTAACATGTATACTTGTCTCTTGATACCGTCTTATAGTTACATGTTGGTAAATCCCTTAGGATGTGTACTTGACTACCTGGACTATGATGCGGATCATACTAGTGGGGACATGGTACTCCATAAGTACATCCTTCAAGGTCCCTAGTCGTGGGTATATCGAGACGGGGCATCGATATACCAGAGTAGACTAGCGTATACCTTCTCGACCCATAGTGATGGGCGATGGATGATCCCATATCCATTGGTGTTTGACATCAGAGATGATATACGGGTGCTCAATGGAGACTTGGTACACTGGACGGACTCGCCGAGAACTCCCAGATAGTATTATACCTCACGTCAGATGGCAATTCTTTGGTGACACTTGTGCAGGTTAGTCTGTAGACCCGAGATCGTCATAGAGTCTTGTGTGATTCCTACCGTGCTTTGATTTCCACCTTACCACGTCTAAGAGGGCGTGCAAAACGGTGGTTTTTGGGTACTGTCCCGAGTCACATGGAGGCAATGAGCGATAGGAGGGGTTTCGTCTCTCCCGGTATTGGGGGTCGATGTTGCGCTGTGCTCGATTGGCCATAACAGGGAAGTCCCTGGCCAGGGCTGATTTAGAGATTTACTGGTAAGTGTTACCAGTAGTTTCTCGACTCGTTATAAGCCTCACATCGGCACTTCTTATCGGTTGTTGGGGTCTGACGTTTACCACCCCTAGACTTGATATGCGACATATCAGACGAGAAAACCGGACTGTACGGGAAGTGTTACCGTTTGGCTTTTACAGGAGTTGGAGCGGGCTTGCTTGCTGATCTTCGGATCGCTCAATACCCGGGTAGCCGTTACGTCCAGCTAGTACCACTAACGGTTTGTGGGTGCTTGATGTGATCATCACCTACTGCCGGCATATTGACGAGTCTTTAGAGTCCTACATAGAGGTTTTACTGGCTCAGGAAAAACGAAATAGGAGCACGTATGTGATATGTGCGGGACCGAGAATAATGCGTGTATGTGATACCGCATTCTATTCTCGTGACTTTTTGTATCGGTCGGTTATATATGACATAGCCGGGTTATCGAATCAAGTGTTGATTCGATAAGTCGATACATTGGATGTTAGTCGGTTATATGAGTTATGACCGGATTATTAAGTCAATTGTTGATTTAATAATTTATTGTATAATTGTATATTGGATATACTAATTTACATTAACTAACATTTGTTCACTTAAGGGTTTTTCTCACATGTGCACAACTTTAATGTATATATGATATATATTAAAATGTGTTTTCTTTTTGTATCATGGTTGTTGATACATCATTCATGGGTGTATGAGACTTACACCATGCTATTTATTATGTTGGGTTTTAATATTTAA
This sequence comes from Agapanthus africanus, assembly GCA_030015575.1. Taxonomy (NCBI): domain Eukaryota; kingdom Viridiplantae; phylum Streptophyta; class Magnoliopsida; order Asparagales; family Amaryllidaceae; genus Agapanthus; species Agapanthus africanus. The sequence goes on from CM057342.1 coordinate 417,151,680, forward strand.
AGTAATTACAAAATTAGTGGAGGATTAGGAAAAATGCATGAAGCTTGTGGAAGCTTGTGGATGCATTGACTAATTCCACTAAGTTTGTTTTTATTATGGATATTTATTAACCCAACAATAAGGATTAGCCATGGTTATGTCTCTACATGAGTTAGTATATGATACTCACTCACCATGCTTAGTTTTCTCACTTGATCATTATCTCTTCTAATTTTATTTTCTTCATCTTCTTCCTTGAGCTAAAGAGCTCTCTTGGGTTTGATCCAAAGTGAGAAACATTGTGAGAAAATAAATTCTAAAGTAAACCCACTTTCTATTTCTCCATCCTCTACTAGACTAGCACTTTGGTTTTGGGTGTTTGCTTCACTAATTCTCTAGTTAGTGAAGTAGAAGCTTGAGTTGGCATCCCCTCAACGTAGATCATCTTCGGCCTCGAAGACTTCAAGCAAGGGCGTTCCTTTAGCCTCGTGAAGCCATGCAGGAGTCCGGGAGAACCACGATCGCAGCGAAGGGACTTCAACAAGGAGCTAAAGAAGTGAAGGACCGATCTACAAAGGTTGTATTTCGTATTCACTTAGTTGTAGATGCTATTTACTTGCATGTGAAGCCCTAATTTTCTAGCAAAGATCTTGTTTAGGGTTGTTAGGCACGGCTAAAATTTTAATCGGGCATGGTTGATGCGTTCTTAACCCTTGTTAGAGTGCCTAGTAACCCTATAAATACTATCTGGGAGTTCTCGGCGAGTCCGTCCAGTGTACCCAGTCTCTACTGAGCATCCGTACACCATCCTTGATGTCAAACACCGATGGATATGGGATCATCCATCGCCCATCATATGGGTCAAGATGCGTATACGCTAGTCTACTCTGGTGTATCGATGCCCTGTCTCGATACACTCTCGACTAGGAATAGTTATAGGATGTACTCATCGACTACCGTGGCCCCACTAGTATGATCTCATCATAGGCCCAGTAGTCGAGTACATATCCTAAGGGCTTTATCAACATGTAATATAGAGACAATCAGAGTACATGTTAAGATAAAGTACAACCAGATAGCATACTATCATGTCAAGCAAGAAAGTCCTCCCTATATATGTCCAAGCATCCATTACAATATACATCGTATGTACAGTAATAGCCTCCAGGGCATACATATAACTAACAATCTCCCACTTGCACTAGGGCCATCTGTTGTTGTATCGCATACCCAACAATTAGCTGCGGTTGAAGTATCTCATACTCAACCATCCCATAAAAGTCTCTAGTGGGAAAACGGCCTTTGTGAGTGGATCCGCGCTGCTGTCCTCTGTGTCTACTCTTCTAACCTCGATCTCCCTGGAGATCAACTATCTCCATGATCAGGTGATACTTCCTAAGAATTATATCTGGATTTCTGATGGGATGGGGGTTCCTTGGCAAAAGCCACAACTCCATTGTCACACAATGGTAGGAACGAAGTTCATCTCATGAACTTATATATATCCAGACTGCCTCTTTGGTAGCATCTTTGGTAACGATGTATCTTGCCTTTAATCGTTTAGTAAGTCACGGTATCTTGCTTGGAACACTTCCAACATACCGTCCCTCCACCGAGGGTAAAAACAATGCCTCCGACTGACATTCAGTCGTCCTTATCACCGTGGAACCTTTCCAGTGATTCTCCCCAGGATCGTTTGATACTATCTCACTACAACTAGTGAGAATCCTAACATCCAATTAGATCTATCTCATAGATCCAAAAACCCAGGATTTAGGAGGTATCGCTTTGATCTTATATGGAGAATCCTTGTGATAAGCGGAGATTGACCGAGCGTAGCATAGGAAACTCCTTCCCTAACAAGAGTATGTCATGTACATACTCTACGAGGATGATGACCATACTCCCTACTACCTTTTTGTATATACATGGTTCATCTACCATTTTGATGATGTCAAACTCTTTGACTATCACATCAAAACAGATGTTCCAACTCCGCAATGCCTGCTTTATCGCATAAAACATCATGCACACGTTTCCGCTGCTCCCACTTTCTACGAAGCCCTCTGGCTGTGTACTTATAGACGCCCTCTTCCAAAACATCATTTAAAAAACATTCATGACACCCAACCACCAGATATCGTAGTCATGGTATGTAGCAGTGGCAAGTAGGATCTGGATGGACTTAACCATAGCTTTGAAAGTCTCAACTTTTTCATGTACACCAAGTAATCTTCTCAAGATATACTTTCTCATGATAGGGATTTAACCCTTCAGATAAAGCAACCAAAGTCCATACTTTGTTGGTGTATAAGGATTCCATCTCATATGGCTAAGCATCCAGCCATTCTTACAGAGTCCCACTCTTGATGGCCAGCTCGAAACTAGTTGGGTCATCATCTCATGATGCAATCCTCGCTCTCACTGTCATACAGAAACCGAAGTATCTCTCAGGTGGGTGTGGAACCCTACTAGATCGGCGGAGAGGCTGAGGTTCGTTGGAAACTATTGAATCCACATTCAATAGGTATGCAGCTTCTCAAGTGCATAACTCCCAAAAGGAAATAGAAAACTCAGTAGTACTCATCATAGAGTACACCATATCACATAGGGTGCTATTGCTCCGCCCCGATATACCATCGTGCTATGGTGTATACGGAGGAGTAATGCTGAGAGAGAATCTCATTCTCCTTTAGAATAGTCCAGGAATCCCGTGCTCAAGTATTCTCCTCCTTGATCTCATCAAAGGACATAATACTTATACCTGTTTTTTGGTTCTCTACTTCCAACTTATATTCTGTGAATATCTCAAAAGCTTCGGACTTGTGTTTCAACAGGAACATATGTCTGAATCTTGAGAGATCATCAGAGAATGTAATGAAGTACAAAGAACCGGTCTTGGCATGTGTAGACAAGGGACCTTCATACATCAGTATGTATCAATCCCAAGAGTTCACTAACTCTTTTTCTGTTTCCAATAAACAGAGCTATGGTTATCTTATCTTTGTGACATGACCGGCAAGTTTCATAAGATGTAAAATCAAACTAATTTAAATATGCACCCAAATGTAACTTGGCTAGTCGGGTCGCATTGATATAGCCTAGTCTACAATACCTCAAGAAGGATTCGTTCATTTCTGAACACTTCCTCTTGTGTGTGTTCCGTATACTAAGAACTGTAGTTTGATTTAGAACATTAATACTTTTAGATAACGGGCCTGAACCGATCAACTCTTCATATAGGAAATGTTCAAAACATTATCCAACAATACAAAATTATATCCTTTCTTTACTAATAAAGAGACTGATATGATGTTGTATATCAGGTTCGGTATCTAATAACATTCATTCAGAATCAATGTATTCTGGTAATACAGGGTGATAGTGACCAACAAACTTGGCTGCAACACTTGCACCATTTCTATCTCATGAAACTTATCACCCGTTCTCAGTTCTCTATCTATCAGTAGCCCATATAACAAATTACATATGTAGGATCCTGATCCGGTATCAAATACCCAGGACGTAAAGGACATTGAGAAACAGTTCTGTGTAATGAACACACCCGAAGAAGATGCATCAACATGTACTTTCTTCGTTTGGGCGGCACGGGAAATCTGGTATTCCCCATTTCCTGCTCTGTCTTATAACAATTATAAGTTGGAGCGGGACCAACGTTCCCCAGCTCAGTATAGCAAGCGGGTTCGGTCAATATATCCGTATTATTATCTTGATTAAGGCGTGATATGGTCGCTACCTGGAGAGAGAGAGAAGAAAACACTCAGCGTATGCTCTTGCAAGATTAGATTAGTTATCTAATATATCTAATCAGGAAGTCTCCTACTGTTTTAGTCAAATCTTCCTTCAAACCCTAAAAGGAAAGACTAGCCGGGATTAATTACACGCTTCAAGTTCACCAATCTTTCAGCCAGGCCAGTGCCGGTACTTTGAGGGAGGTTCCCCGTGCTTTCGCACGAACCTAATTAAAGTAAACCTCGTTTTCCTAGGGGCGTAACCCCGTTGATACCTTTCTAGACACCTACTTGATCGGCTAATTGTAATATGTAAAACTCTTCCAGGAGTAACTCTTACTTGCAGCGAGTATCGGGATCCAACTATCTCATAGAAGGTATGCAATCTCATTGCAAATTTCAACACTTGAAATTCCCAATAATATTTTACCCCTAGCATCCTATGACCTTGATGAATGCCAACAAACCATAGGCTACTAGTCAAGTTCAACGCGTCATTTCCCGATTGAATTAAACCCACCCGCACGGCCCTTGACGAATGCCAACAAAGTCGCACAACTACGCTAACTCAATCGCATCATATGCTTGTATAGATAAGCATAAATAGCTACCGCACACTACGCCTTGACGAAAGCCAACAAACGCAGCACGAATACTATGAAGTACTTATCTGAAATGACGAAGGGTTACGATAGGTTTTTAAGAAAACCCTTTGCGTAATGAACTTGATATCGTCGTTGAATCGAGTGATTTTAAATGGAGTGTTTTTTAGGCTTTTCTAGTTTTGCTAAAGAGGTCACTCCCGGTGAAGGGATCATCAGCTCTTTCCTCATTGAATAAGGTGCAGGATATTTCATAAATACCACTATGCAAAGCAAGAATTATAGATGCAATCAAAAGACAGACCGAGTTTGTAGCATCTGCTAGTTTCACTAAAGATGTCACTCCCGGTGAAGGGATCTCGGCTCTTTACTTATCGAATAAGGTGCTGGATGTTCTACAAGGAACACCGCTATGCAAAGCAAGAACTAGAGCTACCAGTTTTTAAACAAGTTTCTACAACATCTTAGGTTTCTTTTATTTCATTAATCTAATTAATGAAGTCCCATTTTATTATGCTTCACAAGCATCACATTTGAAACGAAATCTGCAATATAACATATATCTCATATATATAATATAAACATTCGTCTCAGCCAGTAATATGATCTCATCACAGAACATTGCAGCAGAAGAACATATATGAAATATTGGATATACTAGGGCGTCTGTGTTTTAATACGAGCCTGTATAAAACACGGATTCTACGGCCGCGATGAATAGCCAAACCCACATCCCTAGACCCCTACGAGAGCGGCAAGCAACGCTGCCAATTCTAGGGTTAGGAGACCCGGTCTCGACTCCTCGAGATTGTCTCCCACTGGACCCTAGAACCCGGTTACTTGTGCTCCCCGCCTTGGGTCTACCTAATGCGGAAAAGTAAATAATATACAATGGTGACATCATCCTTAGCCCGGAAGTGCCCCAATAAAAGAATATTACATACAATTGATTTTTACATGAATGAAAAAGAAAAAACTCTCATCTCACATAAAACCCCCGGCTATTCAGAACGTGACGATCCAATATTACATATCACTGCAACACATAATATCTCATATCATCAACGTAAGCAAGTATGCGTATCCCGATTATCGTTGATGTATAGCAACGAAGCCAGCGATACACCACATAATATGCTTACGGTCACAGAAAAGAAAGTGTAAAACTACAACAGTTGGAATCCGCAACCTCCTTAGACATCGCATGCCTAACCAAATGAATTCCTTAGACATCGCATGCCTAACAATTATAAACCCCGCATTTTAGTCTCATTTATCGAAAACTCTTTTCAATATCAAGTCGGGCAATTCAACAAGATTCCCGACATTCTGATCGAATGCTCGTCACAAACATTAGTAGACGGCCGCACCCCCGATGCCGTCGACGAAGTGCACTAAAGCGGAACACCGCTGCCGCGAGCACCAAAACGAATGCTTTTGGCGACGGGGTTCTCCTACAGTCACTTGGTCGGGGCTATGGGGCGTGGCTATCTATTAAGTTTACCCGGCGAGTATCCGCGTACGCTACGTGATTGCGACGGACTTTTGATCGCATCAAAATCCCGTGGCAATCGATCAATTGAGACTGAACTGCTAGATTTATAACATTCAAATTAGTTATCTCATAACTACTTGTGGATTCCAAATATTGTATCGCATTCCAGATAAAAAGACAGTGTTAAACTTTCCGATCGAATAATCAAACACCCAAGATTTCCCAAATAGCTCAACACTTGAGCGGAGTTCAAAAAATATCCATCACATGCCACAGTACCGATGGTCCAGCCGTAGAAGGGTCAAGCCAACGCCTCACATGTGGCATGCCGTACTACCCCAAACCCTAAAGTTCAAAGGCAGTTCAAGACGGTCACATAATCGAGTTAAGGTTTGTTGTCTTCTAGAGGGTCCACCGCATTACTTGCACGACTTAGAACGTTCCTAAACTACAGAAAAATCCAACTTTTGAAAATTTTCCGACAGGGGAAAAAGTGAGTTATTGATATCCGCTCAAACTTTTTAACAGTTTCTAAAATTATCCGGAAAAAAGTTAAACGAAGTTAAATTATCCGATCGAATCAACGAGTCCCCAATACAACCCAGAAAACTCAACACTTGAGTGGAATTAAAAATTTCCCAGAAAAATCAGGAAGTTGGTACTAAAGTTACTGTACAAAACCTAACCCTAATCTACTGTTCCGCCGCGGAACAGCCGCGCAAGCAAGGTATTGCCGCGGTTCCGCGGCACTTTAGTGGAATTAAGATGTCGTATTTCACAGTAATTCCTAAAATACACTGCTGATTTTTTTTGAGTATTTTTAATATGAAAAAATCAACAATTTTAAAAATTATCCAGAGAAGGGTATTCGTCGGGGTTTCCGGGTTCGATCGGACTTTAAACAACGCCTAGACTTCGCCTAAAGCTCTAGCATGGCTCTGATACCAATGTAGGGTTGCTATGCACACACACAAGGGTCAACGAGGCATCAACCATGCCCGATTTAAAATTTAGCCGTGCCGAACAACCCAAAGCCGGATCTTTAAACTAGAGATTAGACGAAAACAAGCATGTTAAACACTTTAACACTAAGTGAGAGGGTTTACAACCTTTGTAGATCCGGTCCTTCACTTCTTAAGCTCCGTGTTGAGGTCCCTTCGCTGCGATCATCTTGTTCCGGACTCTCGAGAGGCTCCAAGAAGAGAAAAATGCAAGCTTGCTTCCGATCTTCGATAACAAAGATGATCTACCTTGAAGTTTCATTAACACAAGATCTCACTCACTAAATGAAGTGAACACTCTCATCTAAAGGGCAAGGGTAGATGAGGATGATGAAGTAGGATTTTTGCTCTCATTTATAATCTTTTTCTCACACATAATCATCACTTAGAAAAAGCTAGAAAGCTTTTTCCATGAAGAAGTCAAGGAGGAAGAAGATGATAATCATTAGAATCCTTTTGTGATGAATAATGAAAAGAAGATAATTATCAATAATGCAACCGTGGTCAACTAAACCCTTGTAGAGATTTAACTAGGGCTAGGGTTTAGGTTGGGTTAAAGGTGAGTCACTTGAAAATATCAAACATAATATCTTTTCCATGACGAAAAGAAACCTTCTAGAAGCATCAAGAAGGATCTAACCCAAAACAAACCCTAACCTTGTTTAATCTCCACGAAACATGTTGCATTAGTTATCATATCATGTTACAATATTATATATCACTTATATAATATTTATTGTAACAAAATAAAATAATACAATTAACATATATCGCATATATATCAATGTATTACCCGAGTGAGAAAAAGAATCTTTTAGTGAGCTAATATTAGTTAATGTAATTTAATATATCATATATATAATTATACATTAAATCATCGAATCAACACTTGATCCGACAATTCGGCTATATCGCATATAACCGACTAATATATCATTTACCGATTCATCGAATCAACACTTGATCCGATGATCCGGCTGATATCAAATATCGCGAGAATATAATACGGTATCTCATATCGCATTATCCTCGGTCCTGCACATATCACATATGTGCTCCTACTCCGTTTTGCCTGAGTCAAGAAACCTCTGTGTAGGACTCTAAAGAATCGTCAATACGCCGGCAGTAGGTGATGATCATATTAAACACCCACAAGCTGCAAGCGGTCAGCTAAACGTAACAGCCACCCAGGTATTGAGCGATCAGAAGATCAACAAGCAAGCTTGTACATTCTCCTGCGAATCCAATCAGTAACACTCCCGTACAGTCCGGTCTCATCGTCTGATATGTCGCATATCTCGCCTAGGGGTGGTAAACGTCAGACCCTAGTAGCTTGATAAGTCGTGTCGATATGAGGTCTATAACAGTTCGAGAAACTAATGATAACACTTACCTGTAAATCTCAACAACCCTGTCCAGGGATTTCCAGTTATAGCCAATCGAACACAGCACTACATCAACTCCCTATACCGAGAGAGACGAATCCCCTCCTATCGCTCATTGCCTCCATATGATTCGGGACTGTACCCAAAAGCCACCTTTTTGCACGCCCTCTTGGATGTGGTATGATGGAAATCAGAGCACAGTGGGAATCACACAAGACTCTATGATGATCTCGTGTCAACAGACAACACTGTACTAGTGTCACCGGAGAACTGCCATCTGACGTGATGTATAATACCATCTGGGAGTTCTCGGCGAGTCCGTCCAGTGTACCCAGTCTCTACTGAGCACCCGTACACCATCCTTGATGTCAAACACCGATGGATATGGGATCATCCATCGCCCATCATATGGGTCAAGATGCGTATACGCTAGTCTACTCTGGTGTATCGATGCCCTGTCTCAATACACCCTCGACTAGGAACAGTTATAGGATGTACTCATCGACTATCGTGGTCCCACTAGTATGATCTCATCATAGTCCCAGTAGTCGAGTACATATCCTAAGGGCTTTATCAACATGTAATATAGAGACAATCAGAGTACACGTTAAGATAAAGTAAAACCAAATAGCATACTATCATGTCGAGCAAGAAAGTCCTCCCTACATATGTCCAAGCATACATTATAATATACATCGTATGTACAGTAATGGCCTCTAGGGCATAGATATAACTAACATACAGCAGTGTCCTCACTGTTGTCGTCTTTTAAATCTCAAAAAAAACCTGTAGACTTGGGAGGAAAAGTTATTAACGGGGACAAGAATGAACGAACGTGAAAATCTCCCCCAAACTTATTTTTAATTTAACCCACTTCCATTCTTATGATGAGACAATTTATCGAGTTATGGTGGTGAAGCGGAGGAAATTTAATTATGATAAATCGGCTCCTGCAAAAACAGGAGCTCCTCCGTGGGGTCAGTGGAAAAATACGGTTTTAATCTATGCCCATTCACTTTAAAAATTGAACCGTTTTTACTATTTTCAACTTCAACTGCCCCGTGCGGGTATACATAATGCACCACAAATGGTCCTTTCGAACAAGATCTTAGCTTACCCACATGAAGATGGAGACGGAAATTGTAAAGAAGGATTTGTTGTCCCGGGGTAAAAGTTTTTCTCAAAATATTTTTATCGTGAAATACCTTAGTCCTCTTCTTTACTATCAACGCATTATCATAAGCTTCATCGCGGAGTTCGCTTAGCTCATTTAATTGTAGCTTTCGAAAGTTGCAGGATTGATTTAAATCGAAATTAAGTTCTTTAATGGCCCACATTGCTTTATGTTCGATTTTGACCGGAAGGTGACAAGCCTTTCCAAACACTAGACGGTAAGGAGACACATATCAAGATCAGTCTTATAAGCGGCATGGAATGCCTAAAGAGCATCCGTCAATTTAGTTGACCAATCTTTTCGGTTTTTAGAAACTTTCTTCTCCAAAATTTGTTTGATTTGCCTGTTGGAAATCTCAGCTTGCCCGCCTGTTTGGGGATAATAGGGCGTCGAAAGTCTGTGGTTGATTGAATATTTCCGCATCAAAGTCTCGAAAGACCGATTACAGAAATGCGTCCCATTGTCGCTAATTATAGCGCGAGGGTGTCCAAATCGCGAAAAGATATTTTTTTAAGGAACTTAATAACAAGCTTGTTGTCATTAGTGCGAAATGGTATTGCTTACACCCATTTTGAGACGTAATCAACCGCTAACAAGATATACAAATTCCCAAAAGAGTTGGGAAAAGGACCCATAAAATCAATACCCCAAACGTCGAAAATTTCAACAACCAAGATAGGTTGTAGTGCCATCTCATTTCTTCGAGAAATCCGACCCGTGTATTGACATCGTGGACAAGTTTTGCAATGATCAAATGCATCTTTGAATAATGTAGGCCAATAAAAACCATATTGCAAAACTTTCTCCATCGTCTTTCATGGACCAAAGTGACCACCACTTGCCTGATCATGACAGAAAGATAGAACACTCTTGAATTCATCATTAGGGACACATCTGCGAATGATTTGGTCATGACAATACTTAAACAAAAAAGGTTCATTCCAGTCAAAATGCTTTACTCGGGATAGAAATCGATGATTGTCTTGTTTAGACCATTCGCTTGGAATAAGTCCCGTTGCAATATAATTCACAATATCCATGAGCCAAGGTTCGCAGGATACGTTCAAGAGCTGTTCGTCAGGAAAAGAGTCGTTTATTGGCAAGGTCACAGAAGATGAAGAAGAGATGAGTGAAAGATGGTCGGCTACTACGTTTTCACAACCTTTCTTATCTCGAATGAAAAAATCAAATTCTTGTAATAATAGGATCCAACGTATTAACCCACCCTTAGCATCCTTCTTAAATAAAAGATGTTTTAGGGTGGAGTGATCGGTGTAAACCACAATCGGTGAGCCAATCAAGTAAGGCCTGAATTTTTCTAATGCAAATACAACTTCCAAGAGTTCTTTCTCGGTAGTTGTATAATTAATTTGGGCATCATTCAAGGTCTTACTTGCATAATAGATCGCATGTGGCATCTTATCAATGTGCTGTCCTAAGACTGCACTAACAGCAAAATCTCATGCATCACACATAAGCTCAAACAGGTGGTTCCAATCAGGAGATGATAGAATGGGGGCTGTAGTGAGTTCTTTTAAGTGATTCAAAAGCAGCCTCACAATCCGAATCAAAGTGAAATGTAGTATCCTTAGCCAAGGGATGAGTTAAAGGTCTAGCAATTTTGCTAAAATCCTTAATGAATCTTCTATAAAATCCTGCATGAACAAGGAAAGATCGAATATCTTTGACGCAATTAGGATGAGGAAGGTTATGGATGACATCTACTTTGGTGCTGTCTACCTCAATGTCTTTTCGTGAAATGACATGTCCAAGCACAATACCTTCTTGGACCATGAAATGGCATTTTTCCCAATCCAAAGTTAAGTTCTTATCCTTACAACGGTTAAGAACTGCATCAAGTTGACATAGGCAATCCTTAAATGAGTCCCTGAATATAGAGAAATCATCCATGAAAATCTCCAGAAAATTCTCAACTATGTCTGAGAATATCCCCATCATACACCACTGAAATGTAGCGGGAGTATTGCATAACCCAAAGGGCATGCGTTTATAAGCAAAGGTACCGAAAGGATAAGTAAATGATGTTTTATCTTGATCCTTTTCGGCAATAGGGACCTGGTTATAGCCAGAGTATCCGTCCATGAAACAATAATATTCATGTCCAGCCAATTGTTCCAACATCTGGTCAATGAAAAGTAGAGGGAAGTGATCTTTCCTTGTTGCGGCATTGAGTTTTCTATAATTAATACATACACGCCACCCAGTTTGGGTGCGTGTTTGGATCAACTCATTTGCCTCATTTGTTATGACCGTGATGCCAGACTTCTTAGGGACCACATGAATATGAATTACCCATTGGCTATCAAAGATTGGGTAAATTATACCACTATCAAGGCACTTGACAATTTCTTTCATTACCGCCTCCTTCATGACGGGATTTAACCGTATTTATGGTTCTTGGGTTAGCTTGGCTTCATCCATCAAATGTATATGATGTTCTACAATCAAGGGACTAATCCCTTTGATGTCTGCTATTGTCCAACCAAATGCTTGCCGATTAGATCTCAAAACCATCAAAAGTGCATCCTCTTGCTCTAAAGTTAGAGAAGCGGATATGATCTTGGGCAAAGACTCATTCTGACCTAAATATGCATATTTAAGATGAGAAGGTAACAGTTTGAGATCTAATGTCGGCGCAGAGACAATAGAAGGTGGGGTAAGGGAATGATATTCGGATTCTCGAAGAAGTTCATAACCAATACAGGATATTGACTCGGAAAGTGCTACCGACTTTTGTGATGAGTCAAAAGGTTCAAACTTAGAGGTGGACTCATCAAAAGTTTCCTAACTATGATACCGAGCAAGAGCAAACAATGATGTACTAATGCCGTCGAGATCTTAAAAGCAAAGTTTATCAACCTTGCAGCTTTCAGGAGCTATCTCGTGGACAGAAAAGACATCAAGAATATGAGCAGAAGGTTCAGATGGTTGACTTCCTAGCTTGTAAATGTTAAGCTCAATTTTCATTTTCCCGAAGGATAAGTTCATGGAACCATTTCGGCAATTAATGACAGCATTGGAAGTGGCTAAGAAGGGTCGACCGAGAATCACCGGAATTTGGTTCCGTGGGTTCGCTACATGTTGTGTATCTAAAACAATAAATTCCACAGGGAATATAAATTCCCTGACTTTTATCAACACATCCTCATGTTCACCCATAGGTTTGGTGATAAATCGATCTGCCATCTGGAGAGTGCAATGGGAAGGTTTCAACTCTCCAATACCTAACTGCTCATAGACAGAGTATGGAAGCAGGTTAACACTAGCGCCAAGGTCAGGTAGAGCACGGTTAATATTTTTACCCTCAATAGAAATAGAGATTGTAGGACAACCAGGGTCCTTACGTTTCTTTGGTAACTTATGGGTAAAAGCTGTGCTAACATTACTCGTCATGAACACTTTTTTCGACACTTGAGTCTTCCTCTTCCTAGTGCACAAGTCCTTAAGTATTTTCGCATAAGACAGAATTTGTTGGATAGTATTTAGGAGAGGGATATTTTTGTTAACCTGTTTAAACATTTCTATAATCTTCTCCATTTACGGACTTGGTTTGTTCCCCCTTAACCGATTTGGATAAGGAGCTTTAGCAATAAGAGCCGGGTCCAACATTGGAGAAGGTCGTGTAGGTGGAACAGATCCCAGAATTGGAGTGGGGATCGTCTTATGTTGACTAGAAGGAGTGGGCTGAGGGTTCGAGCCTTAGGGAAAACGGAGAATAGGCTCGGAAGATGATGAACTAGGGTAAGAAGTGGAAGCTGAGGTATCATCGATTGATTCCTCATTATCAATCTTCTCACCGACACAGTTGTTTAGCACTCTTCCAGATCTCAACGTGGTAATAGCACTCACATGATGTGAGTAGCTAGGATTTGGTAGGGGTTAGGCTGGAATTTTTCCTTTCTCTCTAGCACTCATTGCGGTATTTAATTGTGCAATTTGTGCTTCTATCGCTTTGATACACTCACAGTGTGAGGCGGAGTTTTTCATTATGGTATCGATAGAAGACCATATATCAGTTGAAATTTGCATGGTATGTTTCATAAACAAATCCAATGTCCGTTCGAGTGAAGAGGAGTTTTCGGTACCGGCCGTTTGCAAAGAATTATTATACGGTGCAGAATTGTTGGCTGGATTTTGAAAATTTTGTGTTTGAAAGGGGTGCTGATTTTGCAGAGGTTGCCGTTGCTGTGGAGGAACCCTTTGAAAGTTATTTTGGTTTGGAACCGTATTTTGAGTTTGGTGTTGGTTCCAAGCAAAATTAGGGTGATTCCTCCAACCTTGATTATATGTGGAAGAATAAGGATCGTTTCTAGGTCATTGCTGAAAAGCAGCATTAGTGTGCTCATGACCTTGAAACGGAGAATTCAAAAGACATTCTTCCATCAAATGTGATAAATCTGAACAGCATCCACACACGGCTTTAGAGAGCGTCATCTGATTTAGGTAGGCTAGTTAAAATTTGTTTTCCATAACTTCAAGTTTCTTTTGCATTGCTGCCATTTTGGCTTTTACGGCTGTAGAAACATCAAGTTGATGGATACCACCCCTAGATGATGGACTAACGCTTTCCCATTGCAAAGTGTTTTCAGCGAAATTTTCCAAGAATTTCTAAGTTTCACCATCGTCTTTAGACATGAAATTTCCTTGACACATGGTTTCAAGCATATCTGTTTTGTCGTTGGATTAATGCCCTTATATATAATTCGGCGCAGATCCCATCTATGGATTCCGTGATGAGGACAATGGACAAGTAGATCCTTGAACCGTTCAAAACATTTCCAAAATGGTTTATTGGGAAGCTGGGAAAACTGGTTGATTTCACTCCTAACACGGGCGGTCTTATGATTGGGAAAAAATTTCTTAAGGAATGCTATAACGAATTCATCACAACTGGAAATAGAGTGTGTGGGTGTGTTATAAAGCCACTTTTCGGCTAAATCGCACAAAGAAAACGGGAGAAGACGTAATCTCATAGCATCCACAGAAAGTTGTGACGTACCCATCATAGCACATACGTTTTCAAATTTGGTGAAAAAACCTTTGCGTCTTAAGACTCGAGACCGTGAAATTTAGGTAAAAGATTGATATAGTGTGGTTTGATTTCGAAATTATCCCCATTGGGTGGTAGAATAGAAAGACAAGTAGAAAGAGGACCACGTATAGGGTAGCGTCTCTCTTGGAGAGATATACACGGTAGATTCTGCGCACCTGTGGGTGGTGGCAAAGTGGTGTTATTGAAATTTAATGGAGAACCGTCCATCTCAGTGGATGTGGTGTGTGGTGAGGAAAAAGAAGATAAAGAAATACTGACTTCGGAGTAGATAGAAGAAACGCGGACAAGACGGGCACTAGAATCCCTTATCCAGCCTAGCGTGCACTAAACGCGTTTAGTCCAAGTGGAAGCATATGTGATAATTAGAGAAAGTGGTTTTTTTGGTTGGTTATGAAAAAGATGGATTTAGACAAATCACAGAAAATGCACAAGCAACCTTAGATCTACGGTCACCTAGGTCAAGTCACTAGACCGCTCCTACACTTCCAGAAGACAAATCGCAGGATAAATCCTCTACTACCTCTTTCTCCTTCCTGTGGCCAGGTAAGTTCCAGATAAGTGGGAGGTATCCGCTACGTAAGTAGCAGGCTTAATTAAGTAACCACTTGCCTTAGACACACTTGCCTTAGACACCACAAAAGAAATGCGGATAAGCAGTAGATTACCCACGACCTTCCTCTGTCCTAATTGAGCGCGACGGTCCTTAGAGTCTTGTCTAGATATTTTTTAGTTAATGAATGGTGATGCGGATGCTAGTTTTGTGATTTTTGGGGCTTAGGAAGGGTAATGATATCCCACCTAATCTGCATTTGGTCTTTGCCCATTAATTTCCGTATTAAAATATGCACAAACAACCAATATCAAAACATGCAACAAGATTTTTTTTTAAGCCCGACGAATTTTTGCAAAGAATCCTGCAGAAAAGTTGTTATTGGACTTTGAAGATGAGAGAGGAGAAAGAAGGGAATATACCAGAGAAAACCGGAGCGCTAATTCGCCCAAGTTGCCGCGGTTCCGCCGTGAATTGCAGATTCTTGCCGCGGTTCCGTGGTCACCTGTACAGTTCTTTGAATGATTTTTGGCACTGATGCTCCCCTTGCTCCTCTGGTCATGATGAAATGACCTGAATCTTTTTCTCTCTGCAACAATGATTCCAGATTTTCTTTCAAAATTCACACACTAATCGTTAAGCATACGATGCGTTTTTGATTCAAATTTTGATGGAATAATAATATTTCAACTCAAATAGCAAGAAAGAACAAATTACGCAAGCATCCCAAGCAACGACGCCATTTGATTAAATTCTAATATGATAGTTTCCACTTCTTTTGATTTTAAAGATTAGATGTAGTAAAGAAGTGAGAGATGTTGTAGTCGTATAATAACCGCAATCAATAACGGGGTCGCTTGTAGCGATCGTTAGTGAGTACAGGTCGTCCACTGAGATGCGGGGAATAAGTCGATTCTTGCTTTAGCTGAGTCGAAAGAATTATTAAGAATATTCAAGATGTAGTTCAAGATTGAGTTGAATTCATATTTTCAAGAAGTTTAAGTAATCGTTTTCAAGAAAAAGAATTCAAGATAATGTTCAAGATTTAGTAATCAAGAAAATTGTAGAAGCCTTATAGGATTCGAACGGAATTCATAGCTAATGATGATTATTCAAGATGATTCATCTTATCTATTGGTAAAATTACAACTAGATCGATGGCTATTAATGAGAATTAGGGATCTTTTGAAGAAACTAGTTCTCCGTCATTGCCCCTTGTCCTTTCATTGATTGCCATTCCTATCTAGCCTTTAACAAGAAAGATCATCAATCTAATCCCCAAATTGTGATGAAATTCTAAATAGATTGATCTCACTCACAATTTGGACATTAATGATTCTTTTTGCTAATGTTTATAACCTCCATAAGACTCAAGATGAATATAGAATTCTTTCACCATTTGATCTACAAAATTCCTTTGAATCCTTAGCAAGCGGAGATTTATTCACACATTATGAAAATAGAAGAATCAACAAATAGAGATTTCATAATGCGAGAATTTAATGAAAGCAAGACAAAGAGTAATGATCACCTTTATTATTCAACTTCAAATTACAACTTCTTCAATCCGAGATTACAAAAAAATTCGCTCTCGATCACTCCCTTGAAGAGGTAATTTCTCCGTCGATCTTCGCTTCACTCGATCACCGTGAGTCTTAGATCTCTCGCGGATCATGTGCTCGTTGATGACAATCAGCTTCGCGTAAAGGATCTTGAATGAAGTTGCTCGATGAATTTCTCACGATTCTTGGTATTGGATCTTGATTTGGTTTTGGATCAAAAGTGTCGAACAATTCGGAACCCTTTTCAAGGTAGCTTTAGGTCCTTTTTATAGCCCTTAATCAAGTTCCCCCATAAGCTAGGTTGTTACAAGGAGGCTTCTAGAATAAGCTAGGAAGTTATCAAGCTTCCTCAACAAGCTAGGTCATTATAGAGAAGTTTCCAGAATAAGCTTGTTGTTAGTTATATGTATGCCCTAGAGGCCATTACTGTACATTGGATGTATATTGTAGTGGATGCTGGGACATATATAGGGAGGACTTTCTCGCTCGACATGATAGTATGCTATCTGGTTACTCTTTACCTTAACGTGTACACTGATTGTCTCTCTGTTACATGTTGGTAAAGCCCTTAGGATGTGTACTTGACTACCTGGACTATGATGCGGATCATACTAGTGGGGACATGGTAGTCCATAAGTACATCCTTCAAAGTCCCTAGTCGTGGGTGTATCGAGACGGGGCATCGATATACCAGAGTAGACTAGCGTGTACCTTCTTGACCCATACAGATGGGCGATAGATGATCCCATATCCATTGGTGTTTGACATCAGAGATGATATACGGGTGATCAGTGGAGACTGGGTATACTGGACGGACTCGCCGAGAACTCCCAGATGGTATTATACCTTACGTCAGATGGCAGTTCTCTGGTGACACTGGTACAGAGTAGTCTGTTGACCCGAGATCGTCATAGAGTCTTATGTGGTTCCCACTGTGCTTTGATTTCCACCTTACCACGTCCAAAAGGGCGTGCAAAACGGTGGTTTTTGGGTACAGTCCCGAATCACATGGAGGCAATGAGCGATAGGAGGGGATTCGTCTCTCCTGGTATAGGAAGTTGATGTTGCGCTGTGTTCGATTGGCTATAACAGGAAATCCCTGGCCAGGGTTGCTGAGATTTACTGGTAAGTGTTACCAGCAGTTTCTCGAAATGTTATAGACCTCATATCGACACGACTTATCGAGCTATTGGGGTCTGACGTTTACCACCCCTAGGCGAGATATGCGACATATCAGACGATCAGACCGGACTGTACGGTAAGTGTTACTGGTTGGATTCACAGGGGTGTGAGCGGGCTTGCTCGTCGATCTTCTGATCGCTCAATACCCGGGTGGCCGTTACGTTTAGCAGACCGCTTGCGGCTTGTGGGTTTTGATATGATCATCACCTGCTGCCGGCGTATTGACGAGTCTTTAGAGTCCTACACAGAGGTTTCCTGGCTCAAGCGAAAAGAAATAGGAGCGCATATGAGATATGTACGGGACCGAGAATGATACCAGTATGTGATACTGTATTCAATTCTCACGATTTGTGACATTGATCGGTAATATGCGATATAGCCGGGTTATCGGATCATGTGTTGATTCGATAAATTGTTACTGTTGATACTAGTCGGTTATATGCGATATGACCGGATCGTTAAATCAAGTGTTGATTTAATGATTTAATGTATAATTATATATTTGATATATTACTTTGCATTAACTAGTATCGGTTCACTTTAAATGGATTTTCTCACTTGAAGTTCACAAGTTGTATATGTGATATACTTTTGTGCACTTGATTGTATCATGTTTGATGATACATGCCTACTTGAGTTTGTGTAAAGACTAAACCATGGTTATATGAATGGTTAGGGTTTTGTTTTCCTTTTCATTTATCTTATTTAGTTATTCATTTTCAAAATGATAAGCATAAAGAGAAAATGGTGGCTTAATTTGTTTTCTAGTTGAAGCTTCATGAAGCTTTGACCAAAGTGACCATTTTGTCTCATGCTTAACCCTAACCACTGCATTTAACCCTAGTTTATTCTCTACACTTGACCATGGTTTGATTATGATAAGTATTCTTTTTAATTTCTTTTTGGAATTAACTTATCATAACATTTTCTTCTTCTTCTTCTTCATCTTCAAGATGAAGAACCTTGCTCCATCAATGGCAACTTGAGCAAATGAGTGAGAAATCCAATTCTAAAGTGAACCCACCTCCTATTTCTTCATCCTCTACCTCTTGCCAAGTAGTATAGGGTGTTTCCTTCACAAGTTTTCATGGCTTGGTGAAGGTGGAGCTTGATCTAGTGATGCCTCGACATAGATCATCATCGGCATCGTAGTCGATGACCTAGCCCGCCCATCTCTCCGATGAAGCCGACGCTAGAGCCCGGGTTTCCATTTGGACAGCGAGGAGACTTCATTGCGGAGCTATGCAGGTGGAGGACCGGATCTACAAAGGTTGTATTTCCGTTCTCTTAGTAAAGTTGTTTACTAGTTATTGTTGTCGCCTAAAAAATCTTGTTAACGATCTAGTCTAGGGTTTCTCGGCACCGTAAAATTTGAAATAGGCATGGTTGATGCCTTGTGAGACCTTTTGAGAGTGCCCAGGAACCCTACAGTGGTATCAGAGCCTAGCTAGAGCCTTAGGCGATGTCTAGACGGAATTAGAAGTCCGATCGAACCAAAACCAAAACCCTAAAATGCTCTCTGGACAATTTCCGAAATCTGGTCTTTTTCGAAATTCAAAATATGCAGAAAATCAGCAGGGAATCCTAAGAATTACTGTGCAACACGTGTCCATGATTCCACTAAAACGCGGTGGAACCGCGGCACAAGCATGGCTTGTGCGGCGGTTTCGCGGCCATTGTGGCGTATCTTGCATTGGTTTTGGCACAGTAATTCATATGTTGCAGTGCTGGTTTTCCTGGGTATTTTTAAAATTTATTCAAGAGTTGAATTTTCTGGGGTTGTTTTGGGGATTCGGTGTTTCGATCGGAGTATCAGATTTTGTCTTTGTGGCTTCCGGATAATTTTTGAATATGTTAAAAAGTTCGACCGGATATAAATACCCAACTTTTCCCCTGTCGGGAAATTTCCAAGTGTTGGATCTTTCCGTAGTTTAACGACGTTCTAAGTAGTGCAAGTAACGCGATGGTCCTTCTAGAAGACAACAAACCTTAACTCGATTATGTGACCGTCTTGAACTACCCTTTGAACCTTAGGGTTTGGGGCAGTACGGCGTGCCATATGTGAGGCGTTGGCTTGACCCTTCTACGGCTGGACCGTTGTTACTGAGGCATGAACTGGATGTTTTTAAACTTGTTTCATGTGTTGAGCTGTTTCGGGAAAACTTGGGTGTTTGAATGTTCGATCGGAAAGTTTAACATTTTCTATTTATCTGGAATGGGATACAATAATTGGAATTCACAAGTAGTTATGTGATAACTGAATGAATGTTATAAACATAGCAGTTTAGTCTCTCTTGATCGGTTGCCACGAAATTTTGATGCGATCAAAAGTCCGTCGCAATCACGTAGCGTACGCGGATACTCGCCGGGTAAACTTAATAGACAGCCTCACTCCATAGCCCCGACCAAGTGACTGTAGGAGAACCCCGTCGCCGAAAGCATCCGTTCAGGTGCTCACGACAGCGGTGTTCCTCCTTGGTGCACTTTGTCGACGGCGTCGGGGGTGCGGCCGTCTACTAAAGTTTGCGACGAGCATTCGATCAACATCTCGGGAATCTTGTTGAATTGCCCGACTTTATATTGAAAAGTGTTTTCGATAATGAGACTAAAATGCGGGGTTTATAATTGTTAGGCATGCGATGTCTAAGTAATTCATTTGATTAGGCATGCGATGTCTAAGGAGATTGCGGATTCCAACTGTTGTAGTTTTACACTTTCTTTTCTGTGACCGTAAGTGTAATATGTGATATCGCCGGTTTCGTTGCTATATGTCAACGACAATTGGGATGCGCATATTTACTTACGTTGATGACATGTGATGTTATGTGTTGCTGGATATATTATATTGGATCGTCGTGTTTGAATAGCCGGGGTGTTTTTATGTGAGATGAGTGTTTTTCATTTTCATTCATATAAAAACTTGTATGTAATATTCTTTTATTGGGGCACTTCCAGGTTGCGGAAGTTGTCACCGTTTGTATATTATTATCTTTTCCGCACTAGGATAGACCCAAAGAGGGGAGCACAAGTAACCGGGTTCTGGAGTCCAGTGGGAGACCAACTCGAGGAGTCGAGTCCGGGTCTCCTAACTCTAGAATTGGTAGGGTTGCTTGCCGCTCTCGTAGGGGTATTGGGGTGTGGGTTTGGCTATTCATCACGACCGTGGAATCCGTGTTTTATACTGGTTCGTATTGAAAACACTGACGTCCTAGTATATCCAATATTTCATATGATTCTTCTGCTGCGATATCTGTGATGTGATCATGTGATGTTCTGTGATAGATACAGTATATAGTATATATTATATATTATATAGGCGTTACTTATGTTTTACACCCGCGCTAGCCCTGCCCCCTCTGCCGTTAGTTACCTAACCTAACGGTGCACGAGGGGACATCGAGGCGAATGCGGATGGCATAAGTGTATGTCGTATTTATCTGTGATGTTTAGGTATTTAAATGATGGGACTTCATTAATGAGATTAATGAAATAAAAGAAACCTAAGATGTTGTAGAATCGAATTTCAAAAATAAAACAGGTAGCTACAGTTCTTGCTTTGCACAGCGGTATATATGATATATCCTGCACCTTATTCGATGAGGAAAGGACCGAGATCCCTTCACCGGGAGTGACTCCTTTAGCAATAACTGGCAGATGCTACACACTCGGTTTGTCTTTTGATTGCTTTTAAGAGTTTTTTCTTTGCACAGTGATATATATGATATATTCCGCACCTCATTCGACGAGGAAAGGACCGACGATCCCTTCACCGGGAGTGACTCCTTTAGCAAAACTAGAAAAGCCAAAAAAACACTCCATTTTAAAATCATTTGATTCTACAACGATATCAAGTTCATTACGCAATAGGTTTTCTGAAAAACCTGTCGTAGCCCTCCGTCATTTCAGATAAGTACTAGTTAGTATTCGTGCTGCGGTTGTTTGGCCTCCGTCAAGGCGTAGTGTACGGTAGCTAACTAGTGCTTATCTGCTAGCATATGATGCGATTGGATTAGGGTATTCGTACGGCGTTGTTTGGCCTCCGTCAAGGGTCGTGCGGGTGGGTTTAATTCAATCAGGAAATGACGGGTTGAACTTGACTAGTGGACTATGGGTTGTTTGGCCTCCGTCAAGGTCATAGGACGCTAGGGGTAAAATATTATCGGGAATTTCAAGAGTTGAAATTTGCAATAAGATTGCATACCTTCTATGAGATAGTTGGATCCCGATACCCGCTGCGAGTAATTGTTACTCCTGGGAGAGTTTTACACATTACAATTAGCCGATCAAGTAGGTGTCTAGAAAGGTGTCAACGAGGTTAAGCCTCTTGGAAAACGAGGTTTACATTAATTAGGTTCGTGCGAAAGCACGGGGGACCTCCCTCAAAGTACCGACATTGGCCTGGCTGAAAGATTGGCGAACTTGTAGTGTGTAATTAATCCCGGCTAGTCTTTCCTTTTAGGGTTTGAAGGAAGATTTGATAAAAACCAGTGGGAGCCATCCTGATTAGATAAAATAATAACCAATCTATTCTTGCAAGAGCGCACGCTGAGTGTTTTCTTCTCTCTCTCTCCAGGTAGCGACCATATCACGCCTTAATCAAGATAATAATACGGATATTTGACCGAACCCGCTTGTTATACTGAGCTGGGGAACGTTGGTCCCGCTACAACTTATAATTGTTATAAGACAGAGCAGGAAATTGGGGATTTCCAGAATTCCCGTGCAGCCCAAACGAAGAGAGTGCATGCTGATGCATCATCTTCGGGTGTGTTCATTACAGAGAACTGTTTCATAGTATCCTTTACGTCCTGGGTATGTGATACCAGATCAGGATCCCAGATATGTAATCAGTTACATAGGGCTATAGAAAGGTAGAGAACTAAGAACGGGTGATAAGTTTCATGAGACAGAAAACGGGGCAAGTGTTGCAGCCAAGTCTGTTGGTCACTGTCACCCTGTATTACCAATACATTGATTCTGAACGAATGTTATTAGATACCGAACCTGATATACAAAATCATATCAGTCACTTTATTAGTAAAGAAAGGATGTAATTTTGTATTGATGGAAAATGTTTCGAACATTTCCTATATCAAAAGTTGATCGGTTCAGGCACGTTATCTAAAAGCATTGACGTTCTAAATCAAACTACAGTTCTTAGTATACGGATCACACACAAGAGGAAGAGTTCAGTATTGAACGATTCCTTCTTGAGGTATTGTAGACTAGGTCAGATCAATGTGACCCGACTAGCTAGAGTTACATAAAGATGCATATTTAAATTAGTTTGAATTTACATCTTGTGAAACTCGCCAGTCATGTCATAAAGATAAGATGACCATAGCTCCGTTTACTGGAAACAGAGAAAGAGTTAATGAACTCTTGGGACTGATACATGATGATGTATGTAAGGTCCCCTGTCTACACATGCCAGGACTGGTTTTTTATACTTCATTACGTTCTCTGATAATCTCTCAAGATTCAGTCATATGTTCATGTTGAAACATGAGTCCGAACCTTTTGAGATATTCACAGAATATAAGCGAGAAGTAGAGAACCGAAATACGGGTATAAGTATTATGTCCTTTGATGAGATCAAGGAGGAGAATACTTGAGCACGGAATTCTTGGATTATTCTAAAGGAGAATGAGATTCTCTCTCAGCATTACTCCTCCGTATACACCATAGCACGATGGTATAACGGGGCGGAGCAATTACACCCTATGCGATATGATGTGCTCTATGATGAGTACTACTGAGTTTCCTATTTCCTTTTGAGAGTTATGCACTTGTGAAGTTGCATACCTATTGAATTGGGTTCCGATCAAATCAGTTGCCTACCACTTCATATGTGATATGGAAAGGGAAGAGCCCATATCTTAAGTTGGTTAAGATTTGGGGTTGTCCGGGCTATGTCCAAAAGCATAATCCGGACAAGCTCGAGGCAAGGTCTGTTATGTACAACTGGAAAGGTTCCAGCTATACAAACATCAGCAGATGATTTGAAAGAACCAAAGGATTCAATAGTTACCAACAAACCTCAGCCTCTCCGCCGATCTAGTAGGATTCCTCACCCACCTGAGAGATACTTCGGTTTCTCTATGACAGTGGGAGCGAGGATTGCGTCATGAAATGATAACCCAACTAGTTTCGAGCTGGCCATCAGGAGTGAGACTCTGTAAGAATGGCTGGATGCTTAGCGATCTGAGATGGAATCCTTATACACCAACAAAGTATGGACTTTGGTTGCTATATCTGAAGGGTTAAATCCCCATCAGGAGCAAGTATATCTTGAGAAGATTACTTGGTGTACATAGAAAAGTTGAGACTTTCAAAGCTAGACTTATTAAAGGATTTCATCATCGACCAGGCGTGGATAATGATGAAACCTTTTCAAGTGGCTATTCTTAAGTCCATCCAGATCCTACTTGCCACGGCTACGTACCATGACTACGATATCTGGCGGTTGGGTGTTATGACAGCTTTTTCTAAATGATGTTTTAGAAGAGAGCGTCTATAAGTACACAGCCAGAGGTCCTCGTAGACAGTGGGAGCAGCGGAAACGTGTACAAGATACTTTATAGGATAAAGCAGGCATCGCGGAGTTGGAACATCTGTTTTGATGTAGTAGTCAAAGAGTTTGACTTCATCAAAACGGTAGATGAACCTTGTATATACAAAAAGGTAGTAGGAAGTATGGTGGCGATCCTCGTAGAGTACGTGGATGACATACTCTTGATAGGGAAGGAGTTTCCTATGCTAC
Organism: Agapanthus africanus; assembly: GCA_030015575.1. NCBI lineage: Eukaryota > Viridiplantae > Streptophyta > Magnoliopsida > Asparagales > Amaryllidaceae > Agapanthus > Agapanthus africanus. The sequence goes on from CM057342.1 coordinate 417,176,199, forward strand.
GCTCGATCAACCTCCGCTTATCACAATGATTCTCCATAAAGGATCAAAGTGATACCTCCTAAATCCCGGGTTTTGGATCTATGAGATAGATCTAATTGGATGTTAGGATTCTCACTAGGTGTAGTGAGATGGTATCAATTGGTCCTGAGGAGAATCACTGGAAGTGTTCCAGGGTGATAAGGATGACTAAATGTCAGTCACAGGCTTTGTCTTTACCCTCAGTAAAGGGACGGTATGTTGGAAGAGTTCCAAGCTAGATACCGTGGCATACTAGACGATTAAAGGCAAGATACATCGCTACTCAAGATGCTACCAAAGAGGCAGTCTGGGTGTATATTGGTTCATGAGATGAACTTAGTTCCTCCCATTGTGTGACAATGGAGTTGTGGCTTATGCCAAGGAACGTCCGTCCCATCAGTGATCCAGACATATTCTAAGGCAGTATCACCTGATCATGGAGATGGTTGATCTCCAAGGAGATCGAGGTTAGGAGAGTAGACTCAGAGGACAACACGGCGGATCCACTCACAAAGGCCTTTTCCTAGAGAGAGACTTTTATGGGATGGTTGAGTATGAGATACTACAACCACTGCTATCAGATAGCCCTAGTGCAAGTGGGAGATTGTTAGTTATATGTATGCCCTAGAGGCCATTACTGTACATTGGATGTATATTGTAGTGGATGCTGGGACATATATAGGGAGGACTTTCTTGCTCGACATGATAGTATGCTATCTGGTTACTCTTTACCTTAACGTGTACACTGATTGTCTCTCTGTTACATGTTGTTAAAGCCCTTAAGATGTGTACTTGACTACCTGGACAATGATGCGGGTCATACTAGTGGGGACATGGTAGTCCATAAGTACATTCTTCAAAGTCCCTAGTCGTGGGTGTATCGAGACGGGGCATCGATATACCAGAGTAGACTAGCGTGTACCTTCTCGACCCATGCAGATGGGCGATGGATGATCCCATATCCATTGGTGTTTGACATCAGAGATGATATACGGGTGCTCAGTGGAGACTGGGTACACTGGACGGACTCGCCGAGAACTCCCAGATGGTATTATACCTTACGTCAGATGGCAGTTCTCTGATGACACTGGTACAGAGTAGTCTGTTGACCCGAGATCGTCATAGAGTCTTGTATGGTTCCCACTGTGCTTTGATTTCCACCTTACCACGTCCAAGAGGGCGTGCAAAACGGTGGTTTTTGGGTACAGTCCCGAATCACATGGAGGCAATGAGCGATAGGAGGGGATTCGTCTCTCCCGGTATAGGGAGTTGATGTTGCGCTGTGTTCGATTGGCTATAACAGGAAATCCCTGGCCAGGGTTGCTGAGATTTACTGGTAAGTGTTACCAGCAGTTTCTCGAAATGTTATAGACCTCATATCGACACGACTTATCGAGCTATTGGGGTCTGACGTTTACCACCCCTAGGCGAGATATGCGACATATCAGACGATCAGACCGGACTGTACGGTATGTGTTACTGGTTGGATTCACAGGGGTGTGAGCGGGCTTGCTCGTCGATCTTCTGATCGCTCAATACCCCGGTGGCCGTTATGTTAGTTATATGTATGCCCTAGAGGCCATTACTGTACATTGGATGTATATTGTAGTGGATGCTGTGACGTATATAGGGAGGACTTTCTTGCTCGACATGATAGTATGCTATCTGGTTGCTCTTTACCTTAACGTGTACACAGATTGTCTCTCTATTACATGTTGGTAAAGCCCTTAGGATGTGTGCTTGACTACCTGGACTATGATGCGGATCATACTAGTGGGGACATGGTAGTCCATAAGTACATCCTTCAAAGTCCCTAGTCGTGGGTGTTAGTGTATATGCCCTAGAGGCCATTACTGTATCATACTAGTTTGTATATTACTTAATGGATGCTTGGGATATTCACCTTGTATATACAATCTTGCTCAAAATAGTAGTATGCTACTTGGTTTGTTTCTACTTCAATGTGTACTTGTGTTTATTTCAGTATATCACTTATACGCATTAGTGGAGCCCTTAGGATCTTTGCTTGATTACCAGCGTTGTGATGGCAGTCACACTAGTGGGGGCTGGGTAATCTATAAGCACATCCTTATTCAGGTCCCTGGTCGCAGGACTATCGAGACAGGGCATCGATACTCCGGAGTAGACCAGCGCATGCGCTTCTCATCCCAGTGTGGGAGACGGTCTGTCCCACAGCCGTCAGTACGTCGTACTTGAGATAGTATGCGGGTGCTCGTTAGGTTACGGGTACACTGGACAGGACTCGTCGGGAACTGACTAGTTGGTATTATACCTATCGTCAGTTATCAGTTCCCAGGTGACATGAGTACAGCTTAGTCCGCTGACTTGACACTGTCACTTCGCCTCGGGTGTGTTCCCACTGTACTTTGATCACTACCCTACCACGGCTCAAAGGAGTCGTGCAAACAGGTGGTAGTTGGGTGCAGTCCCGAAGCACTTGGAGGCAGTGACGGTTAGACAGGATTCGTCTCTCCCGGTATTGGGGGTTGACATCGCGCTGTGTCTAGGAGAGCCATTACACGAGTAGTCCCTGGCCAGGGCAAACGAGATATACTGGTAGGTTTCCAGTGTTATCTCAGGGTGTATTGGGCTTCACTCCGGCACGACTTGTACCGCTATTGGGGGACTGACGTTTACCGCCCCCTAGGCCCGCCATGCGATGTATCAGACGAACAGACCGGACTGTACGGAGAATGTCACGCTCAGGCTCAGTAGGAGTTCAGATGGGTTTCGCCTCGTCGGTCTTCTTGTCGGCATTACCTGGGGACCGTTACGCACAGCTAGTGCCGCTTGCGGTCTGTGGTTAAACCCACTGCCAGCGTAGTGTCGAGTCTTTAGAGTCCCACACAGAAAGCTTTTCGCCTTTAGGCAAAAGAGTAGAGGTCGCATGGTATTGCGACAGGTCGCATGGTTTTGCGACAGGGTTCGGTCACATCCGTGCACTTGTGCACGTACAGTGTCCGGACAGTTTACACTAGCGGGCTTTGGTTTAAGCCAGATCCTAGTGTACCTTATGGGATTGGATTTATCCAGTTTGCATTCGTGTTCCTCGGAACGCGGATGCGGGTGTGTATGCACAGTTGACAGGGAGGCAGAGGCAGCGGATTCTCATTAGGGTTGTTGACAGTTGACCGTTGACTTTTTGACTTTATGCTCAACCCTAATGAGAATATGATATGTGATTAACTATTATATTAATTAAGTATTATGGTGATATGGTTGTTGACTTGTTGACTTTTGTTGACTTGTTGACTTTGGTGACTTGTTGACTTTTGTTGACTTGTTGACCGGTTGACTAGGCTTGACTAGTTGACCATCATGATAACCATGGTTATCATTTCATGCCAAAGACTTTTTCTTGCTTGTTCATTTGAGTAAAATGAGTGCATGACATGATAAGGTTATGGTTACTTCAACCATCACATAAGACTTTTGTTGATATGATGAGTTATCATTGCTTTGGATTATGAGAGGGTGAGAGACAAAATACTTGCTCATTCTTTCTTGCTCATTCTCTCTCTTGTTCTTGAGCTCTCCTCTTGCTCTCATCCTCAACCTCTTGCTCCCTCTCTTGATCTATGGTTCTCTTGTCTCATGAGTTGAGAATCAAGAACCATAGATAAAATCCCATTCTAAATCATCTCTACCCATTCTAGTTCACTAGGTTTAGCAAACCAAGTGAACTAGTTTCTTCAAAGAACGAAGAAGGAGCTAAAGGTTGGAGCTTTCAAGTGGATCTATCTTCGGCGTACGGAGACAACGAGAAGGAGCCATCGAACCACCATCGGAGCTTGAAGAGAAGGAGTTCAAGTTTAGGTATAACCATCTTCATCCGAGTAGCTAACTCTCTTTAGCATAGTTTGCTAGTTTTAGTTTAGACAACGATCCCGACCATAGTTTAGTCCATGTTGCCTCTTGCGATAAAAATTCGTTTTTTATACCGTTTCCGCCTCCCCGTAAGAACCGGGGGTCGCAATATGGACTTACAGTGGTATCAGAGCCTAACTAAACTTAAACTAGCTTGGTAGTGAAGTGTAACGAAGTTCGGAACCGGAAAAATCCAAAAACCAAACTTTACAAAAACCTGAGTTTCTGTTGAAATATTTTCTGGTCAAAATGAAAAACTTTATACTTGTAAATTCGGCTCAGGGTTTTGTGTGAACACCCAAGAAAAACGATACAGTGACTCGTCTAAACTGCCGCCCTTCCGCCGCGTGAGCCTTCTTAGCCGCCGCGGAACCGCCGCGAGTTGTTGTCTTCTCTGCATCGTTTTTCGTGCAGTGTGTTTGTGTGTTGGTTTTGGGATTTTTAAAATATATTATATGTGCCCAGATTGTCCAGAAAAGAAATTTCCTTTTGGGGTCCTATAATTCCGTATTTTTTCCGAACTTCACTGCACTTTGACTATGATGGTTATATCTGTGATGCTTGCATGTATTGAACGTCGGCTAATCGCTATAAGTCGATTAGTCGGGGTTATACATGATCTGTAATGTGCTGGAATGTGTATATGAATGTGTTGGACTGTCGCGGGTGAATAGCCGGGGTGGATGTGAGATGAGCTTTTGTTTTTCTTTCATTCATTGTAAATGTAAATTGATGTAATAATATTATTTGTTTGGCCGCACAACCGGGTCGGGGTTGTAGCCGTCATTGTATAATTCTTTTTACTGTTTTTGCTCCTAGGATAGACCCATGGAGGGGTGCACAAACTACCGAGTACTTGGCGGGTAGTTTGCCGCACCCGTAGGGGTTTTGGGTGGGGTATTTGGCTATTCACCGCGACCGTGTTATCCGCTTTTCGTTTCAGGCTCGAAAGGATTGCGGATTGCTAGTATATCCAATGCATTCATCTGTGATCTGTAATGTCTATCATTGCTTACTATTTAGGCGTTGCTTATGTTTTACAGACGCGCTAGCCCAGCCCCCGCTCTGTCGTTAGTTAAGTAACCTAACGGGTAATGACGGGGCCCAGTGGCGAATGCGAATGGCATAAGCGTACGTCATATTTTGGTTGTTTTCTGCAATGGTAGGGTTAAATGATGGGACGCATTAAAAGTACTAATGCAAGAATATCACGCATTAAAAGAACTAATGCAAGATAATAAACCAAGTTAAAGTCGTTGGAACACTTTCGAAAAACCACTCGGTTCTTTTCAAAAACAAACTTTTAAAATACGGAGTTTGAGCCACTCCATTTAAAAGCTATCTCGTTCCATCGACCAAATCAAGTTCACTACGTTCACGGTTTTGCCAAAACCATCCGTAGCCCTCCATCATTTCAGTTAAATATTCGGTAGTATTCAAGCTATGTATTTTGACCTCACGCCAAGGCATAGTGATTGGTAGCTGCCGGATATTTATCTGTTGCATAGATAGAATGCGTTGGTTTGAGACAGTCGTACTGCCATTTTGGCCTACGTCAAGGGTATGTACGGGTGGATTCAAATTAACCTGGATAATGATGGGACGAACTTGACATGTGACTTATGACATTTTGACCTCACGCCAAGGTCATAAGAGCATGGGGCAAAAATCCACATCGGGAGTTTCATAAGTACTGAAACTTGCTAGATTTGCATACCATTTGGAGTGTGATGATTCTGGTAGGATTCCTTCAGTTTCGTCACGCGATGATATTTGGATCCCGATCCTACTGTGAGTATATGCTACTCCTCGGGAAATTTCTCACTTAACGATCAATGCTATAAACCTAGTAGGTGCCTAGAAAGGTGTTAGCGGGGCTACGCCCCCAGGGAAAAAAGGTTCTTTAATTAAGGAACTTCGCGAAAGCGTTGGAAAACCTCCCTCGAAGTACCGACACCGGCCTGGCTGAACGGTTAAGCAAGTATTGTACGGTGGGATTGATCCTGACTAATTCTTCCTTTATGGTTTGAGGAGGGATTCGAGAAACAGTGGGAGCCATCCTGTTTAGACAAACTAAAAACCACTCTAAACTTGCAAGAGCATCATGCTGAGTGTTTCTTCTTCTCTCTCCTAATTGCAGCGACCAATCAACATGACTGGACTTAAGTTACTCCTAGATAAAAACAAACTGACAGGGCCAAACTACAAAGATTGGCTCAGGAATGTCAAGATAGCAATCACTTATGACAAGCTGGGGTATCTTCTTACCACCAAAGCTCCCCCTGTCCCTGGTCCAACTTCCAGCGTCGCGGATAAGGAAATCCGTAAGACTTGGGAGATTGATAGCGCGAAGGCCAAATGCCTCCTGCTTGCCTCGATGGACAACGAACATCAGAGGAGGCATGAGAATATGGACATGGAGTCCATATTGCTCCATACAAAAGAACTGTATGGAGAGCAATCACGTATCGCAAGATACGAAGCGTCGAAAAAGTTGTTTTCGACAAGAATGGCCGTCGGATCATCAGTAGCCGAGCATGTGCTAAAGATGATCGGCTTCATTGAGGAGCTCGCTGACCTAGGGATCACATTGGAGAGTGAGCTATATACGGATATAGTTCTCCAGTCCCTTCCTTCCACTTACGCCCAGTTTATACTGAACTTCAACCTACAAGAAAAAGAGGTTGAACTATCAGAGCTCCTCAACATGCTGAGGAGCGCAGAGGGCACCCTACAGAAAGGTAGGGAAACATCCACTTTGTTTGTAGGAGGATCATCTTCTTCTAGGTCCAAGGCGAAAGCCAAGGGAAAGAAGAAGAAGGCCCCCGCCAAACCAAGGGGCGGTGTTAGTAAAGTGGATACGAAGGGAAAAGGTAAAGCAACAAAGATAGCGGGGAAGCTTGTGGATAAGGAAGAATGCTTCTATTGTCATAAGAAAGGACACTGGAAGAATGATTGCTGGGCCTGGAAGGCCAGAACACAGGAATTGAAGCAAGTTGCAGCTTCAGCTTCAGGTGTGTATGTTATTGAAAATTGTCTTTCAATAAACTCTACTTCCTGGGTATTGGATACCGGATCAGGATCTCATATCTGTAATTCTTTGCAGGCGTTGAGAAACCGTAGGGTTTTGAAGGCAGGTGACATGACCCTCAGAGTTGCAAACGGAGCTAGCATGGATGCTAAAGCCGTGGGGGACTATCACCTGGGAATGTCAGATGGACATGTTTTGGTTTTGCGTAATTGCTTTTTTGTACCCAACGCAACTTGTAATATCATTTCTGTATCTTTAGTTTCTAAAGAAGGTTATGAATTTGCGTTTGTAAGTAATGTTGTAAACATTCACCTTAATCAAGTTTTGATTGGGTCAGGTACATTGAGTAATGGTATATACGTGTTAAACCAACCACAGATTTTCAACGTCCAGAATACACACAAAAGAAAGTCTCCAGAAATAAATCAGACTTTCTTATGGCATTGTAGATTGGGTCACATCAATGAGAGAAGGTTGACTAAGTTACATACAGAAGGATATTTGAATGCGTTCGAATATCAATCGTATGCCACTTGTCAATCTTGTCTCAAAAGAAAGATGACAAAGACTCCATTTACTGGACAAGGAGTAAGAGCGAGCGAGCTCTTGGGACTCGTACATAGTGACGTGTGCGGTCCAATGTCTACACATGCCCGAAGCGGACATTCTTACTTCATTACTTTTACGGATGACTTCTCAAGGTACGGTTATGTCTTCTTAATGAAACATAAGTCCGAGGCCTTTGGAAAATTCCAGGAGTATAAGAATGAAGTAGAGAAACAGACCGGCAAAAGTATTAAGATTCTAAGATCGGATCGAGGTGGAGAATACTTAAGTGCCGAATTCCTGGACTATTTAAAAGAGAACGGAATTCTCTCTCAGCTTACTCCTCCATACACCCCGCAACATAACGGTGTATCGGAAAGACGGAACCGCACCCTATTGGATATGGTGCGGTCCATGATGAGTAACGCTGAGTTGCCGCGATCATTCTGGGGATATGCGCTAGAATCAGCAGCATACCTTTTGAACCGAGTTCCGACTAAGACTGTGCCTACCACCCCATATGAAATGTGGAGTGGGAAGAAACCCTATCTTCAATATCTGAAGATCTGGGGATGTCCAGCTTTTGTCAAAAAGCAGCATGCGGACAAACTCGAGGCACGCTCAGTACTGTGCAAGTTTGTGGGATACCCAAAGAACACCAGGGGGTATCTTTTCTACTACGCAGAGGAACAAAAAGTCCTTGTTTCTCGTAATGCCCACTTTCTAGAACACCAGTTCTTGGAAAAGGAAATTAGTGGGAGCGCAGTGGAACTGGAAGAAATTCCGGAACCACAGACTGTTACTGAAAGCTTGGTAGAACCAGAGGGTTCAACAGAACAGGACATTCCTACGCCGCTCCGCAGAAGTAGTAGGCAGTCTCATCCGTCCGAGAGATACTACGGTTTTCTCATAGACGGGGATAGAGAGGATTGCATCATAGATTATGATGAGCCTACTAGCTTCCAACAGGCCGTTCAGAGCGTTGACTCAGTGAAATGGCTGGATGCAATGCGGACCGAAATGGAGTCCATGTACACCAACAAGGTATGGACGTTGGACATTGCTCCAGACGGGGTAAAACCCGTAGGATGCAAGTGGATCTTCAAAAGGAAGATTGGTGTAGATGGACAGGTTGAGACCTATAAAGCTAGGCTGGTAGCAAAGGGTTTTCGTCAAAGACCTGGCTTGGACTACGACGAAACCTTTTCTCCAGTAGCCATGCTGAAATCCATTCGGATCCTTCTTTCCATTGCTGCCTTCCACGATTATGAGATTTGGCAGATGGACGTAAAAACCGCTTTTCTAAATGGAAATTTAGAGGAGTGTGTCTATATGGATCAGCCAGAGGGTTTCATTCAGAGTGGGAGCAGCGGAAAGGTGTGCAAGTTGCTTAAGTCCATCTATGGACTAAAGCAGGCATCGCGGAGTTGGAACATCTGTTTTGATGAGACGGTCAAGGAATTTGGCTTTATCAAAAATCCAGATGAACCATGCATCTATAGTAGATTTGTAGCGAGAACTGTAGTATTCCTCGTTTTATACGTGGATGACATTCTCTTAATAGGAAATGATATTCCTATGCTACAATCTGTCAAGGGGTTCTTGTCACAAAGGTTCTCCATGAAAGACCTGGGTGATGCCTCATACATCCTGGGGATCCGGATCCATCGTGATAGATCCAAGAGGATATTGGGACTTTCTCAGTCCAGGTATATCGACACCGTACTGAAAAGATTCAGTATGGAAGATTCCAAGCGCGGTAACCTACCGGCTTGTCACGGGATCACCCTCTCTAAAGAGATGTCTCCCAAGACTGATTTGGAGAGGGATCGCATGTCTATTATACCCTACGCTTCTGCGGTAGGCTCTATAATGTATGCGATGTTGTGTACCAGACCGGATGTAGCTTATGCACTGAGTGTAGTAAGCCGGTATCAGTCAAACCCTGGGGAGAAACATTGGATAGCGGTAAAGAACATTCTCAAGTACCTGAGGAGGACTAAGGAGATGTTTTTGGTGTATGGCGGAAAAGACCTCCAGATTGAGGCCTTTGCTGACTCCAGCTTCCAGAGTGACAAGGATGATTCCAAGTCCATGTCGGGTTTTGTCTTTACCCTCAATGGAGGGGCGGTGTGTTGGAAGAGTTCCAAACAGGAAACCGTTGCAGACTCGACTATGGAAGCGGAATACATCGCTGCATCTGATGCCGCAAAAGAAGCTGTCTGGATAAGGAAGTTCTTAAAGGAACTTCAGGTGGTTCCGTCCATTGTTGACCCAGTACCTCTGTATTGCGACAACAACGGGGCTATAGCTTTAGCAAAGGAACCCAGGTCCCATCAAAGATCCAGGCACATCTTGAGGCGGTATCACCTGATCAGGGAGATCGTGGATCGCAAGGAGATCGAGGTTCGGAGAGTTGCTTCAGAAGACAACACTGCAGATCCATTCACCAAGGCCCTGCCCCAGCTCAGTTCGAGCGGCTGATCGAGATGATTGGTCTTCGATACGCCAGTACATGGCCTTAGTGCAAGTGGGAGATTGTTAGTGTATATGCCCTAGAGGCCATTACTGTATCATACTAGTTTGTATATTACTTAATGGATGCTTGGGATATTCACCTTGTATATACAATCTTGCTCAAAATAGTAGTATGCTACTTGGTTTGTTTCTACTTCAATGTGTACTTGTGTTTATTTCAGTATATCACTTATACGCATTAGTGGAGCCCTTAGGATCTTTGCTTGATTACCAGCGTTGTGATGGCAGTCACACTAGTGGGGGCTGGGTAATCTATAAGCACATCCTTATTCAGGTCCCTGGTCGCAGGACTATCGAGACAGGGCATCGATACTCCGGAGTAGACCAGCGCATGCGCTTCTCATCCCAGTGTGGGAGACGGTCTGTCCCACAGCCGTCAGTACGTCGTACTTGAGATAGTATGCGGGTGCTCGTTAGGTTACGGGTACACTGGACAGGACTCGTCGGGAACTGACTAGTTGGTATTATACCTATCGTCAGTTATCAGTTCCCAGGTGACATGAGTACAGCTTAGTCCGCTGACTTGACACTGTCACTTCGCCTCGGGTGTGTTCCCACTGTACTTTGATCACTACCCTACCACGGCTCAAAGGAGTCGTGCAAACAGGTGGTAGTTGGGTGCAGTCCCGAAGCACTTGGAGGCAGTGACGGTTAGACAGGATTCGTCTCTCCCGGTATTGGGGGTTGACATCGCGCTGTGTCTAGGAGAGCCATTACACGAGTAGTCCCTGGCCAGGGCAAACGAGATATACTGGTAGGTTTCCAGTGTTATCTCAGGGTGTATTGGGCTTCACTCCGGCACGACTTGTACCGCTATTGGGGGACTGACGTTTACCGCCCCCTAGGCCCGCCATGCGATGTATCAGACGAACAGACCGGACTGTACGGAGAATGTCACGCTCAGGCTCAGTAGGAGTTCAGATGGGTTTCGCCTCGTCGGTCTTCTTGTCGGCATTACCTGGGGACCGTTACGCACAGCTAGTGCCGCTTGCGGTCTGTGGTTAAACCCACTGCCAGCGTAGTGTCGAGTCTTTAGAGTCCCACACAGAAAGCTTTTCGCCTTTAGGCAAAAGAGTAGAGGTCGCATGGTATTGCGACAGGTCGCATGGTTTTGCGACAGGGTTCGGTCACATCCGTGCACTTGTGCACGTACAGTGTCCGGACAGTTTACACTAGCGGGCTTTGGTTTAAGCCAGATCCTAGTGTACCTTATGGGATTGGATTTATCCAGTTTGCATTCGTGTTCCTCGGAACGCGGATGCGGGTGTGTATGCACAGTTGACAGGGAGGCAGAGGCAGCGGATTCTCATTAGGGTTGTTGACAGTTGACCGTTGACTTTTTGACTTTATGCTCAACCCTAATGAGAATATGATATGTGATTAACTATTATATTAATTAAGTATTATGGTGATATGGTTGTTGACTTGTTGACTTTTGTTGACTTGTTGACTTTGGTGACTTGTTGACTTTTGTTGACTTGTTGACCGGTTGACTAGGCTTGACTAGTTGACCATCATGATAACCATGGTTATCATTTCATGCCAAAGACTTTTTCTTGCTTGTTCATTTGAGTAAAATGAGTGCATGACATGATAAGGTTATGGTTACTTCAACCATCACATAAGACTTTTGTTGATATGATGAGTTATCATTGCTTTGGATTATGAGAGGGTGAGAGACAAAATACTTGCTCATTCTTTCTTGCTCATTCTCTCTCTTGTTCTTGAGCTCTCCTCTTGCTCTCATCCTCAACCTCTTGCTCCCTCTCTTGATCTATGGTTCTCTTGTCTCATGAGTTGAGAATCAAGAACCATAGATAAAATCCCATTCTAAATCATCTCTACTCATTCTAGTTCACTAGGTTTAGCAAACCAAGTGAACTAGTTTCTTCAAAGAACGAAGAAGGAGCTAAAGGTTGGAGCTTTCAAGTGGATCTATCTTCGGCGTACGGAGACAACGAGAAGGAGCCATCGAACCACCATCGGAGCTTGAAGAGAAGGAGTTCAAGTTTAGGTATAACCATCTTCATCCGAGTAGCTAACTCTCTTTAGCATAGTTTGCTAGTTTTAGTTTAGACAACGATCCCGACCATAGTTTAGTCCATGTTGCCTCTTGCGATAAAAATTCGTTTTTTATACCGTTTCCGCCTCCCCGTAAGAACCGGGGGTCGCAATATGGACTTACAGTGGGTGTATCGAGACGGGGCATCGATATACTAGAGTAGACTAGCGTATACCTTCTCGACCCATACAGATGGGCGATGGATGATCCCATATCCATTGGTGTTTGACATCGGAGATGATATACGGGTGCTCAGTAGAGACTGGGTACACTGGACGGACTCGCCGAGAACTCCCAGATGGTATTATACCTCACGTCAGATGGCAGTTCTTTGGTGACACTGGTACAGAGTAGTCTGTTGACCCGAGATCGTCATAGAGTCTTGTGTGGTTCCCACTGTGCTTTGATTTCCATCTTACCACGTCCAAGAGGGCGTGCAAAACGGTGGTTTTTGGGTACAGTCCCGAGTCACATGGAGGCAATGAGCGATAGGAGGGGATTCGTCTCTCCTGGTATAGGGAGTTGATGTTGCACTGTGTTCGATTGGCTATAACAGGAAATCCCTGGCCAGGGTTGCTGAGATTTACTGGTAAGTGTTACCAGTAGTTTCTCGAACAGTTATAGACCTCATATCGACACGACTTATCGAGCTATTGGGGTCTGACGTTTACCACCCCTAGGCGAGATATGCGACATATCAGACGATCAGACCGGACTGTACGGTAGTGTTACTGGTTGGATTCACAGGAGTGTGAGCGGGCTTGCTCGTCGATCTTCTGATCGCTCAATACCCGGGTGGCCGTTACGTTTAGCAGACCGCTTGCGGCTTGTGGGTGTTTGATATGATCATCACCTGCTGCCGGCATATTGACGAGTCTTTAGAGTCCTACACAGAGGTTTCCTGGCTCAAGCGAAACGAAATAGGAGCGCATATGAGATATGTGCGGGACCGAGAATAATACGTGTATGTGATACCGTATTCTATTCTCGCGATGAATGTGTCGAATGGTTGTATGCGATATAACCTAGTTACCGAATCAAGGATTGATTCGATAAGCCGATACATTGTATACTAGTCGGTTGTGTGCGACATGACCGGATCATTGAATCAAGTGTTGATTTAATTATTTAATGCATAATTATATACTTGATATATTACTTTGCATTAACTAGTATCGGTTCACTTTAAATGGATTTTCTCACTTGGATTGTGCACATTGTATATGTGATATATTTTTGTGCACTTGTATGTATCATGTTTGATGATGCATGCTAACTTGTGTTTTGTGTAAAGTTTAAACCATGGTTATGTAATGGTTAGGGTTTTCATTTTCATATCTATTTATTTATTTGTTTATTCATATTGGAAAATGATAAGCATAATGCAAAATGGTGGCTTTCTTTGGAAGCTTGTTGAAGCTTCATGAAGACTTTGACCAAGTGACCATTTTGTCTCATGCTTAACCCTAACCATTCCATTCAACCATGATTAACTCTCTACACTTGACCATGGTTATTATTATGATAATTATTGATTTACTTTTGATTTTAAATATAACTTATCATAACAATTATCTTCTTCTTCTTCATCTTCAACCTTGAAGAAGCTTACTTCATCAATGGTGATTGATGAAAACAAGTGAGAAATCCAATTCTAAAGTTAACCCACTTCCTATTTCTTCATACTCTACCTCTTGCCAAGTAGTAGAGTGTGTTTCCTTCACAAGTTTTCATGGCTTGGTGAAGGTGGAGCTTGATCTAGCGATGCCTCGACGTAGATCATCTTCGGCATGGACATCGACGACCTAGCTCACCTATTCTCCGACGAAGCCGACGCTAGAGCCCGGGAATACATTTGGACAGCGAGGGGACTTCGTTACGGAGCCGTGGAGGTGGAGGACCGGATCTACAAAGGTTGTATTTCCGTTCCTTTTAGTTAAGTGTTAACTAGTTAGCTTTTTCGCCTAGATTTCTAGCCAACGGTCCGTATTCTAGGGTTTCTCGGCACCGTAATTTTTGAAATTGGCATGGTCGATGCCTTGTGAGACCTCATTAGGGTGCCTAGGAACCCTACAGTGGTATCAGAGCCTAGCTAGAGCCTTAGGCGAAGTCTAGACGAAGTTAGAAGTCCGATCGAACCAAAACCTAACCCGGAAAACGGCTCTCTGGACATTTTTGTAAAATGTGGATTTTTGTAAATTAAAAATATGCAGAAAAATCAGCAGGCGATTGTATGGGTTACTGTAAAATTCGAGTCCATAACTCCATTATTCAGCCGCGTTTCCGTGGCATGAGCATGCCTCATGCGGCGGATCCGCGGCAGTTTTGTCGTATTGGTCATCGAATTTTGCACCATAATTAATAAGTTTCTGTGCTGGTTTTCCTGGGAATATTTTAATATTTATTCCAGAGTTTTATTTTCTGGGTTGTATGAGGAACTCCGTGTATCGATCAGAATATCAGATTTTGTCTATGTGGCTTTCTGGATAATTTTTAGAATATGTTAAAAAGTTCGACCGGATATAAATACCCAATTTTTCCCCTGTCGGGAAATTTCCAAGTGTTGGATTTTTCCGTAGTTTAACGACGTTCTAAGTAGTGCAAGTAACTCGATGGACCCTCTAGAAGACAACAAACCTTAACTCGATTATGTGACCGTCTTGAACTGCCCTTTGAACCTTCGGGTTTGGGGCCGTACGGCGTGCCACATGTGAGGCGTTGGCTTGACCCTTCTACGGCTGGACCGTTGGTACTGAGGCACGAACTGAATGTTGTTAGACTTGTTTCATGTGATGAGCTGTTTCGGGAAAACTTGGGTGTTCGATTGTTCGATCGGAAAGTTTAACATTTTCTATTTATCTGGAATGGGATACAATAATTGGAATTCACAATAAGTTATGAGATAACTAAATGAATGTTATAAACATAGCAGTTTAGTCTCACTTGATCGGTTGCCACGGAATTTTGATGTGATCAAAAGTCCGTCCCAATCACGTAGCGTACGCGGATACTCGCCGGGTAAACTTAATAGACAGCCTCACTCCATAGCCCCGACCAAGTGACTGTAGGAGAACCCCGTCGCCGAAAGCATCCGTTCGGGTGCTCGCGGTAGCGGTGTTCCGCCTTGGTGCACTTCGTCGACGGTAACGGGGGTGCGGCCGTCTACTGAAGTTTGCGACGAGCATTCGATCAGGATGTCGGGAATCTTGTTGAATTACCCGACTTGGTATTGAAAAGTGTTTTCGATTTTGAGACTAAAATGCGAGGTTTATAATTGTTAGGCATGTGATGTCTAAGGTATTCATTTGATTAGGCATGCGATGTCTATGCAGATTGCGGATTCCAACTGTTGTAGTTTTACACTTTCTTTTCTGTGACCGTAAGTGTAATATGTGATATCGCCGGTTTCGTTGCTATATCTCAACGACAATTGGGATGGACATATTTACTTACGTTGATGACATGTGATGTTATGTGTTGCTGGATATGTTATATTGGATCGTCGTGTTTGAATAGCCGGTGGTTTTTATGTGAGATGAGTGTTTTTCATTTTCATTCATGTAAAAACTTGTATGTAATATTCTTTTATTGGGGCGCTTCCAGGTTGCGGAAGTGGTCACCTCTTGTATATTATTTACTTTTCCGCACTAGGATAGACCCAAGGAGGAGGGCACAAGTAACCGGGTTCTGGAGTCCAGTGGGAGACCAACTCGAGGAGTCGAGTCCGGGTCTCCTAACTCCAGAATTGGTAGGGTTGCTTGCCGCTCTCGTAGGGGTCTAGGGGTGTGGGTTTGGCTATTCATCACGACCGTGGAATCCGTGTTTTATACTGGCTCGTATTGAAAACACGGACGTCCTAGTATATCCAATATTTCATATGATTCTTCTGCTGCGATATCTGTGATGTGATCATGTGATGTTCTGTGATAGATACAGTATATAGTATATATGATATATTATATAGAGGTTACTTATGTTTTACACCCGCGCTAGCCCTGCCCCGCTCTATCGTTAGTTACCTAACCTAACGGTGCACGAGGGGACATCGAGGCGAATGCGGATGTCATAAGTGTACGTCGTATTTATCTGTGATGTTTTGGTATTTAAATGATGGGACTTCATTAATGTGATTAATGAATTAAAAGAAACCTAAGATGTTGTAGAATCGAATTTCAAAATAAAAAACAGGTAGCTACAGTTCTTGCTTTGCACAGCGGTATATGTGATATATCCTGCACCTTATTCGATGAGGAAAGGACCGAGTTCCCTTTACCGGGAGTGACTCCTTTAGCAATAACTGGCAGATGCTACACACTCGGTTTGTCTTTTGATTGCTTTTAAGAGTTTTTGCTTTGCACAGTGATATATGTGATATATCCCGCACCTCATTCGACGAGGAAAGGACCGACGATCCCTTCACCGGGAGTGACACCTTTAGCAAAACTAGAAAAGCCTCAAAAGCACTCCATTTTAAAATTATTTGATTCTACAACGATATCAAGTTCATTACGCAGTAGGTTTTAAGAAAAACCTGACGTAGCCCTCCGTCATTTCAGATAAGTGTTGTTTAGTATTCGTGCTGCGTTTGTTGGCCTCCGTCAAGGCGCACTGTGCGGTAGCTAACCAGTATTTATCTGTTTATGCATATGATGCAGATTGAGTTTGGGTAGTCGTGCGACCTTGTTGGCCTCCGTCAAGGGTCGTGCGGGTGGGTTTGATTCAATCAAGAAATGACGGGTTGAACTTGACTAGTAGCCTATGGTTTGTTGGCCTCCGTCAAGGTCATAGGGTGCTAGGGGCAAAATATTATCGGGAATTTCAAGTGTTGAAATTTGCAATGAGATTGCATACCTTCTATGAGATAGTTGGATCCCGATACCCGCTGCGAGTAAGAGTTACTCCTGGGAGAGTTTTATACATTACAATTAGCCGATCAAGTAGGTGTCTAGAAAGTTATTAATGAGGTTACGCCTCTGGGAAAACGAGGTTTACATTAATTAGGTTCGTGCAAAAGCACGGGGGACCTCCCTCAAAGTACCGACACTGGCCTGGCTGAAAGATTGGCGAACTTGTAGTGTGTAATTAATCCCGGCTAGTCTTTCATTTTAGGGTTTGAAGGAAGATTTGATAAAAAGCAGGAGCCATCCTGATTAGATAAAATAATAACCAATCTATTCTTGAAAGAGCGCACGCTGAGTGTTTTCTTCTCTCTCTCTCCAGGTAGCGACCATATCACGCCTTAATCAAGATAATAATACGGATATTTGACCGAACCCGCTTGTTATACTGAGCTGGGGAACATTGGTCCCGCTCCAACTTATAATTGTTATAAGACAGAGAAGGAAATTGGGGAATACCAGATTTCCCGTGCCGCCCAAATGAAGAGAGTGCATGCTGATGCATCATCTTCGGGTGTGTTCATTATACAGAACTGTTTCTCAGTATCCTCCGAATCCTGGGTATATGATACCGGATCAGGATCCCAGATATGTAATCTTTTACATAGGGCTACAAAAGGGTAGAAAAACTGAGAACGGGTGATAAGTTTCATGAGAAAGAAAACGGGGCAAGAGTTGCAGCCAAGTCTGTCGGTCACTGTCACCCTGTATTACCAATACATTGATTCTGAACGAATGTTATTAGATACCGAACCTGATATACCAAATCATATCACTCTCTTTGTTAGAAAAGAAAGGATATAATTTTGTATTGATTGATAATGTTTTGAACATTTCCTATATCAAAAGTTGATCGGTTCAGGAACGTTGTCTAAAAGCATTGACGTTCTAAATCAAACTACAGTTCTTACTATATGGAACACACACAAGAGGAAGAGTTCAGAAATGAACGGAATCTTCTTGAGGTATTGTAGACTAGGTCAGATCAATGTGACCCGACTAGCTGAAGTTACATTTAGATGCATATTTAAATCAGTTTGAATTTACATCTTCTGAAACTTGCCAGTCATGTCACAAAGATAAGATGACCATAGCTCCGTTTACTGGAAACAGAGAAAGAGTTAGTGAACTCTTGGGATGATACATGTTGATGTATGTAGGTCCCCTGTCTACACATACCAGGACTGGTTCTTTATACTTCATTATATTCTCTGATAATCTCTCAAGATTCGGACATATGTTCCTGTTGAAACATAAGTACGAACCTTTTGAGATATTCACAGAATATAAGTTAGAAGTAGAGAACCAATACGGGTATAAGTATTATGTCCTTTGATGTGATCAAGGAGGAGAATACTTGAGCGCGGAAATCCTGGACTATTCTAAAGGAGAATGAGATTCTCTCTCGGCATTACTCCTCCGAATACACCATAGCACGATGGTATATCGGGGCGGAGCAATTACACCCTATATGATATGGTGTGCTCTATGATGAATATTACTGAGTTACCTATTTCCTTTTAGGGGTTATGCACTTGAGAAGCTGCATACCTATTGAATAGGTTCGAATCAAATCAGTTGCCTACCACTCCATATGAGATATGGAAAGGGAAGAGCCCTTGTCTTAAGCTAGTTAAGATTTGGGATTGTCCGGCCTATGTCTAAAAGCAAAATCCGGACAAGCTCGAGGCAAGGTCTGTTATGTAGAACTGGAAATGTTCCAGCTATACAGACTGCAGCTGATGATTTGATAGAACCAAAGGATTCAGTAGATTCCAACGAACCTCAGCCTCTCCGCCGATCTAGTAGGGTTCCTCACCCACCTGAGAGATACTTCTGTTTCTCTATGACAGTGGGAGCGAGGATTGCATCATGAGATGATGACCCAACTAGTTTCGACCTGGCCATCAGGAGTAGGACTCTATGAGAATGGCTGGATGTTTATCGATCTGAGATGGAATCCTTATACACCAACAAAGTATGGACTTTGGTTGCTATATCTGAAGGGTTAAATTCCCATCAGGAGCAAGTATATCTTGAGAAGATTACTTGGTGTACATGGAAAAGTTGAGACTTTCAAAGCTAGACTTCTTAAAAGTTTGCATCATTGACCAGGTGTGGATAATGATGAAACCTTTTCAAGTAGCTATGCTTAAGTCCATCCAGATCCTACTTGTCACGGCTACATACCATGACTGCGATATCTGGTGGTTGGGTGTCTTGACTGCTTTTCGAAATGATGATTTAGAAGAGAGCTTCTATAAGTACCCAGCCAGAGAGCTTCGTAGACAGTAGGAGCAGTGGAAACGTGTGCAAGATGCTTTATTTGATAAAGCAGGCATCGCGGAGTTGGAACATCTGTTTTGATGGATTAGTCAAAGAGTTTGACATCATCAAAATGGTCGATGAACATTGTATATACAAAAAGGTAGTAGGGAGTATGGTGATGATCCTCGTAGAGTACGTGGATAACATACTTTTGATAGGGAAGGAGTTTCCTATGCTACGCTCGGTCAATCTCCGCTTATCACAATGATTCTCCATAAAGGATCAAAGTGATACCTCCTAAATCCTGGGTTTGGATCTATGAGATAGATCTAATTGGATGTTAGGATTCTCACTAGTTGTAGTGAGATGATATCAATCGATCCTGGGGAGAAACACTGGAAGGGTTCCAGGGTGATAAAGATGACTGAATGTCAGTCGCAGGCATTGTCTTTACCCTCAGTAAAGGGACGGTATGTTGGAAGAGTTCCAAGCTAGATACCGTGGCATACTAGACGATAAAGGCTTGATACATCGCTATTTAAGATGCTACCAAAGAGGCTGTTTGGGTATATATTGGTTCATAAGATGAACCATGTTCCTCCCATTGTGTGACAATGGAGTTGTGGCTTATGCCAAGGAACGTCCGTCCCATCAGTGATCCAGACATATTCTAAGGCAGTATCACCTGATCATGGAGATGGTTGATCTCCAAGGGATCGAGGTTAGGAGAGTAGACTCAGAGAACAAACACAGCGGATCCACTCACGAAAGGCCTTTTCCCAGAGAGAGACTTTTTATGGGATGGTTGAGTATGAGATACTACAACCACTGCTACAGATGGCCCTAGTGCAAGTGGGAGATTGTTAGTTATATGTATGGCCTAGAGGCCATTACTGTACATTGGATGTATATTGTAGTGGATGCTGGGACGTATATAGGGAGGACTTTCTTGCTCGACATGATAGTATGCTATCTGGTTGCTCTTTATCTTAACGTGTACACAGATTGTCTCTCTATTACATGTTGGTAAAGCCCTTAGGATGTGTGCTTGACTACCTGGACTATGATACGGATCATACTAGTGGGGACATGGTAGTCCATAAGTACATCCTTCAAAGTCCCTAGTCGTGGGTGTATCGAGACGGGGCATCGATATACCAGAGTAGACTAGCGTATACCTTCTCGACCCATACAGATGGGCGATGGATGATCCCATATCCATTGGTGTTTGACATCGGAGATGATATACGGGTGCTCAGTAGAGACTGGGTACACCGGACGGACTCGCCGAGAACTCCCAGATGGTATTATACCTCACGTCAGATGGCAGTTCTTTGGTGACACTGGTACAGAGTAGTCTGTTGACCCGAGATCGTCATAGAGTCTTGTGTGGTTCCTACTGTGCTTTGATTTCCATCTTACCACGTCCAAGAGGGCGTGCAAAACGGTGGTTTTTGGGTACAGTCCCGAGTCACATGGAGGCAATGAGCAATAGGAGGGGATTCGTCTCTCCTGGTATAGGGAGTTGATGTTGCACTGTGTTCGATTGGCTATAACAGGAAATCCCTGGCCAGGGTTGCTGAGATTTACTGGTAAGTGTTACCAGTAGTTTCTCGAACAGTTATAGACCTCATATCGACACGACTTATCGAGCTATTGGGGTCTGACGTTTACCACCCCTAGGCGAGATATGCGACATATCAGACGATCAGACCGGACTGTACGGTAGTGTTACTGGTTGGATTCACAGGAGTGTGAGCGGGCTTGCTCGTCGATCTTCTGATCGCTCAATACCCGGGTGGCCGTTACGTTTAGCAGACCGCTTGCGGCTTGTGGGTGTTTGATATGATCATCACCTGCTGCCGGCGTATTGACGAGTCTTTAGAGTCCTACACAGAGGTTTCCTGGCTCAAGCGAAACGAAATAGGAGCGCATATGAGATATGTGCGGGACCGAGAATAATACGTTTATGTGATACCGTATTCTATTCTCGCGATGAATGTGTCGAATGGTTGTATGCGATATAACCTAGTTACCGAATCAAGGATTGATTCGATAAGCCGATACATTGTATACTAGTCGGTTGTGTGCGACATGACCGGATCATTGAATCAAGTGTTGATTTAATTTTTTACATAATTATATATTTGATATATTACTTTGCATTAACTAGTATCGGTTCACTTTAAATGGATTTTCTCACTTGGATTGTGCACATTGTATATGTGATATATTTTTGTGCACTTGTATGTATCATGTTTGATGATGCATGCTAACTTGTGTTTTGTGTAAAGTTTAAACCATGGTTATGTAATGGTTAGGGTTTTCATTTTCATATCTATTTATTTATTTATTTATTCATATTGGAAAATGATAAGCATAATGCAAAATGGTGGCTTTCTTTGGAAGCTTGTTGAAGCTTCATGAAGACTTTGACCAAGTGACCATTTTGTCTCATGCTTAACCCTAACCATTCCATTCAACCATGATTAACTCTCTACACTTGACCATGGTTATTATTATGATAAGTATTGATTTACTTTTGATTTTAAATATAACTTATCATAACAATTATCTTCTTCTTCTTCATCTTCAACCTTGAAGAAGCTTACTTCATCAATGGTGATTGATGAAAACAAGTGAGAAATCCAATTCTAAAGTTAACCCACTTCCTATTTCTTCATCCTCTACCTCTTTCCAAGTAGTAGAGTGTGTTTCCTTCACAAGTTTTCATGGCTTGGTGAAGGTGGAGCTTGATCTAGCGATGCCTCGACGTAGATCATCTTCGGCATGGACATCGACGACCTAGCTCACCTATTCTCCGACGAAGCCGACGCTAGAGCCCGGGAATACATTTGGACAGCGAGGGGACTTCGTTACGGAGCCGTGGTGGTGGAGGACCGGATCTACAAAGGTTGTATTTCCGTTCCTTTTAGTTAAGTGTTAACTAGTTAGCTTTTTCGCCTAGATTTCTAGCCAACGGTCCGTATTCTAGGGTTTCTCGGCACCGTAATTTTTGAAATTGGCATGGTCGATGCCTTGTGAGACCTCATTAGGGTGCCTAGGAACCCTACACGTTACGTTTAGCAGACCGCTTGCGGCTTGTGGGTGTTTGATATGATCATCACCTGCTGCTGGCGTATTGACGAGTCTTTAGAGTCCAACACAGAGGTTTCCTGGCTCAAGCGAAAAGAAATAGGAGCGCATATGAGATATGTGCGGGACCGAGAATGATACCAGTATGTGATACTGTATTCGATTCTCGCGATTTGTGACATTGATCGGTTATATGCGATATAGCCGGGTTATCGGATCAAGTGTTGATTCGATAAGTTGTTACTGTTGATACTAGTCGGTTATATGCGATATGACCGGATCGTTAAATCAAGTGTTGATTTAATGATTTAATGTATAATTATATATTTGATATATTACTTTGCATTAACTAGTATCGGTTCACTTTAAATGGATTTTCTCACTTGAAGTTCACAAGTTGTATATGTGATATACTTTTGTGCACTTGATTGTATCATGTTTGATGATACATGCCTACTTGAGTTTGTGTAAAGACTAAACCATGGTTATATGAATGGTTAGGGTTTTGTTTTATTTTTCATTTATCTTATTTAGTTATTCATTTTGAAAATGATAAGCATAAAGAGAAAATGGTGGCTTAATTTGTTTTCTAGTTGAAGCTTCATCAAGCTTTGACCAAAGGGACCATTTTGTCTCATGCTTAACCCTAACCACTCCATTTAACCCTAGTTTATTCTCTACACTTGACCATGGTTTGATTATGATAAGTATTCTTTTCAATTTCTTTTTGGAATTAACTTATCATAACATTTTCTTCTTCTTCTTCTTCATCTTAAGAACCTTGCTCCATCAATGGCAACTTGAGCAAATGAGTGAGAAATCCAATTCTAAAGTGAACCCACCTCCTATTTCTTCATCCTCTACCTCTTGCCAAGTAGTATAGGGTGTTTCCTTCACAAGTTTTCATGGCTTGATGAAGGTGGAGCTTGATCTAGTGATGCCTCGACGTAGATCATCTTCGGCATCGTAGTCGATGACCTAGCCCGCCCATCTCTCCGATGAAGCCGACGCTAGAGCCCGGGTTTCCATTTGGACAGCGAGGAGACTTCATTGCGGAGCTATGGAGGTGGAGGACCGGATCTACAAAGGTTGTATTTCCGTTCTCTTAGTAAAGTTGTTTACTAGTTATTTTTGTCGCCTAAAAAATCTTGTTAACGATCTAGTCTAGGGTTTCTCGGCAACGTAAAATTTGAAATACGCATGGTTGATTCCTTGTAAGACCTCTTGAGAGTGCCTAGGAACCCTACACTTGTTACAACGAAGCGTCCTCAACAAGCTAGGACGTTGGCATGAAGCTTCTGGAGAATTCCCGACTTCGACGCCCCCAACTCAGCCGTGGATCCACGGCGACTCGGGCTGACTCGGCCACGGTTCCGCGGCCAATTTGTGAGCTCATGGATTCAAATTTCTGTGGTCTTCTGGTGTTGGTTTCTCGGTTTATATATGATATCTGGAATCTTCTTCTCTCTATTCAATCACTGCCAGAATTTAATTCTTTGTTTTCCTGTATTTTAATCGGCAAATTTGCGATTCCGATATCTGACCTGAGCTAATTTTTGCACAAGATCTCAATGAAGAATGTTAGAGATATACAAAATATTATGCGTGAAATATTAACATACAATTTCCTTCAAAAGTGTTGATTATAATGTATAACACATGGTAATTGGTATTTTCTAGATGAACTTGTAATATGTGTTATATTTATAACAAACGCCCTTAGGTGATTAGAAAAGTGAGGAAAGTGTTTTGTTAAAGATTGCAATATTTTCGAATGAACACTACCCATGCACAGCGCGACATCTACCCCCAATACCGAGAGAGACGAATCCCTAACGATCCACTCACTGCCTCCATATGGCTTGGGACTGTACCTAACTAAAACCTATTTGCATGACTCCTTTATGGCGTGGTAGGATAGTAATCAAAGCATGGTAGGAACTCACACGAGACAAATGACAATATCAGGTCAACAGACTAATCTTTACTCATGTCACCTAAGAGCTGCTATCTGACAATAGGTATAATACCATCTTGAAAGTGTGTGTTAGCACCTCTACGAGGTTTCCACATGCATCAAGTATGCAATTTTAAAAAATCTAGAGGTCTAAGCTACACTAACCTAAAATCGAACTAGAGTATTTTGGTTTTCTAGGCATGTAAACAAGTTTTACACTAAGTGAATAGAGAATACAACCTCTGTAGACCGGTCCTTCATTTCTAAAGATCAAAGTAGTAGTCCTTTAGCTCCAAGTAGTGGTCCCTAGAACTCTTCTTGGCTCCACTTGATGGAAGGAACGAGCTTGCTAATGGATCTTCGATGCCGAAGATGATCCACCTTGAAGTCTCTCTAACTCAAGTTAATGCTTCACTAATCAAGTATTAGTGAAGCTAACAACCTAAACTAATGGGCTAGATGAGTGTAGGTTGATGAAGTAGGAATTTTTCTCACTTTAGAAATGTATTTCTCTTTTTCTTTCTTCCACTCAAGAAAACCTAGAGAGCTCAAGAGAAGGAAGAAGATAAACTTGGGTGAGAAAATGAATCATGTATCAAGTGAGAGAGTGAACCAAAGGTTAAAGATAAGGGTTAGGGTGAGAAAATATCTAGAGTAAAACAAAATTAGTGGGATGAGTCATGGCTTCTATATGCTTCCACAAGCATCTAAGCCATACTCATTTCCACCTCATTTTAATTTAACTCTAAATAAATAATTACCTTAATTATGTTTAGCCTTGTTGTGAGTCTCATACACCCATATCCAATGTATCATCCACCATGACACATTAGTATTTTATATATAAAAAGAGAAGAAAATCTTTAGTGAGCTATTATTGGATAATATATATTTATATATCAAATATATTAATATATATCAAATTATTAAATCCACACTTGAATAAATAATCCGGTTATATCATATATAACCGACTAATATCATTTATACGTATATCAAATTATCAATTCAACACTTGATTCAATAACCCGGTCATATCACATATAACCGATAAATATTCAATAATACATTAAATCAACACTTGGTTCAATAATCCGGTCATATCATATATAACTGGCCAGTATCAAATATATACATATACATATAACATATCATTGCATCAACACTTGATTCAACAATCTAGTTATATCACATATAACCTAACTGATATCAAATATCGCGGGATTAGAATACGGTATCACATACTCGTATTTAATCAAGCATCTGCAATATCACCATATGTGCCCTACTTTGTTTCGCTTGAGCTAGGAAAGCTCTGTGTGGGACTCTAAAGACTCGTCAATACGCCAGCAGTAGGTAATGATCACATCAGTCACCCACAAGCCGTCAGCGGTACTAGATGGACGTAACGGTTACCCAGGTCTTGAGCGAATATAAGATCAACAAGCAAGCTTGTCTAAACTCCCGCAAAGCCTACCAGCAACACTTACCGTACAGTCCGGTCTTTTCGTCGTATATGTCGCATATCAAGTCTAGGGGTGGAATCGTCAGACCTTAGTAACTTGATAAGTCATGCCGATGTGTGGCCTATAACCATTCGAGAAACTACTGTTAGCACTTACCAGTAAATCTCATCATCCCTGGCCAGGGACTTGCTATTATAGCCAATCGAGTATAGCGCAACATCAACTCCCTATATCGGGAGAGAAGAAACCCATCCTATCGCTCATTGCCTCCATATGACTCGGGACTGTACCCAAAATCCACCTGTTTGCACGACTCCTTTGAGCCGTGGTAGGGAAGAAATCAAAGCATAATAGGAACCACATAAGTCTCTATGACGATCTCGGGTCTACAGACTAACCTGTGTAAGTGCACGGCGGCGCCCCGGCCTCCATCCGGAGGCCAAATGCGGAAGCGATGGTTAACTTTAATTTTTCTTGAACCGGCACCACCGCGCACTAAAACCCGGATCGAACCATTAACTAGTCCTAGCTAACTACAAGATGGGGAAGAGAGATATACCGACTGATCCGTGTCCTCCGGTCTTCTCTTCGTCGTCCCGATCTCCCGCGGAATCTCCAGTGTCCACCTCGTCGCCGGAAGGGCACCCGCCTCTATACCGAGGCAACTCGGGCATGAAGCTGGCGAGTCGACGTGCCTAAGGTTTTCTACAGAATGGTGTAGAACCATGTCTCATTTGGGGTTATGGAGTTTGCCATTTGGTGGAGGAATGAACTATATGAATTTTTGATGAACTTGGGAATTTTGTGGCATGAAAACAACAACAATTCCCACATCCAAAATTTGGACAGCCCCAAGAGGGAATGGCCGGCCATGCAAAAGTGAGGGGGAGAGTGGAGAGAAATGGAGAGTGTGGTGTATGGATGATGGAACCACTATCATAATGCAAGAGAGAAAAAGAATGGTGATAAGAAACAATCATCACAAACAAATCCATACTCCACCAACAATCATCATCAACAACCATGATTGCACCAAAACCAACACTCCAACAAGCTAATCATCAACAACCATGATGACTCAAAAGTCAAGCCATGATGAGAAGAAGAAGAAGTCAAATGGTGGAAGAATTATCATGATACAAGAATATGCAAAGAACACCTTCCACAAATACTTATTTGCACAAATGCAAATAAGCCCTCCTCCACCAATCGTCGGCCAATGAACGATACAAAGAAATATGGCTGAAATGGAAAGCAAACTGGCAACTCCAGAAAACTGGTCCCGTAATAAATTACAGGAAAAACCACGATACTGTGTATACACACCCGCATTTGTATTCCAACCGAAATACAAATGCAATGAGACAAAATCTACACTGTACTATACTAGGATCCGGCTTAAACCAAAGCCGGCTAGTATTATCCGTCTGATCCTGATCCGTGCAATACCGCACGTATCTGATCGAACCCTGCCATATCTCCATACGGCCTCTACAGCGTTTCGCCCGAAAACTTGAGCAACAGAATGTAGGGGACTCTAAAAACTCGTCAACACCTTAGTTGTGGATTTAACCACTAGCACGTCAGAGGTATAAGCCAATACGTAACGGGCTACCAGTTATTGACCAAAAGGGACGTCGATGAGCGAACTCATCCTGACACCCTACTGAGCCTGTCAGTGACAATATCCGTACAGTCCGGTCCGTTCGT
This sequence comes from Agapanthus africanus, assembly GCA_030015575.1. Classification (NCBI taxonomy): domain Eukaryota; kingdom Viridiplantae; phylum Streptophyta; class Magnoliopsida; order Asparagales; family Amaryllidaceae; genus Agapanthus; species Agapanthus africanus. Next base: position 417,203,677 of record CM057342.1, read on the forward strand.
CTATGAGCATCGCATGGCGGGCCTAGGGGGTTGGTAAAAGTCAGACCCCCAAAAGCGGTACAAGTCGTGTCGGAGTGTAGCCCAGAACACCCTGAGATACTACTGGAATACCTACCAGTAAATCTCCTGCCTCGGCCGAGGGCTTCATGTAATGGCTCTCCTAGACATAGCGCGACCTCACCCCCAATACCGGGAGAGACGAACCCCTGAAGATCCGCTCACTGCCTCCATGTGGCTCAGGACTATACCCATGTAAAACCTGTTCGTACGTCTCCTTTGAGCGTGGTAGGGTAGTAATCAAAGTACAGTGGGAACTCACATGAGACAAATGACGATCCTCAGGTCGATGAACTAACCTGTACACATGTCACCAGGGAACTGCTATCTGACGTCAGGTATAAGACCAACTAGCATGTTCCCGGCGAGTCCTGTTCGGTGTACTCATAACCCAATGAGCACCTGTATATATCTTAGGTGAACCAACTGACACCAGTGGCTTGTGAGACCGGCCACCGCCCCTCGTCGGGGTCTCGACTGTATACACTAGTCTACTCTGGAGTATCGATGCCCTGTCTCGAAACTCCCACGACTAGGGACCTTTTAAGGATGTGCTTATAGACCCCAGCTCCCACTTATATGATCGCCCTCATACTGCTGGTGGTCAAGCAAGAATCCTACGGGCTCTATCAACGTGTAATAGCGACATGTCAGGTCACCTAAAGCAGTACACGATGATAAAGATAAACCAGATAGCATACTATCATCTCGAGTAAGACTGTCCTACTGGGACAGGTCCTCCCTCAATCATTGCAATCACGTGCCTGTGATCCAATAATTGACTCTGAGGGCACTATCTCCAACAATCTCCCACTTGCACTCAAGGCTAATTATTGCGATGTCGCATACTTACAGCCCGTGTGATACCGAACACCCAACTCCTCTACTAGTCAGTCTCACAAAGCCTGTTTACGAAACTATTGCGTTCGAGGAATAGCCTCAGTGAGTGGATCCGCTTTGATGTTCCATTCTATGTCTCTCTATATCTCAAGTTCGCGGAGAAAGCCATCTCCCGAAATGAGCAATACTTGTCTCAGAATGTGTCTGGATATCTGATGGGACCTAGCTCATAAATGAACTCCAAATCTAAACCTCTTAGACTGTATCGTCAACTGAACTTAATCAGTATCCTGCGCCATGCCTCCCTCAGTATTGCCTTGGACCACCTGTCCAAAATACTGCCCCACGTCAGAAGGAATACTATAACTCTGACAACCTCCTTGTCGTCCAGGTCATCTTGGAAACCTGGAATGATAACTGTCTCCCGAATGAGGCTATCGTTATCATATCCTTAGAGCATCCACTTATGTTCTTAAACTGCTTCCGACTGTTTCTCCAGGATTGGATCAATGTCAACTTATTGCATCTAGTGCAAGAACAACATCAGGTGTGGTACTTAACATCTAATGATTGACTCAATTGCCTGAGCAAGTGATCTACCAATCATGCACATCCCTCTCCCATTTAGTCTGTAAGACACCTTTAGAGAGGGTGACTCCATCACCTGCAGTTATACTACCGTGCCAGGAGTCGTCCATTCTAAATACTCTTAGAATGCTGTCTAAGTACCCTGATTGGGAAACCACCCAAATCTAGATCCAAAACCATAGATCTAGTAACCAGTATGTCTGATATAATGTCCAAGTCCCATGTGGAGAAACTACTGTGTGACAACCAAAGTATAACCGATTGTAGTATAGGAATATCACTTCCTACTCTGTGTATGTCATCCAAATACCAGGACATCACACCCTACTACCTTCTCAACAGATCCATCCCCTATTCTGATGAAGTCAAACCTATGACTGTCACATCAGAAATTGATGATCTATCTCCGCTATATCTGCTTTAGTCTATAAATAGACATAAGCTACCTGTCCACCAATGCTTCCACTGCTCCCACTGATTACGACAACCCTCTGGCAGAGACATATACATATACAGTTCTAAAACCAGTTTAGAACGACGCTATACTCATCCTCCTGCCGGGTCTCACAGTCTGGAACAACAGCAATGGCAAGTCTGGGTAAACAAGAACTTACCTTTCACCGTCCTTGAGGCTACCGAAGTACCTCTCGGGTGCCTGAAGTTACCCATCTTATCTGCGGAGTGGTCAATGGAATGTCAAGCCAGATTGAATCATTAGGTTCCTTATCAAATCTTCAGTAATCGTTTGCGGTTCTGGAATCACTTCCAGTTCTACCATACTCCCACTACTGTTTTCTGAAAAAATCCATTTTTATTAAAACTGTGGCGAGTCTAGAACAATATCGCTATTGATCTTCTAGATGGTAGAAAATCAACCCTCGTCATAGCCTGGGTCAACCCACAAACAACCATTACAGAAACGTGCCTTGAGTTATCCAGAGTCTGGTTTTAATCATAAGCCGGACAACTCCCCGTACCTTAACATCGTTAAGATATGAACTGTTCTATATCCAATATAGAACCAGAGGCACTGATTTAATTGAACCCAATTCAAATCATGCAGCTGTCCCCAGTGCATGTCAAGTAAATGGAGAGAGGCCGATCAACGTTACTCAACTTAGGAATGCTTCCAATTATGAGTAACCTGAAAGAGAAGCAAGTTCTCTTAACCATTACTATCAATTGAATACCATACACAAGTATCTACATCTTCGATCACTTTGAAGAATCCCGATACTTGCAATACCTAGTTCTCTACTTTATTCAAATACCTATAACTTCTCAAAATTCGGACCCTGTGTTTCCACGAAACACCTGTCTAAAAACTAGAGAAGTCATAAGTAAACCGAATATAGTACGAGGACCAACCCCTCTGTCCTAATGGACACTGGACAACATACAATACTCTGTATAAGTCCCTTGAGTCTGATAACTCATTCACTGTGTGTTGTAGGTTGAAAACTGTAATTATGGTTAAGAAGAATTACACCGCTGTTTAATGCTCCTTACCTAACCATCCACTGATATAGGTAAATGTTACGGACATAATTTCAAAAAGGTATATCTCACTCTATAAAAATAGAAGTACATATATATCAATTTGAAATTGGTGCACAACAGCGGATATTCAAAACCAAATATTTGCCGACCGGCAAACAGCACAGGCGATTTCCTCAAATATCACCGATTACAACGAATCCCGATATAATGAGGATGATCACCTAATTCCCAATAACTCACTCCCACTCATCATATATAAAACCATACAGATGTGAGAATCAAACCTGGTAAATACATACCCTGGAGCAAGTACCTAATCGGGAAATCAGTTTTCCTTTAACAGTACACAGTGAAACTGAAACATTGAAATGTTTCGACGGGGTATTCTGGTATTCCTAGTAATGCCTCTTCCATATTCACGACTGTAACCGTATAATTCTTTGCCATCTCTCCAAATCCCTTTATATGTCTTTAGTCATTACCTTCTGCACATCCCTTAGGCCAAATGGTTTTCTTCCTTCCCTACCGTTCGGCACCAGCCTATGGTTTGGAAGAAGACTATCCAATAAGCATAATGGGTGTACTGTCCTAATCCTAGGAGCGCTCGCAATGCGAGAGAAGGTGAAGATAAAAGACAACCGAATAAACCATATTCCTATTTCTCCTGAACCATAATCCATCCCCGAACTGGAACAAGTTCCTTTCGAGTTCGTATATAACCATACGATGGAGTATCCAATAAACTGTGGATCTTCGTAGTGATACGGAGTGTCCTGGAGAAATACAAAGGTGATTTAGGATTGGCGAAGAAATACTTGGTTTGGTCGTGAATATTAGTCGCAATTTACTTTGCCCTCTTACTAATCCCTTGCTTTGTCTTAACTTAATACCTTCTGCACACCATCGTTATGCTAATTGGTTTTCTTCATTCCCCACCGTTTGGCACCAGCCTAAGGTTTGGAAGAAGACTATCCAATTTGCGTAATAGGTGTACTACTCCTAAACCAAGGAGTACTCGCAACCTGAGAGAAGGTAAAAGGAAAAGACAACTGAATAGTCCTATCCGTTTTCTCCAGAACCAGAAACCATCCTCGAATAAATTCCTTCGAGTTCGTATCTAACCATACGATGGTTTTGTCCAATGGAAGTGGACGTTCGTAGTAATATGGGGTGTCCTGGAGAAAAGGGTAAAAGTAGGAGTGGCAATGAGGTTTGCAACTCTGACAATCCAAAAGCCAGTGTTTAAGAAGGTTCGATTAATTTTAGTCTCTGAGTCATAGTCTTAGGGTCGGGTCAATGGTCGCTGCCAAAGAGAGAGAGAAAAGAAACACTCAGCGTGCACTCTAACCTAGATCAGAATGGTTACCAATTTATCTAATCTGGAAACCTCCCACTGTACCGTCAAATTCTCCTCCAAACCTGAAAGAAGAATTAGTCGGGAACACCCGAGGAGTAAACCAACTCATCAGTGGGAATCGAGATCCAACTATCATCGCATGATAACGTGACGGAATCCGCTCACGGTATCACACTCCAGAAGGTATGTGCATATCTGGCAAGTTTCAGTTTCTTTAGAAACTCCCGATGTGATTTTTTTGCCCCATGCTCTTATGACCTTGGCGTGAGGTCAAAATATCATAAGTCACATGTCAAGTTCTACCCATCATTGTCCATGTTAATTTGAACCCACCCGTACATACCCTTGACGTAGGCCAAAATAGTAGTATGACTGTCCCAAACCAACGCATCTATCTATGCAACAGATAAATACCCGGCAGCTACCAAATACTATGCCTTGGCGTGAGGTCAAAATACATAGCTTGAATACTACCGAATATTTAACTGAAATGATGGAGGGCTACGAATGGTTTCTGGCGAAAACCTTTAACGTAATGAACTTGATATCGTTGAAGGAACCGGATAGCTTTTAAAAATATAGTGACGAAAACCTTCGGTAAAGAGGTCACTCCCAGTGAAGGGATCTCGGCTCTTTCCCCGTATAATGAGGTGCAGGATATTCCAACTGAATACCACGATGCAAAGCAAAAGTAATCGGCTATAGTGAAGTTAATGCCCTGACACAAACTTTTTGTCCAAGGGGTCACTCCCGGTGAAGGGATCTCGGCCCTTGCCTCGTCGACTGAGGAGCAGGATATTCCAACTGAATACCACGATGCAAAACAAAAGAGAACGTCCTTGCAATAACATCTTTTTGAAAAGTGTTCCAACAACATCAGATTAGGTTTGTTTTTAACTTGCATTGATCCGAATCAACGCAGTCCATCAGTTGATCACACCAAAAAGAACGAAAATATACTGATGTACGTATATGCCATCCGTATTCGCCACTGGGTCCCGTCATTACCCGTTAGGTTAGCTAACTAACGACAGAGCGGGGACTGGACTAGCGCGGATGCAAAACATATACAACATCTATTAATATATATACCAATATATAATATTTCGCTCAAGGCGTGATAAAATGAAACATCACAGAAATGTACAGCATCACAGAAAGAATACATATATCTGGGATCCCCGGGTTTCACAGAGCCACTACTGAAACACGACGTTCCCTTGGTCGTGTGGATAGCCTGTGCAATGAAATCCTAGACCCCTACAGGCGCGGCAAGTTACCCGCCAAAAACCTGAAGCGAGGCAGCCCCCTTCAGCAACGTGAATGGACCACCCAGCACTTCACGGAATCCGGTAACTTGGGCACCCCTCCTGGGTCAACCTGTACCCCCTACGAGTGCGGCGAATAGCCCGCCAATTCTAGAGTGAAGCCCCCCTCCGTCTCAATGCCATGAGATGCGGGCTTGTTGCCCTCTAGAACCCGGCTATCCGTGCACCCCACCTTGGGGTGATCCTAGTACAGAAAGTAAAATATACATACAACGGGTACATCGACTGCAACCTGGTCGTGCCCCAAAAAAATAATACAAACAGGCAGTGACGGCAGTCCACATGTCGGACGCTCGCCCCGCAATATCAAATGTATATAATACAACAAAAACTGTACTAGCATTGCATCGAGGCTATCCCCCACGACCGATCCGCAACATCACAGCAATACATAGAACATCAACGTGAAAGTCACGTTCGCAAATCCGTCTAACCGGGCTATAGCAGTTAGACAGGATTTACCGATCAAGTGACATTTACGGTCGCAGATATAATGTAAATACTGTGAACTAATGTGTTTAAAATATCCGATCGATTAAATTTATAACAAGTGGGCCCCAAGTACTACTGTAGCACATCAAGAAATCTGGGCCCAAAAATAACATTCCAGAAAACCTATTTTCCACTCAGGAGCATTCTGTAGAATTTTGGGGGACTGAACAGTTCAAGTCGCAGCGGAACCGCGGCCCAAGCATGGGTTTGGCCGCGGTTCCGCGGTGGTTTGGACTGTTCACGAGCCCAAATTTTCACAGAACTCTTAGAATATCCTACACATCATTCTGAAACAACCTGAAAAATTTTTGGACTTGAAAAAATTTCGAAAGAAACTGATGTGAAGAAAAATATGGTTTTTGGAAAATTGTTCGATCGGAAATGTAAAACACATTAGACCAAGCTAGACTATGTTAATGGCGAGGCTCTGATACCAATGTAAGTGCACGGCGGTGCCCCGGCCTCCATCCCGAGGCCAAATGCGGAAGCGATGGTTAACTTTAATTTTTCTTGAACCGGCACCACCGCGCACTAAAACCCGGATCGAACCATTAACTAGTCCTAGCTAACTACAAGATGGGGAAGAGAGATATACCGACTGATCCGTGTCCTCGGGTCTTCTCTTCGTCGTCCCGATCTCCCGCGGAATCTCCAGTGTCCACCTTGTCGCCGGAAGGGCACCACGTCGCCGGCTTTTTTTACGGGCTCCCGCCTCTATACCGAGGCAACTCGGGCACGAAGCTGGCGAGTCGACGTGCCCAAGGTTTGCTGCAGAATGGTGTAGAACCATGTCTCATTTGGGGTTATGGAGTTTGCCATTTGGTGGAGGAATGAACTATATGAATTTTTGATGAACTTGGGAATTTTGTGGCATGAAAACAGCAACAATTCCCACATCCAAAATTTGGACAGCCCCAAGAGGGAATGGCCGGCCATGCAAAAGTGAGGGGGAGAGTGGAGAGAAATGGAGAGTGTGGTGTATGGATGATGGAACCACTATTATAATGCACGAGAGAAAAAGAATGGTGATAAGAAACAATCATCACAAACAAATCCATACTCCACCAACAACCATCATCAACAACCATGATTGCACCAAAACCAACACTCCAACAAGCTAATCATCAACAACCATGATGACTCAAAAGTCAAGCCATGATGAGAAGAAGAAGAAGTCAAATGGTGGAAGAATTATCATGATACAAGAATATGCAAAGAACACCCTCCACAAATACTTATTTGCACAAATGCAAATAAGCCCTCCTCCACCAATCTTCGGCCAATGAACGATACAAAGAAATATGGCCGAAATGGAAAGCAAACTGGCAACTCCAGAAAACTGGTCCCGTAATAAATTACAGGAAAAACCCCGATACTGTGTATACACACCCGCATTTGTATTCCAACCGAAATACAAATGCAATGAGACAAAATCTACACTGTACTATACTAGGATCCGGCTTAAACCAAAGCCGGCTAGTATTATCCGTCCGATCCTGATCCGTACAATACCGAACGTATCTGATCGAACCCTGCCATATCTCCATACAGCCTCTACAGCGTTTCGCCCAAAAACTTGAGCAACAGAATGTGGGGGACTCTAAAAACTCGTCAACACCTTGGTTGTTGATTTAACCACTAGCACGTCAGAGGTATAAGCCAATACGTAACGGGCTACCAGCTATTGACCAAAAGGGACGTGGATGAGCGAACTCATCCTGACACCCTACTGAGCCTGTCAGTGACAATATCCGTACAGTCCGGTCCGTTCGTCTATGAGCATCGCATGGCGGGCCTAGGGGGTTGGAAAAAGTCAGACCCCCAAAAGCGGTATAAGTCGTGTCGGAGTGTAGCCCAGAAAACCCTGAGATACTACTGGAATACCTACCAGTAAATCTCCTGCCTCGGCCGAGGGCTTCGTGTAATGGCTCTCCTAGACACAGCGCGACCTCACCCCCAATACCGGGAGAGACGAACCCCTGAAGATCCGCTCACTGCCTTCATGTGGCTCGAGACTATACCCAACTAAAACCTGTTTGCACGTCTCCTTTGAGCGTGGTAGGGTAGTAATCAAAGTACAGTGGGAACTCACACGAGACAAATGACGATCCTCAGGTCGATGAACTAACCTGTACACATGTCACCAGGGGACAGCTATCTGACGTCAGGTATAAGACCAACTAGCATATTCCCGGCGAGTCCTGTCCGGTGTACTCATAACCCAATGAGCACCTGTATACATCTTAGGTGAACCAACTAACACCAGTGGCTTGTGAGACCGGCCACCGCCCCTCGTTGGGGTCTCGACTGTATACACTAGTCTACTCTGGAGTATCGATGCCCTGTCTCGAAACTCCCACGACTAGGGACCTTTTAAGGATGTGCTTATAGACCCCAGCTCCCACTTATATGATCGCCCTCATACTGTTGGTGGTCAAGAAAGAATCCTAGGGGCTCTATCAACGTGTAATAGCGACATGTCAGGTCACCTAAAGCCGTACACGATGATAAAGATAAACCAGATAGCATACTATCATCTCGAGTAAGACTGTCCTACTGGGACAGGTCCTCCCTCAATCATTGCAATCACGTGCCTGTGATCCAATAATTGACTCTGAGGGCACTATCTCCAACAACCTGTACAAGCGTCACCAGAGAACTGCTATCTGACGATAGGTATGGTACCATCTAGGAGTTCTCGGCGAGTCCTGTTCGGTGTACCCATTCTCCAATGAGCACCTTTGTACAATCTTTGATGTCAAACACCAATGGTTGTGGGATTAACTATCTCCCCATACAGGGTCAAGATATGTACACACTAGTCTACTCTAGAATTTTGATGCCCTTGTTGGGTTTCCTTAGCACCATGCCTAGGGTTAGCAAGCATCAAACATGCCACAACAAAAATTAAGAGGGTGCTAAGCAAACATCCAAGGAATCATACTAGAAAAATAGGGTAACAAACACATGTAATCAAACATTACATAAGAAGTGAATAAGAAATACAAGCTTTGTAGATTGGTCCATCACTTCTAAAGCTCCGTGTAGTCATCCCTTCGCTCCAAGCATTGATCTCCCAGACTCAAGATAGGCTCCACCAAGCGATACGAACAAGCATGCTAGAAGTCTTCGAAGCCGAAGATGATCTACGTTGAAGGAACTCAAGCACAAGCTACCTCTTCAGTAATTGGTAGATTAGAGAAGAGAACACCCTAAACTAAATGGCATGTAGTAGAGGATGATGAAGTAGTAATTTTTCTCACTTTGGATTTTATTTTCTCACTTGGATTTTTCATCTACTAAAAACCCTAGAGAGCTTGAAGAGATGAAGAAGAAGATGAAGATGAAATCCATAAGAGAAAGAGAATGAGGTTAGAATTGCAACCATGGTGAGTTAACATCATATGCTAACCTTTGTATAGACTAAACCATAGGTAAATGATAGTGGTTAGGTTTACAAATATCTTAAGTAAAACAAATGTGGTGGACTAAGTCAATGGTTAGTGAAGCTTCTAGCCATGAGATAATTCCATCCAAATTTTAATTACTTACGAAAAATAAAAACCTAATTCTATCATGGTCATGTGTGAGACCAATACACACACGTTGCATATATAATCTAGCATGAGACATAATATATATCACATATATATAATGTATAAACAAGTGAGAAAAAGAAATGGTCAAGTGAGCAATATTAGTTAATGTAAATTCATATATCAAATATATAATTATACATTAAATCATTAAATTAACACTTGATTTAATGATCCGGCTATATCACATATAACCGACTAATATCAATAATATCGATTTACCAAATCAACACTTGATTCGATAACCTGACTATATCTCATATACCCGGCCGATATTGTAAGTCCACATTGCCCACCCCGGTGCTTGCGGGGAGGCGGAAAACGGTATAAAAATCGGATTTTTATCGAACTAGACAACATGGACTAACTAAAGGAGGATCTTTGCTAAACAAAAACTAACTACAAGCTAACTAGTATTAGCTACATGGAAGAAAGGTTATACGTTGGGCTTTATGTCCTTCTCTCCTTGCTCCCTGGAGTGGAAGAAAGAGATCACCTTGTCGCCTGCTCTAGTCGAAGAAGGATCCACCCGAGAGCCTCAACCTTTGGCTTCAACTTCAAGCTAGAAGTAACTAAGATGCTAGAAGTGCTAATCCTAGAACCTTAGAAGAGAGTAGAGATTATTTTAGAGAGGTTTATCTCAAGCTCATGCGTTTTTCAACTCATGAGAGGGGAAAGCTTGAGAGAGAGGAAGAGGAGGAGAGAGAATCAATATGATAGAATGAGAGAAATAATGAACCATTCTCTCTAATATGGGTGAATTATGAGATTAGATAATTAGCTAGATAATTGTCATGGTTAATCAAGACTTGACCATTATCATTTCACATTAAATGTAAATTGCAAGGATCAAAAAGCATCTTTCATATGGAATGATGATGGTCAACTTGTCCACCCAAGTCAACAAGTCAAGTATGGTCAAATGGTCAACAACCCTAACCATGCACAATTATATATAACTAATATCAATTATTCATAATACACACATAAGCATTAGGGTTAAGAAAATGACAATGGTCATTAACCCTAATCAAAGTCCTCTCCCTCTGTCTCAGTCAACTGTGCATACGCACCCGTATTCATGATCCGAGGAACACGAATACAATGAGATAAAACCAATCCCAAATCATATACTAGGATCTGGCTTGAACCAAAGCCCGCTAGTATAAGCTGTCCGGACAGCAAACGTGCACAAGTGTGCGGATGTGAACGAACCCCTGTCGCAAAACCATGCGACCTCTACTCATTTTGCCTAAAGGCGAATAACTCTCTGTATGGGACTCTAAAGACTTGACACTACGCGGGCAGTGGGTTTAACCACAGACCGCAAGCGGTACTAGCTGTACGTAACGGTACCCAGGTAGATGCCGATAAGAAGACTGACGAGGTGAACTCATCTGAACTCCTACTGAGCCTGAATGTGACAGTCTCCGTACAGTCCGGTCTGTTCATCTGATACATCGCATGGCGGGCCTAGGTGGCGGTAAATGTCAGTCCCCTAATAGCGGTACAAGTCGTGTCGGAGTGTACCCTAGAACACCCTTTGATAACACTGGAAACCTACCAGTATATCTCGCTTGCCCTGGCCAGGGACTACTTGTGTAATGGCTCTCCTGGACACAGCGCGATGTCAACCCCCAATACCGGGAGAGACGAATCCTGTCTAACCATCACTGCCTCTGAGTGCTTCGGGACTTCACCCAAAACTACCTGTTTGCACGACTCCTTTGAGCCGTGGTAGGGTAGTAATCAAAGTACAGTGGGAACACACTCGAGGCGAAGTGACAGTGTCAACTCAGCGGACTAAACTGTACTCATGTCACCTGGGAACTGATAACTGACGATAGGTATAATACCAACCAACAGTTCCCGACGAGTCCTGTCCAGTGTACTTGTAACCTAACGAGCACCCGCATACTATCTCAAGTACGACGTACTGACGGCTGTGGGACAGACCATCTCCCACGCTGGGATGAGAAGCGCATACGCTAGTCTACTCCGGAGTATCGATGCCCTGTCTCGATAGTCCTACGACTAGGGACCTGTATAAGGATGTGCTTTTGGAATACCCAGCCCCCACGAGTGTGAGCGCCATCACAACGCAGGTAATCAAGCAAAGATCCTAAGGGCTCCACTAATGCGTATAGGTGATATAATAAAAGAAACACATGTACACATTAAAGCAGAGACAAAACAAGTAGCATACTACCATTTCGAGCAAGATTGTATATACAACTGTGAATATCCCAAGCTTCCATCAAGTAATATACATACTAGTATGATACAGTAATGGCCTCTAGGGCATATACACTAACAATCTCCCACTTGCACTAAGGCCGTATACTGGCGTATCGAAGACCTATCATCCCGATCAGCCGCTCGAACTGAGTCTGGGGTAAGGCCTTTGTGAATGGATCTGCAGTGTTATCTTCTGAAGCAACCCTCCGAACCTCGATCTCATTGCGATCCACGATCTCCCTGATCAGGTGATACCACCTCAAGATGTGTCTGGATTTCTGATGGGACCTGGGTTCCTTCGCTAAAGCTATAGCCCTGTTGTTGTCGCAATACAGAGGTATTGGATCAACAATGGACGGAACCACCTGAAGTTCTTTCAAGAACATCCTCATCCAGACGGCTTCTTTTGCGGCATCAGATGCAGCGATGTATTCCGCTTCCATAGTTGAGTCAGCAACAGTTTCCTGTTTGGAGCTCTTCCAACACACCGCCCCTCCATTGAGGGTAAAGACAAAACTCGACATGGACTTGGAATCATCCTTGTCACTTTGGAAGCTGGAGTCAGCAAAGGCCTCAATTTGGAGGTCTTTTCCGCCATACACCAAGAACATCTCCTTAGTCCTTCTCAGGTACTTGAGAATGTTCTTTACCGCTATCCAATGTTTCTCCACAGGGTTTGACTGATACCTGCTTACCACACTCAGTGCATAAGCCACATCTGGTCTGGTACACAACATCGCATACATTATAGAGCCTACCGCAGAAGCGTAGGGTATAATAGACATGCGATCCCTCTCCAAATCAGTCTTGGGAGACATCTCTTTGGAGAGGGTGATCCCGTGATAAGCCGGTAGATTACCGCACTTGGAATCTTCCATACTGAATCTTTTCGGTATGGTGTCGATGTACCTGGACTGTGAGAGTCCTAAAATCCTCTTGGATCTGTCACGGTAGATCTAGATCCCCAGAATGTATGAGGCATCACCCAGGTCTTTCATGGTGAACCTGTGTGACAAGAACCCCTTGACAGATTGTAGCATAGAAATGTCAATTCCTATTAAGAGAATGTCATCCACGTATAAAACGAGGAATACTACAGTTCTCGCTACAAATCTACAATAGATGCATGGTTCATCTGGATTTTTGATAAATCCAAATTCCTTGACCGTCTCATCAAAACAGATGTTCCAACTCCGCGTTGCCTGCTTTAGTCCATAAATGGACTTGAGCAACTTGCACACCTTTCCGCTGCTCCCACTCTGAATGAAACCGTCTGGCTGGTCCATATAGACACACTCCTCTAAATGTCCATTTAGAAAAGCGGTCTTTACGTCCATCTGCCAACTCTCATAATCGTGGAAGGCAGCAATGGCAAGAAGGATCCGAATGGATTTCAGCATAGCCACTGGAGAAAAGGTTTCATCATAGTCCAAACCAGGTCTCTGACGATAACCCTTTGCGACCAGTCTAGCTTTATAGGTCTCAACCTGTCCATCTACACCAATCTTCCTTTTGAAGATCCACTTGCATCCTACGGGTTTTACCCCATCTGGAGCAATGTCCAACGTCCATACTTTGTTGGTGTACATGGACTCCATTTCGGTCCGCATTGCATCCAGCCATTTTACTGAGTCAACGCTCTGAATGGCTTGCTGGAAGCTAGTAGGCTCATCACAATCTATGATGCAATCCTCTCTATCCCCGTCTATGAGAAAACCGTAGTATCTCTCGGGCGGATGAGACTGCCTACTACTCCTGCGGAGTGGCGTGGGAATGTCCTGATCATTCGAACCCTCTGGTTCTACTAAGCTTTCAGTAATAGCTCGTGGTTCTAGAATTTCTTCCAGTTCTATTGCGCTCCCACTTATTTATTTTTCTATGAACTGGTGTTCTAGAAATTGGGAATGGCGAGAAACAAAAACCTTTTGTTCCTCTTCGCAATAGAAGAAATATCCCTTTGAGTTCTTTGGATATCCCACAAACTTGCACTGTACTGAGCGTGCCTCGAGCTTGTCCGCATGCTGCTTTTTGACAAAAGTTGGACATCCCCATGTCTTAATATGATTAAGATAGGGTCTCTTCCTACACCACATCTGATATGGTGTAGTAGGCACAGTCTTAGTAGGAACTCGGTTCAAAAAGTATGCAGCTGATTCTAGCGCATATCCCCAGAACGATCGCGGCAACTCAGCGTTACTCATAATGGACCGTACCATATCCAATAGGGTTCGGTTCCGTCTCTCCGATACACCGTTATGTTGCGGAGTGTATGGAGGAGTAAGCTGAAAGGGAATTCCATTCTCTTTTAAGTAAACCAGGAACTCAGCACTCAAGTATTCACCACCTCGATCAGATCTCAGTGCCTTGATACTTTTGCCTGTTTGTTTTTCAACTTCATTCTTATATTCCTGGAATTTTTCGAAAGCCTCAGATTTATGTTTCATTAAGAAGACATAACCGTACCTTGAAAAGTCATCCGTAAAAGTAATGAAGTAAGAATAACCGCTTCGTGCATGTGTAGATATTAGACCGCACACATCGCTGTGTACGAGTCCCAAGAGCTCGCTCGCTCTTACTCCGTGTCCAGTGAACGGAGTCTTTGTCATCTTTCCATTGAGACAGGATTGACAAGTTGCATACGATTGATATTCAAACGGATCCAAATATCCTTCTGTATGTAACTTAGTCAATCTTCTCTCATTGATGTGACCCAGTCTACAATGCCACAAGAATGTTTTATTGATTTCTGGAGACTTTCTTTTGTGTGTATTCTGGACATTGAAAATCTGTGGTTGGTTTAATACGTATATACCGTTGTTTAATGTACCTGACCCAATCAAAACTTGATTAAGGTGAATGTTCACTACATTACTTACAAATGCAAATTCATAACCTTCTTTAGATAATAAAGATACAGAAATGGTATTACAGGTTGCATTTGGTACAAAATAACAACTACGCAAAACCAAAAAGTGTCCAGCTGACAATCCCAGGTGATAGTCCCCCACGGCCTCAGCATCCATGCTAGCTCCGTTTGCAACTCTGAGGGTCATATCACCTGCCTTCAAAACTCTACGCTTTCTCAACGCCTGCAAAGAATTACAGATATGAGATCCTGATCCGGTATCCAATACCCAGGAAGTAGAGTTTATTGATAGACAGTTTTCAATAACATACACACCTGAAGCTGAAGCCGCAACTCGCTTCAGATCCTGGGTTCTGGCCTTCCAAGCCTTGCAATCCTGTTTCCAGTGTCCACTTTTATGACAGTAAAAGCATTCTTCCTTCCCCACAAGCTTTCCCGCTAGCTTTGTTGCCTTTCCCTTTCCCTTCATATCCACTTTACTGACACCGCCCCTTGGTTTGGCGGGGGCTTTCTTCTTCTTTCCCTTGGCTTTTGCCCTGGACCTAGAAGAGGAAGATCCTCCTACAAACAAAGCGGATGTCTCCCTATCTTTCTGTAGGGTGCCCTCATCACTCCTCAACATTTTCAGAAGTTCGGAAAGTTCAACCTCCTTTCCTTGCATGTTGAAGTTAAGGATAAACTGGGCGTAAGTGGAAAGAAGGGACGGGAGAATCAAGTCAGTGTAGAGTTCATTCTCCAACGTGGTCCCAAGGTCCGCGAGCTCCTCTATGTAGCCAATCATCTTAAGCACGTGTTCCGCTACCGATGATCCGACGGCCAACTTTGCCGAAAACAACTTCTTCGACACTTCGTATCTGGCGATACGAGACTGCTCTCCATACAGTTCTTTTGTATGAAGAAATATGGACTCTAGGTCCATATTCTCGTGCCTCCTCTGATGTTCGTTGTCCATCGAGGCAAGCACGAGGCATTTGGCCTTCGCGCAATCTATTTCCCAGATCTTATAGATTTCCCTATCTACGACACTGGTTTTGGGACCTGGGACAGGGGGAGCTTTGGTGGTAAGGAGATACCCCAACTTGTCGTAAGTGATTACCATCTTGACATTCCTGAGCCAATCTTTGTAGTTTGGCCCTGTCAGTATGTTTTTATCTAGTAATAACTTAAGTCCGATCATGTTGAATGGTCGCTGCAATTAGGAGAGAGAAAAGAAACACTTTAGCATGATACTCTTGCGAGTTTAGAGTGGTTTTTAGTTTGTCTAAACAGGATGGCTCCCACTGTCTCTCGAATCCCTCCTCAAACCATAAAGGAAGAATTAGTCGGGATCAATCTTACCGTACAATACTTGCTTAACCATTCAGCCAGGCCAGTGTCGGTACTTCGAGGGAGGTTTTCCAACGCTTTCGCGAAGTTCCTTAATTAAGTAACCACTTTTCCCTGTGGGCGTAGCCCCTCTAACACCTTTCTAGACACCTACTAGGTTTATAGCATTGATCGTTAAGTGAGAGATTTCCTGAGGAGTAGCATATACTCACAGTAGGATCGGGATCCAAATATCATCGCGTGATAAAACTGAAGGAATCCTACCAGAATCATCACACTACAAATGGTATGCAGCGCTAGCAAGTTTTAGTACTTATGAAACTCCCGATGTGGATTTTTGCCCCATGCTCTTATGACCTTGACTTTGGCCAAAATATCATAAGTCACATGTCAAGTTCTACCTGTTATTCTCCTAGTTAATTTGGACCCACTCGTACCTACCCTTAACTTTGGCTAAAATGGCAGTACGACTGTCCCAAACCAACGCATCTACCTATGCTGCACATGAATACCCAATAGCTACCAATCACTATGCCTTGACTTTGGCCAACATACATAGCTTGAATACTTTTTGACCATTCATGTGGAATGACGGAGGGCTACGAATGGTTTTGGCGAAACCGTGAACGTAGTGAACTTGATATAATCGATGGAACGAGATAGCTTTTAAAAGGAGTGGTTCAAGCTCCGCATTTAAAAGTTTAGTTTTGAAAAGAACCGAGTGGTTTTCAAAGTGTTCCAATCGACATTTACTTGGTTTATTTTCTTGCATTAAGTTTAATGCGTCCTATCAATTAATCCTACCATTGAAGAAAACAACCAAAATATGGTGTACGCTTATGCCATCCGCATTCGCCACGGGGCCCCGTCATCACCCGTTAGGTTACTTAACTAACGACAGAGCGGGGGCTGGACTAGCGCGGATGCAAAACATAAGCAACACCTAAATAGTTATCATATATATATATATATATATATATATATAGCAATGATAGTCAATTTAGATCATAGATGAACACTTTGGATATACTAGGAATCCGCGATTCGTTCGAGCCTGCAACGAAAAGTGGATTACACGGTCGCGATGAATAGCCAATACCCCACCCAAGACCCCTACGGGTGCGGCAAACTACCCGCCAAGTATCCGAAGCGAAGCAACCTCCCTCAACGACGTGAATAAGCCACTCGGCAGTTCGAGATACCCGGTAGTTTGTGCACCCCACCATGGGTCTATCCTAGGAGCAAAAACAGTAAAAAGAAATTATACAATGACGGCTACAACCTCGACCCGGTTGTGCGGCCAAATAAATAATATTACATCAATTTACATATTACATGAATGAAAGAAAAAAATAGAAGCTCTCATCTCATATCGACCCCGGCCATTCAACCGCGACAATCCACCGAGTTCATATACACAAACCAATAAGCATTACAGATCACAGATATGTATAACTCCCACTAATCGACATATAGCGATTAGCAGACGTTAAATACATATAAACATCACAGATATAACCCAATAGTCAAAGTATAGTGAAGTTCGATAAAAAAATACGGATTTATAGCCACCCAAATACAAATTTCTATTCTGGAAAATCTGGGCAGAAATAAAATATCTTAAAAATCCCAAAACCAATACATAAGAACACTGCACGAAACTCGGTCCAGAACCGAGTCAAATCGGCCGCGGATCCGCGGCAATAGCATGCTATTGCCGCGGAACAGCGGCGCTTTGAACGGTTCACTGGATCGTTTTTGGTGTGTTTCTTACCAAAACCCTGAGCCGATTTTTGAAGTATGATTTATTATTTTTAGAGCAGAAAAAAAATCAACAGAAACTTAGGGTTTTGATATTTTAGTTTTGCGATTTTTACCGATCGAACTTCTATACACTTTACTAACTAGCTAGTTTATGTTTAGTTAGTCTCTGATACCACTGTAAGTCCACATTGCCCACCCCGGTGCTTGTGGGGAGGCGGAAAACGGTATAAAAATCGGATTTTTATCGAACTAGGCAACATGGACTAACTAAAGGAGGATCTTTGCTAAACAAAAACTAACTACAAGCTAACTAGTATTAGCTACATGGAAGAAAGGTTATACCTTGGGCTCTATGTCCTTCTCTCCTTGCTCCTTGGAGTGGAAGAAAGAGATCACCTTGTCGCCTGCTCTAGTCGAAGAAGGATCCACCCGAGAGCCTCAACCTTTGGCTTCAACTTCAAGCTAGAAGTAACTAAGATGCTAGAAGTGCTAATCCTAGAACCTTAGAAGAGAGTAGAGATTATTTTAGAGAGGTTTATCTCAAGCTCGTGTGTTTCTCAACTCATGAGAGGGGAGAGCTTGAGAGAGAGGAAGAGGAGGAGAGAGAATCAATATGATAGAATAAGAGAAATAATGAACCATTCTCTCTAATATGGGTGAATTATGAAATTAGATAATTAGCTAGATAATTGTCATGGTTAATCAAGACTTGACCATTATCATTTCACATTAAATGCAAATTGCAAGGATCAAAGAGCATCTTTCATATGGAATAATGATGGTCAACTTGTCCACCCAAGTCAACAAGTCAAGTATGGTCAAATAGTCAACAACCCTAACCATTCACAATTATATATAACTAATATCAATTATTCATAATACACACATAAGCATTAGGGTTAAGAAAATGACAATGGTCATTAACCCTAATCAAAGTCCTCTCCCTCTGTCTCAGTCAACTTTGCATACGCACCCGTATTCGTGATCCGAGGAACACGAATACAATGAGATAAAACCAATGCCAAATCATATACTAGGATCTGGCTTAAACTAAAGCCCGCTAGTATAAGCTGTCCGGACAGCAAACGTGCACAAGTACGCGGATGTGAACGAACCCTGTCGCAAAACCATGCAACCTCTACTCATTTTGCCCAAAGGCGAATAACTCTCTGTGTGGGACTCTAAAGACTCGACACTACGCTGGCAGTGGGTTTAACCACAGACCGCAAGCAGCACTAGCTGTACGTAACGGTCCCCAGGTAGATGCCGATAAGAAGACTGACGAGGTGAACTCATCTGAACTCCTACTGAGCCTGAATATGACAGTCTCCGTACAGTCCGGTCTGTTCATCTGATACATCGCATGGCGGGACTAGGGGGCGGTAAACGTCAGTCCCCTAATAGCGGTACAAGTCGTGTCGGAGTGTAGCCCAGAACACCCTGAGATAACACTGGAAACCTACCGGTATATCTCGCTTGCCCTGGCCAGGGACTACTTGTGTAATGGCTCTCCTGGACACAGTGCGATGTCAACCCCCAATACCGGGAGAGACGAATCCTGTCTAACCGTCACTGCCTCTAAGTGCTTCGGGACTGCACCCAACTACTACCTGTTTGCACGACTCCTTTGAGCCATGGTAGGGTAGTAATCAAAGTACAGTGGGAACACACTCGAGGCGAAGTGACAGTGTCAAGTCAGTGGACTAAGTTGTACTCATGTTACCTGGGAACTGATAACTGACGATAGGTATAATACCAACCAACAGTTCCCGACGAGTCCTGTCCGGTGTACTCGTAACCTAACGAGCACCCGCATACTATCTCAAGTTCGACGTACTGACGGCTGTGGGACAGACCGTCTCCCATGCTGGGATGAGAAGCGCATACGCTAGTCTACTCCGGAGTATCGATGCCCTGTCTAGACAGTCCTACGACTAGGGACCTGTATAAGGTTGTGCTTATGGATTACCCAGCCCCTACGAGTGTGAGCGCCATCACAACGCTGGTAATCAAGAAAAGATCCTAAGGGCTCCACTAATGCGTATATGTGATATAATAAAAGAAACACATGTACACATTAAAGCAGAGACAAACCAAGTAGCATACTACCATTTCGAGCAAGATTGTATATACAACTGTGAATATCCCAAGCTTCCATCAAGTAATATACATACTAGTATGATACAGTAATGGCCTCTAGGGCATATTCACTAACAGATATCACATATCGCGAGATTGGAATACTGTATCACATACACGTATCAATATCGGTCCCGCACATATTACATATATGCTCCTACTTCGTTTTTCCTGAGCCAGCTGTGTAGGACTCTAAAGACTCGTCAATACGCCGGCAGTAGGTGGTGATCATGTCAGTCACCCACAAGCTGCAAGCGGTCTGCTAAACATAACGTCCACCCGGGTATTGAGCGATCAGAACATCAACAAGCAAGCCTGCTCACACTCCTGCGAATCCAATCAGTAACATTACCGTACAGTCCGGTCTCTTCGTCTGATATGTCGCATATCTAGTCTAGGGGTGGTATAACGTCAGACCCCAGTAACTTGATAAGTCATGCCGATGTAAAGTCCATAACCAGTTCGAGAAACTACTGATAACACTTACCAGTAGATCTCAGCAAACCTGGCCAGGGATTTCATGTTATGGCCAATCGAGCATAGCGCAACATCAACCCCGAATACTGGGAGAGACGAATCCCCTCCTATCGCTCATTGCCTCCATCTGACTAGGGACTGTACCCAAAAACCACCTATTTGCTTGACTCAGTAGAGCCATGGTAGGGTGGAAATCAAAGCACAGTGGGAGACACACAAGACTCTATGACGATCTCTGGTAGACAGACTACCCTGTACCAGTGTCACCGGCGAACTGCTATCTGACGTGAGGTATAATACCATCTAGGAGTTCTCGGCGAGTCCGTTCAGTGTACCCAGTCTCCACTGAGCACCCATATATTATCCCTGATGTCAAACACCAATGGATATGGAATCATCCATCGGCCATCACATAGGTCGAGAAGCTATACGCTAGTGTACTCTGGAGTATCGATGCCCTGTCTCGATATTCCCTCGACTTGGAACAATTAAAGAATGTACTCATAGACTACCCAGACCCCACTAGTATGATCTCTATCATAATCCTGGTAGTCAAGTACACATCCTAAGGGCTTTATCAACATGTTACATAGAGACATCAAGTGTACATGTTAAGATAAAGAGCTACCAGATAGCGTACTATCATGTCGAGTAAGAAAGTCCTTCCTATATATATGTCCAAGCATCCACTATAATATACATTATATGTACAATAATGGCCTCTAGGGTATACATATAACTAACATCCCTGTCTCGATACTCCCTCGATTAGGAACTGTTAAAGGATGTGCATGCGAACTACACAAGCCCCACTAGTATGATCTGTATTATAGTCTTGGTAGTCAAGCTAACATCCTAAGGGCTTTATCAACATGTATCAGAGAGACGGTATAATAATACTAGTGTACATGTTAAGATAAAGAGCAACCAGACAGCATACTATCATGTCGAGCAAGAAAGTCCTCTATATATATGTCCAAGCATCCACTACAATATACATCACATGTATAGTAATGGCCTCTAGAGCATACATATAACTGTCTCTTTGATACATCACTCTGGAAGCTCGAATTGGTAAAGGACACCACCTGGAGTTCTCCGTTACCATACACCAAGAACATCTCTTTAGTCCTTCTAAAGTACTTAAGAATCTTCTTCACAGCTGTCCAGTGCTTCTCCCCAGGATCTGATGGATACCTACTTACCACACTAAGTGCGTAAGCTACATCCGACTTGGTGCATAACATCGTGTACATGATGGACCCAACTGCAGAAGCATAGGGTATCCCTTGCATGCGAGTCCTCTCCAAATCAGTCTTGGGAGACATCTCTTTGGAGAGAGTGATTCCTGAGCAAGCGGGTAAATTACCACTCTTGGAATCTTCCATACTAAATCTCATTAGTATGGTGTCAATGTACCTGGATTGGGACAATCCCACCATCCGCTTAGATCTATCTCTATAGATCTTAATCCACAGGATGTAGGAAGCATCACCTAGATCTTTCATGGAGAACTTTTGTGATAAGAAGAGCTTAACCGTTTGTAGGGTTTCCTAGTATGATAGCAGGGTTTCGGAAGGCATCGACCATGCCATTTTCAAAAATTTGTCATGCTAAATAACCCTAACCTTAGAATCAAAACTAGAGAATTAGACAATACATGTATGTAAACAACTTTACATCAAGTGAACAAGGAATACAACCCTTGTAGACTGGTCCTTCACTTATATAGCTCCATGTAGTAGTCCCTTCGCTCTAAGTAGTGATCTCCCGGACTCTAGAATGGCTCCATAAGATGAAAGGATCAAGCTTTCTTGAAGTCTTCGAGGCCGAAGATGATCTGTATCAAGGAGACACTAACTCAAGCTATCTCTTCACTAATATGGAATTGGTGAAGCTAACACCCTAAGCTAAATGGCTAGTCTAGTAGAAGATGATGAAGTAGGATTTTTGCTCACTTTAGAATTAATTTTCTCACTAATTTTCTTCACCTCTCAAAAACCTAGAGAGCTCACTCTTGATGAAGAAGAAGATGAAGAGATAATTTTATGAGTGAGTATAGCAACCATGGGTGAGATAATATCTCATATTAACTCATGTAGAGACTTAACCATGACTTAAGGTAATGGTTGGGTTAATAAATATCTAATGTAAAACAAAACTAGTGGACTAAGTCAATGGTTCTACAAGCTTCCACTAAGCTTAAACCATGTGACTAATTTTCAACAAATATTTGATTTACTTTAAATAAATAAACACTACATTATCATAAGCATGGTGTGAGTCTCATACACCCATATACTATGTATCATCAAGCATGCCACAAAAAGAAACACAATTAATATATATCACACATATATTAAATGCATAAGTGAGATAAAGAAATTCTTAAGTGAGCTAATATTAGTTAATGTAAATTAACATATCAAATATATAACTATACATTAAATTATTAAATCAACACTTGATATTAATAATCTGGCTATACCATATAAACCGACTAATATCTTTCGTATCAACTTATCGAATCAACACTTGATTCGATAACCCGGCTATATCAAATATAACCGACCGATATTACATATCGCGAGAATAGAATATGGTATCACATATATTTAATAATCTCGGTCCCGCACATATCACATATGTGCTCCTACTTTATTTCGCCTGAGACAGGAAACCTCTGTGTAGGACTCTAAAGACTCATCAATATGCCGGCAGTAGGTGATGATCATATCAAGCACCCACAAGCCGTCAGCGGTACTAGCTGGACGTAACGGTTACCCGGGTATTGAGCGATCAGAATATCAACAAGCAAGCCTTCTCATACTCCTGTAAAGCTTGTCAGTAACACTACCGTCCAGTCCGGTCTCTTCGTCTGATATGTCGCATATCTAGTCTAGGGGTGGTAAACGTCAGACCCCAGTAACCGATAAGTCGTTCCGATGTGAAGCTCATAACGGGTCGAGAAACTACTGATAACACTTACCAGTAAATCTCCATATCAGCCATGGCCAGGGACTTCCTGTTATGGCCAATCGAGCACAGCGCAACATCAACCCTCAATACCGGGAGAGACGAATCCCCTCCTATCGCTCATTGCCTCTATGTGACTCGGGATTGTACCCAAAAGCCACCGTTTTGTACGTTCTCTTGAACGTGGTAAGGTGGAAATCAAAGCATAGTGGGAATCATACAAGACTCTATGACGGTCTCGGGTCTACAAACTAACCTGTACCAGTGTCACCAGTGAACCGCTATATGACGATAGGTATAATACCAACTTGAAGTTCTCGGCGAGTCATTTTCAGTGTACCCAGTCTCCATTGAGCAACCGTATACCATCTTTGATGTCAAACAGCAATGGATGTGGGATCATCCATCGCCTATCATATGGGTCAAGAAGCGTACTTGTGGACTACCCTGGCTCCACTAGTATGATCTCCATCATAGTCCTGGTAGTCAAGTACACATCCAAAGGGCTTTATCAACATGTGAGAGTAAGACAATACACAATACAAGTCTACATGTTAAGACAAAGAGCAACCAGATAGCATACTATCATGTCGAGCAAGAAAGTCCTCTCTATATATGTCCAAGCATCCACTATAATATACATCATATGTACAATAATGACCCTTAGGGCATACATATAACTAACAATCTCCCACTTGCACTAAGGCCAGTTGTTGTAGTATCTCATACCCAACATCCCAAAGAGTCTCTCAAATTGTATCTGGGGTATGGCCTTCGTGAGTGGATCCGTCGTGTTATTCTTCGTATCAACTCTCCTGACTCGATTTCCCGGCGATCAATGATCTCCCGGATCAGGTGATACCGCCTCAGAATATGCATGGATCACTGATAGGACCTAGGTTCCTTGGCTAAAGCCACTGCTCCATTGTTATCACAATACAAAGGTATTAGATGCTTGATGGATGGAACCACACCAAGTTCGTTTATGAACTTCTTCATCCAGACAACCTCTTTTGTAGCATCGTTGGCAGCGATGTATTCAGCCTCCATCGTCGAGTCATCCACGGTTTCCTTATTGGAACACATCCAACAAACCACCCCTCCATTGAGGGTAAAGACAAATCCCGAGACCGACTTAGAGTCGTCCTTATCACTCTGGATGCTCGAATCGGTAAAGGACTCCACTTAGAGTTCACCGTTACCATACACCAAGAACATCTCCTTTGTCCTTCTCAAGTACTTGGGAATCTTCTTCACAGCTGTCTAGTGATTCTCTCCTTGATCTGTTTGATACCTACTCACTATACTTAGTGAGTATGCTATATCGAGTCAAGTACATAACAGCGCGTACAAGTTAGAGCCTATTGCCGAGTCATTGGGTATCGCTTTCA
This sequence comes from Agapanthus africanus, assembly GCA_030015575.1. Taxonomy (NCBI): domain Eukaryota; kingdom Viridiplantae; phylum Streptophyta; class Magnoliopsida; order Asparagales; family Amaryllidaceae; genus Agapanthus; species Agapanthus africanus. Next base: position 417,228,612 of record CM057342.1, read on the forward strand.
TGCGAGCTCTCTCCAAATCAGTTTTAGGAGACATCTATTTGGAGAGTGTGAGTCCTGAGATCATGGGTAAATTCCCACGCTTTGAATCTTCCATACTAAACCTCTTTAGTATGGTGTCAATGAACCTGAATTGGGATAATCCCAGTATCCGTTTAGATCTATCTCTATAAATCTTAATCCCCAAGATGTAGGAGGCATCCCCTAGATATTTCATTGAGAATCTTTGTGATAAGAAGAGCTTGACCGAGTGCAGCATAGGAACATCATTTCCTATCAAGAGTATGTCATCCATGTACAATACGAGGAAGACAACCATACTCTCTGCCACCTTCTTGTATATACAAGGTTCATCTACGTTTTTGATGAAGTCAAACTCTTTGACTACCACATCAAAACAGATGTTCCAACTCCGTGATGCCTGCTTCAACCCATAAATTGATTTAAGCATCTTGCATACCTTTCCGCTGCTCCCACTATCCACGAAGCCCTCTGGCTGAGTCATGTACACGCTCTCTTCTAAATCACCATTTAGAAAGGCGGTCTTAACATCTATTTTCCAGATTTCGTAGTCATAGTATGCAGCGATGGTAAGTAGGATCCGGATGGGCTTAAGCATAGCCACTGGAGAAAAGCTTTCATCATAATCCACACCTGGTCGTTGACGAAAATCTTTTGCAACAAGTCTAGCTTTGAAAGTCTCAACTTTTCCATCTACACCAAGTTTCTTTTTAAAGATCCATTTGCTCCTAATGGGTTTTACCCCTTCGGGAGAAACTTCCAAAGTCCATACTTTGTTGGTGTACATGGATTCCATCTCAGATTGCACTGCATCCAGCCATTTTACAGAGTCCCCACTCATGATAGCCTACTCGAAACTAGTTGGGTCATCTTTTTCCATGATGCAATCCTTGCTCCAACCATCAATGATTAAACCGTAGTATCTCTCAGGTGGTTGAGGAAACCTACTAGATCGGCGCAGTGGCTGGGGTTCGTTGGAGAATACTGAATCCTCTGGTTCCAATAAATCATCAGTTGTAGTTTGTGCCGCAGGAACTTCTTCCAGCTCTACCTATTTGCCACTAATTTCTTTTACAAGAAATTTCTTTTCTAAAAAGGTGGCGTATTGAGAAACAAACACCTTTTGTTCCTCAGCGTGGTAGAAAATATATCCTTGTGAATTCTTCGGATATCCCACAAACTTGCAAAGAACTGATCGTGCATCGAGTTTGTCCGGATTTTGCCTTTTGACATAGGCCGGAAAACTACATATCTTAACTCGTTTAAGATATGGCCTCTTCCCACTCCATATCTCATATGGTGTGGTAGGTACAGATTTAGATGGAACTTGATTCAATAGGTATGCTGCTGTCTTAAGCGCATAACCCCAAAAGGAAATAGGTAAATCAGCGGTGATCATCATAGAGCGCACCATATCCAATAAGGTGCGATTCCTCCGCTTCGATACACCGTTGTGCTATGGTGTATACAGAGGAGTAACATGAGAAAGAATCCCATTCTCTTTTAGATAGTCACGGAATTCCGTGCTCAAGTATTCTCCTCCCCGATCAGATCGAAGGACTTTAACCCTTTTACCCGTCTGGTTCTCAACTTCGTGCTTATATTCTTTGAATTTCTCAAAAGCTTCAGACTTGTGTTTCAACAAGAACACATGTCTGAATCTCAAAAGATTGTCAGTGAATGTAATGAAGTATGAGGAACCATTCCTGGCATGTGTAGACATGGGACCGTATACATCACTATGTATCAGTCCCAAGAGTTCCGTAACTCTTTCTCCGTGTCCATTGAACGGAGTTTTGGTCATCTTGCCTTTGAGAAATGACTGGAAAGTTTCATAAGATGATAATTCGAATGGATTCAAAAATCCATCCTTATGTAACTTAGCTAGTCGTGTCGCGTTGATTTGACCTACTCTACAATGCCACAAGAAGGATTCGTTCATTTCTGAACTCTTCCTCCTGTGTGTCTCTTATACGTTAAGAACTGTGGTTTGATTTAGAACTTATATGCCATTATTTAACGAGCTTGATCCAATCAACTTTTGATTCAGAAAGATATTCATAACATTATTCTGTAATACAAAATTATATCCTTCTTTACTTAATAAAGAAACTGATATAAGATTGCATATAAGGTTCGGTATGTGATAGCATTCGTTCAGAATCAATGTATTAACATTTGGTAATATAAGGTGATATTCGCAAACTGCTTTGGCTGTAATATTTGCACCATTCCCTACTCTTACAGAATGATCACCCATTCCCAGTTCTCTACCTTTTCTTAGCCCATGCAACATATTACATATGTGGGATCCGAATCCGGTATCTAATACCCAGGACGTAGAGTGTACTGAGAAACAGTTCTCGGTAACTAACACACCCGAAGAAGATACATCAGCATGCTCATTCCTCGTTTGGGTGGCATAGGAATCCGGATATTCCCCTATTTCCTGCTCGGACTTATAACAATTATAAGTTGGAGCGGAACCAACGTTTCCCTGCTCAGTATAACAAGCGAGTTCAGTGTCACGACCCGAAATATTAGCCCGTGACCAGCACTTAAATCACGCAACGTCTAAAGGCGTAACGTAATCCAAGTAAGCTGAAACCCAGAAATCTAAACCTTTTAAAGAAATAAAAGAGGTGAAGTTCTGAAATAAGGTATAATGAAGAAAAAGGTTTTCTTAAATGCATAAGAAAAAGGGAACATGAAAAATGAAAGTTTATCTTACTAGTTGTAAAACATGTTCGTCTTTTAAAAATTTGGGCAGCACCTCCTTTGTATATTTTGATCCAAAACCACCAATAAATGATAATATAAAAGGCATCCCCAAGCGGGAGCTAGCTCTTCGCCAAACGGCGTATTCACAACCACGCAAGTAATAAAACAAGTATACGATGCCCAATCTGTGAAAACCAACACAAAAGATAAAGAATAAAGAAAGGCATCAACCCAAAAAGCGAACATAGAATCCATCACTCAAGTCTCGCAACTACCAGTCTCACTAAGTCTTACTATTTATACAATTACTAGTTTTGATTGATGGAGTTGCTAGGTACTACAGGAAATATAAATATAAGAGTGGGCACGATACCAATGTCCCACCTACCAAAGAAAATCACCCAAATGCAAGCTGTGCGACAACGAAGCCGCTACCGATCCATGCGGTCAACCGCAATAACTGTAGCACAGCGGGGGTGAGTTACCAACTCGTGAGTAGAAAACATCATAAGGTAGAAATCGAATAAACAACGACTTCCTAGGTCATCTATATCATAAAGGTAATACTATGATATATAGGGCCACCATAAGTAAATATGTGCCAACAATATATTGATGCATGTAAATGCATGTGGATAACATCCAACAATATAATCAATGCATGTATGCATGTGGATCTCGTCCACACGAAACATCATAACAACATATGTATGCAAATATATGAGGATATCAAAGAATGTGTGTCCATCAATAACACAACAAATCATGGAACCTGAGTGTCCAACACCGACACTCAAAAACATCATGAAACCCGTGTCCAGCATCGACACGTAAATCCTCATATCTCAGGCGTCGCATCCTCAGATCGGCCCTCATGTCCATCTCTCTACTCCGGTCGGTATCCTCCGGAGAAACTGCCGAGTCCAAATACTATCACCGGTAGGTAGTGCTCCCCTGCCAGGCTCAACGCCATCATCTGCGACCATCTACCCCAGGGTACCTCACCGGGTCCACCATGCACCCGCAGACGGTTCCTCCTCCTCCTCGAATCGGGTGAAACATGTTGGAGATAGTGCCCTCAGAGTCAATTATTAGGTCACAGGTACGTGATTGTAATGATTGAGGGAGGACCTATCCCGGTAGGACAGTCTTACTCGAGATGATAGTATGCTATCTGGTTTACCTTTATCATCGTGTACTGTTTTAGGTGACCTGACACGTCGCTATTACACGTTGATAGAGCCCCTAGGATTCTTGCTTGACCACCAGCAGTATGAGGGCGATCATATAAGTGGGAGCTGGGGGTCTACAAGCATATCCTTAAAAGGTCCCTAGTCGTGGGAGTTTCGAGACCGGGCATCGATACTCCATTAGTAGACTAGTGTATACAGTCGAGACCCCGACGAGGGGCGGTGGCCGGTCTCACAAGCCACTGGTGTCAGTTGGATCACCTAAGATGTATACAGGTGCTCATTGGGTTATGAGTACACCGGACAGGACTCGCCGGGAACATGCTAGTTGGTCATATACCAGACGTCAGATGGCAGTTCCCTGGTGACATGTGTGCAGGTTAGTTCATCGACCTGGGGATCGTCATTTGTCTCGTGTGAGTTCCCACTGTACTTTGATTACTACCCTACCACGGCTCAAAGGAGTCGTGCAAACAGGTTTTAGTTGGGTACAGTCCCGAGCCACATGGAGGCAGTGAGCGTATCTTCAGGGGTTCGTCTCTCCCGGTATTGGGGGTGAGGTCGTGCTGTGTCTAGGAGAGCCATTACACAAAGTCCTTGGCCAAGGCAAGGAGATTTACTGGTAGGTATTCCAGTAGTATCTCAGGGTGTTCTAGGCTACACTCCGACACGACTTGTACCGCTTTTGGGGGTCTGACTTTTACCAACCCCCTAGGCCCGCCATGCGATGCTCATAGACGAACGGACCGGACTGCACGGATATTGTCACTGACAGGCTCAGTTGGGTGTCGGGGTGAGCTTCCTCATCGACGTCCCTTTTGGTCAATAGCTGGTGGCCCGTCACGTATTGGCATATACCTCTGACGTGCTAGTGGTTAAATCCACAGCCATAGTATTGACGAGTCTTTAGAGTCCACCACATTTACAGTTACTCAGCTTTCGGGCGAAAAGTTGTAGAGGCCGTATGGAGATATGGCAGGGTCCGGTCAGATACGTGCGGTATTGCACGGATCAGGATCGGACAGTTTGTACTATAGGCCGTATGGGTATATGGCAGGGTTCGATCAGATACGTGCGGTATTGCACGGATCAGGATCGAACAGATATTACTAGCCGGCTTTGGTGTAAGCCGGATCTTAGTATAGTACAGTGTAGAGTTTGTCTCATTGCATTTGTATTTCGGTCGAAATACAGATGCGGGTGTGTATGCACAGTATTGGGGTTTTCCTGTAATTTATTACGGGACCAGTCTTCTGGAGTTGCCAGTTTGCTTTCCGTTTCGGCCGATTTCCATTGTTCCGTTCATTGGCCGAAGATTGGTGGAGGAGGGTTTATTTGCATTGTTGCAAATAGGCATTTGTGGAGGGGGTCTTTGCATTTTATCTTATCATGATGGTTTTCATGATGAGCACCATCACTTGACTTCTTCTTCTCATGATGGCTTGACTTTTTGAAGCCATCATGCATGAGATGATGGTTGCCTTTGTGTGTTGGATTTGTGGTGATCATTTGATTTCTCCTCATCATTTTTTTGCTTTCCAACCACCCCCCTTGTCTTGGTTTTTCTCTCTCCAATCACACTTGGAAATGGGGGGGCCGGCCACTTTAGGTGGGATGAGAAAATTGCTTCTTTTTTGAGTGGAGAAAAAAATATGATACATTCATTCTTTAGTATGCTACATTTTCCCCACCTCTCTCCAAGCTCTCTTTTCCTTCACCAATGGCAATTCCACAATCCCCAAAAATGAGACATGGTTCTTCACACATTCTACAGCGAATCTTGGGCACGTCGAGTAGCCGGCTTCGTGCCCGAGTTGCCTCGGCATTGAGGTGGGAGCCCGTAAACAAAGTAGGCGATGTGGTGCACTTCCGGCGACGAGGAGGAGACGGGACATTCCGCAGGAGATCGGGACCATGACGAGAAGACCGGAGGACTTGGATCGTCGGTATATCTCTAACCCATCTTGTTAAGTAGCTTAGACTAGTTAATGGTTCGATCCGGAGTCTAGTGCGCGGTGGTGCCGGTTTGCAAAGTCCGCAAAATTAAAGTTTATCATCGCTTCCGCATTTGGCCGTCGGGTTGACGGCCGGGGCGCCGCCGTGCACTTACAGTGGTATCAGAGCCTCGCCATTAACTTCGTCTAGCTTCGTTTGATGTGTTTTTCAGTTCCGATCGACCAAAATTCCGAAAACCCAATTTATGTTCACATCAGTTTTCTGTTAAGATTTTTTGGTGTCCAAAAATTTTTCAGGTGACAGAAAAGTGATCTACCAAAAGATATAAGAATTCTGCAAAAATACGATATAGTGATTCATCTACAGGAGCGCGGAAGCGCCGCGAAAACCCACTTCCCGCCGCCCTTCCGCCGCACTGTAGCTTCATCATGTTATCATATTTTTCCAGTTTCTTTCTGGGTTAATTTCTGGGGTTTTGGAATATTAAAATTGGGCCAATTGTTTCTGTGAGTGCTACAGTTTTCTTTGGGGCCCACTTGTTAATTGTTTGATCAATCGGAAATATTTTAAACACATTTTTCACAGTATTTACATTATATCTGCGACCGTGAATGTCACTCGATCGGTAAATCCTGTCTAACTGCTATAGCCCGGTTAGACGGATTTGCGAACGTGACTTTCACGTTGATGTTCTATGTATTTGCTGTGTTGTTGCGGATCGGTCGTGGGGGATAGCCTGGATGCAATGCTAGTACAGTTGTGGTTGTATTATGTACATTTGATATTGCGGGGCGAGCGTCCGACATGTGGACTGCCGTCACTGGCTGTTTGTATTATTATTTTGGGGCACGACCTGGTTGCGGTCGATGTACCCGGTGTATGTATATTTTACTTTCTGTACTAGGATACCCCGCGGAGGGGTGCACGGATAGCCGGGTTCTAGAGGGCAACGGGCCCGCATCTCATGGCATTGAGACGGAGGGGGCTTCACTCTAGGATTGGCAGGCTATTCGCCGCACTCGTAGGGGGTATAGGTTTGACCCAGGAGGGGTGCCCAAGTTACCGGATTCCGTGAAGTGCTGGGTGGTCCATTCACGGCGCTGAAGGGGGCTGCCTCGCTTCAGGTTTTGGCGGGTAACTTGCCGCGCCCGTAGGGGTCTAGGATTTCATTGCACAGGCTATCCACACGACCAGGGGAACGTCGGGTTTCAGCGGCTCTGTGAAACCCGGGGATCCCAGATATCTGTATTGTTTCTGTGATGCTGTACATTTCTATGATGTTGCATTTTATTCACGCCTTGAGCGAATATAATATATTGGTATATATATTAGTAGATGTTGTATATGTTTTGCATCCGCGCTAGTCCAGTCCCCGCTCTGTCGTTAGTTAGCTAACCTAACGGGTAATGACGGGACCCAGTGGCGAATGCGGATGGCATATACGTACATCAGTATATTTTCGTTCTTTTTGGTGTGATCAATTGATGGGACTGCATTGATTCGAATCAATGCAAGTTTAAAAACAAACCTAATCTGATGTTGTTGGAACACTTTTCAAAAAGCTGTTATTGCAAGGACGTTCGCTTTTGTTTTGCATCGCGGTATTCATTTAGAATATCCTGCTCCTCAGTCGACGAGGCAAGGGCCGAGATCCCTTCACCGGGAGTGACCCCTTGGACAGAAGTTTGCGTCAGGGCATTAACTTCACTATAGCCGATTACTTTTGCTTTGCATCGCGGTATTCATTTGGAATATCCTGCACCCCATTCTACGGGGAAAGAGCCGAGATCCCTTCACCGGGAGTGACCTCTTTAGCAATGGTTTTCGTCACTATATTTTTAAAAAGTTATCCGTTCCTTCGACGATATCAAGTTCATTACGTTAAAGGTTTTCGCCAGAAACCATTCGTAGCCCTCCGTCGTTTCAGACGGGTAGCACGTAGTATTCATGCTATGTTTGTTGACCTTCGTCAAGGCATAGTGTATGGTAGCTGCTTGTTACTTTTCTGTTGCATAGATAGATGCGTTGGTTTGGGACAGTCGTATAGCCTTGTTGACCTTCGTCAAGGGCTTGTACGGGTGGATTCAAATTAACCTGGATAATGACGGGTAGAACTTGACATGTGACTTATGATTTGTTGACCTTCGCCAAGGTCATAAGAGCATGGGGCAGAAATCACATCGGGAGTTTCAAAAGAACTGAAACTTGCCAGATATGCGCATACCTTCTGGAGTGTGATGACGTGAGCGGATTCCGTCACGTTATCATGCGATGATAGTTGGATCCCGATTCCCACTGATGAGTTAGTTTACTCCTCGGGTGACCCCGACTAATTCTTCTTTCAGGTTTGGAGGAGAATTTGAGGTACAGTGGGAGGTTTCCAGATTAGATAAATTGGTGACCATTCTGATCTAGGTTAGAGTGCACGCTGAGTGTTTCTTTTCTCTCTCTCTTTGGCAGCGACCATTGACCCGACCCTAAGACTATGACTTAGTGACCAAGTTGACCGAACCTTCTTAACACTGGCTTTTGGATTGTCAGAGTTGCGAACCTCATTGCCACTCCTACTTTTACCCTTTTCTCCAGGACACCCCGTTTTACTACGAACGTCCACTTCCATTGGACAAAACCATCGTATGGTTAGATACGAACTCGAAAGAATTTATTCGAGGATGGTTTCCGGTTCTGGAGAAAACGGATAGGATTATTCAGTTGTCTTTTCCTTTTACCCTCTCTCAGGTTACGAGTACTCCTTGGTTTAGGGGTAGTACACCTATTACGCAAATTGGATTGTCTTCTTCCAAACCTTAGGCTGGTGCCGACCGGTAGGGAATGAAGAAAACCAATTAGCATAACGATGGTGTGCAGAAGGTATTAAGTTCAGACAAAGCAAGGGATTAGTAAGAGGGCAAAGTAAATTGCAACAGATATTCACGACCAAACCAAATATTTCGTTACCACTCCCACATCACCTTTGTATTTCTCCAGGACACTCCGTATCACTACGAAGATCCACAGTTTATTTGGATACTCCATCGTATGGTTATATACGAACTCGAAAGGAACTTGTTCCAGTTCGGGGATGGATCCTGGTTCAGGAGAAATAGGAATAAAGTACATTCAGGTGTCTTTTATCTTCACCTTCTCTCGTGTTGCGAGTGTTCCTAGGATTGGGACAGTACACCCATTATGCTTATTGGATAGTCTTCTTCCAAACCATAGGTTGGTGCCGAACGGTAGGGAAGGAAGAAAACCATTTGGCCTAAAAGGGTGTGCAGAAGGTAAAGACTAAAGACATATGAAGGGATTTGGAGAGGTGGCAAAGAACTATACGGTTACAGTCGTGAATCTGGAAGAGGCATTACTAGGAATACCAGAATACCCCATCGGAACATTTCAATGTTTCAGTTTCACTGTGTAATGTTAAAGGAAAACTGATTTCCCGATTAGATACTTACTCCAGGGTATGTATTTACCAGGTATGATTCTCACATCTGTATAGTTTTACAGATGATGAGTGGGAGTAAATTATTGGGAATTGGGTGATCATCCTCATTATATCGGGATTCGTTGTAATCGGTGATATTTGAGGAAATCACCTGGGCTGTTTGCCGGTCGGCAAATATTTGGTTTTGAATATCCGCTGTTATGCACCAATTTCAAAATGATATATCTGTACGTCTATTTTCATAGAGTGAGATATACCTTTCTGAAATTATGTCTACGACATTTACCTATATCAGTGGATGGTTAGGTAAGGAGCATTAAACAGCGGTGTAATTCTTCTTAACCATAAGTACAGTTTTCAACCTACGACACACAGTGAAAGAGTTATCAGACTCAAGGGACTTATACAGAGTATTGTATGTTGTCCAGTGTCCATTAGGACAGAGGGGTTGGCCCTCATACTATATTCTGTTTACTTTTAACTTCTCTAGTTCTTAGACATGTGTTTCGTTGAAACACATGGTCTAAGTTTTGAGGAGTTATAGGTATTTGGATCGAGTAGAGAACCAGGTGTAGCAAGTATCGGGATTCTTCAAAGAGATCGAAGATGTAGATACTTGTGTATGGTATTCAGTTGATAGTAATGATAAAGAGATCTTGCTTCTCTTTCAGGTTACTCATAATTGGAAGCATTCCTAAGTTGAGTAACGCTGATCTGGCCTCCTTCCATTTAGTTGACATGCACTGGAGACAGTTGCATGATTTGGATCTGGTTCAATTAAATCAGTGCCTCTGGTCCTATATGGGATATAGAACAGTTCATATCTTAACGATGTTAAGGTACGGGGAGTTGTCCGGTTTATGATTAAAACCAGACACTGGACAACTCAAGGCACGTTTCTGTAATGGCTGTTTATGGGTTGACCCAGGCTATGACGAGGGTTGATTTTCTACCATCTGGATGAACAATAGCGATATTGTTCTAGACTCGCCACAGTTTTAATAAAAATGGATTTTTTTCAGAAAACAGTAGTGGGAGTATGGTAGAACTGGAAGTGATTCCAGAACCACAAACGATTACTGAAGATTTGATAAGGAACCTAAAGATTCAATCTGGATTGACATTCCATTGGCCACTCCGCAGATAAAGTGGGTAACTTCAGGCACCCGAGAGGTACTCAGGTAGCCTCAAGGACGGTGACAGGGAAGTTCTTGTTTACCCACACTTGCCATTGTTGTTGTTCCAGGCTGCGAGACCCGGCAGGAGGATGAGTATAGCGTCGTTCTAAACTAGTTTTAGAAGTGCACGTCTATATGACTCTGGCAGAGGGTTGTCGTAGTCAGTGGGAGCAGCGGAAGCATTGGTGGACATCAGGCTTATATCTATTTATAGACTAAAGCAGATGTAGCGGAGATAGATCATCTATTTCTGATGTGACAGTCATGGGTTTGACGTCATCAGAATAGGGGATGGATCTGTTGAGAAGGTAGTAGGGTGTGATATCCTGGTATTTGGATGACATACATAGAATAGGAAAAGAAATTCCTATACTACGATCGGTTATACTTTGGTCGTCGCACAGTGGTTTCTCCACAAGGGACTTGGACATTATATCAGACATACTGGTTACTAGATCTATGGTTTTTAGATCTAGATTTGGGTGGTTTCCCAATCTGGGTACTTTGACAGCATTCTAAGAGCATTTAGAATGGACGACTCCTGGCACGGTAGTGTACCTGCAGGTGATGGAGTCACCCTCTCCAAAGGTGTCTTATAGACTAAAGTGGAGAGGGATGTGCATGATTGGCAGATCACTTGCTTAGGCAATTGAGTCAATCATGAGATGTCAAGTACCACACCAGATGTTGTTCTTGCACGAAATGCAATAAGTTGATATTGATCCAATCCTGGAGGAACAGTCGGAAGCAGTTTTAGAACATAAGAGGATGTTCTAGGGATATGATAACGACAGCCTCATTCGGGAGACAGTTATCATTCCAGGCTTCTAAGGTGACATGGACGACAAGGAGGTTGTCAGAGTTATAGTTTTCCTTCTGATGAGGGGCAGTATTTTGGACAGGTGGTCCAAGGCAATATTGAGGGAGGCATGGCGCGCAGGACACTGATTAAGTTCAGTTGTCAATACAGTCTAAGAAGTTTGGATTTGGAGTTCATTTATGAGCTACGTCCCATCAGACATCCAGACATATTCTAAGACTGATATTGCTCATTTCGGGAGATGGCTTTCTCCGTGAACTTGAGATATAGAGAGACATAGAAAGAAACAACTGAGCGGATCCACTCACTAAGGCTATTCCTCGAACGCAATAGTTCCGCAAACGAGCTTTGTGAGACTGACTAGTAGAGGAGTTGGATGTTCGGTATCACACGGGCTGTGAGTATGCGACATCGCAATAATTAGCCTTGAGTGCAAGTGGGAGATTGTTGGAGATAGTGCCCTCAGAGTCAATTATTAGGTCACAGGTACGTGATTGTAATGATTGAGGGAGGACCTATCCCGGTAGGACAGTCTTACTCGAGATGATAGTATGCTATCTGGTTTACCTTTATCATCGTGTACTGTTTTAGGTGACCTGACACGTCGCTATTACACGTTGATAGAGCCCCTAGGATTCTTGCTTGACCACCAGCAGTATGAGGGCGATCATATAAGTGGGAGCTGGGGGTCTACAAGCATATCCTTAAAAGGTCCCTAGTCGTGGGAGTTTCGAGACCGGGCATCGATACTCCATTAGTAGACTAGTGTATACAGTCGAGACCCCGACGAGGGGCGGTGGCCGGTCTCACAAGCCACTGGTGTCAGTTGGATCACCTAAGATGTATACAGGTGCTCATTGGGTTATGAGTACACCGGACAGGACTCGCCGGGAACATGCTAGTTGGTCATATACCAGACGTCAGATGGCAGTTCCCTGGTGACATGTGTGCAGGTTAGTTCATCGACCTGGGGATCGTCATTTGTCTCGTGTGAGTTCCCACTGTACTTTGATTACTACCCTACCACGGCTCAAAGGAGTCGTGCAAACAGGTTTTAGTTGGGTACAGTCCCGAGCCACATGGAGGCAGTGAGCGTATCTTCAGGGGTTCGTCTCTCCCGGTATTGGGGGTGAGGTCGTGCTGTGTCTAGGAGAGCCATTACACAAAGTCCTTGGCCAAGGCAAGGAGATTTACTGGTAGGTATTCCAGTAGTATCTCAGGGTGTTCTAGGCTACACTCCGACACGACTTGTACCGCTTTTGGGGGTCTGACTTTTACCAACCCCCTAGGCCCGCCATGCGATGCTCATAGACGAACGGACCGGACTGCACGGATATTGTCACTGACAGGCTCAGTTGGGTGTCGGGGTGAGCTTCCTCATCGACGTCCCTTTTGGTCAATAGCTGGTGGCCCGTCACGTATTGGCATATACCTCTGACGTGCTAGTGGTTAAATCCACAGCCATAGTATTGACGAGTCTTTAGAGTCCACCACATTTACAGTTACTCAGCTTTCGGGCGAAAAGTTGTAGAGGCCGTATGGAGATATGGCAGGGTCCGGTCAGATACGTGCGGTATTGCACGGATCAGGATCGGACAGTTTGTACTATAGGCCGTATGGGTATATGGCAGGGTTCGATCAGATACGTGCGGTATTGCACGGATCAGGATCGAACAGATATTACTAGCCGGCTTTGGTTTAAGCCGGATCTTAGTATAGTACAGTGTAGAGTTTGTCTCATTGCATTTGTATTTCGGTCGAAATACAGATGCGGGTGTGTATGCACAGTATTGGGGTTTTCCTGTAATTTATTACGGGACCAGTCTTCTGGAGTTGCCAGTTTGTTTTCCGTTTCGGCCGATTTCCATTGTTCCGTTCATTGGCCGAAGATTGGTGGAGGAGGGTTTATTTGCATTGTTGCAAATAGGCATTTGTGGAGGGGGTCTTTGCATTTTATCTTATCATGATGGTTTTCATGATGAGCACCATCACTTGACTTCTTCTTCTCATGATGGCTTGACTTTTTGAAGCCATCATGCATGAGATGATGGTTGCCTTTGTGTGTTGGATTTGTGGTGATCATTTGATTTCTCCTCATCATTTTTTTGCTTTCCAACCACCCCCCTTGTCTTGGTTTTTCTCTCTCCAATCACACTTGGAAATGGGGGGGCCGGCCACTTTAGGTGGGATGAGAAAATTGCTTCTTTTTTGAGTGGAGAAAAAAATATGATACATTCATTCTTTAGTATGCTACATTTTCCCCACCTCTCTCCAAGCTCTCTTTTCCTTAACCAATGGCAATTCCACAATCCCCAAAAATGAGACATGGTTCTTCACACATTCTACAGCGAATCTTGGGCACGTCGAGTAGCCGGCTTCGTGCCCGAGTTGCTTCGGCATTGAGGTGGGAGCCCGTAAACAAAGTAGGCGATGTGGTGCACTTCCGGCGACGAGGAGGAGACGGGACATTCCGCAGGAGATCGGGACCATGACGAGAAGACCGGAGGACTTGGATCGTCGGTATATCTCTAACCCATCTTGTTAAGTAGCTTAGACTAGTTAATGGTTCGATCCGGAGTCTAGTGCGCGGTGGTGCCGGTTTGCAAAGTCCGCAAAATTAAAGTTTATCATCGCTTCCGCATTTGGCCGTCGGGTTGACGGCCGGGGCGCCGCCGTGCACTTACAAAACATGCCAAACTCAGAACCGAGAAAACACATGGTGGACGCACTGAAATATCATATCAAGAGAAACCGAGTTTTTAAAACAATACATACTTTCCTTTGAAATAACCACGGTTCTCAAATCCAGAAATCTCATGAAAGCAACATATCTCAATACGTAAAATCGTAAAGCATGATGTATGCGAAAATATAACAGAATGTAAGCATATCCGTAAATCATGCAACACGGAATAGTAATATGCACATATCAAGAGAAAACCACTCTTTAAAATGAATCCAGTTTTAAAATATATCCTGTGGTTCCCAATTCCTCCAAGGTCAAATGCAACATTGTATAAAGGTGTATATGTAACTATAGTAAGTAAATTATGCAAGGAGTCATATCATGATGCAGCAATTCTACTTTGTAATGACATGGCAATTATCGATGATGAAGTGTGTGAGCCGGCCAATCTGTGTAAGTGTGACATACACATCATCGATAATGGTGTAGGTGTACTACCACAGGTATATGAAATGCAATGGTAATGACATGAACACAGCATAAAGTAAATCGGCAGCTAAAAGCTATAAGGTATACGTATCTAACATGACCGAGTCGGTGAATCTATCAATCGTCATCCTCTCGTCAAGGGTATGGATCAATCATCAATTAAACTCATCACGTACGGTAAATCATCATACGACGTCATCAAACAATTTGGGATCCTAACAACCTATAAGAAAAGGAGGGTATGGACCTAACGTCTCGTACGGTATATCTGTAACATTTCAGAAAAATGAAATATTATTTTTGGGAATTTTTATAATTAAATAATAAATATATTGAATATTTAATTAGTGCAGTATAATTAAATACTGATAAATCGGGAAAAATTTGGAAAATTATAGGAATTATTGAAATGAGGGTGTTTTAATGCGATTTAGGCAAATTATTGATTTTTATAATTTACTATACACTATTTTAATGCTAATCGCGATTAAATATCGCTAATCTCGCATTAATCCGGTTTTGTGCACATGACATGCACCATATCATATTTACTAGCATTTGTCACATTTTCTAACATGGTCTTTCCTTCATTGTATCATTCATGGCTTTTAAAAGAAAGGAAAGGAGAAGAAAAGAAAAGAAAACAATAAAGAAAGGGGTATAGGCATGAGAGAGAGAGAGGGTGAGGGGTCAACCATAGTCATGGCTCATTGCTTCTCTTTTCATTTCCTTCATCTTTCTTACTCCCTCATCACCATGGCAGCCCCATCTCCCTCCTTCACTACAACCTTCAAAACACCCCTAAAACAACATCAAAACTTCATCCCCACTTCATTAAAAACATTCACAAGCTCCTCACAAGCATTTTGGACTAAGAAAAATAGGATTTTGATGCTCTAAGGGGATTCATGAGTGCCAAATGAGGTATATTCATCACCTTTATTGTAGTTTTTCATTCCTTTTAGCACTTATGCATGTCTAGATGTGTTAAAGTGAGGTTTTGTGAGCTTTGAAAATTCCTAGAGAGGGTTAGGGTTTTCTTTGAGTTGTGTTGGTGAACTTGAGCTTTATTGGTGACCTTGAAACCCCCCATAGTGTTATAAACCCAGACCAAACACAAAATAAAACCTGAAACGCAAAACAGAAAATGTTCATGTCGGTTTTGTGTGTAAAGTGAGGGTGCAAGGAAATCTGGAGTGACCTAGGACACTTACTAGAAGAGAAAATGTTCAAGCTGTGAGAGGCGGCACAACTATCCACCTGCACAACAAGAACTGACTCGCCGGGGAAAACAAAACCATACTGTTTCCTCACGGTACTCCACAAACGCCTAGCACGTAGCTAACCAGTCCGTGCCCAGGAGAATGCCAAATCCAACATCTCTAGAAGGATCAAAACGACAGACGAATCTCTATCTCCTATCCGATTGGCACACGACCGAATTACGTGTCGCGCAACAAAAGAATCACTGACAGAAGTTAACACAACAAACGGCTGATCTACATAACACGAATCTCGTCCCAACCACGGCACAAGTGTGAAAAACAAACAAATACATCAAAAGAACATACGAATTAAGGGTACCAGAAAAATCTGCATTGGACGCCCTCGCGTCCCGATAAGTAGAAGCAAACTCTCGTGTCCGCCCTCTACCCGCAACAGGCCGAACTCTTCCTCTGCTAGACTGACACCTCTGAGCGAACCCTCCGCGTCCATGACGTCTCAGAATATGACCCTGATGTGGTGCTAAGGAACAATGTCTGACGAAGTGTTGAAGGTTTCCGCATCAAAAACATCCACGTGCTGACTGCTGACCCTCCTAGGGAAGAGAGCTGAATGACTGTCCTTGTCCTAAGCCTCTATTCTGGGTTGGTACACCAGTACGATTCCTCCACTGTTCCGGAACTCTCGAAGTCTCTGGAAGACGTGTCTCGTAAACTGGGGCTGCATCTACTGGTGCTATGTAGGTGACGGACAGCTGCATGCTGATCGCAAAGAACAACTGGATAATAGGGGTGACAACCTCCTGTCGCTGCACTCGAACGGCATTAACCAATGAGCTCATCGTCTGGCATAAGTCCTGCATCTTTGCCACTGGTCTAGCGATCTGCTCTGTCGGAGGTGGAGCAGACAGCACTGGTACAACGAGTTTACTACCCGTATCAGTCCTCGTCTCGGACGAGTGAACTCTAATCTCGGCTCTCGCGGCAGCTCTCTGCGCCCTCGTAGTCCTTGGCGGCATAATAGCTGAAAAGAAGTAGTATTCGATGAGGATACGAAAATTGAATTACAAGGATGTATACAATCATGAAAGAATTTCAATCAATAAGTCCTAAGGTCACTTAGGCGGAGTACCGTGTCGTGAGTATGCCGCGGAACATACGCACGCTACGCCACTCTGCTTCAGCTACCTACTCCTTCATACCAGGGTCATCCTACACTCCGAAGGTAAAACCTACGCTCTGATACCAACTTTGTCACGCCCCAAAGTTTTGCCCATGACCGGCACTTAACCACGTAACGTCTACGGGCGTAACGCGACTAAGTAAGCCGAAACCCAGAGATCAAAACCAGTAAAAGTATTGAGTGTTTTAAACATTTATTAGAACATTTGTTAAAACGTTTAGAAGACCTTAAGTAATTTAGAAAAAAATTCTTTAAAGTTCAAGTTATTATCTTAAAAATTTTGGCAGCATTTCCTTTGTAAAAACTAGCCCCGAAATCGGGTACAAGACAATATATGAATAAAATGATATACAATTAAAATAAAGAATCCCAAACAGGTGCAATCACGCCCAACGGCGGAAACAATCACCACAATAAAAATATACGACGCCGTAGCGAAGAAATGAGCAATATAAGTGAAAACGACATGAAATATAAAACTGCATAAATAAATTCGGCTCACAACGAGCTCGACACCAGAGTACAAAATAATATACATCGTCCTCACAACTGGTCTCTAAGTCAATACATGAAAGTAGATGGAGAGTACTAGATACAACAATGTAGACAACTGGAAAATAAACAGATACCGCACAAAAACCCACCTATCAGCAAAAGGGCTAACATGCCATCTGCAGTGGTATCTGTTAGTGTATATGCCCTAGAGGCCATTACTGTATCATACTAGTTTGTATATTACTTAATGGAAGCTTGGGATATTCACCTTGTATAAACAATCTTGCTCAATATAGTAGTATGCTACTTGGTTTGTTTCTACTTCAATGTGTACTTGTGTTTATTTCAGTATATCACTTATACGCATTAGTGGAGCCCTTAGGATCTTTGCTTGATTACCAGCGTTGTGATGGCAGTCACACTAGTGGGGGCTGGGTAATCTATAGGCACATCCTTATACAGGTCCCTAGTCGTAGGACTATCGAGACAGGGCATCGATACTCCGGAGTAGACTAGCGTATGCGCTTCTCATCCCAGTGTGGGAGATGGTCTGTCCCACAGCCATCAGTACGTCGTACTGGAGATAGTATACGGGTGCTCGTTGGGTTACGAGTACACTGGACAGGACTCGTCGGGAACTGAAAGGTTGGTATTATACCTATCGTCAGTTATCAGTTCCCAGGTGACATGAGTACAGCTTAGTCCGCTGACTTGATACTGGCACTTCGCCACGAGTGTGTTCCCACTGCACTTTGATCACTACCCTACCACGGCTCAAAGGAGTCGTGCAAACAGGTGGTGGTTGGGTGCAGTCCCGAAGCACTTGGAGGCAGTGACGGTTAGACAGGATTCGTCTCTCCCGGTATTGGGGGTTGACATCGCGCTGTGTCTAGGAGAGCCATTACACGAGTAGTCCCTGGCCAGGGCAAGCGAGATATACTGGTAGGCTTCCAGTGTTATCTCAGGGTGTTTTGGGCTTCACTCCGACACGACTTGTACCGCTATTGGGGGACTGACGTTTTACCGCCCCCTAGGCCCGACATGCGATGTATCAGACGGACAGACCGGACTGTGCGGAGAATGTCACATTCAGACTCAGTAGGAGTTCAGATGGGGTCTCACCTCGTCAGCCTTCTTGTCGGCATCTACCTGGGGACCGTTACGCACAGCTAGTGCCGCTTGCGGTCTGTGGTTAAACCCGCTGCCAGCGTAGTGTCGAGTCTTTAGAGTCCCACACAGAGGGTATTCGCCTCTGGGCAAAACAGAGTAGAGGTCGCACGGTTTTGCGACAGGGTTCGTTCTCATCCGCGCACTTGTGCACGTTTGGAGTCTGGACGGATTATACTGGCAGGCTCTGGTTTGAGCCAGATACTGGTATATGTTTTGGGGGTTGCTTTTATATCTTGGTATTCTTGTTCCTCGGAACGAGAATGCAGGTGTGTATGCACAGTTGCTTGAGGCGGAGAATGAGGTTTTTCATTAGGGTTTCGGAAGGGGTGCGTATGCACAGTTGACAGTTATCATTTTCCAAACCCTAATGGATTTATGGATTATCTATTAATAATAGTAATTAAATGAGAATTTAGTTATGGTTGATTTTGGTGACTTGTTGACCATGGTTGACTTGTTGACCATGGTTGAATGTTGACCACCATCATGCTTTGAAAGATCCTCCTTGATTCATGCTTACACTTCATTTAAAGAAGCATGATAGTGGTCATTCCAAATTACCATCAACTATTCTTATTTTGAATTATTATCATTTAGATAATTCTTTTCTTTTGGCATTCTGGTTGCAAGAAAGAAAAAGATTGCTCATTATCTCATTTAGCTTCTCTCTCCTCACTTCATCTTCTTCTTCCTCTAGCAAAAGAGAACCCTTCTCATGTGTTGAGAATCTTTCTCTTTAAAAAGAAAAGCAACCCCTAGTCACTCTCTACTCATTCTAGGTTCAAGGTTTAGCAAGCCGGAAACCCTAGTTCACTCAAAGATCGAGGAAGAGCCCAAAGGTCGAACCTTCGAGGTGGATCCATCTTCGACGGAAGAAGGCAACGAGAAGAGAACCATCAACCTCTACAAGATTTCAAGAAGAAGGAGTTCAAGTTTAGGTATAACCTTCATCCGAGTAGCTAACTCCCTTTAGCGTTTTTGCTAGTTTAGTTTAGTCACGATCCCGACCTTGTTTGTCCATGTTGCCTCTTGCGATAAAAATTTGTTTTTTATACCGTTTCCGCCTCCCCGTAAGCACCGGGGGTCGCAATATGGACTTACAGTGGTATCAGAGCCTAACTAAACTTAAACTAGCTTAGTAGCGAAGTGTAACGAAGTTCGGAACCGAAAAATCGCAAAACCGGAAAAACCAAAACCCTAAGTTTCTGTTGATTTTTTTTCTGCTCTAAATGAAAAACTTTATACTTGTAAATTCGGCTCAGGGTTTTGTGTGAACACCCAAGAAAAACGTTGCCCTAATTCATTCAAACCGCCGCTCTTCCGCCGCACGAGGTAGGCATGTGCCGCGGAAGCGCCGCGGTTTGTCGTCTTCTGTGCATCGTTTTTCGTGCAGTGTTCTTCTGTGTTGGTTTTGGGATTTTTAAGATATATTATATGTGCCCAGATTTTCCAGAACAGAAATTCACTTTTGGGGTCCTATAATTCCGTATTTTTTCCGAACTTCACTGCACTTTGGCTATGTTGGTTATATCTGTGATGTTTGCATGTATTGAACGTCGGCTAATCGCTATAAGTCGATTAGTCGGGGTTATACATGATCTGTGTTTGATATTGGATTGTGTATATGAATCTGTTGGACTGTCGCGGGTGAATAGCCGGGGTGGATGTGAGATGAGCTTTTGTTTTTCTTTCATTCATTGTAAATGTAAATTGATGTAATAATATTATTTGTTTGGCCGCACAACCGGGTCGGGGTTGTAGCCGTCATTGTATAATTCTTTTTACTGTTTTTGCTCCTAGGATAGACCCATGGAGGGGTGCACAAACTGCCGAGTACTTGGCGGGTAGTTTGCCGCACCCGTAGGGGTCTTGGGTGGGGTATTTGGCTATTCACCGCGACCGTGTAATCCGCTTTTCATTGCAGGCTCGAAAGAATTGCGGATTGCTAGTATATCCAATATATTCATCTGTGATCTGTAATGTCTATCATTGCTTTCTATTTAGGCGTTGCTTATGTTTTACAGCCGCGCTAGCCCAGCCCCCGCTCTGTCGTTAGTTAAGTAACCTAACGAGTGATGACGGGACCCCGTGGCGAATGCGAATGGCATAAGCGTACGTCATATTTTGGTTGTTTTCTGCAATGGTAGGATTAAATGATGGGACGCATTAAAAGAACTAATGCAAGAATATCACGCATTAAAAGAACTAATGCAAGATAATAAACCAAGTTAAAGTCGTTGGAACACTTTCGAAAAACCACTCGGTTCTTTTCAAAACTAACTTTTAAATGCGGAGCTTGAGCCACTCCTTCTAAAAGCTATCTCGTTCCATCGATTATATCAAGTTCACTACGTTCACGGTTTTACCAAAACCATTCGTAGCCCTCCTTCGTTTCACATAAATAGTCAATAGTATTCAAGCTGTGTTTGTTGGCCAAAGTCAAGGCATAGTGATTGGTAGCTATTGGATATTCATGTGCAGCATAGGTAGATGCGTTGATTTGGAACAGTCGTACTGCCTTGTTGGCCAAAGTCAAGGGTATGTACGGGTGGATTCAAATTAACCTGGAGAACGACGGGAAGAACTTGACATGTGACTTATGATTTGTTGGCCAAAGTCAAGATCATAAGAGCATGGGGCAAAAATCCACATCGGGAGTTTCACAAGTACTGAAACTTGCTAGATTTGCATACCATTTGGAGTGTGATGATTATGGTAGGATTCCTTCATTTTCGTCACGCGATGATATTTGGATCCCGATCCTACTGTGAGTATATGCTACTCCTCGGGAAATTTCTCACTAAACGATCAATGCTATAAACCTAGTAGGTGCCTAGAAAGGTGTTAGCGGGGCTACGCCCCCAGGGAAAAGAGGTTCTTAAATTAAGGAACTTCGCGAAAGCGTTGGAAAACCTCCCTCGAAGTACCGACACTGGCCTGGCTGAACGGTTAAGCAAGTATTGTACGGTGGGATTGATCCCGACTAATTCTTCCTTTGTGGTTTGAGGAGGGATTCGAGAGACAGTGGGAGCCATCCTGTTTAGACAAATTAAAAACCATTCTAAACTTGCAAGAGCATCGTGCTAAGTGTTTATTCTCTCCCCTGCAGCGACCAAATCGAAATGACTGGACTTAAGTTACTTCTAGATAAAAACATACTGACAGGGCCAAACTACAAAGATTGGCTCAGGAATGTCAAATTGGCAATCGCTTACGACAAGCTGGGGTATCTTCTTACCACCAAAGCTCCCCCCGTCCCAGGTCCCACCTCCAGCGTCGCGGATAAGGAAATCCGTAAGACTTGGGAGATTGATTGCGCGAAGGCCAGGTGCCTCGTGCTTGCCTCTATGGACAACGAACATCAGAGGAGGCATGAGAATATGGACCTCGAGTCCATATTTCTCCATACAAAAGAACTGTATGGAGAGCAGTCTCGTATCGCAAGATACGAAGTGTCGAAGAAGTTATTTTCGACTAAGTTGGCCGTCGGATCATCGGTAGCGGACCACGTGCTTAAGATGATTGGCTACACTGAGGAGCTCGCGGAACTTGGGACTACGTTGGATAGTGAACTTTATACAGATTTAATTCACCAGTCCCTTCCATCCACTTACGCCCAGTTCATACTGAATTTCAACTTGCAAGAAAAGGAAGTTGAACTTTCAGAACTCCTCAACCTGCTGAGGAGCGCAGAGGGCACCCTACAGAAGGGTAGGGAAACACCCGCTTTGTTTGTAGGAGGATCTTCTTCCTCTAGGTCCAAGGCGAAAGCCAAGGGAAAGAGGAAGAAAGCCCCCGCCAAACCAAGAGGCGGTGTTAGTAAAGTGGGTACGAAGGGAAAGGAAAAGGCAACAAAGATTGCGGGGAAGCTTGTTGGAAAGGAAGAATGCTTCTATTGTCATAAGAGTGGACACTGGAAGAAAGATTGCTGGGCTTGGAAAGCCAGGACACAGGAACTGAAGCAGGTTGCGGCTTCAGCTTCAGGTGTGTATGTTATTGAAAACTGTCTTTCTATAAACTCTACTTCCTGGGTATTGGATACCGGATCAGGATCTCATATCTGTAATTCTTTGCAGGCGTTGAGAAACCGTAGGTTTTTGAAGGAAGGTGACATGACCCTCAGAGTTGCGAACGGAGCTAGCATGGATGCTAAAGCCGTGGGGGACTATCACCTGGGAATGTCAGAAGGACATGTTTTGGTTTTGCGTAATTGCTTTTTTGTACCCAACGCAACTTGTAATATCATTTCTGTATCTTTGGTTTCTAAAGAAGGTTATGAATTTGCGTTTGTAAGTAATGTTGTGAACATTCACCTTAATCAAGTTCTGATTGGGTCAGGTACATTGAGCAATGGTATATACGTATTAAACCAACCACAGATTTTCAATGTCCAGAATACACACAAAAGAAAGTCTCCAGATATCAACCAGACTTTCTTATGGCATTGTAGACTGGGTCACATCAATGAGAGAAGGTTGACTAAGTTACATACAGAAGGATATTTGGATCCGTTCGAATATCAATCATATGCCACTTGTCAATCCTGTCTCAAAGGAAAGATGACAAAGACTCCGTTCACTGGACACGGAGTAAGAGCGAGCGAGCTCTTAGGACTCGTACACAGCGACGTGTGCGGTCCAATGTCTACACATGCGCGAAGCGGTTATTCTTACTTCATTACTTTTACGGATGATTTTTCAAGATACGGTTATGTCTTCTTAATGAAACATAAGTCAGAATCTTTTGAAAAATTCCAGGAATTTAAGAATGAAGTAGAAAAACAAACCGGCAAAAGTATCAAGATTCTAAGATCGGATCGAGGTGGAGAATACTTAAGTGCCGAGTTCCTGAATTACTTAAAAGAGAATGGGATTCTCTCTCAGCTTACTCCTCCATACACTCCGCAACATAACGGTGTATCGGAGAGACGGAACCGGACCCTATTGGATATGGTATGGTCCATGATGAGTAACGCTGAGTTACCGCGATCATTCTGGGGGTATGCACTAGAATCAGCTGCGTACCTATTGAACCGAGTTCCTACTAAGACTGTGCCTACTACACCATATGAGATGTGGTGTGGGAAGAGGCCCCATCTCAGTCACATCAAGACTTGGGGATGTCCAGCTTTTGTTAAAAAGCAGCATGCGGACAAGCTCGAGGCACGCTCAGTACAGTGTAAGTTCGTGGGATATCCAAAGAACTCTAAGGAATATTTCTTCTACTGTGAAGAGGAACAAAAAGTTCTTGTTTCTCGTCATGCCTACTTCTTGGAAACTGAGTTTTTGGAAAACCAGATAAGTGGGAGCACAGTAGAACTGGAAGAAATTCCAGAACCACGAGCTATTACTGAAAGCTTAGTAGAACCAGAGGGTTCAAATGAACAGGACATTCCTATGCCGCTCCGCAGAAGTAGTAGGCAGTCTCATCCGCCCGAGAGATACTACGGTTTTCTCATAGACGGGGATAGAGAGGATTGCATCATAGACTATGATGAGCCTACTAGCTTCCAGCAGGCCGTTCAGAGCGTAGACTCGGTAAAATGGCTGGATGCAATAAGGACCGAAATGGAGTCCATGTACACCAACAAAGTATGGACGTTGGACATTGCTCCAGACGGGGTAAAACCCGTAGGATGCAAGTGGATCTTCAAAAGGAAGATTGGTGTAGATGGACAGGTTGAGACCTATAAAGCTAGACTTGTAGCAAAGGGTTTCCGTCAAAGACCTGGCTTGGACTATGACGAAACCTTTTCTCCAGTGGCTATGCTGAAATCCATTCGGATCCTTCTTGCCATTGCTGCCTTCCACGAATATGAGATTTGGCAGATGGACGTAAAAACCGCTTTTCTAAATGGTAATTTAGAGGAGTGTGTCTATATGGATCAGCCAGAGGGTTTCATTCAGAGTGGGAGCAGCGGAAAGGTGTGCAAGTTGCTTAAGTCCATCTATGGACTAAAGCAGGCATCGCGGAGTTGGAACATCTGTTTTGATGAGACGGTCAAGAAATTTGACTTTATCAAAAATCCAGATGAACCATGCATCTATAGTAGATTTGTAGCGAGAACTGTAGTATTCCTTGTTTTATACGTGGATGACATTCTCTTAATAGGAAATGACATTCCTATGCTACAATCTGTCAAGGGTTTCTTGTCACACAGGTTCTCCATGAAAGACCTGGGTGATGCCTCATACATCCTGGGGATCCGGATCCATCGTGATAGATCCAAGAGGATATTAGGACTTTCACAGTCCAGGTACATCGACACCGTACTGAAAAGATTCAGTATGGAAGATTCCAAGCGCGGTAACCTACCGGCTTGTCACGGGATCACCCTCTCTAAAGAGATGTCTCCCAAGACTGATTTGGAGAGGGATCGCATGTCTATTATACCCTACGCTTCTGCGGTAGGCTCTATAATGTATGCGATGTTGTGTACCAGACCGGATGTAGCTTATGCACTGAGTGTAGTAAGCCGGTATCAGTCAAACCCTGGGGAGAAACATTGGATAGCAGTAAAGAACATTCTCAAGTACCTGAGAAGGACTAAGGAGATGTTCTTGGTGTATGGCGGAAAAGACCTCCAGATTGAGGCCTTTGCTGACTCCAGCTTCCAGAGTGACAAGGATGATTCCAAGTCCATGTCGGGTTTTGTCTTTACCCTCAATGGAGGGGCGGTGTGTTGGAAGAGTTCCAAACAGGAAACCGTTGCAGACTCGACTATGGAAGCGGAATACATCGCTGCATCTGATGCCGTAAAAGAAGCTGTCTGGATAAGGAAGTTCTTAAAAGAACTTCAGGTGGTTCCGTCCATTGTTGACCCAGTACCTCTGTATTGCGACAACAACGGGGCTATAGCTTTAGCAAAGGAACCCAGGTCCCATCAGAGATCCAGGCACATCTTGAGGCGGTATCACCTGATCAGGGAGATCGTGGATCGCAAGGAGATCGAGGTTCGGAGGGTTGCTTCAGAAGAGAACACTGCAGATCCATTCACCAAGGCCCTACCCCAGACTCAGTTCGAGCGGCAGATCGAGATGATAGGTCTTCGATACGCCAGTACATGGCCTTAGTGCAAGTGGGAGATTGTTAGTGTATATGCCCTAGAGGCCATTACTGTATCATACTAGTTTGTATATTACTTAATGGAAGCTTGGGATATTCACCTTGTATAAACAATCTTGCTCAATATAGTAGTATGCTACTTGGTTTGTTTCTACTTCAATGTGTACTTGTGTTTATTTCAGTATATCACTTATACGCATTAGTGGAGCCCTTAGGATCTTTGCTTGATTACCAGCGTTGTGATGGCAGTCACACTAGTGGGGGCTGGGTAATCTATAGGCACATCCTTATACAGGTCCCTAGTCGTAGGACTATCGAGACAGGGCATCGATACTCCGGAGTAGACTAGCGTATGCGCTTCTCATCCCAGTGTGGGAGATGGTCTGTCCCACAGCCATCAGTACGTCGTACTGGAGATAGTATACGGGTGCTCGTTGGGTTACGAGTACACTGGATAGGACTCGTCGGGAACTGAAAGGTTGGTATTATACCTATCGTCAGTTATCAGTTCCCAGGTGACATGAGTACAGCTTAGTCCGCTGACTTAACACTGGCACTTCGCCTCGAGTGTGTTCCCACTGCACTTTGATCACTACCCTACCACGGCTCAAAGGAGTCGTGCAAACAGGTGGTGGTTGGGTGCAGTCCCGAAGCACTTGGAGGCAGTGACGGTTAGACAGGATTCGTCTCTCCCGGTATTGGGGGTTGACATCGCGCTGTGTCTAGGAGAGCCATTACACGAGTAGTCCCTGGCCAGGGCAAGCGAGATATACTGGTAGGCTTCCAGTGTTATCTCAGGGTGTTTTGGGCTTCAATCCGACATGACTTGTACCGCTATTGGGGGACTGACGTTTTACCGTCCCCTAGGCCCGACATGCGATGTATCAGACGGACAGACCGGACTGTGCGGAGAATGTCACATTCAGACTCAGTAGGAGTTCAGATGGGGTCTCACCTCGTCAGCCTTCTTGTCGGCATCTACCTGGGGACCGTTACGCACAGCTAGTGCCGCTTGCGGTCTGTGGTTAAACCCACTGCCAGCGTAGTGTCGAGTCTTTAGAGTCCCACACAGAGGGTATTCGCCTCTGGGCAAAACAGAGTAGAGGTCGCACGGTTTTGCGACAGGGTTCGTTCTCATCAGCGCACTTGTGCACGTTTGGAGTCCGGACGGATTATACTGGCAGGCTCTGGTTTGAGCCAGATACTGGTATATGTTTTGGGGGTTGCTTTTATATCTTGGTATTCTTGTTCCTCGGAACGAGAATGCAGGTGTGTATGCACAGTTGCTTGAGACGGAGAATGAGGTTTTTCATTAGGGTTTCGGAACGGGTGCGTATGCACAGTTGACAGTTATCATTTTCCAAACCCTAATGGATTTATGGATTATCTATTAATAATAGTAATTAAATGAGAATTTAGTTATGGTTGATTTTGTTGACTTGTTGACCATGGTTGACTTGTTGACCATGGTTGAATGTTGACCACCATCATGCTTTGAAAGATCCTCCTTGATTCATGCTTACACTTCATTTAAAGAAGCATGATAGTGGTCATTCCAAATTACCATCAACTATTCTTATTTTGAATTATTATCATTTAGATAATTCTTTTCTTTTGGCATTATGGTTGCAAGAAAGAAAAAGATTGCTAATTATCTCATTTAGCTTCTCTCTCCTCACTTCATCTTCTTCTTCCTCTAGCAAAAGAGAACCCTTCTCATGTGTTGAGAATCCTTCTCTTTAAAAAGAAAAGCAACCCCTAGTCACTCTCTACTCATTCTAGGTTCAAGGTTTAGCAAGCCGGAAACCCTAGTTCACTCAAAGATCGAGGAAGAGCCCAAAGGTCGAACTTTCGAGGTGGATCCATCTTCGACGGAAGAAGGCAACGAGAAGAGAACCATCAACCTCTACAAGATTTCAAGAAGAAGGAGTTCAAGTTTAGGTATAACCTTCATCCGAGTAGCTAACTCCCTTTAGCGTTTTTGCTAGTTTAGTTTAGTCACGATCCCGACCTTGTTTAGTCCATGTTGCCTCTTGCGATAAAAATTTGTTTTTTATACCGTTTCCGCCTCCCCGTAAGCACCGGGGGTCGCAATATGGACTTACAGTATCTGTATCAAAAGATGCAAGAAAGCAGCCTGCCGCGACTACTCTGAGGGGCAACCTGCAAACACTGTGGCACAACGGGGGTGAGTTTCCAACTCGTGAGTAGTAGATAACATATAAAGCTAATCGCGAGTATGCACGTACTGCGATACTCTAATCTATGCCAACAGATAACATCTATATGATGAGTTATATGAGCAATAATCATGCAACAAGTGCGATCTAATAACATCTCTATATGATAAGCAGGGCATGCAATAATTGTGCATAATATGGGAAATCTAATAGCATCTATATATGATGAGCAGGGTATGCAATAATCATGCAAAAATACTCTATCAGGTACTATAGCTACAGGATGAGATGCAAAATGGTGAATGCTAGCATAGGAATAAATATTATCTACACGGAATGTCAACGTAGAAGAATAACCGGTGTCCTGTACAGTTCATAGAATCAGGAATGCCTAGCATCGGCACTCGAAAATATCAAAAAATCATCGTGTCAAACATCGACACGCAAATCCTCAAGTATCGGGCTCCGTCTGCCGAATCGGCCCTCGGCCCCGGCAGTACGGGTCATCCCTTATCCATCTATCGACTGTGGTCAGTATCCTCCGGATAACCGCCAGATCTAACCAATAACCGGTAGGTACTAGCCACCCTGCCAGGCTCATCGTCTACTCTACGAAAAACATTTCTCGCCCCGGGGAACCATACCGGGTCCACCACGAACCCGCAAACGGATCATGCAACTCCTCGAATCAGGTTTCAAGCAAATGTCTCAGAACCGAGAAAACGCGTGGTGGACGCACCAAAATATCATATCAAGGGAAACCGGGTTTTTAAAACAGTGCGTATTTTCTTAAAATAATACCCCGGTTCCCCAAATCCAGAAATCACAAAAATCCAAACTCCATGCGCAAATCCATGCAATGTGTCGTATGACAATAAGAGTAAAAGAAAGGGAAAACCACTCTTTTAAAAAGATCCAGTTTTGAAAATATCTCATGCGGTCTCTTAGTTTTTAAATCATGTCAATATCATCCATGTATGTAACATATGCATATATAGGTATGGATGTGCAAATAAATATATGCGCAAGTGCGTGTGGCAATGTACATATGCGCAAGTAATGATGTATCAATAAAGGTATGCACTATTGTGAATATACAGTGTACATGTACGCAAGTAGTGATGTATCAATGATGCGGTGATCCTATAGTGCGAGTGTCAAGGCAATCACTAACGGAGTGAGTGTAACATACATTTAGTGCTCGTGCAGCTTAAACTGTAAGTGACAGTGCAGTATTCTATAATTACCATTCTATATGCAACAGGAGATGGTATGCTACTATAGTATATATATATGAACACATACAACTAAAATATGCTATAACGCCCTGACGCTTAACGCCATATGGGCGATTTCCCCATAGATGTTAAATCTACTCACCCGTGATCTCGCGCCAGGTGTATCCGACCACCTGCTTCCTTTTCTCCGCGGCGCTCGAAGTCTCCACCTGCATACCTAGAATTTACACAAAGTAACACACGTAAGGCATAAACCCTGCAAAACGTGATATCACGATCAAAGGAAAAACTTGCGTTGCAAACTAAACGCGCGTGCACTCGATACGTCAAAGCGTCTGCAACCCTACCAGAAACCACCTCGACTGGCTGTGTCGCGCAGTGCACCACAGACCCAACACACAAAACACACGTGTCGCACGAGTTAAAAAGTATCGAAAAAGGGTTTTGAGCTCCAGTTTTTGACTCGAGTGAAAATAGAAAAAGTTGCATATACCAACAACCCTAATTATACTGCAGACTCCTACAGACCAAAACCCAACACCCACACCCACCTTCAGGCCCAATTTGCTGCCAGACAGAATAAATCTGCGGCCTAAAGGGAGAGAGGGGGCCCCGTGCTTCGTGTGTGTGTCTCTGGCTTGGTCACTATGCTACAGTATCAGCAACTTTTTCCTGAAGTAGCCGGGTCAAGAGCAGATCACAGAAAGCCATGAATTTACTTTGAAATGTTAATTTTAGGACTAATTGAAACCTTATGGTATTTTAGTGAAATCTGAAGCAAAACTTAGTTTAGATGGCCTTAAAAACACTTAGTTAAGCTACACTAACCATAAAACCCATCACTTGGCCAAATCTTCACCCAAATCACTATAACTAGCACTAAATCACATTAAACTCTAATCTTAAGCTTAAATAACCATATTTTGTAAAAGCAAGAAGTCAAGTTTAAAGATTATACCTCTAGGGATCCTAGGATGCAGGAGAAGGAGAAGAAGAAGGGAAGAAGAAGAGGGGGTGTGCTGCTGCTGTTGGTGATGCTGCTACTATTGCTGTTTTTACTGCTGCTGCTGTTTTTACTGCTGCTGCTGCTTCAGATACTGCTGCTGTTGTTGCTGTTTTTGCTGCTGCAGCTGCTGAGCTGCTGTTGTGTGTGTGTGAATGAGTGAGTGAGTGAGAGTGAGTGAAGTGAGAGTGAGAATGAGAGATGAGAGCACATAAGTCAAACCCCCCCTCTCTCTTCATTTAATGAGCATGGCTCATGCCATGAAGCCCATTCCTTCTCTCTCTCCCTCTCACCAAGTCAATAAAATTCAAACCATTTCCATTTAAAAAAATAATTAACTCTAAAACACTTAATACAAATTTTAAAATTAGCTTAAAGCATTTGGGTTAATCGACCATGGTTGCCAATCATGGTCTAACCCCATTTTAACCCTAGTTGTCATGCACAAGTGTCTGCAAGCCTAGGAAAAATCTAATAAAATATTCATTAAATAGGATAAAATATTTGAAAATCGATTTGGTAAACTTTTTATTCAAAACCATATATTAAAGTATAATTAGCCACTAATCACATCCTAAGGTGTTACAGAACCCTAGAGTAGTGATTTGCATACACGCGCACACACACACACTTGCATACTTTTATTACTTGTGCGTATATGGGGATATGTATGTATATATAAATACACATAGGTATGGGACTGTGTGTGTGTGTGTGTGTGTGTGTGTGTATACATGGATGATGAGGATAGTACATGATACTTGGAGATGAGTCGATGATATTGGGCAGGATGCCATGAGATCGGTGACGTGTTTTGGTTCGTATTTTGAGATACGATATGATTATTGTAGTGGATCTTTAGGCGTGCTGTTTTCATACACATGCATATATATTATGTAGATGGTATCAGTATTGTACTAGACGTAGATCAGCACCTGTAACATTTCAGAAAATATAAAATATTATTTTTGGAATTTAATATTAAAATAATATATTTCCCGAAAACTGCCCGATTTGCGAAATTGGGGTTTTCGAAAAAGGGTATAAATATATACCAATATTTGTGAAATAAATGGAAATTAAAATGATATATTCATTTAATATTATATTTAAAGGATTTGGCATTTTTAAAAATTTATTATATGCAGTTTCGATAAAAACCCGATTAGTGCACTGCTAATCGCGATTAAGCCAAATCCGTGTTTCTATAGTTTTTCGTGGCTAGTGCACAATGTCATATCATATCTTGATTACATATGGTATTCTTGTGTTATTTTGGGTATTTTGTGATTTGGGTTTTAAATAAAAAGGGTTAAAAAGAGAAAGGGTAAAAGGGTAATTTTGAGAGAGAGAGAGGGTGAGAATAAGAGAGGAGAGAGAGGGGCTGCCATGATTTATTTTCCCCCATCATTTTCATCTCCCTCTTCATCTCCTCAACCCCACTTCCCTCCACTTAAAGCCCTAGATCCATCTCCAAATAATCCCCAAAACCATAAACCCCTTTCACAAAAGTTAATCCCCTCTTCAACCTCTACACATTGGACCAAGCAAATTTTGATTTTGGTGACATTGGTTGAGCTAGGGTTTTCTTGAGTTGGCATGGGAGATATATCTCTTTCCATGTTAGTTTAGTTTGAATTCCTAGCATTTTGGTTAACTTAGAACTCGTTTAGCGATATTAGAAATTTCTAGTGAAGGGTTTGAGTGTTGTGTAGATTGGGTGATACCTAGTGGCTGTTAACAAGGCTTGAGTGGTGTTTTACTGACCTAGAACAGGGGATGGAACCCAAAACATGGATTTAGAAACCCCGACGTCAGATAAATGTGTAAATTGTGAGGGTATTATGGAATTTGGAGTAACCTGGGGCACTAAAAATAATTTTGCAAACACAGGGAGTCGTGCAGGCACCTAGGAAGCTACCACAGAGACCTGAGATCCCAACTCCATCCCATGGCCGCAGATTTAATCATTCTGGCCGCAATTTAAGGCCAGAGTAGGGTGGAATCGATCCATGTTGGGCCCAGGGCCTTATCTTCAGCAAATTAGACCCTCCATATGTGCAGAATTGACCAATTTGGCCTAGGGAAAAATCTGGGAGCACATTAGTGTGTTTTTGGCTATGTTTTCCGTATTTTGAAATGTTAATTCTTGATATTTGGATTTGTATTTAGTTGTTGGATGTTCGTACACCAACAACAAGGGTTATTTGGTTGATTTTGTACGCGAGGCTATAGGTTTTAACCTATGAGCGAAACGTGTGCCGTTTTGGTTTTCCGCATTGATTTTAATACGCATTGCGATTGTTTATTATTGTACGTACCCTCGCATGAATTCCGAGGCGACGGAGTGTGGCATCATCGATTTCGGCAAGCGAAGACCAGGTGAGTGGATCTATATCCACGGGGGAAGTCCGGTGGATGGCGTATAGCACCCCCGCAAACTTTGATGGAAACCGATTTATATATAGAATATGGTTATGGGAACCCTATATAGAAAACTATAAATAGAGTTAAAACATAGTTAGAGAAACATATTAGAAACTAAAGGATAGTTATAGGTGATATGATACGGCTAATATGTGATGACGAGATTTGAGGATAATATTTGATGATTTGCCATTTAGAGTACTATAGGACTAGATAGTCGATGTAGATGTGTCATCCGAACCATACATTTTTCTAAACCGAAAAATTGTATGTATCTTTTAAATATATACCATGAGGGATGTTACGGATTTTCATATGATATCTTTTCTTTAAAAATACCGTAACCCTTATTTTCAAACCTACGATTCGCTTCTTTAAAAATCTGATTGTATGGTTCGGGTATGTATGTTAGATTAGATACTTATAATTATAGTAGAGATAGAATGTTTATGTAAACTCGAGTTGATGTGAGATATAAATATGATGAAAAGAATATAAGACGAATATGATGATATGATGATATGTTGGTATACGGATGCGAGTCGATCGAGATAATTTATACACTATGAGATTATTGCGGATGTGACCTGGGACATAAGTGTGTGTGTGTGTGTGTTGGATATATGTATGCCCTAGAGGCCATTATGTGATAGTGGATGTATCTATACATGTATATATATTCAGTTTGCATTCTTGCTCGACATGATAGTATGCTATCTGGTTCTTCTTTATCTGACATGTTGATTTGATCATGCTTTTATTCATTTATACATGCTGATAAAGCCCTAAGGATATCGGCTTGACTACTCTGATTATGATGCAGATCATACTAGTGGGACATTTGTAGTCTATAAGCATATCCTAGAACGTCCCTAGTCGTAGGTATATCGAGACGGGGCATTGATATACCTGAGTAGACTAGCGTATATGATACTAGACCCATACGATGGGCAATGAATGTTCCCACATTCATCGATGTTTGACATCAAGATCATATACGGGTGCTCAGTGGTGACTGGGTACACTGGACAGACTCACCGAGAACTCCTATATGGAATTATATCTATCGTCGGATAGCAGTTCTCAGGTGACACTGGTACAGGTTAGTCTGTAGACCCGAGATCGTCATAGAGCCTTGTGTGTTCTCCCACTGTACTTTGATTACCACCCTACCACGGCTCTACTGAGTCGTGCAAGCAGGTGGCCGTTGGGTACAGTCCCGAGACACACGAAGGCAATGAGCGATAGGAGGGGTTTCGTCTCTCCCGATATTGGGAGTTGATGCTGTACTGTGCCCGACTGGTTATAACAGCAAGTCCCTGGCCAGGGCTGCTGAGATTTGCTGATAAGTGTTATCAGTAGTTTCTCGATCTGTTATAGACCATTCACCGACACGACTTATTGAGTTATTGGGGACGACGTGACCATCCCTAGGCTCGATATGCAGCATATCTGACGAAGAGACCGGACTGTACGGTAGTGTTGCCGGATGGCTCGACGGGAGTTGTAGAAGGTTCGCTTGTTGTCTTCTGATCGCTCAATACCCGGGTGGCCGTTACGTTTAGCTGACCGCTTGCGGCTTGGGTGTGCTTGATATGATCATCATCCACTGCCGGCGTATTGACAAGTCTTAGAGTCCTACATAGGAGTTACCTAGTCCAGGCGAAACGTTGTGGTGCGCGTATGCGATATGCGCTTGGACCCGATTAAAATGCGTGTATAGGATACCGTATATTAATCGGGCGGCTTGCTAATGGTCGGGTCATATGTGATATGACCGGATTAGTGAATCAAGTGTTGATTCATCATTAGTTTCTCACTACAAATCCTATCTTGTTTATATTGGATGTAGGCATGCATGTATGCATTCATTCTTGTTCATGCACATATGGATGTGCAAGAACACATGCATACATACATCATTATCATGGTTGTTTATACAATGAGAATGGTGGATATATAAGAATTACACCATGGTTATTTTTGGATTATTATTGGATTTAAATTAAAGCAAAAGGAAATGAAAAATGGGTTAAATCATTTAAGAGTTTCTACACTCTTCTAAACTCTACCATGCTCACCTAACTTTTAACCCATGGTTTATTTTCTTATTATGCTTTTAACTTAAATCAAATGATATCTTTAAATCTAACCATGGTTGGTTATGAGAAAGAAAAATATATATAGTTATTTTTCTTTTCTCTTTCAAGGATAATTCATTCTCTTCTTCACAAAAGACCACCATCTTCATCAACCTCCATGCTTTGCTCTCTAGTTCTTATAAGAGAGTAAAATACTTATAAAAATAGGATTTTGAAGTGAGATCCATAGCCACAACATCATTCTAATCAAGTTTAGCCGACTTGATTAGAGTGTTCTCTTGGTTTTTCCAAATTTGCTAGCTTGGACGGGAAACTCCGGGTGGATCGTCATGGACGTAAGAGGACAACAAGAGGACCTTCTTCCAACACCCAAGAGCCTAAGGAGTGAAGCAAAAAGGGGAGCTACAAAGGTTGTAGCCTTCAAACCCTAATCTTTTCTAGCTTATAGTTTTATAACCCTAATTTCTAGGATCGATCCCCTTGCATGTTAGTTTAGCACCTTAAAAATTAAAACTTTGGGTCATGTGATGCTTCAAAACTCTTCATAGGGTGCTACACTAACCTTACATTGGTATCAGAGCCGACCTAGAACATTAGGCGACCTTTTTACGGAGTTAAAACTCCGATCGAACCGAAATACGACTTTTTAAGGGTGCTCTCTGGAAATTTTTTAAAAACTGACTTTTTTCAGAATTAAAAATTCTCAAAAAATAGAGCAGGTAAATATCAGACAAACTGGAAATTTCGTGCCCATGAACAGTACTTTTGGCCGCGGAACCGCGGCATAAGCAAGCTTAGGCCGCGGATCCGCGGTCATATAAGGGGATCTTTGACCAATTTTTGCGTAGTGTTTTTCTTTACCTGCTATAGTATATTTTGAGTATGTTTAATCTGAATCTGCTGTTGAAAAATTCTGGAGATGTTTTTGGACTCGTGGTTTCGATCGGAATTTTCATTTCGTTTTCTTTTCCGAGTAAACTAGAAAGTATTGAAGTGTTTGAACGAATATCATTTACTCAATATTCACGGGGTTTAAATAGTTTGGAGATACGTGCAAGTCTTTTTGCGGTGGTCCCTCTAGAAGACAACAAACCTTAACTTGATTATGTGACCGTCTCGAACTGCCCTTTGAACCCTAGGGTTTGGGGCAGTACGGCGTGCCATATGTGAGGTGTTGGCTTGACCCTTCTACGGCTGGACCGCCACTACTGTGTCACACTCCGGATCTTTTGAACCCTGCTCAAGTGTTGAGCTTTAGTGAATCTTGGGTGCTTGATTGTTCGTTCGAAAACTTTAATACTGTCTGTTTGTCTGGAATGTGATACAATATGTGGAATTCATATGGTTTAGGCATGAAATACGAAATATGTGATATTTCGCATTTATGATGTCTAAAGAGAATCTGGATTCCAAATATTGTAGTTTTACACTTTCTTTTCTGTGACCGTAAGTGTAGTATGTTAGATATCGCCGGTTTCGTTGCTATACATCAACGACAATTGGGGTAAGCATACTTACGTTGATGATATGTGATATTATGTGTTGCTGAGATATGATGTGTAGGATTGTCGCGATCGAATAGCCGGGGGTTTTTGTGAGATGAGAGCTTTATATTTTCATTCATGTAAATTCAAATGTAATGTAATATTCTTTTATTTGGGGCACTTCCAGGTTGCGGTTGTGTCACCAGTGTTGTATATTATTTACTTTTCCGCATTAGGATGGACCCAAGGAGGGGAGCACTGGTGACCGGGTTCTGGGGTTCAGTGGGAGGCCATCTCGAGGAGTCGAGACCGGGTCTCCTAAACTCCAGGATTGGTAGGGTCACTTGCCGCTCTCGTAGGGGTCCAGGGTGTGGGCTTGGCTATTCATCGCGACTGTGGAATCCGTATTTTCTATTCTGGCTAAATACTAAATACGGACGTCCTAGGATATCCCACGTTATATCTATGTTTCTGCTGCCTGTGTTCTGTGATATCTGAGACGAATGACATATTATATATATGATATATAGTAGACGTTGCTTATGTTTTACACCCGCGCTAGTCCCGTCCCGGTATGCCGTTAGTTAAGTAACCTAACGGTGCATAACGGAACATTGCGGCGAATGCGGATGGCATAAGCGTACGTGTTATTTTCGTTTCTTTTCTGTGATTGGCTTAAGGACTTAAATGATGGGATTACATTAATGTGATTAATGTAAAGAAAATAAACCTAAAAAGATGTTGTAGAATCGGATTTAAAAAAAACTCGGCTATTTGTGAAAAGCTACATTTCAAAACTGCGGAGCTTAAGCCACTCCTTTTGAAAAAATGTTTGATTCTACAACGATATCAAGTTCAAAGCGTTAAAGATTTTCTTAAAAATCATTCGCAACCCTCCGTCATTTTAGGAAGTAGAGTACTTAGTATTCGTGCTATGTTTGTTGACTTTAGTTAAGGCGTAGTGTACGGTAGCTAAGTGATGTCTTCCTACACTGCATATGATGCAGATTAATTAGGACATTCATGCGACTTTGTTGACTATAGTTAAGGGTCATATGGGTGGGTCTAATTGATCAAGAAAGGACGGGTAGAACTTGACTGGTACTTATGATTTGTTGACCATAGTTAAGGTCATAAGTACTAGGGGTAAAAATTACATCGGGAATTTCAAGTGTTGAAATTTGCAATGAGATTGCATACCTTCCATGTGATGGTTGGATCCGATCCCACTGTGGGCAATAGTTGCTCCTAGGAGAGTTTTACAGTTTACAATTAGCTAACTCATTAGGTGTCTAGAAAGGTGTTAACGGGGCTCCGCCTCTGGGAAAACGAGGTTTACTCTAATTAGGTCCGTGCGAAAGCACGGGGAACCTCCCTCAAAGTACCGACACTGGCCTGGCTGAACGGTTAGCGAAGTTGTAGACTGTAATTAATCCTGGCTAGTTTTTCTTTTTAAGGTTTGAAAGAAAAACTTGATAAAAAGCAGTGGGAAACATCGATTAGACAAGATAATAAACCAATCTAATCTATGCAAGAGCTTTCGCTCAGTGTATTCTTTTCTCTCTCTTAATGGCAGATACCAATGACTGGACTTAAGCATCTACTAGATAAAAACAAACTGAATGGGACCAACTATAAAGACTGGATAAGGAATCTGAAGATCGCTTTGACTTATGATAAAGTATCATATGTCCTCACGGCTTCAGCCCCGTCCGTCCCAGGTCCAAAATCCTCAGTTGCGGACATTGAAGTCTGCAAGACATGGGACGCTGACTGTGCCACAGCCACATGCCTCGCGCTTGCATCGATGGATAACACACATCAAAAGCAGCACGAGGACATGGACATTCACGGGATACTGCTCCATACAAAGGAGTTGTATGGGGAGCAATCCCGCGTATTACGATACGAAGCATCAAAGAAACTGTTTCAGATGCGAATGGCCCCTGGCACACCAGTAGGAGACCATGTGTTGAAGATGATAGCTCTTATAGAAGAGCTTGAGGACCTTGGATGGACAATGGACAATGAACAATATATAGATATTATTCTGCAGTCCCTCCCCTCCACCTTTGCTCAGTTCATAGTGAACTTCAACATGCATGGCATGGAGAAGGACCTCCCTGACCTCCTTAATATGTTAAGGAGTGCAGAGAGCACTATGAAGTTAGAAAAAACTCCCGTTATGACTATTGGACAGTCTTCCTCTTCTCTCCCGAAAGCCAAGGCCAAGGGAAAGAAAAAGAAGAAACCCACTAATCCTAAGGGCGGAGTTAAAAAGGTGAAGGGAAAGGGAAAGTCCAAGGCTGGAGACTCGGGGAAAGGAGAATGTTTTCATTGCCACAAGACAGGACATTGGAAGCGCAATTGCACGGAGTACTTAAGTCTCAAGAAGAAGCATGGTGATGCTTCTGCTTCAGGTGCATTTGTGACTGAAAACTGTTTTTCTATAAACTCTGCTTCCTGGGTATTGGATACCGGTTCAGGTTCTCATATTTGCAATTCTATGCAGGGGCTGAGAAATAGCAAGGTTTTGAAGACAGGTGACCATACTCTCCGCGTTGGAAATGGTTCCAATGTACATACAGTCGCAGTGGGAGAGTATCACTTGGGGATGCCATCTGGATGTATTTTGATTTTGAATCCATGTTATTTTGTACCAAGTATGCTATGTAATATAATATCCGTTTCTTTGTTGGACAATGAAGGATATAATTTTGTGTTGCAGAATAATGTTATGAACATTCACCTAAATCAAATGTTGGTTGGGTATGGTACGCTTAATAACGGAATATATGTCCTAAATCAACACACAGTTTTCAGTATACAACACACTAATAAAAGAAAACTTTCAGAATTAAATGAAGCTTTTCTTTGGCATTGTAAACTTGGTCATATTAACGAAACAAGACTAAACAGGTTACACAAAGATGGATATTTAAACTCTTTTGAATATAAATCTTATGCGACTTGCCAGTCTTGTATCAAGGGTAAAATGACCAAAACTCCGTTTACCGGACACGGAGAAAGAGCTACTCAGCTCCTTGGCCTCATACATAGTGATGTATGTGGGCCAATGTCTACACAGGCTAGAGGCGGTTTTTCATACTTCATTACTTTCACCGACGATTTCTCAAGATTCGGTCATGTATTTTTATTAAAGCACAAGTCCGACGCTTTCGAGAAATTCGTTGAATATAAACAAGAAGTAGAAAAACAAACCGGCTTGAGTATTAAGATGCATCGATCAGATCGAGGTGGAAAGTATCTCAGTACAGAATTTGCAAACTTCCTAAAAGAGAATGGGATTCTCTCTCAGCTCACTCCTCCTTACACACCACAGCACAACGGTGTGTCAGAACGACGGAATAGGACCCTATTAGATATGGTCCGGTCCATGATGAGTGACGCTGAGTTACCAGTCTCGTTTTGGGGGCATGCATTGGAGACTGCAGCGTTTCTGCTAAACAGGGTTCCGACCAAAGCCGTGTCTACCACGCCATATGAGATATAGAATGGGAAAAGACCATCTCTTAAGAGAATTAAGATTTGGGGTTGCCCGGCCTATATTAAAAAACAGAATCCGGACAAACTCGAGACACGGTCAGTCATGTGTAACTTTGTGGGATATCCAAAGAATTCTTATGGATATCTGTTCTACCACAAAGAGGAACAAAAAGTGTTTTTTTCTCAGTATGCCACATTCTTGGAAAAAGAGTTTTTCACAGATAAAGATGATAGCAAGGTGGTAGATCTAGAAGAGGTTCTGGAGACACAAATTACAAATGACGATTTGGTTGAACCGGCTGTTGCAACAGAAACTGAAGAACCTCGGCCACTCCGTAGGTCTGGTAGGACTTCTCGCCCACCGGAGAGGTACTACGGTTTCCTCATTGATGGTAACGGAGAAGATTGCATCATGGATGATGATGATCCTACCAGTTTTCAGCAGGCTATCACGAGTGGTGACTCTGTGAAGTGGCTGGATGCCATGAGATCCGAAATGGAGTCTATGTACACCAACAAAGTATGGACTTTGGACGTTGTACCCCCTGGGGTAAAACCTGTAGGGTGCAAATGGATCTTTAAAAGAAAGATTGGTGTGGATGGGCAGGTAGAGACCTATAAGGCAAGACTTGTGGCGAAAGGTTTTCGTCAAAGACCAGGTTTGGACTATGACGAAACTTTTTCGCCCGTAGCCATGCTTAAATCCATTCGGATCCTACTTGCTATTGCTGCTCACTACGACTATGAAATCTGGCAGATGGACGTTAAAACAGCATTTCTAAATGGAAATTTAGAAGAATGCGTTTATATGGATCAGCCAGAGGGCTTCATTGACAGTGGGAGCAGCGAGAAAGCATGTAGATTGCTTAAATCCATATATGGGTTGAAGCAGGCATCTCGGAGTTGGAACATCTGTTTCGATGATGTTATCAAAGTGTTTGATTTCATCAAAAATCCAGATGAACCTTGTGTTTATAAGAAGGCTGTAGGAAGAGCTGTCACATTCCTCGTAATGTACGTGGATGACATTCTTCTGATAGAAAATGATATTCCTATGCTACAGTCGGTCAAATCATTCTTATCACTAAGGTTCTCCATGAAGGACCTAGGTGATGCCACATACATCCTGGGCATACGGATCTATAGGGATAGATCCAAAAAGTTATTGGGACTGTCCCAAACAAGGTACATGACACTATCCTAAAGAGGTTTAGTATGGAAGACTCCAAGCGGGGTGCCTTACCCGCTTGCCATGGAGTCACTATCTCCAAGGATTCTTGTCCAAAGACCGATGAAGAGAAAGCTCGCATGAGCATTATACCTTATGCTTCGGCAGTAGGATCTATAATGTATGCGGTTATGTACACGCCCAGATGTAGCTTATGCACTTAGTGTTGTGAGCAGGTATCAATCCAACCCAGGGGAGAACCACTGGACAGCTGTGAAGAACATTCTTAAGTACTTACGAAGGACTAAAGAATTGTTCTTGGTGTATGGTAATACAGATCTCCAAATGGAGGCCTTTACCGATTCGAGCTTCCAGAGCGATAAGGATGACAGCAAATCTATCTCAGGGTTTGTATTTACCCTCAATGGAGGGGCGGTAAGTTGGAAGAGTTCCAAACAAGATACCGTTGCAGACTCTACGATGGAAGCTGAGTACATTGCTGCAAATGATGCCGCCAAGGAAGCCGTCTGGATGAAGAAGTTCGTCTCGGAGCTAGGAGTAGTTCCAACCATTATTGATCCATAATGGGGCAATGGCGTTAGCCCAGATGGCGTTAGCCAAGGAGCCCAGATCCCATCAGCGGTCCAGACATATCCTGAGGCGCTTTCATTTGATCCGGGAGATTGTAGATCGCCGCGAGATCGAGATTAAGAGAGTAGACACAAAGAACAACGCCGCGGATCCACTCACCAAGGCCCTCCCTCAGCCATAGCATGAGCGACTTTTTGAGATGTTGGGTATGAGATACGCCAATAACTGGCCTTAGTGCAAGTGGGAGATTGTTGGATATATGTATGCCCTAGAGGCTATTATTTGATAGTGGATGTATCTATACATGTATATATATTCAGTTTGCATTCTTGCTCGACATGATAGTATGCTATCTGGTTCTTCTTTATCTGACATGTTGATTTGATCATGCTTTTATTCATTTATACAAGCTGATAAAGCCCTAAGGATATCGGCTTGACTACTCTGATTATGATGCAGATCATACTAGTGGGACATCTGTAGTTTATAAGCATATCCTGGAACGTCCCTAGTCGTAGGTATATCGAGACGGGGCATTGATATACCAGAGTAGACTAGCGTATATGATACTAGACCCATACGATGGGCGATGAATGTTCCCACATTCATCGATGTTTGACATCAAGATCATATACGGGTGCTCAGTGGTGATTGGGTACACTGGACGGACTCACCGAGAACTCCTATATGGAATTATATCTATCGTCGGATAGCAGTTCTCAGGTGACACTGGTACAGGTTAGTCTGTAGACCCGAGATCGTCATAGAGCCTTGTGTGTTCCCCCACTGTACTTTGATTGCCACCCTACCATGGCTCTACTGAGTCGTGCAAGCAGGTGGCCGTTGGGTACAGTCCCGAGACACACGAAGGCAATGAGCGATAGGAGGGGTTTCGTCTCTCCCGATATTGGGAGTTGATGCTGTACTGTGCCCGACTGGTTATAACAGCAAGTCCCTGGCCAGGGCTGTTGAGATTTACTGATAAGTGTTTTTAGTAGTTTCTCGATCTGTTATAGACCATTCACCGACACGACTTATTGAGTTATTGGGGTCGACGTGACCATCCCTAGGCTCGATATGCAGCATATCTGACGAAGAGACCGGACTGTACGGTAGTGTTGCCGGATGGCTCGACGGGAGTTGTAGCAGGTTCGCTTGTTGTCTTCTGATCGCTCAATACCCGGGTGGCCGTTAAGTTTAGCTGAACGCTTGCGGCTTGGGGGTGCTTGATATGATCATCACCCACTGCCGGCGTATTGACGAGTCTTAGAGTCCCACATAGGAGTTACCTAGTCCAGGCGAAACGTTGTGGTGCGCGTATGCGATATGCGCTTGGACCCGATTAAAATGCGTGTATAGGATACCGTATATTAATCGGGCGGCTTGCTAATGGTCGGGTCATATGTGATATGACCGGATTAGTGAATCAAGTGTTGATTCATCATTATTTTCTCACTACAAATCCTATCTTGTTTATATTGGATGTATGCATGCATGTATGCATTCATTCTTGTTCATGCACATATGGATGTGCAAGCACACATGCATACATACATCATTATCATGGTTGTTTATACAATGAGAATGGTGGATATATAAGAATTACACCATGGTTATTTTTGGATTATTATTGGATTTAAATTAAAGCAAAAGGAAATGAAAAATGGGTTAAATCATTTAAGAATTTCTACACTCTTCTAAACTCTACCATGCTCACCTAACTTTTAACCCATGGTTTATTTTATTATTATGCTTTTAACTTAAATCAAATGATATCTTTAAATCTAACCATGGTTGGTTATGAGAAAGAAAAATATATATAGTTATTTTTCTTTTCTCTTTCAAGGATAATTCATTCTCTTCTTCACAAAAGACCACCATCTTCATCAACCTCCATGCTTTGCTCTCTAGTTCTTATAAGAGAGTAAAATACTTATAAAAATAGGATTTTGAAGTGAGATCCATAGCCACAACATCATTCTAATCAAGTTTAGCCGACTTGATTAGAGTGTTCTCTTGGTTTTTCCAAATTTGCTAGCTTGGACGGGAAACTCCGGGTGGATCGTCGTGGACGTAAGAGGACAACAAGAGGACCTTCTTCCAACACCCAAGAGCCTAAGAAGTGAAGCAAAAAGGGGAGCTACAAAGGTTGTAGCCTTCAAACCCTAATCTTTTCTAGCTTATAGTTTTATAACCCTAATTTCTAGGATCGATCCCCTTGCATGTTAGTTTAGCACCTTAAAAATTAAAACTTTGGGTCATGTGATGCTTCAAAACTCTTCATAGGGTGCTACACTAACCTTACAGTGTGTGTGTGTGTGTGTGTGTGTGTGTATAGAATGTTGTGAATCATGGATGATAGGCCGTATGTGATATTAGGCCGTACCCTCATTCGTCGTATAGGATGTTAGGATCCCTATTAGCTTAATGGCACCATACGATGGTTTTCCGTGCGTGATGTGTTTGACTTGATGATTGATCCATACCCTTGATTAGAGGTTGTCGTACGATGGATTATACCATACGCGATATTGTTAGGCTGGATGCCCATTGATAGATTCACCGACTCGATCATGTTAGATATGTATACCTTATAGCTTCTAGCTGACGATTTACCTTATGATGCATTCATGTTATTCACATTGTATATTAATATTGGTGCACATATACATTGATACATCCATATTTGCGCACGTACACAAATATTGGTGCACATATACATTGATACATCCTTATTTGCGCACATACACATTGTATATTCATATTAGTGCACATATAAATTGATACATC
This sequence comes from Agapanthus africanus, assembly GCA_030015575.1. Lineage (NCBI taxonomy): Eukaryota > Viridiplantae > Streptophyta > Magnoliopsida > Asparagales > Amaryllidaceae > Agapanthus > Agapanthus africanus. The sequence continues at coordinate 417,272,744 of CM057342.1, forward strand.
CATATTTGCGCACATACACATTGTATATCCATATTAGTTCACACATATATTGGTACATCTATACTTGCGCGTATACATATTGTACCTACATAGAGAATTGGTTTTTATTGGGAGATTGGGAACCGCAGGATATATTTTAAAACTGGAATCATTTTAAAAGAGCGGTTTTCCCTTGATATGTCATATCACTGTTCCATGTTGCATGATACACGGATATGCTCGCATTTCTCTTATATGTCGCGTACATCATGCTCTATGATTTTACGCATTGAGATATGCTGTTTTCATGAGATTTCTGGATTTGAGAACCGTGGACCTTTTAAAAGAGATTATGTGTTATTTTAAAAACCCGGTCTCTCTTGATATGATATTTCAGTGCATCCACCATGTGTTTTCTCGGTTCTGAGAGCGACATGTGAAACCCGATTCGTGGAGGCGGATGAGGCCGATTGCGGGTACATGGTGGACCCGGTATGGTACCCCGGGGCAAGAAAGGGATGCTGTGTTTACAGACGGTGAGTCTGGCAGTGGGACTACTACCTACCGGTGATAGTATTTGGGCGTGGCGGATATCCGGAGGATACCGACTGGAGTCGAGAGATGATACGGGCCGATCCGGACTGACGGAGCCCGTGAGCCGATCCGGACTGAAGGAGCCCGATATACGAGGATTTACGTGCCGATGATGGGCACGGTTTTCATGATATTTTTGAGTGTCGATGCTAGGCACTCAGGTTCCATGATTTTGATGTGTCGTGAGGGACACCGTTGATATATATCCTCATACTTTCATGCACACTCTATAATGATATTTACGTGCATACAGACATTGATTATATGGGTGGACGAGATCCACTCGCATACATCCCTTGATTATATGGGTGGACGAGATCCACATGCATACATACATTGATTATATGGATGGACGAGATCCACATGCATACATGCATTGATTATTACTGTTGGATGTTATCCATAGGCATATAGGTATTGACTACCTTGTTGGCACATATACAGACCCGGTCATCCTATATATCATAGTATTACCTTTATGATATAGTTGACCTAGGAGTCGTTTATTCGATTTCTATCTGTTGATATTTTTCTACTCACGAGTTGGTAACTCACCCCCGTTGTGCCTCAGTTCTTGCAGGTTTACCGCTTGGATCAGTAGCGGCTTCGCTGGAACACAGTTACGTTCGGGTGTCTTGCATTGGTAGGTGGGACATTTGTATCATACCCACTCTTGTATCTATATTTCATTATTGTATCTAGTTAACTCCATCAATCAAAATTAGTAAATTGTATAAGTAATGAGACTTAGTGAGATTGTGGTTGCGAGACTTAGAGCGAGGGTTTTTTTTCGCTACTTGTGGTTTTGTTGTCTTGCTTATTTATTTATCTTTCTGTGGTGAACATCGCCGTTGGGCGTCGTATACTTATTTATACGGTATTGCGTGGTTGTGATCCGCCATTTGGCGAAGAGCTAGCTCCCGCTTGGGGATGCCTTTATCATTAGTATGTATTTGTGGTTTTGGATCGAAATATACAAAGGAGGTGCTGCCGAAATTTTTAAAAGACGAAACATGTTTTCAAACTAGTAAATTTCACTTGCATCATTCATGTTCTTTTTTTTATGCATTAAGAAAACTTGAATTCAGTATACCTTATTTTTCTTTAAAGGATTTAGATTTCTGGGTTTCAGCTTACTTGAATTCCGTTACGCCTTTAGACGTTGCGTCATTCAAGTGCTGGTCACGAGCTAATATTTCGGGTCGTGACAAAGTTGGTATCAGAGCGCTAGGTTTAACCTTTGTTCGAGTCTACGTTTGACTATGCGGAGTCTAGGGCGGGTATGTATTTCGGAACCTAGGTATGACCTTACGGGACTTAGACTTGAATAGGGGGATATTAGACCCGAACTTTCGTTTCATAGGCTGACCCTGATTGATGGAGTAGGTAGCTTGAGTAGAGTGACGTACCGTACGTATGTTCCGCGGCATATTTACGATACGATACTCCACTTAAGAAACCTTAGGATGCACATATTTTGAGACCAGTGATTCTCTTCGTATCCAGATTATACATCCATTTGAGATCTTCGATTCTATTAGTTTCGTGATCATACTTTCACTGATGTTGTTCCTTTTTATGATCATGTATCCATTCTGGATCTGTCGTTTCCTCTCATGCCGTTGATCTGTTTTCTTCGATATTCGATTGAGCTTCCTGTCACTATTGTTTGAGCACAGTTTGAGCTGCTGCTAGTGTTGCGCTCAGGGAGAGCTCGTCTGGTATGAGGGCCGACCATTGTGTTTTCTGGTGACATGGGAACGTCTCGATGTAGTGTTGTGTTGTGACCTCCTGTTGAGGCGAATGTTTGGTTTTGCACCGGATGATCGGGCCATTATTAGAGCTGCCAGTTGAGAGAGGACTGTAGATGTACAGTATACCTCAGAGATTTTGATGCCGCCTACTGTGCAGACAGGTGACCCAGCGGTTGCTGAAATGATAGGATGTCGCTTCCAGAGCTTACGAGCTAAGATCGTCGGAGCTTCCAGGAAGAAATGCGACAGATGATAACTAGTCTACCCCGATTTGAGAGAAGAAGGTGATTCGGAAGATTGATGCGCCGACGCAGGCCCAGTTGAGTTGAAGATTTCCAGCGTGGAGAGTCTTACTCAGATCTAGAGCAGACCGATCCAGAGATGACCGCCGATGTATCGCCTTTCCTGGAGGATTGAGGCATTGATTAGCATACGGGCGAAGAATATTCACATGTTGTATATGCGAAGATAAAAAGTTCGAACGAGTGTCAGAAACCCATTTTCCCAAGTTTAAAGTTTTCGGAGGAACATGCAGGTAATTCTATGGACCCTCTAGAAGAATGAAACCCTAACTCGATATGATGACTATGGATCACTTTGAACCTTAGGGTTTATGGCAGTTTAGCGGTGCCATCGGTGAGGCTTGGGTTTGCCCTTCTACTGCTGGTCCAGAGGTACTGTGGTATGTACCAGATATTTTTAGACTGTGCTCAGGTGCTGAGCCTTCGGGAAATTTTGGGACCTTGATGGCTCGATCGAAAAGTTTGACGTCGTCCGAATATCATGTGATAAGAGATTAGTAAGCTGACCAGCTTCGGATAGAGGACCTCACACAGATGCGTTGGGAGTTGATCGAGGACGGACGAGTATTGAGTATTCCTCCGATCGTTGGGATGAGTTCCCAAGGACGTGCTCGGCCAGATATCTCCTACAGAGTGATGAAGATACAGAGTACGCGATTTTGAGTCTGTGTGAGAGACTTCGGATTCACCGTGGCCGAGAATAGTTGCAGTACGCAGATAGCATGGCGTGACGTCATAGTGGAAGATGATAAGGATGAGTGGAATCAGAGGTTCGTGCGAGATGCTGACGAGCTGTTATCACTCCCCGTCGAGATCAGAGACCTGATATGCTTACAGAGGCGTTGGGATACGGGAAATTCCTAAGGAAACGTATGCAGAACACGCAGATGTACAGAAAACGGGAAGAGATTATATAAGAGTACCAGCCTCCGAACAGTTCGGCATAGGAGAGATCGGAAGAGACCTTGTGCAGGATTCCTTCCAGGACACTGCTGCAATAAGATTTGCACCGAGGATCAGTTGTGTCACGTGTATTCAGAGGACCGGAGGCCGACGCCAGTAACGTGCTACTTTACGAGTGGTCGTGATGATTGACCGAGAGATGACCAGAGAAGTGCTAGAGCGGAATCGTTCTCGTTAGCACACCTGACATGGCCGATGAGCCAATGGATTGCGGGATTGGTAATCCACAGAGAGGATAAGGACCCAGAGACAGTGGACGCCAGGCCGTGAGCAGAAGGCGAGCGGATGTTCTTGCTCTGCCAGTTTTGGGCGCACCGATTTTTTCGACATTGTAGGAGGTGTACCTCGATGTCAGTTATTACGATTTGCATTTGTGATCCTAGTATCACGCTTATATCGCTTAGATTAGAGTTTTGAAGACGAGTTTCCTGATATTGATTTCGTGCACCATGGCTGCACCTACTGAGTACTTACATTTTTGCGCATAGTTATCGCACCTTATATATATTTTATACACCGTTGTGTTGATTTGAGATTTGTGCATATCTATTACACTTGAGATTCGGTTTTGTGCCTTGGCCGCACATGTTTATGATTTCATGGATTTCATGCGGATGAGGTGATTTTTGCACTCGGTATAGCTTATATGTGCTTGCAGTGCATTGATATGTACTTTGTGCACGTAGTTGCACAAGATTTTGATTTATACATCTTGGTGTACTCGGTGTTGCTTTTTATGCGTTTGAGTTGTTGATTGTATTCCCTGCATTTGATGCACCGGTTGTTATTTTCGTGCACAATAGGTGCACTAGATATTGTTGTCATGCACACCGTTGCAGTGGACAGATGCTTTTGTGCACACCCGTTGCACTTAGTTTTGCTTTGTGCGTATTGTGGAACCTTTATTTGGATTTGATTTCCATGCGCACCTGACGCATGTGATTATTGGATACGCCTTTTGAGCCTGATTTTGCTTTTGAGCACTTTGTTTTCATGTTGGGCACTATATTGTGTAATAGCCAAACAGGACTGATCTGAGGACAGTACCTGAGTACTCTGCATGCATTAATAGATTACAAAAAGGGTTTTCAAGAGGAGCTATAGTCTCGCTATTTCTTACGTGTCCGTGAGCGACACAAACGTTTATAAAGGAAAACCTTTTGGGATATTTTGAAAACGACGGAACGTGTATTTAAGAAAACATATATGGACATATATTATTATTTTAAAATGAGCGCCCGTTAGTTATGCCGTGAGTCACGCATTCCCGCGGCGATTTAGAAAAGATTTTGCATGTATTTTATTCAGATTTTGGAGTTTCCAAAGATGCGTACTATACACGTATTATAGTATTTGACTAGTGTACATTGGATTTCAGTAGTGGATTTCGAGATCTGCATCTCTATTGTAACTCCGAGGATATGCGTGACGCTTGACGGAGTTTGATTTGAGTTTTTTACTCGTTTTTATGCGCACTGGACGCGCTGTGTTATTTCTGCGTTTTCCATGATTTCTGAGCCTCGTTGTTTTGAGCTGATTATTGAAATGTTTTAGATTTTGGGGGTTTAAATTTAAATTCGGGGACCGAATTTATTTAAGGGGGAAGACTGTAACATTTCAGAAAATATAAAATATTATTTTTGGAATTTAATATTAAAATAATATATTTCCCGAAAACTGCCCGATTTGCGAAATTGGGGTTTTCGAAAAAGGGTATAAATATATACCAATATTTATGAAATAAATGGAAATTAAAATAACCTATTTAGTTAATAGTATATTTAAAGGATTTGGCATTTTTAAAAATTTATTATATGCAGTTTCGATATAAACCCGATTAGTGCACTGCTAATCGCGATTAAGCCAAATTCGCGTTTCTACAGTTTTTCGTGGCTAGTGCAACATGTCATGTCATATCTTGATTACATGTGGTATTCTTGTGTTATTTTGGGTATTTTTTGATTTGGGTTTTAAATAAAAAGAAAAGGGTTAAAATGAGAAAGGGTAAAAGGGTAATTTTGAGTGATAGAGGGTGAGAATAAGAGAGGAGAGAGAGAGGGGCTTGCATGATTTATTTTCCACCATCATTTTCATCTCCCTCTTCATCTCCTCAACCCCATTTCCCTCCACTTAAAGCCCTAGATCCATCTCCAAATAATCCCCAAAACCCTAAACCCCTTTCATAAAAGTTAATCCCCTCTTCAACCTCTACACATTGGACCAAGCAAATTTCGATTTTGGTGAATTTGGTCGAGCTAGGGTTTTCTTAGGTTGACATGGGAGGTATATCTCTTTCCATGATAGTTTAGTTTGAATTCCTACCATTTTGGTTAACTTAGAACTCGTTTAGCGAAGTTAGAAATTTCTAGTGAAGGGTTTGAGTGTTGTGTGGATTGGGTGATGCCTAGTGGCTTGTTAACAAGGCTTGAGTGGTGTTTTACTGACCTAGAACGGGGGATGGAACCCAAAACACGGATTTAGAAACCCTGACGTCGGATAAATGTGTAAATTGTGAGGGTATTATGGAATCTGGAGTAACCCGGGGGCACTAAAAATAATTTTGCAAACACAGGGAGTCGTGCAGGCCCCTAGAAAGCTACCACAGAGACCCGAGACCGCAACTCCAACCCATGGCCGCAGATTTAATCATTTTGGCTGCAATTTGCGGCCAGAGTAGGGTGGAATCGATCCATGTTGGTTCCAGAGCTTTATCTTCAGTAAATTAGACCCTCCATATGTGCAGAATTGACCAATTTGGCCTAGGGAAAAATCTGGGAGCACATTAGGGTGTTTTTGGCTATGTTTTCCGTATTTTGAAATGTTATTCTTGATATTTTGATTTGTGTTTGGTTGTTGGATGTTCGTACACCAACAACAAGGGTTGTTTGGTTGATTTTGTACGCGAGGCTATAGGTTTTAACCTATGAGCCAAACGTGTGCCGTTTTGGTTTTCCGCCTTGATTTTAATACGCATTGCGATTGTTTATTATTGTAGGTACCCTCGCATGGATTCCGAGGCGACGGAGCATGGCGTCATCGGTTTCGGCAAGAGAAGACTAGGTGAGTGGATCTATATTACGGGGGAAGTCGGGTGGATGGCGTATAGCACCCCCGCAAACTTTGATGGAAACCGATTTATATATAGAATATGGTTAAGGGAACCCTATATAGAAAACTATAAATAGAGTTAAAAGATAGTTAGAGAAATATATTAAAAACTAAAGGATAGTTATAGGTGATATGATACGGTTAATATGTGATGACGAGATTTGAGAATAATATTTGATGATTTGCCGTTTAGAGTACTATAGGACTAGATAGTCGATGTAGATATGTCATCCGAACCATACATTTTTCTAAACCGAAGAATCATATGTATCTTTTAAATATATACCTTGAGGGATGTTACGGATTTCCAAATGATATCTTTTCCTTAAAAACACCGTAACCCCTATTTTCAAACCTACGATTTGCTTCTTTAAAAATCTGATTGTATGGTTCGGGTGTGTTTGTTAGATTAGATACTTATAATTATAGTAGAGATAGAATGTTTATGTAAACTCGACTTGATGTGAGATATAAATGTGATGAAAAGAATATAAGACGAATATGATGATATGATGATATGTTGGTATACGGATGCGAGTCGATCGAGATAATTTATACCCTACCGGTACCCAGATATGAGATTAATGCGGATGTGACCTGGGACATAAGTGTGTGTGTGTGTGTGTGTGTATATATATAATGTTGTGAATCATGGATGATAGGTCGTACGTGATATTAGGCCGTACCCTCATTCGTTGTATAGGATGTTAGGATTCCTATTAGCTTAATACCGCCGTACGATGATTTTCCGTGCGTGATGTGTTTGACTTGATGATTGATCCATACCCTTGACTAGAGGTTGTCGTATGATGGATTATACCGTACGCAATATTGTTAGGCTGGATGCCGATTGATAGATTCACCGACTCGATCATGTTAGATATGTATACCTTCTAGCTTCTAGCTGACGATTTACCTTATGATGCATTCAAGTTATTCACATTGTATATTCATAGTGGTGCACATATATATTGATACATCCATATTTGCGCATGTACACATTGTATATTCATATTGGTGCACATATACATTGATACATCCTTATTTGTGCACATACACGTTGTATATTCATATTAGTGCACATATACATTGATACATCCATATTTGCGCACATACACATTGTATATCCATATTAGTTCACACATACATTGGTACATCTATACTTGCGCATATACATATTGTACCTATATAGAATATTGGTTTTTATTGGGAGATTGGGAAACGCAGGATATATTTTAAAACTGGAATCATTTTAAACGAGCGGTTTTCCCTTAATATGTCATATCACTGTTCCATGTTACATGATACACGGATATGCTCGTATTTCTCTTATATGTCGCATACATCATGCTCTATGATTTTACGCATTGAGATATGCTATTTTCATGAGATTTCAGGATTTGAGAACCGTGGACATTTTAAAAGAGATTATGTGTTGTTTTAAAAACCCGGTCTCTCTTGATATGATATTTCAGTGCGTCCACCATGTGTTTTCTCGGTTCTGAGAGCGACATGTGAAACCCAATTCGAGGAGGCGGATGAGGCCGATTGCGGGTACATGGTGGACCCGGTATGGTATCCCGAGGCAAGAAAGGGATGCTGTGTATACGGACGGTGAGCCTGGCAGAGGGACTACTACCTACCGGTGATAGTATTTGGGCACGGCGGATATCCGAAGGATACCGATCGGAGTCGAGAGATGATATGGGCCGATCCGAACTTACGGAGCCCGTGGGCCGATCCGGACTGACGGAGCCTAATATATGAGGATTTACGTGCCGATGCTGGGCACGTTTTTTATGATGTTTTTGAGTGTCGATGCTAGGAACTCAGGTTCCATGATTTTGATGTGTCGTGAGGGACACCGTTGATATATATCCTCATACTTTCATGCACACTCTGTTATGATATTTACGTGCATACAGACATTGAGTAAATGGGTGGACGAGATCCATATGCAAACATACCTTGATTATATGGGTGGATGAGATCCACATGCATATATACATTGATTATATGGATGGACGAGATCCACATGCATACATGCATTGATTATTACTCTTGGATGTTATCCACATGCATATAGGTATTGACTACCTTGTTGGCACATATACAGACCCGGTCACCCTAGGTATCATAGTATTACCTTTATAATATAGTTGACATAGCAGTCGTTGTTTATTCGATTTCTATCTGTTGATATTTTTCTACTCGCGTGTTGGCAACTCACCCCCGTTGTGCCTCGGTTCTTGTAGGTTGACCGCTTGGATCAGTAGCGGCTTCGCTGGCATACAGTTGTGTTCGGGTGTCTTGCATTGGTAGGTGGGACAATTGTATCGTACCCACTCTTGTATCTATATTTCATTATTATATCTAGTTAACTCCATCAATCAAAATTAGTAAATTGTATAAGTAATGAGACTTAGTGAGATTGTGGTTGCGAGAATTAGAGCGAGGTTTTTTCTCGATACTTGTGGTTTTGTTGTCTTGCTTATTTATTTATCTTTCTGTGGTGAACTTCGCCGTTGGGCATCGTATACTTATTTATATGGTATTGCGTGGCTGTGATCCGCCGTTTGGCGAAAAGCTAGCTCCCGCTTGGGGATGCCTTTATCATTATTATGTATTTGTGGTTTTGTATCAAAATATACAAAGGAGGTGCTGCCGAAATTTTTAAAAGACGAAACATGTTTTCAAACTAGTAAATTTCACTTGCATCATTCATGTTCTTTTTTTTTATACATTAAGAAAACTTGATTTCATTATACATTTATTTTACTTAAAAGGGTTTAGATTTCTGGGTTTCAACTTACTTGAATTCCGTTACGCCTTTAGACGTTGCATGATTCAAGTGCGAGTCACGAGCTAATATTTCGGGTCGTGACAGTACCCCCAGATCATGATATATGATAAAAAGGTTACCAGATGAATAAGGTGATAAATGTGATATTGACCCGTACCCGGATTTGGTATGCCGAATGATGGATTTACCGTGCGAGCTATATATTGATGATTGATCCGCACTCTTGACTCGAGGATGTCATGTTATATATATATTGTATCATTTGTGATACTATTGAGGCGGGATCACCGACTATTATATATATATATATATAGATCGACTCAGATTTAGGTGGTTTCCTTACCTTTTCGATCAGTCTGTTAGTTAGACCTGTAGTTTACTTAGTAGATGTTAGATTAGACCCGATTCATACATATTTCAAAAATAACGAATCGTGAATATTTAAAAGACAGGCCAAGGGATGCTACGGATATTTCAAAGGACATACCTTTTCTCAAAAGCACCGTAGCCCCTATTTTTTTCTAAACACCACGATTTGTATTATTTCAAACGGCAAAACTGTATGACTCGTTTATATTATTGCATATTCCTTATTGCTACGTTTATTATTCATTCCTCCACATTCATGATTGTTCATATCGCATTGCATGCTTATACTGTGCTTTTATTGTTATTATGAAACCATGCTGTCAGGACACCAGCACCATTACCGATGATGCGTATGTTCCACGTACACCTGCTTGCCGGCTCACACACATCATCATCGGTAATTGGCATGTCACGTACACATTAAAAAATAATAGTCATTAATACAAATTGTTAGCTGATAGTTTCGACATGGTATTAGTGTACTTGCTGTTCTTGCTACTTTAGACATTGCATTTATTACTGTGATTGTCATGCATATTTATATATTCATTGTCATGCATTATTATTTAGGGCCAGTCCGGATTGCCGGAGCTTAATACTTTTAATTCATTGTTTATTTATTCTTTGATTCCGGATTTTCCATGAGATTTATGGATTTGGAGAAACCGCAAGATTTTATAAACTTATATCATTTTAAAATGAATGTTGCGGTTTTCTCATGATATGATTTGAGATATGTCCAGCATGTGTTTTCTCGGCTCTTGAGCGATATCATACACCCGATTCGAGCAGGAGGAGGAACTGTCTGTGGGTGCATGGTGGACCCGGTGCGGCACCCCGAGGCGAGAAGGTCGCAGATGATGGCGTTGAGCCTGGCAGGGGAACACTACCGACCGGTGACTTCATTGTGACTCGTCGGATATCCGGAGGATACCGATCGGAGTTTGGGCCAGTCCGGATAGCCGGAGCCCAGGGGTCGGTACTGATAGCCGGAGCCCAGGGGTCGGTCCTGATAGCCGGAGCCCTAGATATTGAGACAGCGAGATATATATATTTTTTGTCGATGCTAGACACTTATTTATGTTGATTTCATTGATGATATTTCGATTTATATACAGATATCTCACTAAAACAGGAAAATAGTTTTATCATTTAGATGTATTGTGTTTCATGCATTCATACCTCATACATATGATATATTGCAACCTGAGGCACTGACATGAGCACATGGGATTACACTTTTGTATAGATGTTTACCCTTTCCACCTTTTCATGCTTCAGACCTTATCATATTGAGGATATATATTACTGATCGTATTGACCTAGGATTGAGTCATACATGCGATTTTTACTTTGTGATGTTTTTTACTCATGAGTTGGCAACTCACCCCCGTTGTGCCACAGTTTCTTGCAGGTTTTGCCGTACAGGTTCGTTGCGGCTTTGCTGGCACAATACTCCTTTTCGGGTGATTGCTTTGGTAGGTAGGTTCACTTGTATCGTGACCGACATTGTACATTTTATTTATATTCAGTTGTATCTAGAAACTCCATCAACCAGACTTGTATATTTATTTGACTTAGAAGACCTGTTGTATATTCTTTCGATCTTAGAGTCGCGGGTTGTATTATTATGGTTTTCTTGATGTTTTGAGTTTCCTTTTGAGTTTTGATCCTCACCTTTCGGCGTTGTATATTATATTTCATGCGTGGTTGTGACCGTCGATTGTCGAAGAGCTAGCTCCCGCTTAAGGATGCCTTTTATCATTGATGTATATATTATTCATGTTGTACCCCGTTTGGGGCCAGTATTTTAAAAAGGAAACTCTGCCGAAATTTTCAGAAAAGACTTGAGATTTTAAAAATGCATACTTCGGCCTATGTTATTAAAACCACTTGTTTTAAACAAGTTTTCTTCACTTCTTCTTTAAAAATGTTTTAGATTTCTGGGATTTTGGCTTACTTGAATTAGATGGGGTCCTATAGACTTCATATGACTCAAGTGCCAGTCACGTGCCATTTCGGGTCGTCACAAAGTTGGTATCAGAGCGCTAGGTTAACCTTGGTTCGAGTCTATGTTTGACTGTGCGGAGCTTAGGGCGTTCGTATATATACGGAATCTAGGATTGACCTTACAGAACATAGACTTAGTCGATGGGGTATTAGACCCAAACTTTCGTCGCGTAGGTTGATCTTGGTTGATGGAGTAGGTGACTTAAGGAGAGTGACGTACCGTGTGTATGTTCCGCGACATACTTACGATACGCTACTCCGCTTAAGAAGCCTTAGGATGTACATTTTCTTGCACAGCATTATATTCATTCATGAGCTATCCTCATCGATATCGGTTTTTGATTTTGCTGCCACGATTATACGGGCAGAGAGAGCTACGGCTAGAGTTGCGTCATCATGAGCTCGTCACGGACGAGGACTGACCAGGGCGTGATTCCAGGGACATACGATTGCATAGAGGCGTCGTTTTATTATGTTTTCGCGCCATGAGCATTTGATGGATCGCTTTTACAAGATTTCTCGGATGTGTAGATCAGCACCAGAGGATGGAGCCACTGATAGAGGCCAGCCAGAATGTGATGACCGTCGATGCACCGATTATTTTGATGTTTGAGGCACTGTTCAGCGTGCGGACGAATGATTCAATTTTTGCTGCGACTGACAAAATGTCGCCCAGATGTTTGAAGCTAACGCCGCACGAGTTGTACTTAGAAATATGATAGAAGGTTGCTAGTCAACCAAGGAGGAATGAATAGGACATGTGATTCGTTTCCTACCCCGATGCGAGGTCATCTGATTGATTGATTCCAGCTAGAAACGACTTCACACAGGTACGTTGAGAGTCGATAGAAGACGATCGAATATCAGAAACCCATTTTCCAAGTTTAAAGTATTCGGAAAAACGTGCAACTATTTCCGTGGACCCTCTAGAAGAATGAAACCCTAACTCGACATAATGACTATGAGAACGCTCTGAAACCTTAGGGTTTACAGCAGTTCAGCGGTGCCATTAATGAGGCTTGGGTTTGCCCTTCTACGGCTGGTCCATTGGTGCTGTGGCATGTACTGGAATACTATTAAACTGTACTCAAGATGTTGAGCTCTTGGGGGATTATGGAACTTTGACAAATCGATCGAAAAGTTCGACATCGTTCGGATATCATGTGATAAGATGCATTGCTTGGGAGACTCCAGATACGAGTATAGCCGTTGGAGCGCAGTTCATTCAGCCACGAAGAGACGAGTCCGAATCAGTCGACATTAAAGAAAGATGGAGTAAGAGGTTCGTTGTAACATTTAAGAAAAATAAAATATTATTTTTGGGAATTTTTATAATTAAAATAATAAAATATTGAATATTTTAATAAGGCGATATAATTAAATACCGATAAATTGGGAAAAATTGGGGAAATTATGGATATTACTGAAATGAGGGTGTTTTATGTCATTTGGGCGAATTATGAATTTTATGATTATTTATATTCACTATTAGTGGTAATCGCGATTAAAAATCGCTAATCGTATATTAAACCGGATTTATGCACATGACATGCACCATGTCATTTTTACACTTGTTACATTTTATCATGGCTTTTCTTCTTGTTTCATACCATAGTTGTTATTTTATTTGAGAGAAGAAAAGAAAATAAAATCAAAGGAGACACAATGATTGCAAGGGGGATGGGCATGAGAGAGAGAGTGAGGGGTAAAACCAAAATGATGGCTCATTGTTCTCTCTTCATTTTTCCTTCATCTTTCTCACTCTTTCACCATCCATGGCAGCACACTCTCCTCCCTCCTCTTCAAACCCTCAAAACACCCCCAAAAGAAACCCAAAACCCTATCTCATTTTCATTAAAAAATGTTCACTAGCTCAAGAGAAGCACATTGGACCAAGAAAAATCGAGTTTTGAGGACTTTGGGCAACTCAAGAAAATTCTTGAGTTGCCAAATGAAGTATTTCCTTCACCCTTACCAGAGTTTTTCATTCACTTTAGTACCTATGTTTGTTTGGAACCGATATATCGATGTTTAGTGAACTTAGAAATTTCTAGTTAGGGTTAGGATTTGGATTGAGTTGTAAAGTGAAATTGAGACTAGTAGTGACCTTAAAACCCTGCTAGTGATATCATATTGGACTAAAACCTGAGACTTAGCCCCGAAATACGAACTTTAAAAATCTGCCGATATTGAAATTGTGAATTCTGTGTGAGTGTAACGGAATCTGCTAACACTCGGGGACCTGAAAAATTATTTTGCAAGGACAGTGATACATGCAGGCACCTAGGAAGCTACCATGAAAACCCTAGCCCCTAACTCCATAACTTGGCCGTAGATTTAACCCAGATGGCCGTAAATTACGGCCTGGATCCCACCATTTTGATTCGTATTTGTTCTGTAGCTCCATTGTCTGTAAATTAGACCCTTGGCATATGCAAAATTGTCTGGTTTGACCTAGGGTAAAATCCGGGACCATTTACAATAGTTACTGTTTTGATTCGAGGTTTCGTTTCTCGTATTTTGAATTCTAGATTTGCGTATTTGTGTTTTACCTCGATCACTTGACGTTTGTACGATGATATCGAGGGTGTTGATGGTGTTGGAAGCGTAGTCCATAGGTTCTAACCTATATGCCTTAGCGTGTCGTTTTGGGTTTTCCGATGTGATTTTCATGTGCTTTTGCGATTGTGTTATTTTTGTAGGTACCTTCATGAGGGTTTCATATGATGAAGAAGATGAAGGCGACATCGACACCGGCATGCAGGATGCTAGGTGAGTAGATTATATCTACGGGGGAAGTCGGGTGGATGGCGTATAACACCCCCGCAGTTCGTGGTGATGTATACGAATACGTATACACACACATATATATATTGTATATGTTGATTTGTGTTTATCGATGATAAAGATGGATTCTAGGTGTTCTTGGATTGGTTTAGTGTTAGTTGCGAAACCCTAGATTAGTGGTTGCACCCACACACGCACACACATACTTGCATACATTCTTTCTTTCACATGTGCGTATATGGGAATATGTATATATGTGTTCACATGGGTATGGGACTATGTGTACATATACTGGATTATGAGGATAGTACTTGGGATTTGAGATGAGTCGATGAGATTCTATTTGAGGCCGTGAGATCAGTGATATGACAGGGTTCGTATTTGAGATATGACATGACGTTTTAGCGGGTCTTTTGACGTAGTGTCTCATACACGTGCATGCATACATAGATGGCATTAGTATTGTACTAGACGTAGATCAGTATCCCGGATTATGATCTTCGGTAAAGAGGATACCAGATGAATAATGTGATGAATGTGATATTGACCCGTACATAGATTTAGGATGCCGTACGACGGATTTACGTATGAGCTATATATTGATGATAGATCCGCACTCTTGACTTGAGAATGTCATATTATAGATATTGTATCGTATGTGATACTATTGAGGCGGGATAACCGACTAATATATATATGTGTGTGTGTGTGTGTGTGTGTGTGTATCGACTCAGAAGTTAGTCGGTTTCCTTACCCTTCGTTTAGCCTGTTAGCTCAGCCCTATAGTTTAGTGTAGTTGTTAGAATAGATTTGATTCCTACCTATTTAAAAAACTAACGAATCGTGGGTATTTTAAAAGACAGGCCAAGGGGTTCTACGAATATTTCAAGGGATGCATCTTTTCTTAAAAACACCGTAGCCCTTATTTTCAAAACACCACGATTCGTGTTATTTCAAAAGGCACTACTGTATGACTTATATTTATATTAAATGCAGATTAGATATCATTGTGTTTATCATTCAACTCCCGCACATTATTGATGTTCGTTCCGCATCGCATACTTATATTGTGATTTCATATACCGTTATTGATATTATGCTGTTAGGACACCAGCACCATTACCGATGATGCGTATGTTCCACGTACACTTACTTGCCGGCTCACACACATGATCATCGGTAATTGCCATGTCACGTACACTTTGGAGAATACTATTTCATTGATATAGCCTCTTAGATGATAGTTTCGACATGATATTAGTGTACTTGCCTTATATGCCAGTTTAGACATGGCAATTATTACTCGCTACTTCATGCATATTATTATTCACTGTTGTACAGTATTATGGAGTTTTATGCCTATGTTCATTGTTTACGTGCTATTGATGATTGGATTTCGGACTCTCATGAGATTTCCTGGATTTGGGAGAAAAATTGCAAGAATACATATAAACTTCCTTCTCTCTCTCTTTTTAAAATAAAAACTGCGGTTTTCTCATGATGTATGAGTCGTCCACCATGAAATTTTATGACTGCTGTTGGATTTCGAGATCCGATTCGAGGAGCCGGATGAACCGTCTCGGGTACATGGTGGACCCGGTAAGGTACCCCAGGGCAATAAGATTGAGTAGTAGACGATGAGCCCGGCTGGGGAAGACTATCTACCGGTGATTTTATCTGACGCGTCGGATATCCGGAGAATACCGTCATGGTCCTGTGATTGATGTTAGGGGCCGATCCGGACTGATGGCGCCCTATATAGTGAGATTGAGACACTGAGATTTTGAGATATTGAGGCATTGAGTTTTGATGATACAGGCCAGTCCGGATAGCCGGAGCCTGAGATGTTGAGACATTTGGATTTATGTTTTGTGTCGATGCTAGACACTGTTTATGCTGATTTCATTTATGATACCTCGTTTTAAATATACAGAAACCTCACTATGTTATGAAAGCAGTTTCTTCATTTACATGTATTCTGTTTTCATGCATTCATACCTCATTCATATGATATATTGCTACCTGAGGCACTGACACGAGTACGTGGGATTACACTTAGGTTAGATGTTTACCCTTGCCACCTTTTCATGTTTCAGACTTATCATTTTGAGGATTATATTGATCGTATGACCTAGGATTGCGTTATTCATGCGATTTCTGCTCGTAGATGTTTTCTATTCACGAGTTGGAAACTCACCCCTGTTGTGCCACAGTTTCTTGCAGGTTTTGCCGTACAGGTTTCATTACGGCTTTGCTGGCACACTGCTTCCTTTCCGGGTGATTTGCTTGGTAGGTGGGTTCAGTTGCATCGTGACCACCATTATACCTTGTATATTATTTATTTCAGTTGTATCTGGTTAAACTCCATCAACCAGACATGTATTTATTTCAGACTTGAGACCAGTTGTTTATTCTTTCGACCTTAGAGTCGCGCGTTGTATTTCTATGGATTTCATGCTGCTTTGAGTTTCTTTTTCTGTTGTGATCCTCGCCTTTCGGCATTGTATATTATATTTCTTGCGTGGTTGTGACTGTCGTTTGACAAAGAGCTAGCTCCCGCTTGGGGATGCCTTTATTCATTATATATGCTTTATCAGGTTTTTGTACACGTTTGGGGTCAGTATTTACAAAGGAAACTCTGCCGAAATTTTTAGAAAAGATTTGTGATTTTGAAAATGCATATTTCGGCGTATGTTGCAAACTACTTGATTTAAATTAGTTTTTCCTTCACTCTACTACTTTTCTTCGTTTGGATTTCTGGGTTTTTCGGCTTACTTTGATTACGTACGCCTCAAGACGTTTCGTAATTTAAGTGCCGGTCATGTTCCGTACTTTTGGGGCGTGACATTAGTACGAGATCTTGATAAGATGATGTTCCACTCTCAGAGAGGTGATACGCATGCAGAGGCGTTGTATATGGATATATCTTCCAGAAGAAGTCGCCATGAGTATGCAGTCGTTCCGGAACAAGAAACAGACTTAGTAAAGGATGATAACTTCCGGGAAGTTCGGCAGAAACGAGATTGAGGGAGACTTCGACAGAACCATTCTGGAATACTATACTAGAAGACTTGGACCTATGAGCGGTCATATTGTGCACACCCAGTAGGCCAGAGTTCAGCATCGTCGACGAGATATATTATGAGTGGCCATGACAGTTGTCCAGAGATCTTTAGAGGATGTGCTAGGGCGGGACTGTTTCCGCCATCCTTGATTTCGGTATTTTTGGCGATTTATTTGCATGATAGAGATTTTGTGCACTACAGTTGAATTTGACTTCGATTTGATGTCATTCGAGATGTTGATTTTGATTTCATGCCTATGGCATGCATGTGATTTGACTTGTGCTTTCGGCATAGTTTTCATGCACTTTTAGTATTTTGATTCAATTTGTGCACACTGATGCACATGGTTGTGAGATTATATGCCACGTTATACCTGATTTGGACTTGGATTGAAATGTATTGTATACCGTCAATTTCTATTACGATATTCGATAGTTGTTTTCGTGCACTTTGTGCACTTGATTTGGATTCTTGCGCATAATTGACGTACTTGGATTGGATTTTGCGCATGTTCAGCGCTTGATATTGGATTTCGTGCATGTTGGATGCACTTGATTTAGATTTTTCTCGTGCATGATGGATGCACTTGATTTGTATTTTCACGCGTGTTGGGCGCATGATATGAGATGTGATTTTGGTGCACACCATATGCACTAAATCGGGATTCTTCGTGCATATCAGATGCACCTGATATTGCTGTCAGGCACACTTGCCTTTGACAGGTGTTTCGTGCACACCCATTGCACTTAGATTTTGTTCTGTGCACATGTATGGCTCATTCATGGATTTTTTTTTCCGTGCGCACCAGGCGCATGTGGCATTCTTATACACATTTTTGGATTGATTTCTTGTGGAGCGGTATGTTTTTATGATATTTACTATTTGTTTTAGTAGCTGAGCAGGACTACTCAGAGGACAGTACCTGAATATATTTTGCATGCATTGATAGTTATCGAAGAGATTTCTAAAATGGAGCTATAGTCTCAGTATTTAACAACGTGTCCGTTATGACACGAAACATTTTATAAAGGAAACCCTTCTAAGTGATTTTTTTTAAAAAAAAATGGCGGGACGTGCATATTAAACAAATGATATATATATATATATATATATAGAGAGAGAGAGAGTTATTTTCTTACAATAGACGTCCGCCACTGTGCAATGATAGGTGCATCGCACAATGACTTGAAAAAGGCTTGGCATGCATTGCTTCCAGATGTTTTGATGATGTTTACATGTATAGTTTGATGTATATCATGTTGGTTTTTGTATTGGGCTTTGACATTGGTGTCTTCGCCATAACTCCGATGATTGCGGGATGCTTGACGGAGTTTTGATTTTGGTTTATATACACGTTTTTCAAGCGCATGCATTGCGCTACGATTTGTTTTATGTATTTATGATTTCAGAGCTCCGACGACTTGACCTTTTTGCTGAAATGTTTTAGTATTTGAGGGGTTTAAATTTAAATTCGGGGACCGAATTTCTTTAAGGGGGGAAGACTGTAACATTTCAGAAAAATGAAATATTATTTTTGGGAATTTTTATAATTAAATAATAAATATATTGAATATTTTATTTTTGCGGTATAATTAAATACCGATAAATCAGGAAAAATTTGGAAAATTATAGGAATTATTGAAATGAGGGTGTTTTAATGTGATTTAGGTAAACTATAGGTTTTTATAATTTATTATACACTATTTTAATGCTAATCGCGATTAAATATCGCTAATCTCGCATTAATCCGGTTTTGTGCACATGACATGCACCATATCATATTTACTAGCATTTGCCACATTTTCTTACATGGTCTTTTCTTCATTGTATCATGCATGGCTTTTAAAAGAAAGGAAAAGAGAAGAAAAGAAAAAGAAAACAATAAAGAAAGGGTTATGGGAATGAGAGAGAGAGAGGGTGAGGGGTCAACCATAGTCATGGCTTATTGCTTCTCTCTTCATTTCCTTCATCTTTCTCACTCCCTCATCACCATGGCAGCCCCATCTCCCTCCTCCACTACAACCCTCAAAACACCCCCAAAACAACATCCAAACTTCATCCCCACTTCATTAAAAACATGCACAAGCTCCTCACAAGCATTTTGGACAAAGAAAAATAGGATTTTGAAGCTCTAGGGAGATTCATAAGTGCCAAATGAGGTATATTCATCACCTTTATTGTAGTTTTTAATTCCTTTTAGCACTTATGCATGTTTAGATGTGTTAAAGTGAGGTTTTGTGAGCTTTGAAAATTCCTAAAAAGGGTTAGGGTTTTCTTTGAGTTGTGTTGGTGAACTTGAGCTTTAGTGGTGATCTTGAAACCCCCCATGGTGTTATAAACCCAGACCAAACACAAAATAAAACCTGAAACCCAAAACAGAAAATGTTCATGTCGGTTTTGGTGTGTAAAGTGAGGGTTCAGGGAAATCTGGAGTGACCTGGGACTTTTACTAGAAGAGAAAACAATACCAGAGACCTAGTGGGACCCATAGGAAGCCACCCTATAAGAACGAACCCCATTGCTTCATTCCAAACTGAGGAGGCCAGATTCTGGGGGGTTGTGGCCGTCCACTTTGATGAATTGGGTGCCCAAGTTGCTTCTGTA
The DNA here is from genome assembly GCA_030015575.1 of Agapanthus africanus. Classification (NCBI taxonomy): domain Eukaryota; kingdom Viridiplantae; phylum Streptophyta; class Magnoliopsida; order Asparagales; family Amaryllidaceae; genus Agapanthus; species Agapanthus africanus. The sequence continues at coordinate 417,293,082 of CM057342.1, forward strand.
GTTCATAGGACCCCTATACATGACCCCAGTACAGTTTGTTTAACTAATTTTCACCTTAAACCAAATCTGGAGCATGTTTTCAATGTTGCTGATTTATGTTTTGCGAGGTTTGTGATTTGAAACTTTGGAAATTGTGTTTTACCTCAATCTCTTGACGTTTGTACGGTGATATCGAAAGTTGTTTGGTGGTTTTGAAGGCGTAGTCCGTAGGTTCTAACCTATAGGCTTTTAGCGTGTCCTTTTGGTTTTGATTTGGATTTTAATGCGATATGATATGTTGTGACATGTAGGTACCCCCATGTGGATTTCGAGACGACGAGGAGAGCGTGGCATCATCGACTCCAGCAAGCGAGGATCAAGGTGAGCAGATATATATCTATGGGGGAAGTAGGGTGGATGGCGTATAGTACCCCCGCAGTTTCGTAGTATAGAACGCGGATGCGTTATAATTATATTATATTATATTATATAAATATATATATATATATATATATATATATATATACACACGGATGTGATATGAAATGACTTGGATTAGTATAGTGTACTTGTAAGATAGTGTTTAATTAGTTTATTAGTCGCGAACCCTAGAGTAGTGATTTGCATACGAGCGCACACACACACACTTGCATACTTTTATTACTTGTGCGTATATGGGGATATGTATGTATAAATAAATACACATAGGTATGGGACTATGTATATATATATATATACGTATACATATACATGGATGATGAGGATAGTACATGATACTTGGAGATGAGTCAATGATATTGGGCAGGATGCCATGAGATCGGTGATGTGTTTTAGTTGGTATTTTGAGATACGACATGATTATTATAGCGGATCTTTAGGCGTGGTGTTTTCATACACACACATATATATTATGTAGATCGTATCAGTATTGTACTAGACGTAGATCAGTACCCCCAGATCATGATATATGATAAAATGGATACCAGATGAATAAGGTGATAAATGTGATATTGACCCGTACCCAGATTTGGGATGCCGTACGATGGATTTACCGTTTGAGCTATATATTGATGATTGATCCATAGTCTTGACTCGAGGATGTCATGTTATCTATATATATATATATATATATTGTATCATATGTGATACTATTGAGGCAGGATCACCGACTATTATATATATTAATATAGATCGACTCAGATTTAGGTGGTTTCCTTACCTTTTCGATCAGTCTGTTAGTTAGACCTGTAGTTTAGTTAGTAGATGTTAGATTAGACCCGAGTCATACATATTTCAAAACTAATGAATAGTGAATATTTAAAAGACAGGCCAAGAGATTCTACGGATATTTCAAAGGAAGTGCCTTTTCTCAAAAGTACCGTAGCCCCTATTTTTTTCTAAACACCACGATTCGTATTATTTCAAACGGCAAAACTGTATGACTCATTTATATTATTGCATATTCCTTATTGCTGCGTTTATTATTCATTCCTGCACATTCATGATTGTTCATATCGCATTGCATGCTTATACTGTGCTTTTATTGTTATTATGAAACCATGCTGTCAGGACACCAGCACCATTACCGATGATGCGTATGTTCCATGTACACTTGCTTGCCGGCTCACACACATCATCATCGGTATTTGCCATGTAACGTACACATTAGAAAATACTAGTCATTAATACAAATTGTTAGCTGATAGTTTCGACATGGTTTAGTGTACTAGCTGTTATTGCTACTTTAGACATTGCATTTATTACTGTGATTGTCGTGCATATTTATATATTCATTGTCATGCATTATTATTTAGGGCCAGTCCGGATTGCCGGAGCCCAATACTTTTAATTCATTGTTTATTTATTCTTTAATTCCGGATTTTCCATGAGATTTATGGATTTGGAGAAACCGCATGATTTTATAAACTTATATCATTTTAATATGAAAGTTGCGGTTTTCTTATGATATGATTTGAGATATGTCCACTATGAGTTTTCTCGGCTCTTGAGCGATATCTTTGTAGGGATCCTCTTGACGGCAGCAAGGTTTCGGGAGGTATCGTCCATGCCATTTTTAAAAAATTGCCGTTAAAAGGAACTCTAAACTAGAATACAATACGGAAACATAGTAAACCATTTACTATCTAAGTGAAATAGGAAATACAAACTTTGTAGATCGGTCCTTCACTTCAAAAGCTCCTTGTAGTAGTTCTTTCGCTGCGAACGGGGTTCTTCCGGACTCTTGCATGGCTTCACGAGGTGAAAGGAGCGTCCTTGCTTGAAGTCTTCGAGGCCGAAGATGATCTACGTCGAGGAAATGCTAGCTCAAGCTTCTACTTCAGTAACTTGAAAATTAGTGAGGCAAACACCCTAAACTAAAGTGCTAGTCTAGTAGAGGATGAAGAAATAGGAATTGGGTTCACTTTAGAATTTCTTTTCTCACAATATTTCTCACTTTGGATCAAACCCTAGAAAGCTTTTGGCTTTGAGGAAGAAGATGAACAAATAGATGAGAATGAAAATGATCATGTGAGAGAGTGAACCATGGTGAGTGAGTATCATATACTAACTCATGTAGAGACATAACCATGGCTAATCCAAAATGGTTTGGTTAATAAAAATCTAAGGAAAAAACAAAGTGAGTGGACTTTGTCAAAGAAATCCACAAGCTTCTACAAGCTTCATGCTTATGTCAAAAGCTCCACTAATTTGTAATTACCTTAAATAATTATAACCCACCATTTAAAATAGAATGGTGTATGTATTACACACCCATGTATGATGTATCGACAACCATGATACAAAATGAAAAACAGAATTTAATATATATCACATATATATTAAAGTTGTGCACATGTGAGAAAAACAAATGCTTAAGTGAACCACTGTTAGTTAATGTAAATAAGTATATCACATATACAATTATACACTAAATTATCAAATCAACACTTGACTTAATAATCCGGCTATATCACATATAACCAACTAACATCCAATGTATCGACTTATCGAATCAACCCTTGTTTCGATGACCCGGCTATATCACATATAACCGACTGATACAAAAGGTCGCGAGAATAGAATACGGTATCACATACACGTATTATTCGCGGTCCCGCACATATCACATATGTGCTCTTATTTTGTTTTTCCTGAGCCAGTAAAACCTTTATGTAGGACTCTAAAGACTCGTCAATACGCCGGCAGTAGGTGATGATCACATCAAGCACCCACAAGCCATCAGGGATACTAGCTGGACGTAACGGCTACCTGGTTATTGAGCGATCAGAAGATCAGCAAGCAAGCCCGCTCCAACTCCTGCAAAAGCCTGACGGTAACACTTGCCGTACAGTCCGGTCACCTCGTCTGATATGTTGCATATCAAGTCTAGGGGTGGTAAACGTCAAACCCTAATAACCGATAAGTCATGCCGATGTGAGGCTCATAACGGGTCGAGAAACTACTGGTAACACTTACCACTAAATCTCTAAAATAGTCTTGGCCAGGGACTTCCTTATTATGGCCAATCGAGCACAGCGCAACATCAACCCCCAATACCGGGAGAGACGAAACCCCTCCTATCGCTCATTGCCTCCATGTGACTCAGGACGGTACCTAAAAACCACCATTTTGCTTGCACTCTTGGACGTGGTAAGGTGGAAATCATAGCACAGTGGGAATCACACAAGACACTATGACGATCTCGGGTCTACAGACTAACCTGTACCACTGTCACCAGAGAATTGCAATCTGACGTGAGGTATATTACCATCTGGGAGTTCTCGGCGAGTCCGTCCAGTGTACCCAGTCTCTACTGAGCACCCGTATTCCATCTCTGATTTCAAACACAAATGGATATGGGATCATCCATCGCCCATCTCATGGGTCGAGAAGCGATATGCTAGTCTACTCTGGTATATCGATGCCCCATCTCGATACACCTGCGACTATGGACATTAAAGGATGAACTTATGGACTACCATGGCCCCACTAGTATGATCTGCATCATAGTCCTGGTAGTCAAGTACACATCCTAAGGGCTTTACCATCATTTAACCATAAGACAGTATCAAGAGACAAGTATACATGTTAAGATAAAGAGCAACTAGATAGCATACTTGTAAGTGCACGGCAGCGCCCCGGCCGTCTGAACGAGGCCAAAATACGGAAAACCAAACTTTTTCTTTAAACAGAAACCGGCGCTACCACGGACTATAAACCCGGATCGGGCTATTAACCTACTCCTAGCAAACTAGAGAATGGGTAGAAAGCTATACCGAGCGATCCGTGTCCATCGGTCTTCGGCCTCCATCCCGATCTCCTCGCGGAATCTCCGGTCTTTATCTCCCCGTCGGAAAGGGCACCACATCGCCGGGTTCTTTTACGGGCTCCCACCTCTGGACCGAGGCAACTTGGGCACGAAGTTGGCGAGTCGACGTGTCCAAGAATGCTGTAGGCTATACGTAGATCACCATGTCTCTAAATGGTTATGAAGTTGCCATTTTTGATGGAGGAATGAGATGCAGGCTTTTTATGGAGCTAGGAGATTTTGTGCAAGCCAAAAGAGATCAAAAATCCCTACAAAAATTTTGGACAGCCCCTTCCAAGAATGGCCGGCCAAGCTTGATGGAGAGTGAGAGAGGGAGTGGATCAATAATGCAAGGAGGAATGATGAGTGATGATCATGATCATGAAGAATGTCACCTCAATAATTATGTCAACCCACTCCATCAACCATCATATCTCCAAAAGTCAAGCAATGATGAACTAAAGAAGTCAAAGGAAGTAAGAACAATCATGAACCAACCATTAACAAGAAACACCCTCCAAATTGCTAATTTGCACATTTGCAAATAAGCTCCTCCACACCAATTTTCAGCCAAAGAAGGAACAAAGGAAAAATGGCTGAAACGGAAAGTAAACTGGCAACCTACAGGATAACCCCGCGACTATATATACATACCCGCATTTGTATCCCGACCGAATAAAAATGCAATGAGACAAAATATACACTGTATAATACTAGGATCCGGCTTAAACCAAAGCCCGCTGGTATTATCCGTCCGATCATGATCCGTGCAATACCGCACGTATATGATCGAACCCTGCCATATATCCATACGGCCTCTACAGCGTTTCGCCCGAAACTTGAGAAACTGTCTTTGGGGGACTCTAAAGACTCGTCAATAATTTGGCTGTGGATTTAACCAATAGCACGTCAGAGGTATTAGCCATACGTAACGGGCTACCAGCTATTGACCAAAAGGGACATCGATGAGCGAACTCATCCTGACACCCTACTGAGCCTGTCAGTGACAATATCCGTACAGTCCGGTCCGTTCGTCTATGAGCATCGCATGGCGGGCCTAGGGGGTTGGTAAAATTCAGACCCCCAAAAGCGGTACAAGTCGTGTCGGAGTGTAACCCAGAACACCCTGAGATACTACTGGAATACCTACCAGTAAATCTCTTGCCATGGCCAAGGACTTCGTGTAATGGCTCTCCTTGACACAACGCGACATCACCCCCAATACCGGGAGAGACGAACCCCTGCCGATTCGCTCACTTCCTCCATGTGGCTCGGGACTGTACCCAACTAAAACCTGTTTGCATGACTCCTTTGAGCCGTGGTAGGGTAGTAATCAAAGTACAGTGGGAACTCACACGAGACAAATGACGATCTCAGGTCGATGAACTAACCTGTACACATGTCACCAGGGAACTGCCATCTGACGTCTGGTATAATCACAACTTGCATGTTCCCAGCGAGTCCTCTCCGGTGTACTCATAACCCAATGAGCACCTGTATACATCTTAGGTGAACCAACTGACACCAGTGGCTTATGAGACAGGCCACCTCTCCTCGTCGGGGTCTCGACTGTATACACTAGTCAACTCTGGAGTATCGATGCCCTTTCTCGAAACTTCCACGACTAGGGACCACTTTAAGGATGTGCTTATAGACCCCAGCTCCCACGTATATGATCGCCATCATACTGCTGGCCGTCAGGCAAGAATCCTAAGGGCTCTATCAACGCGCAATAGTGACCTGTAAGGTCACCTAAAGCAGTACACGATGATAAAGATAAACCAGATAGCATACTATCATCTTGAGTAAGACTGTTCTACCGGCATTGGTCCTCCCCCAATCATTGCAATCACGTGCCTGTGATCCAATAATTAACTTTGAGGGCACTATCTCCAACAATCTCCCACTTGCACTCAAGGCTAATTATTGCGATGTTGCATACTCACAGCCCGTGTGATACCGAACACCCAACTCCTCTACTAATCAGTCTCACAAAACCCATTTGCGAAACTTTTGCGTTCGAGGAATAGCCTCAGTGAGTGGATCCGCTCTGATGTTTCTTTCTATGTCTCTCTTAATCTCAAGTTCATGGAGAAAGCCATCTCCCGAAATGAGCAATACCTGTCTTAGAATATGTCTGTATATCTGATAGGACTTAGCTCACAAATGAACTCCAAATCCAAACTTCTTAGACTATATTGTCAACTGAACTTAATCAGTATCCTGCGCCATGCCTCCCTCAGTATCCTCCTGGACCACATGTCCAAAATACTGCCCCTCGTTAGAGGGAAAACTGTAACTCTGACAGCCATCCTGTCATCCAGGTCACCTTGGAAGCCTGGAATGATAACCGTCTCCTAAAAGAGGCTGTCGTTATCATATCCCTAGAACATCCACTTATGTTCTAAAACTGCTTCCGATCGTTTCTCCAGGATTGGATTGATATCAACTTATTGCATCTCGAGCAAAAACAACATCTGGTGTAGTACTTGACATCTCATGATTGACTCAATCGCCTAAGTAAGTGATCTGCCAATCATGCACATCCCTCTTACCTTTAGTCTGTAAGACACCTTTAGAGAGGGTGACTCCATCACCTGCAGGTACACTACCGTTCCAGGAGTCGTCCATTCTAAAACACCTTTAGAATGCTGTATAAGTACCCCGATTGGGATACTTCCCAAATCTAGATCTAAAACTATAGATCCAGTAACCAGAATATTTGATATACAGTCTATATCCTTTGTAGAGAAACCACTGTGTGACAACCAAAGTATAACCGATCGTAGTATAGGAATATCACTTCCTACTCTGTGTATGTCATCCAAATACCAGGACATCACATCCTACTACCTTCTTAACAGATCCATCCCCTATTCTGATGATGTCAAACATATGACTGTCACATCAGAAATAGATGATCTATCTCTGCTACATCTGCTTTAGTCTCTTAATAGACATAAGCCACTTGTCCACCAATGCTTCCGCTGCTCCCACTGACTACGACAACCCTCTGGCAGAGTCATATAGACGTGCACTTCTAAAGCTAGTTCAGAACGACGCTATATTTATCCTCCTGCCAGGTCTCACAGTCTGGGACAACAGCAATGGCAAGTCTGGGTAAACAAGAACCTCCCTGTCACCATTTTTGAGCATACCGAAGTACCTCTCGAGTGCCTGAGGTTACCCACCTTATCTGCGGAGTGGCCAATGGAATGTCAAACCGGATTGAATCTTTAGGTTCTTATCAAATCTTCATTAATCGTTTGCGGTTCTGGAATTACTTCCAGTTCTACCATACTCCCACTACTGTTTTCTGAAAAAATCCATTTCTTTTAAAACTGTGGCGAGTCAAGAACAATATCACTATTGATCTTCCAGATGGCAGAAAGTTAACCCTTGTTATAGCCCGGGTGAACCCATAAACAGCCATTACAGAAACGTGCCTTGAGTTATCCAGAGTCTGGTTTTAAGCATAAGCTGGACAACTCCCCGTACCTTAACAGTGTCAAGATATGAACTGTTCTACATCCAATACAGAAACAGAGGCACTGATTTAATTGAACCAGATTCAAATCATGCAGCTGTCTCCAGTGCATGTCAACTAAATGGAGAGAGGCTGATCAGCATTACTCAACTTAGGAGTGCTTCCAATCATAAGTAACCTGAAAGAGAAGCAAGTACTCTTAATCATTACTATTAACTGAATACTATACACAAATATCTACATCTTCGATCACCTTGAAGAATCTGTATACTTGCAATACCTGGTTCTCTACTTTACTCTTATACCTATAACTTCTCAAAACTTAGACCTTGCATTTCTAAGAAACACATGTCTAAGAACTAGAGAAGTCACAAGTAAACAGAATATAGTACGAGTACTAACCCCTCTGTCCTAATAGACACTGGACAATATACAATACTCTGTATAAGTCCCTTGAGTCTAATAACTCATTCCCTGTGTGTCGTATGTTGAAAACTGTACTTATGGTTAAGAAGAATTACACCGCTGTTTAATGCTCCTTACCTAACCATCCACTGATATAGGTAAATGTTATGGACATAATTTCAAAAAGGTATATCTCACTCTATAAAAAATAGACGTACAGATGTATTAATTTGAAATTGGTGCATAACAGGGGATATTCAAAACCAAAAATTTTCCGTCCGGCAAACAACCCAGGCGATTTCCTCAAATATCACCAATTACAACGAATTCCGATATAATGAGGATAATCACCTAATTCCTAATAACTTACTCCCACTCATCATCCGTAAAACTATACAGATGTGAGATTCATACCTGGTAAATACATACCCTGGAGCAAGTGTCCAATTGGGAAATCAGTTTTCCATTAACAATATACAGTGAAACTGAAACATGAAATGTTTCATAGGGGTATCCTGGTATTCCTAGTAGTGCCTCTTCCATTATCCAGATTCACAACTGTAACCGTATATTTCTATGCCATCTCTCCACATCCCTTCATATGTCTTTAGTCATTACCTTCTGTACACCCTCTTAGGCTAAATGGTTTTCTTCCTTCCCTACCGTTCGGCACCAGCCTATGGTCTGAAAGAAGACTATCCAGTAAGCATAATGGGTGTACTGTCCTAATCCTAGGAGCACTCGCAACGCGAGAGAAGGTAAAGATAAAAGACACCTTAATAAACCTTATTCCTATTTCTCCTGAACCAGAATCAATCCCCGAACTGGAACAAGTTCCTTTTGAGTTCGTATTTAACCATACGATAGAATATTCAATAAACTGTGGATCTTCGTAGTGATACGGAGTGTCCTGGAGAAATATAAAGGTGTAGTGGGAGTGGTAATGAAATACTTGGCTTGGTCGTGAATAGCAGTCGCAATTTACTTTGCCCTCTTTCTAATCCCTTTATTTGTCTTAACTTAATACCTTCTGTACACCATCGTTAGGCCAATTGGTTTTCTTCATTCCCTTCCGTTCGGCACCTGCCTATGGTTTGGAAGAAGAAAATCTAATTAGCGTAATAGGTGTACTGTCCTAATCTAAGGAGCACTCGCAACCTAAGAGAAGGTAAAAGAAAAAGACAACTGAATAGTCCTTTTCGTTTTCTCCAGAACTGGAAACCATCCTTGAATAAATTCCTTCGAGTTCGTATTTAACTATACGATGGTTTTATCCAATGGAAATGGACGTTCGTAGTAATACGGGGTGTCCTGGAGAAAAAGGGTAAAAGTAGGAGTGGCAATGATGTTTGCAACTCTGACAATCCAAAAGCCAGTGTTTTAGAAGGTTCGGTTAATTTTGGTCACTGAGTCATAGTCAAGGGTCGGGCCGTGGTCACTGCCAAAGAGAGAGAGAAAAGAAACACTCAGCGTGCAATCTAACCTAGATCAGAATGGTTATCACTTTATCTAATCATGAAACCTCCCACTGTAACCTCAAATTCTTCTCCAAACCTGGAAGAAGAATTAGTCGGGATCACCCGAGGAGTAAACCAACTCATCAGTGGGAATCGGGATCCAACTATCATCATATGATAATGTGATGGACTCCATGATTGATCGTTTCTTTGTGTGTCGGTTTAGAAAATGAATAGAAATCACAATCAAAGAATTATTTGACCGCAATCAATAAAGGTGTTGGATTGTAGCGCATTAGTCAGTGCGGATCGTCCACAGGGATTATGCGATTCGTTTGTATTTTTGTTTTGTTTGAATCGAAACTTTAATAGAAAAGAAAAGCAAAATTGATTCAAGATTTTTATCGATGAGTTTCAAGTATCACTATTCTAATCGAGAATCAAGAAAATGATAAACATCAAGAATCAAGTAGTGATAGAATTCCAATCAATTTAGGTTTCAAGATTTGAAGTAAAGCTCGTAGGAATCGAGTAGATTGTAGATGTGAAGAAGATTCAAGAATACGATTTCTTATCCATTAACAAGTTGATGATAAATCGATGTAGATTCATCGAGGATCAAGGATCTTGTGAAGAATTAGGGTTCCTCATACTATCCTTTGTCCTTTCTATGAATCACATTCCCTAAATAGCTTCTAGGAAATCGAATGATCGATCGTTGATCTCTAGATTGTGCGAAAAGAATCAAGAATGCATTTCGCATCGATCTAGATCATCGATCACTCAATTTCAAGAATTTACAATCGTTATAGGACTTAAGAAAACGTTTAAAGATTCATCATCATCATCATTCTACAATCGTTTCGATTCCTCCACGAGCGGAGTTTTATTCAAGCATCATCACAAAGAATACATTCAAGAATTGAAGATGAATCATAATGCTCGAATTGAAATATTAACAAGTTGAAAGAATCTTCACCTTTATTTATTCCACAAATTCTTACACATTGCTCAAGACTACAAGAATTTGATAAGGAACAAGATTGTCGAATCTAGCGTTGCATCGGCTCCTCGAGTTATGGATCGGCTTGGATCTCGTGCTCCGTTGAAGTCCGGCTTCGCTTCTAAAGGATGGTTGAAGACTTGCTTTGCTAGAACTCTAAGGATCTTGAATTTGGTTTCTTGATTTGGATTAGGGTTAGGGTTTGGCACAAGTCTTGTCACTAAACTTGTGGGAAATGGGGGAGATGATGAACCAACTAGTGATTGATTCACTAATGATTGATTAACCCTTAATCTTTAGATCTAGGCACCGTTTTATAGACTTCCAAAACCCTAGATCTATGATTCAAAATTTGAATTTCCCTCCAAAAGTTTGTTAGCTAGAGAGGCTTCTAGAAGTAGTTAGTTAGAGGGAGCTTCTAGAACTAGGTTGTTAGGAGCTTAATCAAGATTAACTTGCTTAATGATCATTGCTGATCTGGCAGAAGCTTCGAGAGTTTTCTGGAGCTTGACATATCTTTCAGAGCTGTAGGCACTAATATAGGAATTATGCACTGAAATTGGAATGATGACGTGGCAGAGGCGCCGCGGATCCGCGGCACGTGCCTCCTTATGCCGCGGATCCGCGGTCACGTGAGGGGCTCAATGTGCCAATTTCCTTCTGTTGCTTTGGGATCACCTTGGGGTATTTATCTGATATGTTGAATTGTATAATTCCTTCTAGATTGCTACCTGCATCCAAGTCTTTGAGTTGGCGTAATTTTGTCAGCATTGTTTCACAATTTTAGCCATTCTCTTGGAATTTTCCTGCACAGACTTCGAAACAAGAGTTGCGCAATACAGGGATGATGCAATGCCATGAAACACAGTCAATTTTCCTAAAAATGCCGGTTTTAGAATGCAGTATAGGTAATCCAGTATTTTACAGGTGTTTTGCTAATATGTGCGATATGAATACCGAACACCTCTAGATGAATGCAAAAGATTGGGAAATTGCCATGTTAGAAATGCAGTATTTTCGACTGATCACTCCACTCACGTTATCACACTCCAGTAGGTATGCGCATATCTGGCAAGTTTCAGTTTCTTTAGAAACTCCCGATGTGATTTTTGCCCCATGCTCTTATGATCTTGACTAAGGCCAACAAATAATAAGTCACATGTCAAGTTCTATCCGTCGTTGTCCAGGTTAATTTGAACCCACCCGTACAAGCCCTTGACTAGGGCCAACAAGGCTGTACGACTGTCCCAAACCAACGCATCTATCTATACAGCAGAAAGGTAACAAGAAGCTACCATACATTATGCCTTGACTAAGGCCAACAAACATAGCATGAATACTACATGCTACCCGTCTGAAATGACGGAGGGCTACGAATGGTTTTTGCCGAAAAACCTTTAACGTAATGAACTTGATATCGTTGAAGGAACTGGATAGCTTTATAAAAATATAGTGGCGAAAACCTTTGCTAAAGAGGTCACTCCCGGTGAAGAGATCTCGGCTCTTTCCCCGTAGAATGAGGTGCAGGATATTCCAACTGAATACCACGATGCAAAGCAAAAGTAATCGACTATAGTGAAGTTATTGCTCTGATGCAAACTTCTATCCAAGGGGTCACTCCCGGTGAAGGGATCTCGGCCCTTGCCTCGTCGACTGAGGTGCTGGATATTCATAACCGAATACCACTGTGCAAAACAAAAGAGAACGTCCTTGCAATAACAGCTTTTTGAAAAATGTTCCAACAACATCAGAATAGGTTTGTTTAACTTGCATTGATCCGAATCAATGCAGTCCCATCAATTGATCACACTAATAAAGAATGAAAATAATGATGTACGTATATGACATCCGCATTCGCCACTGGGTCCCGTCATCACCCGTTAGGTTACTTAACTAACGACAGAGCGGGGACTGGACTAGCGCGGATGCAAAACATATACAACATCTACTAGTATATATATCAATATACAATATTCGCTCAAGGCTTGATAAAAACGCAACATCACAGAAATGTAATAAGCATCACAGAACAATACAGATATCTGGGATCCCCGGGTTTCATAGAGCCGCTACTGAAACCCGACGTTCCTCTGGTCGTGTGGATAGACTGTGCAATGAAATCCTAGACCCCTACGGGCGCGGTAAGTTACCCGCCAAAACCTGAAGCGAGGCGGCCCCTTCAACAAAGTGAATGGACCACCCAGCACTTCATGGAATCCGGTAACTTGGGCACCCCTCCTTGGGTCAACCTATACCCCTATGAGTGCGGCGAATAGCCCGCCAATTCTAGAGTGAAGCCCCCTCCGTCTCAATGCCATGAGATGCGGGCCCGTTGTCCTCTAAAACCCGGCTACCCGTGCACCCCTCCGCGGGGTAATCCTATTACATAAAGTAAAATATACATACAACGGGTACATCGACCTCAGCCCGGTCGCGCCCCAAATGAATAATATACAAACAGGTAGTGACGACAGTCCACATGTCGGACGCTCGTCCCGCAATATCAAATGTACATAATAAACCAAACTATACTACCATTGCATCCAGGCTATCCACCACGACAATCCGCAACATCACAGCACAACACAGAACATCAACGTGAATGTCACGTTCGCAAATCCGTCTAAAAGGGCTATAGCAGTTAGACTGGATTTACCGATCAAGTGACATTCATGGTCGCAGATATAATGTAAATACTGTGAACTAACATATTTAAAATTTTCGATCGACTAAAATTTCCGAAGTAGGCCCCAAGCACAACTGTACCACTCAAAATAAATCTGGGCCCAAACAGAACATAACAAAAACCCTATTTCCATATCAGAAGCCCACTGTAAAAATTTGGTGCTGTGAACAGTTTAAATGGCGGGGGAACCGGGGCCAATGCGTGGGTTTGGCCGCTGTTCTGCGGTGGAACAGTGCCATAAAGCTACCAAATTTTCACAGAATGCATAAAAAACCCTGCACGTATTTTTACAATGTACCAAATAATTTTTAGAGCACTGGAAAAACTCAAAAGAAACTTGACATGGAAACCCTTTTTTTGGAAAATCCGTTCGATCGAACTTGTAAACATGTTAGAGCAAGCTAGACTAGGTTGATGGCGTGGCTCGGATACCAGTGTAAGTGCACGGCAGCGCCCAGGCCGTCTGAACGAGGCTAAAATGCGGAAAACAAAACTTTTTCTTTAAACAGAAACCGGCGCTGCCGCGGACTATAAACCTGAATCGGGCCATTAACCTACTCCGATCAAACTAGAGAATGGGTAGAAAGCTATACAGAGCGATCCGTGTCCTTCGGTCTTCGGCCTCCATCCCGATCTCCTCGCGGAATCTCTGGTCTTCATCTCCCCGTCGGAAAGGGCACCACATCGCCGGGTTCTTTTACGGGCTCCCACCTCTTGACCGAGGCAACTCGGGCACGAAGTTGGTGAGTCGACGTGTCCAAGAATGCTGTAGGCTATACGTAGATCACCATGTCTCTAAAGGGTTATGAAGTTGCCATTTTTTATGGAGGAATGAGATGCAGGCTTTTTGTGGAGCTAGGGGATTTTGTGCAAGCCAAAAGGGATCAAAAATCCCCACAAAAATTTTGGACAGCCCCTTCCAAGAATGGCCGGCCAAGCTTGATGGAGAGTGAGAGAGGGAGTGGATCAATAATGCAAGGAGGAATGATGAGTGATGATCATGATCATGAAGAAAGTCACCTCAATAATTATGTCAACCCACTCCATCAACCATCATATCTCCAAAAGTCAAGCAATGATGAACTAAAGAAGTCAAAGGAAGTAAGAACCATCATGAACCAACCATTAACAAGAAACACCCTCCAAATTGCTAATTTGCACATTTGCAAATAAGCCCCTCCACCCCAATTTTCAGCCAAAGAAGGAACAAAGGAAAAATGGCAGAAACGGAAAGCAAACTGGCAACTTCAAGAAGTGATCCCGTACTAAATTACAGGATAACCCCGCGACTATATATACATACCCGCATTTGTATCCCGACCGAATACAAATGCAATGAGATAAAATCTACACTGTATAATACTAGGATACGGCTTAAACCAAAGCCCGCTAGTATTATCCGTCCGATCATGATCCGTGCAATACCGCACGTATATGATCGAACCCTGCCATATATCCATACGGCCTCTACAGCGTTTCACCCGAAACATGAGAAACTGTCTGTGGGGGACTCTAAAGACTCGTCAATACTTTGGCTATGGATTTAACCACTAGCACGTCAGAGGTATTAGCCATACGTAACGGGCTACCAGCAATAGACCAAAAGGGACGTCGATGAGCGAACTCATCCTGACACCCTACTGAGCCTGTCAGTGACAATATCCGTACAGTCCGGTCCGTTCGTCTATGAGCATCGCATGGCGGGCCTAGGGCGTTGGTAAAAGTCAGACCCCCAAAAGCGGTACATGTCGTGTCGGAGTGTAACCCAGAACACCCTGAGATACTACTGGAATACCTACCAGTAAATCTCCTGCCATGGCCAAGGACTTCGTGTAATGGCTCTCCTAGACACAGCGCGACCTCACCCCCAATACCGGGAGAGACAAACCCCTGCCGATCCGCTCACTGCCTCCTTGTGGCTCAGGATTGTACCCAACTAAAACCTGTTTGCACGACTCCTTTGAGCCGTGGTAGGGTAGTAATCAAAGTATAGTGGGAACTCACATGAGACAAATGACGATTTCAGGTCGACGAACTAACCTGTACACATGTCACCAGAGAGCTGCTATCTGACGTCTGGTATAATCCCAACTAGCTTGTTCCCGGCGAGTCCTGTTCGTTGTACTCATAACACAATGAGCACCTATATACATCTTAGGTGAACCAACTGACACCAGTGGCTTGTGAGACCGGCCACCGCCCCTCGTCGGGGTCTCGACAGTATACACCAGTCTACTCTGGAGTATCGATGCCCTGTCTCGAATCTCCCATGACTAGGGACCACTTTAAGGATGTGCTTATGGACCCCAGCTCCCACATATATGATCGCCATCATACTGCTGGCCGTCAAGCAAGAATCCTAAGGGCTCTATCAACGCGCAATAGTGACCTGTAAGGTCACCTAAAACAGTACACGATGATAAAGATAAAGTAGATAGCATACTATCATCTTGAGTAAGAATGTTCTACCGGCATAGGTCCTCCCTCAATTATTGCAATCACGTGCCTGTGATCCAATAATTGACTCTGAGGGCACTATCTCCAACAATACTATCATATCGAGCAAGAAAGTTCTCTCTATATATGTCCAAGCATCTAATATAATATACATCATATGTACAATACTGGCCTCTAGGGCATACATAATGTTGGAGATAGTGCCCTCAGAGTCAATTATTGGATCACAGGCACGTGATTGCAGTAATTGAGGGAGGACCTATCCCGGTAGGAAAGTCTTACTCAAAATGATAGTATGCTATCTGGTTTATCTTTATCATCGTGTACTGCTTTAGGTGACCTTATAGGTCACTATTGCACGTTGATAGAGCCCTTAGGATTCTTTCTTGACAACCAACAGTATGAGGGCGATCATATACGTGGGAGCTGGGGTCTATAAGCACATCCTTAAAAGGTCCCTAGTCGTGGAGTTTCGAGACAGGGCATCGATACTCCAGAGTAGACTAGTGTATACAAGCGAGACCCCGACGAGGGGCGGTAGCCGGTCTCACAAGCCACTGGTGTCAGTTGGTTCACCTAAGATGTATACAGGTGCTCATTGGGTTATGAGTACACCGGACATGACTCATCGGGAACACGCTAGTTGGTCTTATACCAGACGTCAGATAGCAGTTCCCTGGTGACATGTGTACAGGTTAGTTCATCGACCTGAGGATCGTCATTTGTCTCGTATGAGTTCCCACTTTACTTGATTACTACCCTACCACGCTCAAAGGAGACATGTAAACAGGTTTTAGTTGGGTACAGTCCCGAGCCACATGGAGGCAGTGAGTGGATCTTCAGGGGTTCATCTCTCCCGGTATTGGGGGTGAGGTCGCGCTGTGTCTAGGAGAGCCCTTACACGAAGTCCTTGGCCAAGGCAGGAGATTTACTGGTAGGTATTCCAGTAGTATCTCAAGGTGTTCTGGGCTACACTCCGACACGACTTGTACCGCTTTTGGGGGTCTGACTTTTACCAACCCCTAGGCCCGCCATGCGATGCTCATAGACGAACGGACCGGACTGTACGGATATTGTCACTGACAGGCTCTGTAGGGTGTCAGGATGAGTTCGCTCATCGACGTCCCTTTTGGTCAATACCTGTAGCCCGTTACGTATGGATAATACCTCTGACGTGCGGGTGGTTAAATCCACAACCAAAGTATTGACGAGTCTTTAGAGTCCCCCACAGACCGTTTTCTCAAGTTTCGGGCGAAATGCTGTAGAGGCCGTATGGAGATATGGCTGGGTTCAATCATATACGTACGGTATTTCACGGATCATGATCGGATGGATAATACTAGCGGGCTTTGGTTTAAGCCGGATCCTAGTATTGTACAGTGTAGATTTTGTCTCATTGCATTTGTATTCGGTCGGAATACAAATGCGGGTATGTACATACAGTAGCGGGGTTTTCCTGTAATTTATTACGGGATCAGTTTTATGAAGTTGCCAGTTTGCTTTCCGTTTCGGCCATTTTCCTTTGTTTCTTTCCTTGGCTGAAAATTGGTGGAGGAGGGTTTATTTGCAATTGTGCAAATTAGCATTATGGAGGGTGGTCTTTGCATATTGTTGCTTCATGATGGTTGCACCATCATTTGACTTCTTCACTCATCATTGCTTGACTTTTGTGGGTTATGATAGTTGTTTGAGTGTTGGTTTTGATTAGTGATCATCTCTTCTCATCATGACTCTTCTCTCTCTCTTGCATTATTGAAACTCTCTCCTCTCTCATTTTTTTTTCTCTCCCTTGATGAAAAGAGGCCGTCCACATTAGAGGTGGGGCTGAAATTTTTGGGTGGGGGATTTTTGGTTCTCTTCATGTTTGCAAAATCCCCAAGTTCATCCACAAAAATTCCACACTTCATTACCTCCACTAAAAGGGCAACTTCTAGTACCCCAAATGAGACATAGAGTTCTACACTTCATTCTACAGCAATCCTTGGGCACGTCGGCTCGCCAACTTCATGCCTGAGTTGCTTCGGTCCAGAGGTGGGAGCCCGTAAAAGAACCCGACGATGTGGTGCCCTTCCGGCGAGGAGGTGAAGACCGGAGATTACGCGGGGAGATCGGGACGACGACGAGAAGACCGAAGGACACGGATCGCTCGGTATATCTCTGTACCTCTTCTCTTGTTAGCTTGGATTAGATTAATGGCCCGATCCGGGATTTTTGTGCGCGATGGTGCCGGTTCTAAAGTTAAAGTAAAGTATCGTTTCCGCATTTTGGCCTCGTTCAGACGGCCGGGGCGCCGCTGTACACTTACACTGGTATCAGAGCCACGCCATTAACCTAGCCTAGCTTGCTCTAACGTGTTTACAAGTTCGATCGATCGGATTTTCGAAAACCGCATTTTCAAAAGTATCAGTTTCTGTCGAAATATTTTTGGCTCGAAAATTTTTTCAGGTTGTCGCAGATACACATGCAGGCAATTATAAGAATTATGTGAAAATTTGGTTGCATGTTCTTACTATCCCACCGTGGAACCGCTGCCAAACCCATGCTTGGGCCGCGGTTCCGCCGCCACTTTGGATGTTCAATGCACCAATTTTTTACAGAGGCCTTCTGACTTGGAAATGGGGTTTTCGGTATATTATTTTTGGGTCCATATTTTCTTTGAGTGCTGCAGTAGTGCTAGGGGCCCACTTGGGAAAATTTGATCGATCGAAAATTTTAAACATGTTAGTTCACAGTATTTACATTATATCTGCGACCGTGAATGTCATTTGATCTGTAAATCCTGTTTAACTGCTATAGCCCTTTTAGACGGATTTGCGAACGTGACATTCACGTTGATGTTCTGTGTTGTGCTGTGATGTTGTGGATTGGTCGTTGGGGATAGCCTTGATGCAATGTTAGTACAGTTTGGTTGTATTATGTACATTTGATATTGCGGGCCGAGCGTCCAATATGTGGACTGCTGTCACTGCCCGTTTGTATATTATTTTTTTGAGGCACGACCGGGGTGAGGTCGATGTACACGTTGTATGTATATTTTACTTTCTGTACTAGGATTGCCCCGCGGAGGGGTGCACGGATAGCCGGATTCTAGAGGGCAACGGGCCCGCATCTCATGGCGTTGATACGGAGGGGGCTTCACTCTAGAATTGGCGGGCTATTCGCCGCACTCGTAGGAGGTACAGGTTGACCCAGGAGGGGTGCCCAAGTTACCGGATTTCGTGAAGTGTTGGGTGGTCCATTCACGTTGCTGAAGGGGGCTGCCTCGCTTCAGGTTTAGGCGGGTAACTTGCCGCGCCCGTAGGGGTCTAGGATTTCATTGCACAGGATATCCACACGACCAGGGGAACATCGGGTTTCAGTAGCGGCTCTGTGAAACCCGGGATCCCAGATATTTGTATTGTTCTGTGATGCTTATTACATTTCTATGATGCTGTATTTTATCACGCCTTGAGCGAATATTATATATTGATATATATACTAGTAGATGTTGTATATGTTTTGCATCCGTGCTAGTCCAGTCCCCGCTCTGTTGTTAGTTAACTAACCTAACGGGTAATGACGGGACCCAGTGGCGAATGCGGATGGCATATACGTACGTCATTATTTTCGTTCTTTATTAGTGTGATAAATTGATAGAACTGCATTGATTCGGATCAATGCAAGTTAAACAAACCGAATCTGATGTTGTTGGAACATTTTTCAAAAAGATGTTATTGTAAGGACGTTCTATTTTGTTTTGCACAGTGGTATTCGGTTATGAATATTCGGCACCTCAGTGACGTGGCAAGGGTCGAGATCCCTTTACCGGGAGTGACCCCTTGGACAGAAGTTTGCGTCAGGGCAATAACTTCACTATAGTCGTTTACTTTTGCTTTGCATCGTGGTATTCAGTTGGAATATCCTGCACCTCATTCTACGGGGAAAAAGCCGAGATCCCTTCACCGGGAGTGACCTCTTTAGCAAAGGTTTTCGTCACTATATTTAAAAAAAAAAGATATCCGGTTCCTTCAACGATATCAAGTTCATTACGTTAAAGGTTTTTCGCCAGAAACCATTCGTAGCCCTCCGTTATTTCAGACGGGTAGCACGTAGTATTCATGCTATGTTTGTTGGCCTTCGTCAAGGCATAGTGTATGGTAGCTGCTTGTTACCTTTCTGCTGCATAGATAGATGCGTTGGTTTGGGACAGTCGTATAGCCTTGTTGACCTTCGTCAAGGGCTTATACGGGTGGGTTCAAATTAACCTGGACAATGACGGGTAGAACTTGACACGTGACTTATGATTTGTTGACCTTCGTCAAGGTCATAAGAGCATGGGGTAAAAATCACATCGGGAGTTTCTAAAGAAACTGAAACTTGCCAGATACGCGCATACCTTCTGGAGTGTGATAACGTGAGCGGATTCCATCACGTTATCATGTGATGATAGTTGGATCCCGATTCCCACTATTGAGTTGGTTTACTCCTCGGGTGATCCCGACTAATTCTTCTTTCAAGTTTGGAGGAGAATTTGACGGTATAGTGGGAGGTTTCCTGATTAGATAAAGTGATAACCATTCTGATCTAGGTTAGAGTGCACGCTGAGTGTTTCTTTTCTCTCTCTCTTTGGCAGCGACCATTGACCCGACCCTAGACTATGACTCAGTGACCAAGTTGACCGAACCTTCTTATAAGACTGGCTTTTGGATTGTCTGAGTTGCAAACCTCATTGCCACTTCTACTTTTACCTTTTTCTCCAGGACACCCCGTATTACTATGAATGTCCACTTCCATTGGATAAAACCATCGTATGGTTATATACGAACTCGAAGGAAAATTTATTCGAGGATGGTTTCCGGTTCTGGAAAAAACGAATAGGACTATTCAGTTGTCTTTTCCTTTTACCTTCTCTCAGGTTGCGAGTGCCCCTTAGATTAGGGGATAGTACACCTATTATGCAAATTGGATAGTCTTCTTCCAAACCTTAGGCTGGTGCCGAATGGTCGGGAATGAAGAAAACCAATTAGCATAACGATGGTGTACAGAAGGTATTAAATAAAGACATATCAAGGGATTAGTAAGAGGGCAAAGTAAATTGCGACTGCTATTCATGACCAAACCAAGTATTTCATTACCACTCCCATTTCACCTTTGTATTTCTCCAGGACACTCCGTATCACTAGGAAGATCCACAGTTTATTGGATACTCCATCGTATGGTTATATACGAACTCGAAAGGAACTTGTTCCAGTTCGGGGATGGATTCTGGTTCAGGAGAAATAGGAATAAGGTTTATTCGGTTGCCTTTTATCTTCACCTTCTCTCGCATTGCGAGTGCTCCTAGGATTACGACAATACACCCATTATGCTTATTGGATAGTCTTCTTCCAAACCATAGGCTGGTGTCGAACGGTGGGGAAGGAAGAAAACCATTTAGCCTAAGAGGGTGTATAGAAGGTAATGACTAAAGACATATAAAGGGATTTGGAGAGATGGCAAAGAATTATACGGTTACAGTTGTGAATCTGGATAATGGAAGAAGCATTACTAGGAATACCTGGATACCCCATCGAAACATTTCAATGTTTCAGTTTCACTGTGTACTGTGAAAAGAAAACTGATTTCCCAATTAGACACTTGCTCCAGGGTATGTATTTACCAGGTATGATTCTCACATCTGTATTGTTTTACAGATGATGAGTGGGAGTAAGTTATTGGGAATTAGGTGATCATCCTCATTATATCGGGATTCGTTGTAATCGGTGATATTTGAGGAAGTCACCTGGATTGTTTGCCGGACGGCAAATATTTGGTTTTGAATATCCGCTGTTATGCACCAATTTCAAATTGATATATCTGTACGTCTATTTTTATAGAGTGAGATATACCTTTTTTGAAATTATGTCTATGACATTTACCTATATCTGTGGATGGTTAGGTATGGAATATTAAACAGCGGTGTAATTCTTCTTAACCATAAGTACAGTTTTCAACCTACGACACACAGGGAATGAGTTATTAGACTCAAGGGACTTATACAGAATATTGTATATTGTCCAGCGTCCATATGGACAGAGGGGTTGGTTCTCGTACTGTATTCGGTTTACTTATGACTGCTCTAAGTTTTTAGATAAGTGTTTCGTAGAAACACAAGGTCCAAGTTTTGAGAAGTTATAGGTATGTGGATAAAGTAGAGAACCAGGTATTGCAAGTATCGGGATTCTTCAAGGTGATCGAAGATGTAGATACTTGTGTATGGTATTCAGTTGATAGTAATGATTAAGAGAACTTGCTTCTCTTTCAAGTTACTCATAATTGGAAGCATTCCTAAGTTGAATAACGCTGATCGGCCTCCTTCCATTTAGTTGACATGCATTGGAGACAGCTGCATGATTTGAATCTGGTTCAATTAAATCAGTGCCTCTATTTCTGTATTGGATATAGAACAGTTCATATCTTGACATTGTTAAGGTACAGGGAGTTGTCCGCCTTATGCTTAAAACCAGACTCTGGATAACTCAAGGCACGTTTCTGTAATAGCTATTTGTGGGTTGACCCAGGCTATGACGAGGGTTGATTTTCTACCATCTGGAAGATCAATAGTGATATTGTTCTTGACTCGCCATAGTTTTAACAAAAATGGATTTTTTCGGAAAACAGTAGTGGGAGTATGGTAGAACTGGAAGTGATTCCAGAACCACAGACGATTACTGAAAATTTGATAAGAACTTAAAGATTCAATTTGGTTTGATATTCCATTGGCCACTCCGCAGATACGGTGGGTAACCTCAGGCACCCGAGAGGTACTCCGGTAGCCTCAAGGACGGTGACAGGGAGGTTCTTGTTTACCCAGACAATCCATTGCTGTTGTTCCAGACTGTGAGGCCTGGCAGGAGGATGAGTATAGCGTCGTTCTAAACTAGCTTTAGAAGTGTACGTCTATATGACTCTGCCAGAGGGTTGTCATGATCAGTGGGAACAGCGAAAGCTAAATGGGTACTTGACACTACTGTTGTTCCAGGCTATGAGACCTGGCAGGAGGATGTATATAGCGTCGTTCTAAACAAGTTTTAGAAGTGCACGTCTATATGACTCTGCCAGAGGGTTGTCGTAGTCAGTGGGAGCAGCGGAAGCATAGTGGACAGGTAACTTATGTCTATTTATAGACTAAAACAGATATAGCGGAGATAGATCATCTATTTCTAATGTGACAGTCATAGGATTGACTTCATCAGAATAGGGGATGGATCTGTTAAAAAGGTAGAAGGGTGTGATGTCCTTGAATTTGGATGACATACACAGAGTAGGAAGTGAAATTCCTATACTACGGTCGGTTATACTTTGGTTGTCACACAGTGGTTTCTCCACAAAGGAAATGGATTTCATATCAAACATTCTGGTTACTGGATCTATGGTTTTAGATCTAGATTTGGGCTGTTTCCCAATCAGGGTACTCAGATAGCATTCTAGAGGTGCTTTAGAATGGACGACTCCTGGCATGGTGGTGTACCTGCAGGTGATGGACTCACCCTCTCTAAAGGTGTCTTACAGACTAAAGGGGAGAGGGATGTGCATGATTGGAGGATCACTTGCTTAGGCAATTGAGTCAATCAGGGGACGATTATCATTCCAGATGTTGTTTTTGCAATAGATGCAATAAGTTGATATCGATCCAATCCTGGAGAAGCAGTCGGAAGCAGTTTTATAACACAAGTGCATGTTCTAGGGATATGATAACGACAGCCTCATTCAGGGGACGATTATCATTCCAGGCATCCAAGGTGACCTAGATGACAGAGAGGCCGTCAGAGTTATAGTTTTCCCTCTGACGAGGGACATTGTTTTGGACAAGTGATCCAAGCGGACACTGAGGGAGGCATGACGCAGGATACTGATTAAGTTCAGTTGACGATAAAGTCTAAGAAGTTTGGATTTGGAGTTCATTTATGGACTAGGTCCCATCAGATATCTAAACATATTCTAAGACAGGTATTGCTCATTTCAGGAGATAGGTTTCTCCGCGAACTTGAGATTAAGAGAGACATAGAAAGAAACATCAAGGCGGATCCACTCACTGAGGCTATTCCTCGAACGCAATAGTTTCGCAAACGGGTTTTGTGAGAATGACTAGTAGAGGAGTTGGTTGTTTGGTATCACACGGGCTGTGAGTATGCGACATCGCAATAATTAGCCTTAAGTGCAAGTGGGAGATTGTTGGAGATAGTGCCCTCAGAGTAAATTATTGGGTCATAGGCACGTGATTGCAATGATTGAGGGAGGACCTATACCGGTAGGACAGTCTTACTCAAAATGATAGTATGCTATCTGGTTTATGTTTATCATCGTGTACTGCTTTAGGTGACCTTATAGGTCACTATTGCACATTGATAGAGCCCTTAGGATTCTTTCTTGATAGCCAGCAGTATGAGGGCGATCATATACGTGGGAGCTGGGGTCTATAAGCACATCCTTAAAAGGTCCCTAGTCGTAGGAGTTTCGAGACAGGGCATCGATACTCCAGAGTAGACTAGTGTATACAGTCGAGACCCCGACGAGGGGCGGTGGCCGGTCTCACAAGCCATTGGTTTCATTTGGTTCACCAAAGATGTATACAGGTGCTCATTGGGTTATGAGTACACCGGACATGACTCGTCGGGAACATGCTAGTTGGTCTTATACCAGACGTCAGATAGCAGTTCCCTGGTGACATGTGTACAGGTTAGTTCATCGACCTGAGGATCGTCATTTGTCTCGAGTGAGTTCCCACTGTACTTTGATTACTACCCTACCACGCTCAAAGGAGACGTGCAAACAGGTTTTAGTTGGGTACAGTCCCGAGCCACATGGAGGCAGTGAGCGGATCTTCAGGGGTTCGTCTCTCCCGGTATTGGGGGTGAGGTCGCGCTGTGTCCAAGAGAGCCCTTACACGAAGTCCTTGGCCAAGGCAGGAGATTTACTGGTAGGTATTCCAGTAGTATCTCAGGTGTTCTGGGCTACACTCCGACACGACTTGTACCGCTTTTGGGGGTCTGACTTTTACCAACCCCTTAGGCCCGCCATGCGATGCTCATAGATGAACGGACCGGACTGTACGGATATTGTCACTGACAGGCTCAGTAGGTTGTCAGGATGAGTTCGCTCATCGACATCCCTTTTGGTCAATACCTGGTAGCCCGTTACGTATGGCTAATACCTTTGACGTGCTGGTGGTTAAATCCACAACCAAAGTATTGACGAGTCTTTAGAGTCCCCCACAGACCGCTTTCTCAAGTTTCGGGCGAAACGCTGTAGAGGCCGTATGGAGATATGGCACGGTTCAATCATATACGTGCGATATTGCACGGATCATGATCGGACGGATAATACTAGCGGGCTTTGGTTTATGCCGGATCCTAGTATTGTACAGTGTAGATTTTGTCTCATTGCATTTGCATTCGGTCGGAATACAAATGCGGGTATGTATATACAGTAGCGTGGTTTTCCTGTAATTTATTACGGGATCAGTTTTATAAAGTTGCCAGTTTGCTTTCCGTTTCGGCCATTTTCCTTTGTTTCTTTCCTTGGCTGAAAATTAGTGGAGGAGGGCTTATTTGCAATTGTGCAAATTAGCATTGTGGAGGGTGGCCTTTGCATATTGTTGCTTCATGATGGTTGCACCATCATTTGACTTCTTCACTCATCATTGCTTGACTTTTGTGGGTTATGATGGTTGTTTGAGTGTTGGTTTTGATTAGTGATCATCTCTTCTCATCATGACTCTTCTCTCTCTCTTGCATTATTGAAACTCTCTCCTCTTTCATTTTTTTTCTCTCCCTTGATGAAAAGAGGCCGACCACATTAGGGGGGTGAAATTTTTGGGTGTGGGATTTTTGGTTCTCTTCATGTTTGAAAAATCCCCATGTTCATCCACAAAAATTCCACACTTCATTACCTCCACTAAAAGGGCAACTTCTAATACCCCAAATGAGATATTGAGTTCTACACTTCATTCTACAGCAATCCTTGGGCACGTCGGCTCGCCAATTTCGTGCCTGAGTTGTCTCGGTCCAGAGGTGGGAGCCCGTAAAAGAACCCGGCGATGTGGTGCCCTTCCGGCGAGGAGGTGAAGACCGGAGATTCCGCGGGGAGATCGGGACGACGACGAGAAGACCGAAGAACACGGATCGCTCGGTATATCTCTCTACCCCTTCTCTTGTTAGCTAGGATAAGATTAATGGCCCGATCCTGGATTTTTGTGCGCGGTGGTGCCGGTTCTAAAGTTAAAGTAAAGTATTGTTTCCATATTTTGGCCTCGTTCAGACGGCCGGGGCGCCGCCATGCACTTATACATACAACTAACAATCTCCCACTTGCACTGGGGCCAGCTGTTGTAGTATCGCATACCGAGCATACCGAAGATTCTCTTGAACTGTATCTGGGGAATGGCCTTCATTGGTGGGTCCGCTGTGTTATTCTTCATGTCAACTCTCCTGACCTCGATCTCCCGGCGGTCAACTATCTCCCGGATCAGGTGATACCGCCTCAGAATATGCCTGGATCGCTGATGGGACCTGGTTTTCTTGGCCAAAGCCACTAGTCCATTGCTATCACAATACAAAGGTATTGGATGCTCAATGGATGGAACCACTCCGAGCTCAGTTATTAACTTCTTCATCTAGACAGCCTCTTTGGCAGCATCGTTGGCAGCGATGTATTCAGCCTCCATCGTCGAGTCTGCAACGGTTTCCTGCTTGGAACTCTTCCAGCAAACCGCCCCTCTATTGAGGGTAAAGACAAAACCCGAGTGCGACTTCGAGTCGTCCTTATCACTCTGGAAGCTCGAATCGGTAAAGGACTCCACTTGGAGTTCTTCGTTACTATACACCAAGATCATCTCTTTAGTCCTTCGTAAGTACTTGAGAATGCTCTTCACAGCTGTCCAGTGACTCTCTCCAGGATCTGCTTGATACCTACTCACTACACTTAGTGAGTGTGCTACATCGGGTCTGGTACATAGCATCGCGTACATGATAAAGCCTACTGCCGAAGCATAGGGTATCCCTTGCATGCGAGCTCTCTCCAAATCAGTCTTGAGAGACATATCTTTGGAGAGAGTGAGTCCAGAGATCATGGGTAAAAACCCATGCTTGGATTCTTCCATACTAAACCGCTTTAGTATGATGTCAATGTACCTGGATTGGGAAAATCTCAGTATCCGTTTAGATCTATCTCTATAAATCTTTATCCCCAAAATGTAGGAGGCATCCCCTAGATCTTTCATTGAGAATCGTTGTGATA
This sequence comes from Agapanthus africanus, assembly GCA_030015575.1. Taxonomy (NCBI): domain Eukaryota; kingdom Viridiplantae; phylum Streptophyta; class Magnoliopsida; order Asparagales; family Amaryllidaceae; genus Agapanthus; species Agapanthus africanus. The sequence continues at coordinate 417,320,121 of CM057342.1, forward strand.
AGAAGAGCTTGACCGATTGCAGCATAGGAATGTCATTTCCTATCAAGAGTATGTCGTCCACGTACAATACGAGGTAGACAACCTTACTCTCTGCTACCTTCTTGTATATATAAGGTTCATCTACGTTTTTTTTACGAAATCAAACTCTTTGATAATGACGTCAAAGCAGATGTTCCAACTCCGCGATGCTTGCTTTAATCCATAAATGGATTTAAGCAGCTTGCACACCTTTCCGCTGCTCCCACTGTCTATGAAGCCCTCTGGCAGAGTCATGTACACGCACTCTTCCAAATCACCATTTAGAAAGGCAGTCTTAACATCCATTTGCCAGATTTCTTAGTCATGATACGCAGCGATGGCAAGCATGATCCGGATGGATTTAAGCATAGCCACTGGAGAAAAAGTTTCGTCATAATCGACACCTGGTCATTGACGAAAACCCTTTGCAACAAGTCTAGCTCTGAAAGTCTCCACTTTCCCATTTACACCAAATTTTTTCTTGAAGATCCACTTGCTCCCAATGGGTTTTACCCCTTCAGGAGCAACTTCCAAAGTCCATACTTTGTTGGTGTACATGGATTCTATCTCGGACCGCATAACATCCAGCCATTTCACTGAGTCCCCACTCGAAGCTAGTTGGGTCATCATCCTCCATGATGCAATCCTCTCTTCTACTGTCCATTGGAAAACCATAGTATCTCTCCGGTGGGTGAGGAACCCTACTAGATCGGTGGAAAGGCTGAGGTTTGTTGGGTACTACTGAATCCTCTGGTTCCACTAAATCTTCAGTCGAAGTTTGTGTATCTGGAACCTCTTCCAGTTCAATCACTTTGCCACTAATTTCTTTTACAAGATATTCCTTTTCTAAAAAGGTGGCATGTTGAGCAACAAACACCTTTTGTTCCTCACCGTGGTAGAAAAAATATCCATATGAGTTCTTTGGATATCCCACAAACTTGGAAAGAACTGACCGTGCCTCGAGTTTGTCTGGATTTTGTCTTTTGACATAGGCCGGACAACCCCATATCTTAACCCGTTTAAGATATGGTCTCTTCCCACTCCATATCTCATAAGGTGTGGTAGGTAAATATTTAGATGGAACTTGATTCAATAGGTATTCTGCTGTCTCCAGCGCATACCCCCAGAAGGAAATAGGTAACTCAGCCGTGCTCATCATAGAGCGCACTATATCTAATAGGGTGCGGTTCCTCCGTTCCGATACACCGTTGTGCTGTGGTGTATATAGAGAAGTTAGCTGAGAGAGAATCCTATTCTCTTCTAGGAAGTCCAGGAATTCATTGCTCAAGTATTCACCTCCTCGATTAGATCGAAAGATTTTAATACTTTTCCCGGTTTGGTTCTCGACTTCTTGTTTATATTCTCTAAATTTCTCAAAACGTTCTGATTTGTGTTTCATCAGGAACACATATCCGAATCTAGAGAGATCGTCAGTGAATGTAATGAAGTAAGCAGAACCATTCCTGGCATGTGTAGACATAAGACCGCATACATCACTATGTACCAGTCCCAAGAGTTCCGTAACTCTTTCTCTGTGTCCCGTAAACAAAGTTTTGGTCATCTTTCCTTTGAGACATGACTTGCAAGTGTCATAAGATGAAAATTCGAATGGATTCAAATTTCCATCCTTATGCAACTTAGCTAGCCGTGTCGCATTGATATGATCAAGTCTACAATGCCACAAGAAGGATTCTTTCAAATCTGAACTCTTCCCCTTGTGTGTGTTTATTATGCTCAAAACTGTTGATTGATTTAGAACATAAATGTCATTGCACAACGTGCCTGATCCAACCAACTTTTGGTTCAGGAAAATGTTCATAACATTATCTTGTAATAAAAAATTATATCCCCCTTTACTCAATAAAGAAACCGATATAATGTTGCATATCAGGTTCGGCATGTAATAGCATTCATTTAGAATCAATGTATTACCAGTTAGTAATACAAGGTGATATTCCCCGACGGTTTTAGCTGCAAAAATTGCACCATTTCCAACCCTTATGTCTTTATCACCTTCTCCAAGTTCTCTACCTTTTCTCTTCCCATGTAACTGATTACATATATGGGATCCTGACCCGGTATCTAATACTCCGGACGTAGTGCAAATGGAGAAACAGTTTTCTGTTACGAACACACCCGAAGAAAATGCATCAACATGTACTTTCTTCATTCGGGTTGCATGGGAATCCTGTTATTCCCCTATATCCTGTTCAGTCTTATAACTTTTATAAGAAAGAACGGAACCAACGTACCCCAGCACAGTATAACATGCGGGTTCGATCAATAATCCATATTATTATCTTGATTAAGGCATGATATGGTCGCTACCTGGAGAGAGAGAGAGAAGAAAACACTTTAGCGTATGCCCTTGCAAGATCAGATTGGTTATTATTTTATCTAATCAGGATGAATCCCACTGTTTTTATCAAATCTTCCTTCAAACTCTAAAAGGAAAGACTAGCCAGGATTAATTACACCCTACAACTTCGCCAATCATTCAGCCAGGCCAGTGTCGGTACATTGGGGGAGGTTCCCCGTACTTTCGTACGGACCTAATTAAAATAAACCTCGTTTTCCCAGAGGCGTAACCCCGTTGACACCTTTGTAGACACCTACTTGATCGGCTAATTGTCCTGTGTAAAACACTCCCAGGAGTAACAATTACTCGCAGTGAGTATTGGGATCCAACTATCATATAGAAGGTATCCAATCTCATTGCAAATTTCAACACTTGAAATTCCCGATAATATTTTTCCCCAAACGATCTATGACCTTGACAAGGTCAATAAATCGTAGACCGCAAGTCAAGTTCAACCCGTCATTTCTTGATTGAATTAAACCCACCCGCACGACCCTTGACAAGGTCAACAAGGCCGCATGACTACCCTAATCCAATCTGCATCATATTCATAAGCTGATAAATACTAGTCAGCAACCGCACACTACGTCTTGATAGGTCAACAAAAACAGCACGAACACCAAGTAGGACTTATCTGAAAAGGCGGAAGGCTACGATAGGTTTTTCTGAAAACCTAGTGCTTAATGAACTTGATATCGTTGCAGAATCGAGTGAATTTTGAAAAGGAGTGTTTTTGAGGCTTTCACTAGTTTTGCTAAAGGGGTCACTCCCGGTGAAGGGATCTCGGCTCTTTCCTTATGGAATAAGGTGCAAGATATATCATATATATCACTATGCAAAGCAAAAACTCTAAAAGCAATCAAAAGAAAAACCGAGTGTTGTAGCATCTGCCGGTTTTGCTAAAGAGGACACTCCCGGTGAAGGGATCTCGGCTCTTTCCTCATCGAATGAGGTGCGGGATATATCATATATATCACAATACAAAGAAAAATTGTAGCTACCCTTTTTTAAAAATTTGATTCTAAAACATTTTTTAGGTTTCTTTTCTTTTATTAATCACATTAATGAAGTCCCATCATTTAAGTCACCTAAACATCACAGATAAATACGACATACACTTATGCTATCCGCATTCGCCTCGATGTCCCCTCGTGCACCGTTAGGTTAGGTAATTAATGGCAGAGCGGGGCAGGGCTAGCACGGGTGTAAAACATAAGTAACGTCAATATAATATATCATATATACTATATACAGTATCCATCTCAACATATCAAATGATCATATCACAGATATCGCAGCAGAAAAAAATATGAAATATTGGATATACTAAGAGGTCTGTGTTTTATTTTAAGCCTCTATAAAACACGGATTCCACGGTCGCGATGAATAGACAAACCCACATCCTTAGACGCCTACGAGAGCGGCAAGCAACCCTACCAATTCTAAAGTTAGGAGACACGTACTCGACTCCTCGAGTTGGTCTCCCACTGAACTCTAGAACCCGGTTACTTGTGCTCTCCTCCTTGGGTCTATCCTAATGCGGAAAAGTAAATAATATACATCAATGGTGACATCAACCTCAATCCGGAAGTGCCCCAATAAAAGAATATTACATACATTTAATTTTACATGAATGAAAATAAAAACTCTCATCTCACATAAAACCCCCCTGCTATTCAAAACGCGACGATCCAATATAACATATCCAGCAGTACATAACATCGCATGTCATCACAGCACAGAAAAACTAGACGATGTTAAACATTCCAATCGAATCATCGAACACCCAAGATTACCTAGAAAATTCAACACTTGAGCATAGTTTAAAGTAATTCAGCACACGCCACAGCACCAATGAACCAGCCGTAGAAGGGCCAAACCAACACCTCACATGTGGCACCGCCGAACCACCACAAACCCGAGGGTTCAGTGGAGGTTCTGACGGTCACATAATCGAGTTAAGGTTTTGTTCTTCTAGAGGGTCCATCGTATAACCTGCATGATCTTTGAAAGCCTTTTAACTAGGGGAAAAATCCAACACTTGGAAATTTTCCCGACAAGGGTTAAAGTGAGTATTTGACATACGATTGAACTTTTTAACAATGTCTAATGTTACCCGAAAACAGTTAAAAATACGACTACGAAACACTCCGATTTGTCATTATAGTAAATTAAAATCACATGACAATTTAGCAGGAATAAAAAACACCTGAAGCACCAAAACCCATGTAGCAGAACACTGGAAACATTTGGAGAGGGGCTCGGATTAGACCGGTGAGGGGGGGTCGCCGGCCCAAAAGTGTCCAAATGACACCAAATTTCACCAGTGTTCATGTTATCACATATATATGACTCTGTACAAGTTTAAAAAAATTTTAGGGCTCGTTTTAAAATCAACAGAAACATGGATTTTAGGGTTTCAAGTTCGGAGTTTGTTTCGTGTTCGTAATCTAACATTATCCGTATAATTTCCTGGCTAGGCTCTGATACCACTATAGGGATCCTCTCAATGGCAGCAAGGTTTCGGGAGGCATCGTCCTTGCCATTTTTAAAAAATTGCCGTTAAAAGGAACTCTAAACTAGAATCGTTATCTAGAATACAATACGGAAACATAGTAAACCATTTACTATCTAAGTGAAAAAGGAAATACAACATTTGTAGAAAGGTCCTTAACTTCATAAGCTCCTTGTGGTAGTCCCTTTGCTGTGATCGAGGTTCTCCCGGACACTTGCATGGCTTCACGAGGTGAAAGGAGCGTCCTTGCTTGAAGTCTTCGAGGCCGAAGATGATCTACGTCGAGAGAATGCTAGCTCAAGCTTCTACTTCACTAACTTGAGAATTAGTGAAGCAAACACCCTAAACTAAAGTGCTAGTCTAGTAGAGGATGAAGAAATAGAAAGTGGGTTCACTTTAGAATTTCTTTTCTCACAATATTTCTCACTTCGGATCAAACCCTAGAAAGCTTTTGGCTTTGAGGAAGAAGATGAATAAATAGATGAGAATGAAAATGATCTAGTGAGAGAGTGAACCATGGTGAGTGAGTATCATATACTAACTCATGTAGAGACATAACCATGGCTAATCCAAAATGGTTAGGTTAATAAAAATCTAAGGAAAAAACAAAGTGAGTGGACTTTGTCAAAGCAATCCACAAGCTTCATGCTTATGACAAAAGCTCCACTAATTTGTAATTACCTTAAATAATTATAACTCACCATTTAAAATAGAATGGTGTATGTCTTACACACCCATGTATGATGTATCAAAAACCATGATACAAAACGAAAAACACAATTTAATATATATCACATATATATTAAAGTTGTGCACATGTGAGAAAAACAAATGCTTAAGTGAACCAATGTTAGTTAATGTAAATTAGTATATCACATATACAATTATACACTAAATTATCAAATCAACACTTAACTTAATAATCCGGCTATATCACATATAACCAACTAACATCCAATGTATCGACTTATCGAATCAACCCTTGATTCGATGACCCGGCTATATCACATATAACCGACCGATACAAAAGGTCGCGAGAATAGAATACGGTATCACATACACACATTATTCTCGGTCCCGCACATATCACATATGTGCTCCTATTTCGTTTTTCTTGAGCCAGTAAAACCTCTGTGTAGGACTCTAAAGACTCGTCAATACGCCGGCAGTAGGTGATGATCACATCAATCACCCACAACCCGTCAGCGGTACTAGCTGGACATAACGGCTACCCGGGTATTGAGCGATCAGAAGATCAGCAAGCAAGCCCGCTCCAACTCCTGCAAAAGATTGACGGTAACACTTGTCGTACAGTCCGGTCTCCTCGTCTGATATGTCGCATATCAAGTTTAGGTGTAGTAAACGTCAGACCCCAATAACCGATAAGTCATGCAGATGTGAGGCTCATAACGGGTCGAGAAACTACTGGTAACACTTACCAGTAAATCTCTAAAATAGCCCTGGCCAGGGACTTCCCTGTTATGGCCAATCGAGCATAGCGCAACATCAACCCCCAATACCGGGAGAGATGAAACCCCTCCTATCGCTTATTGCCTCCATGTGACTCGGGACTGTATCCAAAAACCACCATTTTGCACGCCATCTTGGACTTGGTAAGGTGGAAATCAAAGCACAGTGGGAATCACACAAGACACTATGACGATCTCGGGTCTACAGACTAACCTGTACCAGTGTCACCAGAGAACTGCAATCGGACGTGAGGTATAATACCATCTGGGAGTTCTCGGTGAGTCCGTCCAGTGTAACCAGTCTCCATTGAGCACCCATATTCCATCTCTGATGTCAAACACCAATGGATATAGGATCATCCATCGCCCATCTCATGGGTCGAGAAGCGATACGCTAGTCTACTCTAGTATATCGATGCCCCGTCTCGATACACCTGCGACTAGGGACATTAAAGAATGAACTTATGGACTACCATGGCCCCACTAGTATGATCTGCATCATAGTCCTGGTAGTCAAGTACACATCTTAAGGGCTTTACCATCATGTAACCATAAGACAGTATCAAGAGACAAGTATACATGTTAAGATAAAGAGCAACCAGATAGCATACTATCATATCGAGCAGGAAAGCCCTCTCTATATATGTCCAAGCATCCAATATAATATACATCATATGTACAATACTGGCCTCTAGGGCATACATAGAACTAACAATCATACACCCGATTCAAGGAGGAGGAGGAACCGTCTGTGGGTGCATGGTGGACCCGGTGCGGTACCCCGTGGTGAGAAGGTCGCAGATGATGGCGTTGAGCCTGGCAGGGGAACACTACCGACCAGTGACTCCATTGTGACTCATCGGATATCCGGAGGATACCGATCGGAGTTTGGGCCAGTCTGGATAGCCGGAGCCCAGGGGCTGGGCCGGATAGCCGGAGCCCTAGATATTGAGACAGCGAGATATATATATTTTGTGTCGATGCTAGACACTGATTTATGTTGATTTCATTGATGATATTTCGATTTATATACAGGTATCTCACTAAAACAGGAAAATACTTTTTTTTATTTAGATGTATTCTGTTTTCATGCATTCATACCTCATACATATGATATATTGCTACCTGAGGCACTGACACGAGCACATGGGATTACACTTTTGGATAGATGTTTACCCTTGCCACATTTTCATGGTTCAGACCTTATCATATTGAGGATATATATATTACTGATCGTATTGACCTAGGATTGAGTCATACATGCGATTTCTGCTCTGTGATGTTTTCTACTCACGAGTTAGCAACTCACCCCCGTTGTGCCACAGTTTCTCGCAGGTTTTGCCGTACAGGTTCGTTGCGGCTTTGCTGGCACACTACTCCGTTTCGTGACCACTATTGTACCTTTTATTTATATTCAGTTTTATCTAGAAACTCCATCAACCAGACTTGTATATTTATTTGACTTAGAAGACCTGTTGTATATTCTTTCGACCTTAGAGTCGCGCGTCGTATTATTATGGTTTTCTTGATGTTTTGAGTTTCCTTTTGAGTTTTGATCCTCGCCCTTCGGCGTTGTATATTATATTTCTTGCGTGGTTGTGACCGTCGATTGGCGAAGAGCTAGCTCCAGCTTGGGGATGCCTTTTATCATTGATGTATATATTATTCATGTTGTATCCCGTTTGGGGCCAGTATTTTACAAAAGAAACTCTGCCGAAATTTTCAGAAAAGACTTGAGATTTTAAAAATGCATACTTCGGCTAATAGTATTAAAACCACTTGTTTTAAACAAGTTTTCTTCACTTCTTCTTTAAAAATGGTTTAGATTTCTTGGATTTTGGCTTACTTGAATTAGATGGGGTACTATAGACTTCATATGATTCAAGTGCCAGTCACATGCTATTTCGGGTCATGACAGTATCACTCAAGATTCACAATATTATCTATAAATATATACCTATCTCTCAGGTCACGTCCGCATCAATCTCGGATCATGGGACCGGTAAAGGTATCAATTATCACATATCAACTCGCATCCATATAACGACATATCACACCATGTCATCATATCACATCGTATATCCTTTTCATCACATTAAGATCTCATATCAAGTCATCTTACATGTACATTCTATCCTATACATCTAATATCATGCTACTCTAAAACTAATACTTATTCTAGTGCAACTACATATCTATAAGCCGTGGTTCACATTCACTTTTCATATCCCTAAAGCTTTCATCTCATATCTCAATATATATATATATATATATATATATATATATATATATTCATTTACTAATATCATCTCTAACTATCCTTTTAATCATATCCATAGTTTTTTAATCTAGGTTTCTACGATTGTATCCTATAGATCGGTTTCCATTTATAATTTGCGAGGGTGCTATACGCCATCCACCCGACTTCCCCCGTAGATATAGATCTACTCACCATAATCCTTGCTTGCCGAAGTCTATGACGCCATGAACCGTCATCTCGAAATCCACATGAAGGTACCTACAATACAAACACAGTCGCAATCGCTGTTAAAATTGAATCTGAAAAACCAATACGGCACACGGATCGCCTATAGGTTAGAACCTATAACCCACGCCTGCAAAACCAACCAATCATCCCTTGTTGTTGATGTACAAATATCCAACAACCAAATACAAATCCAAATATCAAAACCTAGCATTCAAAATACGGAAAACAGAACCAAAAATCACACCAATGTGCTCCCAGATTTTGACTCAGGTCAAATGGAGCAAAACTAGCAAATATAGGGTGTTGTATATAGAGTGTGTGAGCTACTGAAACTACCTAGACCCAAACCCCCTCAAAGTGGCCAGCCACATAGCCCAAAAAAACGGCCACCTCGGCAATCTGTGCTCAGAATTGGTTCGTACTTGCAGGGTGGCTTCCTCTTGGTCCCACTAAGTTTCTATAGTTGTTTGCTTTTCTCAAAATCATCCCGGGTGATCCCAGATTCCCTGTAGGCATGCTAAACATCACAAAACCGATATGATTCAAATTCTACGTTTGCATTTTGGTTTCTATTCTCATTTCCAGGTTAGGGAATCAATCTCTAAGGCCCTAGAACAGCCACTAAGTAACCCAAGTCCACACAATAACCCAAACCCTCTTTAGAGATTTCCAAGTTCACAAATCCACCAACAAAAAAATTCTAAACTAAACTAAAACTAAAGCAACTAAACTATTAACCTAATGGTGTAGGAAATACCACTTTTGGGCAACTTAAGAAAAATCATAGCTTCCCAATGTCATCGAAATCCAACTTTGCTTGGTCCATTGTGTAGAGGATGAAGAGGGGATCAACTTTTATGAAGGGGGTTATATGTTTTTGATGAAGATTTGGAAATGGATCTAGGGGGTGAAGGTGGAGGGAAGTGAGGTTGAGGGAGATGAAGAAATAATGGGGGAGGGAAAGTATGTGGCTGCCCTTTCTCTCTCTCCCCTTCTTATTCTAACCCTCTCTCTCAATAACTTACCCCTTTACCCTTTTCTCTTTTTCCTTTTTTTTTAATTTTAAAACCAATTCACATAATACCCCAAAACAACATAAGAAATAACATGTAATCAAATCTGACATGACACGGTGCACTAACCATGGAAAACTGTAGAAACAGGGATTTGGCTCAATCGCGATTAGCAGTGCACTAATCGGGTTTATCCAAACTGCATATAATAAATTTTAAAAATGCCAATTCCGATAAATATATTTTTAAATGAATAAATAATTTTAATCTCCAATTATTTCACAATTATTGGTATATATTTATACCATTTTACGAAAACCCCAATTTCGCAAATCGGGTAGTTTTCACGAAATATATTATTTTAATATTAAATTCCAAAAATAATCTTTTATAATTTCTGAAATGTTACAATCATACCCCCTTAAAGAACTTCGGTCCCCGAATTTAAATTTAAACCCCCAAATACTAAAATATTTCAATAACTCAATCGATAAATCATGGAAGATATAGAAAGCCACAGCGCATCGCATGCGACTGAAAATGAATTTAAAACTCAAATTCGAACTCCGTCACGCATCACGCAAATCATCGGATTTGAACGCATATCATTGAAGTTACAATGGAGATATAGATCTCGAAATCCACTACTGAAATCTAATATGCACCGTCAAATACTATATTACATATATAGCACGCATCCTTGGAAAAATCTTAAAACAGAATAAAACACATGCAAAATCTTTTCTGAATTTCCGTGTGATGCGTAACTCACGGCAAGAAAGGGCGGACACTCATCTGTAAAGTAGTAAATATACCTATATATGTTTTTGCTCAAATTATACGTTCAGCCGTTTTTAACATATCCCAAGAGGTTTTGTTTTGTAATTGTTCGTGTCGCTCACGGACACGTAGGAAATAGCGAGAATATAGCTCCTTTTTGAAAACCTCTAGTTAAACCTTTTAATGCTTGCAAAATACTCAGGCCCTGTCCTCAGATCAGTCCTGTTTGGCTACTACATAATATAGTGCCCATCATGAAAACGAGGTGCTCAAGAGCAAACTCAGCCTAAAAAAAACGTATCCAACAATCACGTGCGTCTGGTGCGCACGGAAATCAAATCCATACACAGGTGCCACAATTTGCACAAGGCAAAATTAAGTGCAATGGGTGTGCACGAAATCATCTGTCCAGTGCAACGGGTGTGCACAACAACAATATCTGGTGCATCTATTGTGCACGAAAATCTCAATCGAGTGCATCCGTTGTGCACAAAACCACATCTCATATCATGCACGAATGAAATCTAAACCTAGTGCATTCAACATGCACGAAACCCAATACCAAGCGCCTAATATGCGCAAAATCCAAATCAAATGCGTCAGGTCCGTAAAAGTATCTAGTGCAATAGCATGTACGAAAACGACCATTAAGTGCAAACGCGCATAAAAATACAAATATGGTACCACAAATGCTCAAAGACATAAATCGATGCAACCAATGTACGGAGTATAAATCTAGTGCAACCATGCACAAAAATACCAATATGGTGTAACAATGCACAAAAATACAAATCCGGTGCATAAAATGCACGAAATACAAACAATAACTCCAATGCGTAAAAAGCAACACCGAGTGTACCAAGGTGTATAAAGTCATACACGTGTGCAACTGCGTGCACAAAACACATATCGATGCACTGCAAGCACATATAAACTATACCGAGTGCAAAATCAAATCGAGTGCGTACCACACGCACAAAATCAAATCAACTGTATGAAATCCAGGAAATCATAAAATTGTGCATCTAAAGCACAAAATCAATATCAAGTGCAATAGATATGCACAAATCATAAATCAATACAACGGTGTACAAAAACATATATCAAGTGCAATAACTATGCACGAAAATGTAAATACCCAGTAGGTGCAGCAATGGTGCACGAAATCAATATCATAAAACTCATCATCAAAACTCAAATCCAAGCGATAGAAGCGTGATACTCGGATCACAAACGCAAATCGCAACAAATGACATCGAGGTACACCTCCTACAATATCGAAAAAATGTCGGTGCGCCCAAAACTGGCAGAGCAAGAACATCCGGTTGCCTCCTGCTCACTGTGTGGCGTCCTCTTTCTCTGGGTCCTCATTTTTTTGTGGATTACCAATCTCGCAATTCATCGACTCATCGGTTCAGTCAGGCGTGCTAACGGAAACGATTCCGCTCTGGCACATCTCTGGTCATCTCTTGGCTAATTAGTATGACCACTCATAAAGCAGCACGTCGCTGGCGTCGGCCTCTGGTCCTCTGAATACACATCACACATCTGATCCTGGGTGCAAATCTTATCGCAGCAGTGTACCGGAAGGAACCTGCTCAGGGTCTCTTCCGATCCTGCCTATGCCGAACTATACGTAGGCTGGTACTCTTAAAAAATCTTTTCTCGCTCTCTGGACATCTGCGTTCTCAGCACAGCTTTTCCTCGGGAACTGGTCGTATCTCACACCTCTGTATGCATATCAGATCTCTAATCTCAACGGGGAGTAACAAAAGCTCGTTGACATCTCGCACGAACCTCTTGTTCCACTCGTCTTTATTATCGTCTGCTTCAACGTCACATCATGTTATCTGCGTACTGCAGTGGTTCTTTGCTACAGTCAATCCGGAGTCTCTCATATGAACTCGGTATCTTCAGCACACTGTAGAAGATCTCTAGCTGAACACGTCCTCGGGAACTCGTCCCAACCATATGAGGAATACTCAATACTCGTTCGTTCTCGATCAACTCACAACGCATCTGGGTGAGGCCCTCTAAGTGAAGCTGGTCTACTTACTGGTCTCCTATCACATGATATTCAGACGACGTTAAACTTTTCGATCGATTTGTCAAAGTCCCAAAATTCCCCGAGAGCTCAACCTTTGAGTACAGTTTAATAATATTCGGTACATGCCACAGTACCTATGGACCAACCGTAGAAGGGCAAACCCAAGCCTCATTAATGGCACCGCGGAACTACTGCAAATCCTAAGGTTCAAAAGCGTTCCCATGGTCATTATATCGAGTTAGGGTTTCATTCTTCTAGAGGGTCCACAGAATTACTTGAATGTTCCTCCTAATACTTTAAACTTGGAAAAATTGGTTTCTGACATTCGTTTTGAACTTTCTAACTTTGCCTAGACAACATGTGAATACCCTTCGTCCCTCAACTCAAGGTAGACTAGCTATCATCTGTCGCAGCTCTGCCTGAAAGCTTCAGCGATCTCAGCTCGTAAAGTATGGAGGCGACATCCTATCAATCTCAGCAACAACTGGTCATCTGTCTGCACGGTAGACGACATCACAATCTCTGAGGTATGCTGTACCTCAACAGTCCTTTCACAACAGGCAGCCTCTAACAAGGGGTCAAAACTCCAATACAAAATTGAGACGTTCCCGTGTCACCAGAAAACACGATGGTCAGTCCTCGTCCATGACGAGCTCGCCCTGACCGCAACACTAGCAGCAGCCCAATCTACGCTCAAACCATGGTGACAGGAACCTCAAGCATGTATCGATGAAACCATATCAACGGAATGAAAGGAATTAACGGATCCAGAATGGATACATGATCATAAGGAGGAACGGAATCAATAAGAGTATGATCATGGAAACAAATAGAATCAAAGATCTCAATATATGTACATCTTAAGATTTCTTAAGTGGAGTATCGTATCGTAAATATACAGCGGAATATACGTACGATACGTTACTCTACTCTAGCTACCTACTCCATCAATCAGGGTCAACCTATGTAACGAAAGTTCGGGTATAATACCCCCTGCCCAAGTCTAAGTTCCGTAAGGTCAAGCCTAGGTTCCGAAATATTTACGGCCCAGACTCCACATAGTCAAACCTAAACTCGAACAAAGGTTAAGCCTAGCGCTTTGATACCAACTTTGTCATGACCCGAAATATTAGCTCGTGACCAGCACTTAAATCACGCAACGTCTAAAGGCGTAACGTAATCCAAGTAAGCTGAAACCCAGAAATCTAAACCATTCAAAGAAATAAAAGAGGTGAAGTTTTGAAATAAGGTATAATGAAGAAAAAGGTTTTCTTAAATGCATAAAAAAAAGGGAACATGAAAATGCAAGTTTATCTTACTAGTTGTAAAACATGTTCGTCTTTTACAAATTTGGGCAGCACCTCCTTTGTATATTTTAATCCAAAACCACCAATACATGATAATATAAAAGGCATCCCCAAACGGGAGCTAGCTCTTCGCCAAACGGCGGATTCACAACCACGCAAGTAATAAAACAAGTATACGACACCCAATCGGCAAAGATCAACAACAAAGATAAAGAATAAAGCAAGGCATCAACCCAAAAAGCGAACATAGAATCCATCACTCAAATCTCGCAACTACAAGTCTCACTAAGTCTTATTATTTATACAATTACTAGTTTTGATTGATGGAGTTGCTAGATACTACAGGAAATATAAATACAAGAGTGGGCACGATACTTATGTCCCACCTACCAAAGCAAATCACCCAAATGCAAGCTGTGCGCCAACGATGTCCTTACCGATCTATGCGGTCAACCTGCAATAACTGTGGCACAACGGGGGTGAGTTGCCAACTCGTGAGTAGAAAACATCATCAGGTAGAAATCGAATAAACAACGACTTCCTTGGTCATCTATATCATAAAGGTAATACTATGATATCTAGGGTGACCGTAAGTAAATATATGCTAAAAATATATTGATGCATGTAAATGCATGTGGATAACATCCAACAATATAATCAATGCCTGTATGCATTTGGATCTCGTCCACACGAAACATCATAAAAACATATGTATGCAAATATATGAGGATATCAAAGAATGTGTGTCCATCAATGACACAACAAATCTTGGAACCTGAGTGTCCTACACCGACACTCGAAAACATCATGAAACCCCTGTCCAGCATCGATACGTAAATCCTCATATCTCAGGCACCGCATCCTCAGATCGGCCCTCATGTCCATCTCTCTACTCCGGTCGGTATCCTCCGGATAAACCGCCGAGTCCAAATACTGTCACCGGTAGGTAGTGCTCCCCTGCCAGGCTCAACGCCATCATCTGCGACCATCTTTCCCCGGGGTACTTCACCGGGTCCACCATGCAGCCGCGGAAGATTCCGCCTCCTCCTCCAATCAGGTGAAACATTCCAATCTCAGAACCGAGAAAACACAAGGCGGATGCACTGAAATATCATATCAAGAGAAACCGGGTTTTAAAAACAATACATACTTTCCTTTGAAATAACCATGGTTCTCAAATCCAGAAATCTCATGAAAGCAGTATATCTCAATGCGTAAAATCGTAAAGCATGATGTATGTGACAATATAACAGAATGTAAGCATATCCGTAAATCATGCAACATGGAACAGTAATATGCACATATCAAGGGAAAAGCTCTCTTTAAAATGAATCCAGTTTTAAAATATATCCCGCAGTTTCCAATTCCTCTAAGGTCAAATGCAACATTGTATAAAGGTGTATATGTAACTATAGCAAGTAAATTATGCAAGGAGTCATATCATGATGCAGCAATTCTACTGTGTATTGACATAGCAATTATCGATGACGAAGTGTGTGAGCCGGCCAATCTGTGTAAGTGTGACACACGCATCATCGATAATGGTGTAGGTGTACTAGCACAGGTATATAAAATGCAATGGTAATGACATGAACACAGCATAAAGTAAATTGGCAGCTAAAAACTATAAGGTATACGTATCTAACATGACCGAGTCGGTGAATCTATCAATCGGCATCCTCTAGTCAAGGGTTTGGATCAATCATCAATTAAACTCATCACGTACGGTAAATCATCGTACGGCGTCATTAAACAATTTGGGATCCTAAAAACCTATAATACAAAGAGGGTACGGACCTAACGTCTCGTACGGCATATCACTCAAGATTCACATTATTATCCATAAATATATACCTATCTCTTATGTCACGTCCGCATCAATCTCGGATCATGGGACCGGTAAAGGTATCAATTATCACATATCGACTCGCATCCATATAACGACATATCACACCATGTCATCATATCACATCGTATATCCCTTTCATCACATTAAGATCTCATATCAAGTCATCTTACATGTACATTCTATCATATACATCTAATGTCATGCTACTCTAAAACTAATACTTATTCTAGTGCAACTACATATCTATAAGTCGTGGTTCACATTCACTTTTCATATCCCTAAAACTTTCATCTCATATCTCAATATATATATATATTCAGTTACTAATATCATCTCTAACTATCCTTTTAACCATATCCCTAGTTTTCTAATGTAGGTTTCTACGACTGTATCTTATAGATCGATTTCCATTTATAATTTGCGGGGGTGCTATACGCCATCCACCCGACTTCCCGCGTAGATATAGATCTACTCACCTTGATCCTTGCTCGCCGGAGTCGATGATGCCATGCTCCGTCGTCTCGAAATCCATGCGAAGGTACATACACTACATACACAGTCGCAATCGCTATTAAAATCGAATCCGGAAAACCAATACGGCACACGGATCGCCTATAGGTTACAACCTATAGCCCACGCATGAAAAACCAACCAATCATCCCTTGTTGTTGATGTACAAATATCCAACAACCAAATACAAATCCAAATATCAAAACCTAGCATTAAAAATACGGAAAACATAACCAAAAATCACACCAATGTGCTCCCTGATTTTGATTCAGGTCAAATAGAGCAAAACTAGCAAGTATAGGGTGTTGTATATAGAATGTGTGAGCTACTGAAACAACCTAGACCCAAACCCACTCAAAATGGCTGGCCACATAGCCCAAAATTCCGGCCACCTTGGCCATCTATGCTCAGAATTGGTTCGTACTTGCAGGGTGGCTTCCTCTTGGTCCCACTAAGTCTCTAGAGTTGTTCGCTTTTCTCAAAAACATCCCGGGTCATCCCAGATTCCATGTAGGCATACTAAACATCACAAAACCGACATGATTCAAATTCTAAGTTTGTATTTTGGTTTCTATTCACATTTCCAGGTTAGGGAATCAATCTCTAAGGCCCTAGAACAACCACTAAGTAACCCAAGTCCACACAATAACCCAAACCCTCTCTATGGATTTCCAAGTTCACAAATCCACCACTAAAAAAATTCTAAACTAAACTAGAACTAAAGCAACTAAGCTACTAAGCTAATGGTGTAGGAAATACCTCTTTTGGGCAACTGAAGAAAAACCCTAGCTTCCCAATATCATCAAAATCCAACTTTGCTTGGTCCATTGTGTAGAGGATGAAGAGGGGATCAACTTTTGTGAAGGGGGTATATGTTTTTGATGAAGATTTGGAAATGGATCTAGGGGGTGAATGTTGAGGGAAGTGAGGTTGAGGGAGGTGAAGAAATAATGGGGGAAGGAAAGAATGTGGGTGCCCTCTCTCTTTACTTCTTATTCTAACCCTCTCTCTCAAAAATTTACCCATTTACCCTTTCCCCTTTTTGTTTTCTTTTTATTTTTAAAACCAATTCACATAATACCCCAAAAAAACATAAGAAATAACATGTAATCAAATGCGACATGACACGGTTCACTAACCATGGAAAACTGTAGAAAAATGGATTTGGCTCAATCGCGATTAGCAGTGCACTAATCGGGTTTTATCCAAACTGCATATAATAAATTTTAAAAATGCCAAATCCAATAAATATATTTTTAAATGAATAAATCAATTTAATCTCCAATTATTTCACAATTATTGGTATATATTTATACCATTTTACGAGAACCCCAATTTCGCAAATCGGGTAGTTTTCGCAAAATATATTATTTTAATATTAAATTCCAAAAATAATATTTTATATTTTCTGAAATGTTACATTCGGTCAGTACATCCATATTATTATCTTGATTAAGGCCTGACATGGTCGCTACCTTGAGAGAGAGAGAAGAAAACACTTAGCGTATGCTCTTGCAAGATTAGATTGGTTATTATCCTATCTAATCAGGATGGTTCCCACTGTTTTTTTCAAATTTTCCTTCAAATCCTAAAAGGTAACACTAGCCGGGTTTAATTACACCATACAAGTTCGCCAATTTTTCAGCCAGGCCAGTGTCGGTACTTTTAGGGAGGTTCCCCGTGCTTTTGCACGGACCTAATTAAAATAAAGCTCATTTTCCCACGGGCGTAAACTCGTTAACACCTTTCTAGACACCTACTTGATCGGGTAATTGTGATGTGTAAAACTCTCCCAGGAGTAACTCTTACTTGCAGTGGGTATCGGGATCCAACTATCTCATAGAAGGCATGCAATCTCATTGCAAATTTCAAAACTTGAAATTCCCGATAATATTTTACCCCTAGCAACTTATGACCTTAACATAGTCAACAAGTCATAAGCGCTGGCCAAGTTCAACCCGTCATTTCCTGATTGAATTAAACCCACTCATACGACTCTTAACATAGTCAACAAAGTCGTATGACTGCACTAATCCAATCGCATCCCATGCTTTAGCATATAAGCACTAATTACCTACCGCACACTATGCCTTAACATAGTCAACAAACGTAGCACGAATACTAAGTAGTACTTATCTGAAATGACGGAGGGCTATGACAGGTTTTTAAGAAAAACTTTTGCGTAATGAACTTGATATCGATGTAGAATTGAGTGATTTTGAAAAAGAGTGTTTTTGAGGCCTTTATTAGTTTTGCTAAAGAGGTCACTCCCGGTGAAGGGATCTTGGCTCTTTTCTCATTGAATGAGGTGCTGGATATTCTACAAGGAATACCGTTATGCAAAGCAAAAAACTAAAAAAAATCAAAAACAAAACTGAGTGGGTTGTAGCATCTGCTAGTTTCTCTAAAGAGGTCATTCCCGGTGAAGGGATCTCGGCTCTTTCCTCATCGAAAGAGGTGATGGATATTCTACAAGGAATACCGCTATACAAAACAAAAACTAGAGCCGTCCTTTTTAAAAATTTGATTCTACAATATCTTTAGGTTTCTTTCTTTTTCATTAATCTCATTAATGAGGTCCTATCATCTATGCTTCCTAAGCATCCATAAGAAACGAAAATACAACGTACGCTTATACCATCCGCATTCGCCACAGTGTCCCATTATGCACCGTTAGGTTACTTAACTAACGGCATAGCGGGGCGGGACTAGCGCTGGTGCAAAACATAAGCAACGTTTATTATATATCATATATATAATAATAAAGCATTCGTCTCACGCATATAAAGTGATCACATCACAGAATATCAGCAGTAGAATTCCACATATGAAATATTGGATATACTAAGATGTCCCTGTTTTATATCAAGCCAGTAAAAAACACGGATTCCACGGTCGCGATGAATAGCCAAACCCACATTCCTAGACCACTATGAGAGCGGCAAGCAACCCTACCAATTCTAGAGTTAGGTGACCCGGTCTCGACTCCTCGAGACGGTGTCACGACCCAAATTTAGGCACGTGACCGGCACTTAAACCACGTGACGTCAACAGGCGTAACGCAATTTAAGTAAGCCGAAAACCCAGAAATCTAAACCATCAAAAGAAGTGATAAAAATATTGTTAAAAACATTTGGAAATATCAAGTAAAATTCTTTAAAACTTAAGTTTATTTTCTTAAAAATTTTGGCAGCACCTCCTTTGTAAAAACTAAACCCGAAATGGGTACAAGCCTAAGATATAAGTAATGCATCCCTAAACGGGAGAAAATCACGCCCAAAGGCGGAAACAACCACCACCGGCATATAAACGACGCCGTAGTGAAGAAATAGACAATATAATGAAAAAAACATTAAAAAAAGATAAAGCAACATAATAAAGGCCGGCTCACACGAGCACGACACCCGGAGTCACAAAATATACAATATCGTCTTCACAACTCGTCTCTAAGTCAATACATGAAAGTGGTACATGGAGAGTACTAGTTACAATAAGATATACAGGGAACAAAAACAGATAACCGCAAACCCACATACAGCAAAATGGCTCACAGCCAACAGTTGAGGAATCCGCTGAAAATGATACAATAAGAAGCCCTGCCGTGACTACTCTGAGGGTCAAGCCTGCAAAACACTGTGGCACAACGGTGGTGAGTTGCCAACTCGTGAATATTAAGTAACATCATACAGATAATCGCAGGTATACCCGAACAGCGATAATCTAAAACATGTAATCTAATAGCATAAGTATGGCAATATGGATATGCAACAATCATGATCAAGGTACTCCATCAGGTACTACAAATACATGAAGAAATGCATATCAAATAAATTCTGAGTATGGGATAAAACATAACATCATCAATGAATCATCATCGTGGAAAATCCCGGTGTCCATCAAAGAAACCCCAAATCCCAATACCTCAGGCGCCGTCACTCTGATCGGCCCTCATATCTGTAAATCTCATGGAACCTGAGTGCCCAAGATTGACACTCGAAACATCATAAAAACCGTGTCCATCAATGACACGTAAATACTCATCCCTCAGGCGCCGCATACCCAGATCGGCCCTCAATATATCTCATGTCATAATTCCCAAACGGTATCCTCCGGATATCCGTCGGGTTCTATACTATGACCGGTAGGTAGTACTCCCTCCGCCGGGCTCACCGCCTTTCCATACGAGTCTTATTGCCCCGGGGTACCTCACCGGGTCCACCATGTACCCGCAGACGGTGCCTACCGCTCCTCAAATCGGCTATCTAACACTAGTCTCAGAACTGAGAAAACTCATGGTGGACGCATCAAAATATCATATCAAGAGAAACCAGGTTTTCAAAACAATGCATAATTTCTTGAAATATCCCCAAGGTTCTCAAATCCATAAATCACATGAAATCTGTATCTCAATGCGTAAATCCAAGAAATATGATATATGCAACATAAAACAGTAATATGAGTATATCAAGGAAAAACCGCTCATTTAATTGAGTCCAGTATTTAAATATATCATACGGTTCCCAATTTCTCCAAAATCAAATGCAACATCATATAAAGGTGTGCATGTAGCTTATGCATGCACGATGCATTTCATATACGCAATAGAACAAGAATCAACGTCTCAATGTCAATAATAAATACAATACCACATATGTGTATAGGTTGTGCGTTTCATGGCAATTACCGACGGTGTGGGTGTAGCATACAATTTACTGCTCGTGCAACATGAACCGTCAGTAATGGTGCAATGTCCAATAGGTACTAAGTCAAGGAAAAACAAGTAATAGTATGCAATGATGTTCATACACAATCAACTCATATGTGTATAACATGCGACTATAATATCATATCTAGCCCTGACGCTCAACGCCATACGGGCGATTTCCCCATAGATGTTAAATCTACTCACTGGGACGCCTCGGCTAATCTGATCCGATTTCAGCTCTGCCATTTCCGCACCACATCCGACGCCTCTACACCCGATCCTAGAAACGTACACAAGTAAATAAGAGAATAAATAAGAGATGGTCGCGGATACAAACGATACAAGTCAACCATGCGCCCTAACTTAACGCGCACGCACTTGGTGCACAAAACGCGCTCGCGACAACGCCACAAACCATAACTAGGGTCGCTATACGCAAAAACCACCAAGCCTAAAACTCAATCGCACCACTGGCGCATTCACAAAAAACTAAATATTATAAGAAATATGTTTTAAACCATCAAAATCTCAAATTTAATCAAATTGATTTATTCCAAAAACCCTAGTAAGCATCTTTTAACCATTTTAGTACAAAACTAGATGTTTAAACAAATCTAGTAGCCACAATGTTCATGTTGGGGTAAAGATTTACACCCCGGTTGACCAAGTCAAAATCAAAGTCAACCCCAAGCCAAGTGGGCCCAAGCCCAGATCCAGTGGGCCCATGCCCGGGTCGAGCCCGAACATGAAGCGGCCGGCCTCCCCCCATGCCAAGATAAAAATTTTGTAATAAATAATTTTGTTGTATTTCTTTTATTTTATTTTTGGATAAACGTAAGAAAAATAGGCATAAAGCCAAATTTTTGTAAAGCCCATGGCTTATGTGCAAAAAGAAATGGCACATGAGCCATGGGATAGGCAAAATGCCATTTTGTGAAGCCCAAGGGGCTATGTGTAAAATGTATGGCCTATAAAAAAAAAACTTTTTCTCTCTCCAAAAAAAAAATTCAGATCTGAGATCTTTCTTCCTTCTTCAAGGTTCCAAAACCTTCTTCTTTCTTTTGAATTAAATCAAGAGTTCTACTCTCCTTTTTATAAAACAAATTAGTTTTTCACCACAAAACCCATCAAGGGGAACTCAGATCTTCCATTAGATCTCAAAAAGGAGTGATTTTTAAAATCCCATATCTCTTGATCTTCAAGATCCAGCTAACAGAGGAGGAAGAAGAAGAACCCCTTTCACTAAACCCAACAAAAAAAACACTCAGGAGTCCAACTCCTCTTTGATTTCTCTTCAGAGAAATCTTTTTAGGCTAAAAGCCTCTTTTTCTCGCCGGCGCTCAAGCGCAGAGCGCCTACGTGCCGACATGTGGCGCGCTTGCGCTCCAGCGCAAGCGCTCGAGCGCAAGTCGCCCTCGTGCCGACACGTGGCGCTCTTGCGCTCAAGCGCAAGCGCCCGAGCGCAAGTCACCCCGGTGTCGACACGTGGCGCGCTTGCGCTCGAGCGCAAGCGCTCGAGCGCAAGTCTCCCCCGTGCCGACACGTGGCGCGCTTGCGCTCCAGCGCAAGCGCTCGAGCGCAAGTCGCTCCCGTGCCGACACGTGGCGTTGTTGCGCTCCAGCGCAAGCGCTCGAGCGCAAGTCGCCCTCGTGCCGACACGTGGCGCTCTTGCGCTCCAGCGCAAGCGCTCGAGCGCAAGTCGCCTACGTGCCGACACGTGGCGTGTTGCGCTCCAGCACTCTGCGCTCGAGCGCAGAGCGCCCACGTACCGACACGTGGCGCGCTCGCGCTCAAGCGCCTAGGCGCTGGCCCCACGCATCCTTTGGATGTCTTTTTCCCCTTTACTTATATATACATGCATATATATACATATGTATACAAATGTACACATACACATACTCCGCGACACTGTCCCTGTTAGAAAAAAATTTCTAACGGGGCGCTGCCCCGCACCCCGCAAGGGGGCTGCTAGCCCCCTTGACCCCCAGCCCGCAATCCGGGTAGCGGGACCCCCGTAAAAACTCTGCGTGGCTCCCGATATATTCAAACCCCCTCTCCAAAACAACACACACGCACACTGCACATTGAGTTCGCATGACCAGTTTAACCCGTTAATCGGAGGTTCCCTCGCCCCAAAGGCGAGGGGTAATTAACGGCAGCTCAGTCCGCGGCTTCCGGAGATTCGGATCCCCACAATCATTAAACTCCGGCCTATCTTAGGCAGGGGGAATCTGTAGTACGCCTGAGAAGCGTGCGCGTATTCCCATCTCAATGGGGTGACGAAAAACACCCTACAGACTCTGGCACGCCCGGTGGGACCAATCTTTCCTCCCATATTTCGGGTTAAACGTTCATGCGAACTCAATCAATATACATATCGATCGCCTATACTGAAATGATGTTTTTTTTCCATGCAGCAATCAACCTTCGACGACAATGTCTCTCCAGACGAATTCAGCTTCCAACGTGACCCCGATTCCGTACGTGGTCACGATCAACGCTCGTGTGGTTCTCCCTGCAAGCCTCAGTCGACAGTGGGAGGAACCGCCCCGCCAGTTTGGCTCTATCATCATCTACCCTGCCGGAAGCGCTCATCTGGCGGAAATCCCGGCGGAATAGGTGGTCAAGCCGGTCCCAAGGGGCAAGAGGCCGAATGTTGTGATTGCTAAGGCACCACAACCGAAACTTAAGATGGTGTCTGAACGACTCCCTAGGGCTTCAGCTGGGGGCAAGACTTCCGGTGCGAAGAGCAACATCAAACGTCGCGGACGAGCTCAGGCGGTGACTCTAACAAATGCACAATCGAGCGTGTTTCCAAGGCCTTCCATCGCCTGGTCTGCGGCGTCTTCCTAAAGAGCCGAAGTCTGCCAGGCGCTTAGAACAGAAAAGTTAAGGCAGAAGCGGCTCAGGTATCGAGCCAACAAGAGAGCCAAAGCTTCGGCCAAATGGAATCGTGTGAAGTTCCAAGTGCAGGGTTGCCCCGCGACGACGGCTGAGTCGGATGTAGGAATCAGCAATTCCTTCGAGCCCCTGAAGTGGGTTCAGAAAAACGCCATGACCGCCAGAATCAAGAAAACAGCGGTCCGAACAGTGCCACAAAGAGACGTGTCCTGGCCCCAACAGAAAAAGTATGACACTGTCTCTTCAAGAGTCTATCAAGCACTCTGTGCCGCACGAAAGCAGCGGGGCAAACCCAGAAAAGAAGCGCCAGCACCATTCAAGAACCGGGTTAGGCCAGCCGCTTTCAATCGACTACCATCTACCGAAACAAGGGGGTCAAGACAGCGATCCATGAAATCAGCTTCCAGTGATAGAAAGACGGCCGGATATATCATCCATACGGTCTATATGGCGGGCGGGCGCCCCAGCGACAACCTTCGCAGCAAAAGAAAGAATGGGGCCACCACATCCCAAGCCCAATCTGGCCTGAATGTGGTTGCCGCTGTCCAAGAACAGCCGCCCCCGCTGGATGAAGAAAACCCTCCCGATGAGGATGATAGGCAGAAAGACCCCTCGGTCCATGCAGAGTCAAGCTCGGACAGCGAGGAAGAGCCGACTTTCCGCCCCAGGACTGCGGAGCAAGAGCTGCTTCAAGAGCTTCGAAAACAGCTCAGGAGAAAAGATAAAGAGATGGCCAAGCTCTATTCGAAGATAGACGACTTAACGAACGTGGTGATGCAGCTTACGGCTTAAATTGCTCGAGCGCCTCCCAATCAAGCACAAGCTGCTACTAATCAGCCGGGTGATGACAATCTGAGGCAGCCAATGCCTGTTCCATTGGGTCCAAGACTGGTCGAGCCGCATGAAAGCCGGCCACACTCCGTTTCTGGGGACGCCTTGGCCCCAGATAGCACTATCCCGCCAACACAGGATCGGATAATGGATTTGGTCACCAGCAAGGTTAAAACATTGGTGGCCGAAGCTGAAGCTCAGAAAGAAATCGGCAGTAGTGGGCGGCCATACCCCGCGCAGTACGATCTGATTGAGTTCCCAAGCGGCTACGTCATTCCTAAGTTCGGAAGATTTGATGGAACGGGGAATGCAAACCAGCACGTCGCCCACTTCAAAGCATCGTGTGGAAATACAGGGGGCAATGACGCGCTCCTTCTTCATCAGTTCGTCAACAGCCTGACCGGCGTCGCCTTCGACTTGTATGCGAGTATACCGGATGGGTCCGTCATCACCTTTGCCTAAATGGAGTCCCTGTTTCGGCAAAGGTTCATGAGTGTCAGTGATAAAATCTCCATTGCCGACCTTGTGAGGACTAAGCCGGGGAAGAATGAAAGAAACACCGACTTTATCGCCCGATGGCGTAATCTCACAGTCAAGTGCGAACCGCCGCTGGAGCAGGACCAGTCTGTCAGCCTTCTCATTGGGAACCTCAGCAATTGGATGGTCCCATTCTTGTGTACAGCGGGCCTCAAGACATTTCAGGAGCTAACCAAGAAAGTTCAAATGCTGGAACGCTCGAAGCAAGAGTCCACGCCGGACTCTCAGAGAGAAAAAACCTGGAAAAGCAAGCGGGACGACAACCGTAGAAGCGGGAGTTCCAGCAGTACCAATGTCTTCAATGCCTCCGACAATGAAGAAAAGCGAAGGGCGGGCGAATCCAAAACCAACCGGACTCGAAAGCCATTGCTGGGAGGAGACGGGCATTCCCTAGAGGAGAAGAAGAACAAGGTTTACTTTTTCAGAAGGGACAAGGTCCGCAAGATATTTAAAGATGCCTTGAACAACGGCCTACAACTGCCGGAGTCGAAAAGACCCCAAGAAGCAAAAATGACCGACAATCCTCTGTATTGCCCGTACCACCGAGTAGTGAGCCATGCGATCGAGGATTCCTATATCTTCAAGGACTGGGTCGAGAAGCAGTACAAGGCTGGAGAGATCGAGCTGTCCAAAAGCGTGTTGGTGAACAATCAAGTTGCAACCGCTAACTTTATATAGACGGAAGCTGAAGCCTTCTGGGAGCAGACAGCCGAACCCGCTGCCCTGACAAACGAAACTGACTCATCGCGGCCTCCGTGGAGTACGCACATATCTAATAAGATAAAGAAGATGATAAAGCTACTTCGGAAAGAACCCAGGACGGAATGGGAAGGACGGAAGAAGCCTACCAGTCCGGCTGCCAATGCGGCTCCGTCAGGCTCAAAATCCAAGAAGCTCAAGAAGAGGAAAAGCGCAGCTCGGCGCGAAAAAGAGTCTGCAGGGAGATCGACCATTCAAAAATATATCGATTCCCTCGAAGAATATGAACAAAAGGAAAGAACATTGATTCAATTGAAGGAGTTCTTCCCTGTACAAGCGGCTGAAATTCTGGAGGAGTTAGAAGAAGACTCCAATGAAGAGATCCCAGTAGTGACCTGCTACGCTCTCCATCTTGGCAGCGACTCCGAGGATGATCTCTGTTTTCCCGAAGAGGACGAGGAGCTCTCCACGAAGGCCAATCAAATCCAGCTCAGAAGCGGCAGGGCTCTACCGCAAAATCAGGGCAACGCCCCAAAAGGGAAGGAAAAACATGTCGCTCATGAAGAAGATGGCAGAGAACCGGCCGATGAAAACATAAGTCCTTCCTCGGTGGACTATAATGTCTTGGCGCATCCCCGGAAGCTTCCGTCTCTCCTGAGCATCTATGACGCCTTGGTCTTATCTAAGGAGCTTAGAGATGTTCTCATTCACGCTCTACAAAACCCCGAGCGGTATCGGGCTCACTTTGCGGAAATTAATATGAAAGAAGCCCAGCACGCTTTGCATGCCGCCGCAGTCACATTTAAGGATGAAGACTTGCTACTGGGAACGGCTGAGCATAATCGGCCGCTTTACGTGACCGGGTACAGCGACGGAGATCGAATTAATCGTATATTGATTGATCCGGGGTCCTCTGTGAACATCATAAACTTGCGAACTCTGACGAGTTTGTCAATGGACGTCCGACACCTGTCAAGGGAAAGGATTGTCATTCAAGGCTTCAACCAAAATTGCCAGCAAGTTCTGGGGTCTATAGCTTTGCCAATCAAATTTGGGGATCTGCAAACCGAAGCTAAGATATACGTGATCGACGCTGACACATCTTATAAGATTCTCTTGGGGCGGCCGTGGCTCCATGATTACGGCATCATTCCGTCAACTCTCCATCAATGCATGAAGTATACTAAAAATGGCGAAGAAAGACGCATTGACGGAGACATCCAGCCGTTCGGTGTGCATGAAGTCCGATATGAAGATTCTCGGTACTTTATGAACCACCAAAATGCTAAGCCACAACTGACTGAGGATAGAACGGCCCCAAGACTCAAAAGAAAATCTGCGCCGGCTATCACTTTCAAAAGCAAAAATACCCAAGTGCGCCCGCATTTCGGCAGCGACACTGATGAGTCCGACGCTGGAAGCCCGTCCTTCCGCAAAACTCGCCCTCATTTCGGCAGCGATACGGACGAATCTGTTACTGAAGGCCCATCTAGCAGCAAAGTCTGCCCCCATCTTGGCAGTGAAACTGAAGAGTCAGAAGAAGAGGACCTGCCGTGCAACAGCTGTGCAGATCGGCCCCCCATGCAGCAAGCGAAACTACGAGAGACCTTCGAAGTCGCAGAAGGGTCCCTGGCCATCACAAGGGTGCCGGAACGGATGTGCAAAGAGCTCGACGCATTGTCAGTCTCTACCGTGGACCAGCTAAAAACTTTCTACGTGCCCGGGAGGAAAAATGGACAGAAGGGCATCCTGTTTTACAGGTCAAACCCCGTTGTGCACTCGGATGATCTTTCTTTCGCGTGCCTTCCGTATGAGAGAGGCATAAGAGCCGTCCTCAATCCCAGATACTATGCGCCCGAGATGCGGGAATACTTTAAGAAGTGCGGATGCCGGTTATATCAAACGGAGTCCGAAGCAAAGTTTACGAAGGGCTATGGTATCCGCCCCAGGTCCGAGCGCTCATCGATGGACGAATTCCAGATAGACGGGGCATAGGTTACATTCAACCTGATTCCAAAGCGTGCTACATGATCCATGTTGGTGAGGCCAGCGAAAGATCAAATGATGATGACGAGATAGCCGAGCCAGAAGAAGCTCCTCAAGAGCTCGAAGATGGTGGACAAGCAACCTTTGACGAGCTAACCGAGATTGACTTAGGAACGCCCGATAATCCAAGGCCGACCTACATCAGCTCGCTCTTGTCAGAGGAAATGAAAGCGCAGATAATTGCCCTGCTGCATGAGTTCGTCGACTGCTTCGCCTGGACATACAATGAAATGCCTGGCCTTTCCCCTGAGGTAGCCGTGCATAAGCTGGCTATATCTCCTGATGCTAAGCCAGTCAAACAAGCTCTTCGAAGAATGAGAAGGGAGTTGGAAGAAAAGGTCATCGAGGAAACCAAGAAACTCATCGATGCCGGCTTCATCAGGGAAGAGAAATATGCAGACTGGATCGCATGCATAGTCCCAGTGAAGAAGAAAAATGGGCAGATCCGAGTTTGTGTCGATTTCAGGGACCTCAACGAGGCATGTCCTAAAGACGACTTCCCGCTACCGGTCATGGAAATGATGGTCGATGACACCTCAAATTACGAACTGTTCACCTTTATGGACGGATCGTCTGGATATAATCAGATCAAGATGTCGCCTGAGCATGAGAAGCACACAGCATTTCGAACCCCGATCGGAATATATTGCTACAAGGTAATGCCATTCGGACTGAAGAACGCAGGTGCTACATATCAAAGGGCAATGACTAATATCTTTGATGACCTAATCCATAAAGTCGTCGAATGTTATGTTGATGATCTGGTCGTCAAGACTAAAGCCAAGGCCGATCATATCCAAGATCTCAGGACCGTTCTCACCAGACTGAGGGAATATGATCTGAAGATGAATCCACTGAAGTGCGCTTTTGGCGTGTCATCGGGAAAATTCCTGGGCTTCATAGTCCGACATCGAGGGATCGAAGTTGACCCATCAAAGATAAAGGCCATCATGGAGATGCCCCCTCCGAAAAGTCTGACGCAGCGAAGATCTTTTCAAGGCAAGCTTGCCCTTCTCAAATTTATCAGGGAGATGTAGGCCCTTCTCAAAGCTCATGAAGAAAGGAGCTCCTTTTATCTGGGATGCCGAATGTCAAGCAGCGTTCGAAAGCATCAAACAATACTTGTTGCACCCTCCAGTGCTAGCCGCTCCCATTCCAAATAAACCGCTGATTCTCTACACTGCCGCGCTGGACGAGTCACTCGGTGCGCTCCTTGCCCAGAATAACGAGGAGGGAAAAGAAAATGCCCTCTATTACCTCAGTCGAACTCTAGTCGGGGCGGAACACAACTACTCCCCAATCGAAAAGCAATGCCTGGCTCTAATATTTGCTGTGAAGAAGCTGAGACACTATTTGCTCGCTCATCGGGTTATGCTGATCTCCAAGGTCGACCCGCTCAAACACTTGATGACTAAAGCAAGCCTAGCCGGCAGAATGGCAAGATGGGCTGTCATGCTACTTGAGTTTGACATAGTTTATACCCCTCAGAAAGCAGTAAAAGGGCAAGCTATTGCAGACTTTTTCGCCGCTCATCCCATACCAGAAGAGTCGCCGCTAAATTGTGAGTTACCCGATGAACAAGTGCTGCACCTCGAGGAAGATGAGCCATATTGGGAGCTCTACTTCGATGGAGCCTCGTCAATAAGGACCTCCAGTAAATCAAGCGTCCCGGAGATAAAAGCAGGGATAGGATTGGTGTTCATCACACCATCAATGGGAACCCTACGGCGTTCTTTTGCTCTCACCGAGCCTCGGACAAACAATGAAGCTGAGTATGAAGCACTGATAGCTGGTTTGGAGCTCGCCATAGAAATGGAAATCCGTCGGCTACGAGTCTACGGCGACTCCCAGCTTGTCGTCAACCAAGTAAGCGGCGACTATAAGATATATAAACCCGAGTTAGCTCGGTACAGAGGTCGAGTGGTGGAACTCATGAAACGGTTCACTCATGTTGAACTAACAAGAGTCCCTAGAGCGTTGAATGGAAAGGCTGACGTACTTGCTCGCTTAGCCAAGGAGCTGGCTGATCCTGACATGGACGAAATTCTGATCACAGTCAGGAGCCGACAAATTCTGCCCCCAGTCTCTCTACGAGAAGAGGAAAGCGCGGAACAGAAGAGCAGTCCTGCCGAAGAAGCTTCGACCATCCAAGACGAGCCCGATTGGAGAGAACCCTTCATAGAGTACCTCCGATACGACAGGCTGCCCGAAGAAAAATCTGCGAGGGTTCAGCTGAAGAAGAGAGCTCTCCGATACGTGTTTGTAAATGACACGCTATACCGCAGGTCATATGACCAACTCTGGCTCAGGTGCCTGTCATCGGCCGAAGCCCAAAAAGTCATGAAAGAAGTTCACTCAGGCGTTTGCGGTGCTCACCAATCTGGCCCCAAGATGCGACTGCAGATTAAACGGTTTGGGTATTACTGGCCCACCATGATACGGGATTGCGGAGAGCATGCAAAGAAATGTTATATCTGCCAAATTCACGGTGATTTTATTCACAAGCATCCCAATCCATTGCATCCTACGGTGGCGTCGTGGCCCTTTGAAGTTTGGGGCACCGACATTGTTGGCCCAATTGATCCTCCGTCATCCAAAGGCCATCGGTTCATACTGGCCACGACAGACTACTTCTCCAGATGGGCTGAAGCTGTCCCGCTAAAAGAAGTCAAGACAAAAGATATTCTGACATTCTTCCAGCATAATATTCTATACCGCTTCGGTACACCAAGAAGAATCATTTCTGACAACGGGCCTTCTTTTAAGAGCTTTAATGTCTCAAGGTTCGCTACTCAGCACAAGATAGACTGGAGATATTCCTCCATCTATAATCCAAGAGCCAACGGGCTAGCCGAAGCCTTCAATAAGACTCTATGCAAGCTCCTGAGGAAAAATACTTCAGCCAACAAGAGAGACTGGAATCTCAAACTTCATGAAGCATTGTGGGCATATCGTACCACGCACCGTACTCCAACTCAGTCCACTCCATACCCATTGCTCTTCGGAGTGGAGGAGGTCCTCCCCCTCGAAGTTGAAGTTCCAAGCTTAAGAATGGCCGTTCAGCATGAGTTGACGGAGGAGGAAAACGTGCTCCTTCGACTTGAAGAACTCGATGCCCTCGAAGAAAAGAGGCTCACGGTGCAGCAAAATCTGGAGCTATACCGAGCCCAAATGTCACGGGCCTATGACAAGATAACCCGTCTCCGCGCTTTCAAGAAAGGTGAATTGGTGTTGGTTCTCAAAAGACCGATCATCCCCAATCGACATGCCAAGGGAAAATTCGAGCCAAACTGGGAAGGACCATACGTCATCGAGAAAGTGTTCGACGGAGGATCCTACCAACTAATAAGTGCAGAGGGAGAAAGGCCCATGCCACCCATCAATGGACGATATCTCAAGAAATACTACACATGAATGCTCCAAGTCGTAGGCGAATTGAGCACATCAGCCCTACGGTCTGGATCAGACATCCTGCAAAACCGTATACAATCCACGGGCGTAAATGACCCCTATTTCTCCCAAATCCTGCCAGTGAGACTACTTTAAAGTCCCACCAGCGGCAAAAAAAAAGAAGAGAAAAAAAAGAAGAAAGAAAGAAAAAGAAAAAAAAAGAAGAAGAAGAAATAAACGATATGTCCACAAGCAAAATGGGCACGGATGAAAACCCGAAAGGGCTCCGTGAGTAAAAACAGCAGGACTACCGGCGAGTCTGTGAAAACCCGAAAGGGCACAAACTCATGAAAAAAGATGAAATACACTCACAAAGTCCTCTCGACCTTGTGAGGAGAAAACCCCTGCGTGAGATCCTTACGACTCACAAAGGAGCAACACACTTAGGAATCCTCACGATTCCTAAGGAGAAAATGCACCTGCGGGATCCTTACGACTCGTAGGGAGAAAATGCTTTTATGGGACCCTCACGGCCCATAAAATTGAAAAGCCTTAGGTGGTAGGGACCCAAACCTATCTCCTAAGCCATCGTTCCCCAACGGGCAACGGCAAATGATGAGTCGCTCCTTGCATTTCGCTTCAGTGTTAGCGGTGCTGATGCCGACCAAAAACCCAAATCCCAAGTCCTCCCAAGGCAAGTATGAGTTGCTCCTGGCATTATTCCAGTGCAGCAATGCTGATGCCAAACAAGATCCAAATTCCAAATCCCCAAACGGCGAATGATGAGTCGCTCCTGGTATTATATTCCAGTGTAGCGATGCAGACGCCAACCAAATTCCAAATCCCATACCCCAACGGTGAATGATGAGTCGCTCCTGGTACCATATTCCAGTGAAGCGATGCAGACGCCAACAAATCCCTGAAATCTTTCTGGCCCTACGGTCTGGATCATACATCCTGCAAAACCGTATACAATCCACGGGCATAAAACAATCCCAATCTCTCCTAAGTCCTACCGATGAAACCACATTCAAAGTCCCACTAAAAAAAAAGGAAAGAAAAAAAAAAGGTATGTCCACAAGCAAAATGGGCACGGAGGAAAACTCGAAAGGGCTCCGTGAGTAAAAACAGCAGGACTGCCGACGAGTTTGTGAAAACCTGAAAGGGCGCAAACTCGTCAAAAGGAGATGAAATGCACTCTCAAAGTCCTCTCGACTTTGAGAGGAGAAAATTCCCGCGTGAGATCCTTACGACTCACAAAGGAGCAACACACTTAGGAGTCCCCACGACTCCTATGGAGAAAATACACCTACGAGATCCTTTCGACTCGTAGGGAGAAAATGCTTTTATGGGACCCTCACGGCCCATAAAATTGAAAATTCTTAGGTGATAGGGATCTAAACCTGCCTCCTAAGCCATCAATTCTCAAATTCTCTCGGGGCAAATGATGAGTTGCTCCTGGCATTATTCCAGTGCAGCAATGCAGATGCCAAACAAAAACCAAAATCCCAGAATTCTCTCAATGACAGATGATGATTCGCTCCTGGTACCATATTCCAGTATAGCGATGCTGATGTCAACCCAAATCAAAATCAACAAGTCAACTTCCACTCCGACACCGCAGAAGGCGGAGCGAGTCAGAATCAAATCTCAACACCGCAAGAAGCGGAGCAAGTCAAGTCTACCCCTGACACTGCAAGAAGCAGAGCAAGTCAAATCAAGTATCGACCGTCCACGTCGCTAAAAGGGCAGCACCGACCGTCCAAGTCGCAAAAAGGGCAGCACCGACCGTCCAAGTCGCAAAAAGGACAGCATCGACCGTTCACGTCGCTAAAAGGGCAGCACCGACCGTCCAAGTCGCAAAAAGGGCAGCATCGACCGTCCACGTCGCTAAAAGGGCAGCACCGACCGTCCAATGTCGCAAAAAGGGCAGCATCGACCGTCCACGTCGCTAAAGGGCAGCACCGACAGTCCAAGTCGCAAAAAGGGCAGCATCGACCGTCCACGTCGCTAAAAGGGCAGCACCGACCGTCCATGTCGCAAAAAGGGCAGATCGACCGTCCACGTCGCTAAAATGGCAGCACCGACCGTCCATGTCGTAAAAAGGGCAGAACCGACCGTCCAAGTCGCTAAAATGGCAGCATCGACCATCCACGTCGCTAAAATGGCGGCATCGACCGTCCAAGTCGCAAAAAGGGCAGAACCGACCGTCCACGTCACTAAAAGGGCAGTACCGACCGTCCAAGTCGTAAAAAGGGCAGTATTGACCGTCCATGTCGTAAAAAGGGCAGCGCAGGATTCCTACAAAGCGGGAACCGCATCACTTCGGGCCGGGAAACGTCTATCACGGACACTCCATCTCGGAGTCATGTCAAGCAACGACCGTCCATGTCGTAAAAAGGACAGTGCCGGCTTCCCAAAAAGCGGGAACCAAATCAGGTCGCCTCCAAGTAAAAGAAGATCCATCAATCCCATGCACACGACCCACATATGTTGTGTGCATTTATTGATGGGGGCAATTTGTTGGGGTAAAGATTTACACCACGGTTGACCAAGTCAAAATCAAAGTCAACCCCAAGCCAAGTGGGCCCATGCCCGGGTCGAGCCCGAACATGAAGCGGCCGGCCTCCCCCCATGCCAAGATAAAAATTTTGTAATAAATAATTTTGTTGTATTTCTTTTATTTTATTTTTGGATAAATGTAAGAAAAATAGGCATAAAGCCAAATTGTTGTAAAGCCCATGGCTTATGTGCAAAAAGAAATGGTACATGAGCCATGGGATAGGCAAAATGCCATTTTGTGAAGCCCAAGGGGCTATGTGTAAAATGTATGGCCTATAAAAAAAAATAAACTTTTTCTCTCTCCAAAAAAAAAATTCAGATCTGAGATCTTTCTTCCTTCTTCAAGGTTCCAAAACCTTCTTCTTTCTTTTGAATTAAATCAAGAGTTCTACTCTCCTTTTTATAAAACAAATTAGTTTTTCACCACAAAACCCATCAAGGGGAACTCAGATCTTCCATTAGATCTCAAAAAGGAGTGATTTTTAAAATCCCATATCTCTTGATCTTCAAGATCCAGCTAACAGAGGAGGAAGAAGAAGAACCCCTTTCACTAAACCCAACAAAAAAAAACACTCAGGAGTCCAACTCCTCTTTGATTTCTCTTCAGAGAAATCTTTTTAGGCTAAAAGCCTCTTTTTCTCGCCGGCGCTCAAGCGCAGAGCGCCCACGTGCCGACACGTGGCGCGCTTGCGCTCAAGCGCAAGCGCCCGAGTGCAAGTCGCCCTCGTGCCGACACGTGGCGCTCTTGCGCTCAAGCGCAAGCGCCCGAGCGCAAGTC
This sequence comes from Agapanthus africanus, assembly GCA_030015575.1. NCBI lineage: Eukaryota > Viridiplantae > Streptophyta > Magnoliopsida > Asparagales > Amaryllidaceae > Agapanthus > Agapanthus africanus. The sequence goes on from CM057342.1 coordinate 417,354,925, forward strand.
GCCCCCGTGCCGACACGTGGCGCGCTAGCGCTCCAGCGCAAGTGCTCGAGCGCAAGTCGCTCCCGTGCCGACACGTGGCGCTCTTGCGCTCCGGCGCAAGCGCTCGAGCGCAAGTCGCCCTCGTGTCGACACGTGGCGCTCTTGCGCTCCAGCGCAAGCGCTCGAGCGCAAGTCGCCTACGTGCCGACACGTGGCGCGTTGCGCTCCAGCACTCTGCGCTCGAGCGCAAAGCGCCCACGTACCGACACGTGGCGCGCTCGCGCTCAAGCGTCTAGGCGCTGGCCCCACGCATCCTTTGGATGTCTTTTTCCCCTTTACTTATATATACATGTATATATATACATATGTATACAAATGTACACATACACATACTCCGCGACACTGTCCCTGTTAGAAAAAAAATTCTAACGGGGCGCTGCCCCGCACCCCGCAAGGGGGCTGCTAGCCCCCTTGACCCCCAGCCCGCAATCCGGGTAGCGGGACCCCCGTAAAAACTCTGCGTGGCTCCCGATATATTCAAACCCCCCTCCAAAACAACACACACGCACACTGCACATTGAGTTCGCATGACCAGTTTAACCCGTTAATCGGAGATTCCCTGGCCCCAAAGGCGAGGGGTAATTAACGGCAGCTCAGTCCGCGGCTGCCGGAGATTCGGATCCCCACAATCATTAAACTCCGGCCTATCTTAGGCAGGGGGAATCTGTAGTACGCCTGAGAAGCGTGCGCGTATTCCCATCTCAATGGGGTGACGAAAAACACCCTACAGTTCATTTAATAACTTAATTAAGCCACACAAACCTTTACTAAAATTTTATCTCACCAATTTATATTAATCCTAAAAACCTAGTTTGCAAAATAGCTTAATTAGAACAATTTAAAAGTAACAATTAGTAAACTAGCAACTAGCTTAGATTTTGCATTACCTAAGATGTTAAATTACACATTGAAATCATAAACAAATGATCAAAACTCTAAATTTATCCCAACCCTTCGCTTGAAATTTTCAACTTTCAATTAAACCCATAATTAAACACCTAATAAACAAGATTAAAGCAACTAACCAACAATCAAACCATAGGTTAAAGATTCATACCTCACAAGTTTTGAAATCTAGCATGCTAACTTAGCCTCCAAAATAGTTCTCTAGCTCCAAGATCTATGTTAGATTTGAACAAGAATAATGGGTGGAGATTAAACTATGAATTTGTGAGAATTTGCAAGGATTTTTGATGGATATTTTTGAAGAGTTTTTTTGTTGGAAATGAAGTGGGGAAATGAGGGATTTGGGGCTGGGAAAGGCTCGGCCAGTTTTGAAAGGGGGAGGAAAGAGAGTGAGATGTATAGGTGAGTGTAGAAACATCCCCACATGTCTCATATATTAATTCCTTTTTAATTTATTTCCTTTTTCTTAATTGAAGTGGAGAAAAAAGAGTGGGGAAGTGGGGGGAAATTTTGGGCTTCCATAAGAGGGCACGGCCAAAGAGGTAAGAATGATGGTGTGTGTGAGTTGTTGTAACGTTTTAAGAAAATAAATAAATAAATAAAATCCTTTAGGTGAATTTTATGATAGTCGGTAAAATAAACCGTATTTTCCATAAAACTTAACTATAATTATTTTTCATCATAGATTTAAAAACACATGTTTTAACTATGTATTTGCTAGTATGGGGTAATAATTTAGTCACTTATAAATTGTTAGTTTAATAAAATATTTTTCCTTAATTAATTATTTTAGATAATATTTTAAGCTCTCTTTTACATATTAAATTAGTGTAAATTTCAAATTGGAATGGGTTAATTTTTCAAATGTGAACCATGACAACTTAGAATTTAGTTTGTAACATGCTCTTTTCTTCACTAATTATCTCCATGTTTCTAGAATTTTCTAGGAAAAAAATTAATTATAAATGAAATAAAATAAATAAATTATGAAATGTCTTAAAAGTTGTAAAAATGGGAGAGAATTCTACACACATCTACACACACACACACCACTCTTTTCCTTCTCCCCAAAATGGCCGAGCACCTTGACTGCCCTCACTCTCTCTCCATTCAACTCATTTCATTTCATACAAATAAAAATTAATTAATTAATTAAAGAAAATTATTAAAAGAGGTCATAATTAGGAAGTTTCTACAAGTGTCCACACACTTCATTCTCTCTCTCTTTCCTTCTCTAGCTGTTGGCCGAAAATTAAGGCTGCCCCTCTCCCATTTTCCCCATCTCATTTCCTCACAAAAAAATTCTTCAATTTTCATCAAAAAATCCAAATAAAAACCTCACTAATTCTTCATTCAACCATTACCCTATACTCTTTATCCAAACTAGCTTGAATCATTGGAGCAAGAGACCATTTTGGAAACATGTTTGCATGTTTGGATCTCAAGTTGTGAGATATAAATCCTAACCCTATTGTTATATTGTTGGTTAAATTCTTTAATCTAGCTTATTTAGATTTTTAATTGATTATAATTACAAGATTTTGATTTTAAAGAGAAGGGTTTTGAATTCAAGATAGGGGTCTATCACATCATTAAGGTTTCCATGACTGGTTTAACATTTTAATATATGCAAAATCTAGTTTATTTGTTAATTTGTAAAGTGTTACTTTAAAATTGATAAAATTAGAAAATTTTGCAAACTAGATTTTTAGGATTTAATTTAATTGGTGATATAATTTTTAAGTAATGGTTTGTGTGACTTAGTTAAGATATTATGTGAGCAATGTGGCTACTAAAATTGTTAAAACATTAAGATTTGAACTAAAATGGAAAATGGATGCTTATTAGGTTTTTGAAATAAACAGATTCTAATTAAATTTTAGGTTTTGATGAGTTATAACTTAATCCCTAAGATATTTAATGTGTTGTGAATGCGCAATTGGTACGAAGCGGTACTAGGATGGGTGGTTTTCTCGTTTTGCGACCCTAGTTATGGTTTGTTGCATGGTCGCGAGCGCGCTTGTGCGCCAAGTGCATGCGCGTTTAATTAGCACGCATTGTTTGATTTGTGCCATTTTTCCCACGACTAATCGTATATTATCCTCTTAATTGCTTGCGTGCAATTCTAGGATCGGGTCCAGTGGCGTCGGATGTGGCGCAGAAGAGACATGACCGAGATCGGATCAGATTAGCCGAGGCATCCCAGTGAGTAAATCTATACATCTATGGGGGGATCATCTGGATGGTGCGAGGCGCCCGATGGTTTAGTATTACTTATAGTATTTGCATTATATGCGTAGCTTCCTAGTTAGCCATCTCATTGCATCGCATCGTTATATATATATATATATATATATATATATATATATATATATATATATATATGATATCATCTCATAGGACACTTGGAACATTACCATTGGTTCCTGCTGCACGTGCACTAATATGCGAACACACATGCCATTGGTAATTGTTATGTCACGAACACTATAGAACTTGCTTAGAATAGATATTTGTGCATTTGCATCGTATATTATCAGTATATTTTACTTGCATATTCATCTCATTGAATGGATACGTAGGATTGTTAATCATGTATACATACCTCATTGCATCAAGATTCATGCATGGCTTCTTGCCGTATTTTGTATGGTATATACTACCGTATTATAGATTTTCATCATCACCGGAAGATTTATATATTGTGATTCTTCTCGAGGATTTCGGTATTTATGATATTTCTGGATTTTGGGGAACACCGCAAGATTTTTATAAACTTATTATCATTTTAAAATGCAAGTTACTGTTTTCTCATGATGTATGTGTCGTCCACCATGAGTTTCCATGATTGCTGTTGGTTTTCGAGACCCGATTCGAGGAGAAGGATGAGCCATCTCGGGTACACGGTGGGCCCGATAAGGTACCCCGGGGCAATAAGCTCGAGTTGTAGGCGATGCGCCTGGCAGGGAAGGACTACCTACTGGTGATGTCTGGCGTGGCGGATATCTGGTGGATACCGATCGTGGTCATGAGATTTGATGATTTGGGCCGATTCGGACTGACGGAGCCCGAGATATTGAGATTTGAGATACAGAGATATTGTGATATTGTGACATTGAGATGTCAAGACATTGAGATATTGAGGCATTGAGATTTATTCTGATTTTGTGTCGATACTTGACACGGATTTCTGTTGATTTCATAGATATTACTTCAGTTACTTCACAGGAGCCTTTTTCTAAGATAATAATAATGATTTTTTTCATACCAGATATGTTCAGGTTTGGGTATCGATTAAGCATTCATGTTGCATTCATGCTAGTGTATTGTATCATATCAGTATATATAGAGTGTGACGCACTGCGTGCATACTTACGATAGCCTTATTAGATGTTACATCCTACTCACGAGTTGGCAACTCACCCCCGTTGTGCCACAGTATCTTGCAGGTCGGACCCATCAGCACAGTAGCGGCGGGCGTACTTTCTTTTCTGCTTCTTTTGCTTCGGCCCGCAGCTTGCTCATAGGTGGGTTTTGGAAGATTTTCTTTTTCTCCCACCGTGTATTTTATTTCTATCTAGTATACTCCATCTATCCTTTTATATCTGACTAGACAGTGAGACTTGAGACTTGTATTTGTGGTTTGGTGTCGATGCTCACTTGAGCCGACGTGATGCTTTTATGCTTTTATACTTATTTCGCATTATTGTTATATATTCATTGCATGTGGTTGTGATTCCTCTTTTGACGAAGAGCTAGCTCCCGCTTGGGGATGCCTTTATTCTTTATTATATCTATTTTCTTGTGTTGTACCCGTTTGGGGGCCAGTATTTACAAAGGAGACCCTGCCGAAATTTTTGGGAAATTTGGTGTATTTAAATGTTTTAAGGCGACTTTACAAAAATCATCTTTTAAATTAAGGTTTTCCTTCACTCTATTTCTTTAATTGGTTTAGTTTTCTGGGTTTTGTCTTACTTAGATTACGTTATGCCTCGAGTCGTTCCATAATTTAAGTGCCAGTCACGTTCCGTACATTCGGGTCGTGACAAAGTTGGTATCAGAGCGTAGGTTTTACCTTTCTGAGTGTAGGATGATCCTTGGTAGATAGAGTAGGTGACTTAAGCAGAGTGACGTAGAGTGTGTATGTTCCGCGGTATACTTACGACACGGTACTATGCCTAAGTGACTTAGGATATATATGTTTGCTTGTATTTCCCTTCATGATTCCGGAAATCCTTTGTTTCGATCTTTATGTTCCTATCCATCCTGTTCTTGCTCCAGCCACTATGCCGCCGGAGACTACGAGGGCCAGAGGGCTGCCGCCGGGATGAGATTAGAGTAGGCTCATTTGAGATGGGGACCGATCGGGGCGGTACGCCTACCCCTCTGGGATAGAGTGGTCCGCCTTTTCCAGGACGAATGGCTAGGCTGGAGTCGACCATTCAGGACTTGCGACTGATGTTGGATTGTTAGTTGAGGCTAGCCGAGCTCCGAGAGCCGATGATGTCCCTCCTATTTTAGGGACTGTATTTGTACCTGCTGCTCAGGCAGTTGCTTCTGTTATTACCAAGTTTATTTCTGTTTTCTTATAGGAGTTTTGAGGCTGAGGCCTCCAGTTTGTTTTTACCTGCATAGAAGCAGCAAAGGATAGATAGACATTCCTCGATAGGATGGCTTAGATTGTCGTTCACAAAGATGTTCAGACGAGGTATGGGTTGAGCTTGCGAATTTTAGTCTAGAAGGTCTTTCTCAGACGTGGTGCGAGTCGGTCGAGAGAGGTTGAGCTGCAGATTTACTTCTTATGACTTGAGAGGAGTTCACAGCTTTATTTCTTGCTCATTTCCTTCTGGAGAGCGTTCGAAATTCCCGAGCTTGTAATTTCGAGCTTTTGCGTAAGACTTCAGGTATGGCAGTTGTTAGTTATATGTATGCCCTAGAGTTCATTACTGTACATGTGATGTATATTGTAGGTGGATACTTGGACATATATAGGGAGGACTTTCTTTCTCGATATGATAGTATGCTATCTGGTTGCACTTTATCTTAACATATACACTTATTGTCTCTCTATTACATGTTGATAAAGCCCTTAGGATCAGTACTTGACTACCATGACTATGATGCAGATCATACTAGTGAGGACAGAGTAGTCGATAAGTAAATCCTTCAAATGTTCCTAGTCGTGGGAGTATCGAGACAGGGCATCGATACTCCAGAGTAGACTAGCGTATACGCTTCTTGTCACGACCCGCAGGGTACGGAACGTGACTGGCACTTAAGTTTACGAAACGTCTAAAGACGTCCGTAAAATAAGTAAGCCAAAGCCCAGAAAACAAAACCAATTAAGCAAAAGAGTGAAGAAAACCCAATCATTTGAAAGCAAGTTATCAAATAAGTCATGTAAAACCCTTTTTAAAAACAATACCAATTTTTCCCGAAAATTTCGGCAGAGTCTCCTTTGTAAATACTGACCCCAAAAATGGGTACAACAAAATATATACATGAATCCAACAAAATAGGGCATCCCCAAGCGGGAGCTAGCTCTTCGCCATAAGGCGGTCACAAATCCCACGCAATGTAAATGACAGCAAGCATAATAATCATAATAAAGCATAAGGAAGCATGAAAAGTAGCATGTCGGCTCAAGTGAGCTCGACCCCAAAATACAGCATAAAATCCACAAACCTCACAGTCTCATCTCTAGGTCAATATACAATAAATCTGGTAGAAACAGTAGATGGAGTACACTAGATACAAAGAATATACAAGTGGTACAAAATAATAACATAACCCACCTATGAGCAAATCTCGAGCTCAGGCAAAAGAGGCAAAAGACAAGTGCGCCCGCCGCTACTGAACTGACGGAGCGGACCTGCAAAAGACTGTGGCACAACGGGGGTGAGTTGCCAACTCGTGAGTAATAAATAACATCTGCAAAGGCTATCGTATGCATGCACACAAGCATCCTAGCATCTAAAATACAGGTATGACTGGATGCACTAGAAGGTGTGTATATCATATCAGTGTGCTAATATGTATGCAACATGAATATCTGAGGTCTCAATATGTATATATAAGAAATATTTATTCTCTTTTTGTTTTTGAAACTCCTTTAGAATGCCAGCATAATGTCAATGAATCGACGAAAATCGGTGTCCAGCAACGACACCCAAAAGCTGTCTCAAATCTCATAAATCCATGTCATAGTGTCTCTGGCCTCAGCCATCCGGCTGACCCATCTCAATATCAATATCTCATCCTCTCGCGGCCCCGGTCGGTATCCTCTGGATATCCGCCGTGCCCAATGAAGTCACCGGTAGGTAATCCGTCCCCTGCCAGGCTCATCGTCAACACCACGAGCTTCTTGCCCCGGGATACCCTACCGGGCCAACCATGTACCCGAAACGGTTCATCCAACTCCTCGAAACGGGTCTCCAAAAACCACAGCAAACTTATGGTGGACGACACTTACATCACTAGAAAACCGCAATTTACATGTTTTAAAAATATCATAAGTTTGGAAATTTTGCGGCTTTCCCCCGAAATCCAGCAATATCATAAAATCTCAAGAAATCCTCATAAGTGCATATATCAATGATAATGAATACGTATGATATCAATAATCAAGTTGCGATGTGTGATTAATGTATTAAGCATGAACAATGAATATGATGAAGTACATGCACATGAATAGCAATCCTACGGTTTTATTTTAAGGAAATAGCACAATTTAAGTATCAATTAGTAAAAGGTTTAAATTAAAGGTTATCTAGTGTGGTGGCATGGCAATTACCAGGGTGTGTGTGTAAACATGAATAGTGCTCGTGCTGCATATAAAAACCTGGTAATGGTGCATGTGTCCTACAATTGAGTTTGCGTATATGGATATAACATATTGATCTAATTGCAGCAATTATCATGCCAGTATTATTATTCTAATGTCACAAGTGATTATCCAATTTACTATTTTCCAGTTTACTAAATCTATCGGGCGACTTGCGCCATCCAAACGATCGTTCCCCGTAGATGTTAAATCTACTCACCGGGATCCCTGGCAAGTTGTGTCCAATCACCGCCTTTCCCTTTCGCGCCGCGTCTGACGTCTCCGCGACCGAACCTGGAATTTACATCAATACCAAACATAAGGTTACGTATCAAGAACGACGCAAAACCCCAACGAAACTACTAAAGTTCGCTAGCTAGGTACAACGTGCACAAAGTGCGCGGACACACGCGAAAATCGCAAAAACTGCCAAAAACGCCGATTTGGGTCACCCGGCAAAACAAAAACCCGACTGCCCAAAAACCGCACTCACGCATCCTAAAAGTCGTAGGACAAGCCATACAATCATCAAGATATCAAAAATAAATCATCACATAATTTATATAAAAATCTAGTAAGCAGATACATTCCAAAAATCGGTGCAACGTCGCCGATTTGCGACAAAACGACTACCATCTAGCATACTCACCCAAGCACACTACAAGCAATCCACACACACTAATTACAACGCATTAACCATGCTCCAAAACCTATATTCCACAACCAAACCCTTTCTTGATTTTTATAAATAGCAATTGCAAATCAAAATCCATACTTGAAACTTTAAATTAACACAACAAAAGCCCACTTAAGAAAAATTAACCTCTTAGGTTAGGTTAGCAAAACACTAGATAACAATTTAGGTTCAATCAACTAAATACTGTTTTCTAAACTTAATCCACTCACTAATCATGTTTCACAAACCACTACTAAACATAAACCCTCTCTTGAAAATTTCAAAACCACAATTTCACCCTTCTAAAATCAACTAATTTAGCAAAGTTGAAACTATATCAACAAGGTAACTATATGGATTAGTTAATTAACCACTAGATTAACTATAAAACAATCTAATTAAGTATTATGGCTTCAAAACCCTAGTTAGATTTTTCAAGCAAAACCTAAGAAAACTAGATTAAACTACACTAAATTAACACTAAACCATACAACATAAGAAACTTAAACAAAAGAATTCAACATGATAGAAATTATACCTCTTGATCTATGGATCAAGCAAGAAAATTTGCTCCAATTGATGGCCTCAAGCACCAAGATCCAACCAAGAATGGCTAAGGAAAGGATAGCAATAGGATTTTGTTTGGATTTTTGGAATTAAATCATGGATTTTGATGTATTTTCTTGAAGAAATTGAAGAAAAAAGAAAAGAAAAGAGGGGAAGAAGAGGGTGTGCAGGTTCGGCCAGAATGAGTTATGGGGGAGGGTGTGGGGGTGAGTGGGAAAGTCAAGGGTCAAGTTCCAAAGTCAAATGTATCATAACTTATTCATTATATTTAAAATAAATCAAAAAAACCCTTAAATCAACTCAAGAAAGCAACTAAAGAAAAGAGATCAGAATTTTCTGGTCTTGGTCAGGGTTGGGCTGTTCTAGGGCTGAGGGAAAAGATAGAGGGGTTTTACAAAAGAAATTTTATGCAAAAAGGCCCCCTACAACTCAAAAATTGCAAGTTTTAACCCAAAATTCAATAAATTCGTTTCAATTCATAAAAATTTGTTAAAAATCAAAATAAATTACTAAAAATTCATGTTATCACTAGATTATAATTATCATAATTTTAGAGATTAAAATTAGTCCGGAAAAATTTGTATTTATCGCTTATTTAATGTATTTTCTTACCGGCTTAAAATAATATAAAAAAATTGAAAAATAGGGAAAAAATTTTAAATGACCCAAATTTCATAAATAACTCATTAGCTACTAAAAACAAGAAATTACCTATCCATTTTAGGTATAATTAGCCCTAAACTGCAAAATATCGAGAAAGACGGTTTTCGGAAAAATACCGAATTTTCACCGAATTTCAGGAAAACACCAAAACGACTTTTCAAGACGCTACAATCTTCCCCCCTTAAAGAAATTCGGTCCCCGAATTTAAAAATATAGCTACGCGTACCTTCAAAGAGATGGGGATATTTCTTCCTCATCTCGCCCTCGGTCTCCCTGGTAACCTCCTCGCTGCTCGGGCTACGCCAAAGGACCTTGACGGTTGGTATAATCTTCGACCTCAACTTCTTCACCTGCCGATCCAGGATGGCCACCGGCTGCTCTGCAAAAGAAAGGTCGCGCTCTAGCTGGACTGTCGGGTGCTGAATCGCATGCGAAGGGTCGTGAAGGTACTTGCGGAGCATCGAAACATGGAAGACGGGGTGAACATCGGGAAAGCTGGGAGGAAGAGCCAAACGATATGCAACAGCGCCAACACGCTCGAGGATCTCGAAGGGACCTACGAATCTAGGGCTAAGCTTCTCCTTTCGCCCAAAACGCATCACGCCCTTCATCGGTGAGACCTTCAGAAAAACATGGTCGCCAACTGCGAACTCTAATCTGCGACGGCGCCTGTCTGCATACGATTTCTGCCTGCTCTGAGCCGCTCTCATCCAGTCTCGGATCAACTGTATCTTCGCTGTCGTTTCCTCAACAAGCTGCGGCCCCAAAATACTGCTCTCGCTGAGCTCTGTCCAACAAACGGGCGATCTGCATCTCCTCCCATACAATGCCTCGAAAGGTGCCATCTGAATAGTATCCTGGAAGCTGTTGTTGTAGGAGAACTCCACTAGAGGTAAATGACGATCCCAGCTACCACCAAAGTCTAAAACGCACGCTCTGAGCATGTCCTCGAGAGTCTGAATGGTCCGCTCTGACTGTCCGTCTGTCTGCGGATGAAACGCTGTGCTGAAGCTCAAACGAGTGCCCAAAGCCTCCTGAAGTCTCTGCCAAAGTCGGCTGGTGAACTGAGTGCCTCGATCTGACACGATACAAGTCGGTACGCCATGTAGTCGCACGATCTCGTCAATATAGAGCTGAGCATACTGAGCGAAGCTGAAAGTCGTCTTCACTAGTAGGAAGTGAGCCGCTTTCGTCAATCTATCCACGATCACCCAGATGGAGTCGTACCCTCGACTGGTCCTGGGTAGACCCACAACGAAATCCATCGAAATCTGCTCCCATTTCCACTCTGGAATGGGTAACGGCTGTAGCTCTCCTGCGGGCCTCTGGTGCTCGGCCTTGACTTGCTGACAAGTCAGGCATCTCGAAACGAACTCCGCAATGTCCCTCTTCATCCCGTCCCACCAGTAGGTCTCTCTCATATCATGGTACATCTTGGTGGAACCGGGGTGGACACTATACACTGATCGGTGTGCCTCCTCAAGAATGTCGCGTCGCAATCCATCAGCATCTGGTACGCACAGTTTAGATCCATATCGTAAAATCCCCTGATCGTCAACCATGAACTCGGAAAATCTGCCCTGTCCCATCTGTGCCATGATCTCTGAGCAACGGTCGTCACTGCGCTGTGCCTCATATATACGGTCAAGCAACTGTGGGCGTGCACGAACATGCGCGAGCTGCCCCCCTGTCTGAGTGAACTCGAACTCAACTCGGCTGTCGCATAACATCTGCCAATCTGCTGACGACTGCCTCTGCACTGCGCGCAAAAAGGATAGACTACCCCCGGGCCTCCTACTCAACGCATCTGCCACCACATTCGCCTTGCCGGGGTGATATAAGATCTCGCAGTCGTAGTCTTTCACCAACTCCATCCAACGACGCTGTCTGAGGTTCAGGTCTCGCTGCTGAAATATGTACTTTAAGCTCTTGTGATCGGTGAATATCTGACACGACTCGCCGTAAAGGTAATGTCGCTAAATCTTCAGGGCAAAGACCACTGCAGCCATCTCCAAATCATGAGTGGGGTAGTTCTATTCATGCTTCCTTATGCTTTATTATGATTATTATGCTTGCTGTCATTTACATTGCGTGGGATTTGTGACCGCCTTATGGCGAAGAGCTAGCTCCCGCTTGGGGATGCCCTATTTTGTTGGATTCATGTATATATTTTGTGGATTCATGTATATATTTTGTTGTACCCATTTTTGGGGTCAGTATTTACAAAGGAGACTCTGCCGAAATTTTCGGGAAAAATTGGTATTGTTTTTAAAAAGGGTTTTACATGACTTATTTGATAACTTGCTTTCAAATGATTGGGTTTTCTTCACTCTTTTGCTTAATTAGTTTTGTTTTCTGGGCTTTGGCTTACTTATTTTACGGACGTCTTTAGACGTTTCGTAAACTTAAGTGCCAGTGGTAGCTGGGATCGTCATTTACCTATAGTGGAGTTCTCCTACAACAACAGCTTCCAGGATACTATTCAGATGGCACCTTTCGAGGCATTGTATGGGAGGAGATGCAGATCGCCCGTTTGTTGGACAGAGCTCAGCGAGAGCAGTATTTTGGGGCCGCAGCTTGTTGAGGAGACGACAGCGAAGATACAGTTGATCCGAGACCGGATGAGAGCGGCTCAGAGCAGGCAAAAATCGTATGCAGACAGGCGCCGTCGCAGATTAGAGTTCGCAGTTGGCGACCATGTTTTTCTGAAGGTCTCACCGGTAGGTAATCCGTCCCCTGCTAGGCTCATCGTCAACACCACGAGCTTCTTGCCCCGGGGTACCCTACCGGGCCCACCATGTACCCGAAACGGTTCATCCAACTCCTCGAAACGGGTCTCCAAAAACCACAGCAAACTCATGGTGGACGACACTTACATCACTAGAAAACCGCAATTTACATGTTTTAAAAATATCATAAGTTTGGAAATTTTGCGGCTTTCCCCCGAAATCCAGCAATATCATAAAATCTCAAGAAATCCTCATAAGTGCATATATCAATGATAATGAATGCGTATGATATCAATAAACAAGTTGCGATGTGTGATTAATGTATTAAGCATGAACAATGAATATGATGAAGTACATGCACATGAATAGCAATCCTACGGTTTCATTTTAAGGAAATAGCACAATTTAAGTATCAATTAGTAAAAGGTTTAAATTAAAGGTTATCTAGTGTGGTGGCATGGCAATTACCAGGGTGTGTGTGTAAACATGAATAGTGCTCGTGCTGCATATAAAAACCTGGTAATGGTGCATGTGTCCTACAATTGAGTTTGCGTATATGGATATAACATATTGATCTAATTGCAGCAATTATCATGCCAGTATTATTATTCTAATGTCACAAGTGATTATCCAATTTACTATTTTCCAGTTTACTAAATCTATCGGGCGACTTGCGCCATCCAAACGATCGTTCCCCGTAGATGTTAAATCTACTCACCGGGATCCCTGGCTAGTTGTGTCCAATCACCGTCTTTCCCTTTCGCGCCGCGTCTGACGTCTCCGCGACCGAACCTGGAATTTACATCAATACCAAACATAAGGTTACGTATCAAGAACGACGCAAAACCCCAACGAAACTACTAAAGTTCGCTAGCTAGGTACAACGTGCACAAAGTGCGCGGACACACGCGAAAATCGCAAAAACTGCCAAAAACGCCGATTTGGGTCACCCGGCAAAACAAAAACCCGACTGCCCAAAAACCGCACTCACGCATCCTAAAAGTCGTAGGACAAGCCATACAATCATCAAGATATCAAAAATAAATCATCACATAATTTATATAAAAATCTAGTAAGCAGATACATTCCAAAAATCGGTGCAACGTCGCCGATTTGCGACAAAACGACTACCATCTAGCATACTCACCCAAGCACACTACAAGCAATCCACACACACTAATTACAACACATTAACCATGCTCCAAAACCTATATTCCACAACCAAACCCTTTCTTGATTTTTATAAATAGCAATTGCAAATCAAAATCCATACTTGAAACTTTAAATTAACACAACAAAAGCCCACTTAAGAAAAATTAACCCCTTAGGTTAGGTTAGCAAAACACTAGATAACAATTTAGGTTCAATCAACTAAATACTGTTTTCTAAACTTAATCCACTCACTAATCATGTTTCACAAACCACTACTAAACATAAACCCTCTCTTGAAAATTTCAAAACCACAATTTCACCCTTCTAAAATCAACTAATTTAGCAAAGTTGAAACTATATCAACAAGGTAATTATATGGATTAGTTAATTAACCACTAGATTAACTATAAAACAATCTAATTAAGTATTATGGCTTCAAAACCCTAGTTAGATTTTTCAAGCAAAACCTAAGAAAACTAGATTAAACTACACTAAATTAACACTAAACCATACAACATAAGAAACTTAAACAAAAGAATTCAACATGATAGAAATTATACCTCTTGATCTATGGATCAAGCAAGAAAATTTGCTCCAATTGATGGCCTCAAGCACCAAGATCCAACCAAGAATGGCTAAGGAAAGGATAGCAATAGGATTTTGTTTGGATTTTTGGAATTAAATCATGGATTTTGATGTATTTTCTTGAAGAAATTGAAGAAAAAAGAAAAGAAAAGAGGGGAAGAAGAGGGTGTGTAGGTTCGGCCAGAATGAGGTATGGGGGAGGGTGTGGGGGTGAGTGGGAAAGTCAAGGGTCAAGTTCCAAAGTCAAATGTATCATAACTTATTCATTATATTTAAAATAAATCAAAAAAACCCTTAAATCAACTCAAGAAAGCAACTAAAGAAAAGAGATCAGAATTTTCTGGTCTTGGTCAGGGTTGGGCTGTTCTAGGGCTGAGGGAAAAGATAGAGGGGTTTTACAAAAGAAATTTTTTGCAAAAAGGCCCCCTACAACTCAAAAATTGCAAGTTTTAGCCCAAAATTCAATAAATTCGTTTCAATTCATAAAAATTTGTTAAAAATCAAAATAAATTACTAAAAATTCATGTTATCACTAGATTATAATTATCATAATTTTAGAGATTAAAATTAGTCCGGAAAAATTTGTATTTATCGCTTATTTAATGTATTTTCTTACCGGCTTAAAATAATATAAAAAAATTGAAAAATAGGGAAAAAATTTTAAATGACCAAAATTTCATAAATAACTCATTAGCTACTAAAAACAAGCAATTACCTATCCATTTTAGGTATAATTAGCCCTAAACTGCAAAATATCGAGAAAGACGGTTTTCGGAAAAATACCGAATTTTCACCGAATTTCAGGAAAACACCAAAACGACTTTTCAAGACGCTACACTTCTCGACCCATATGATGGGCGATGGATGATCCCATATCCATTGATGTTTGATATCAGAGATGGTATACGGGTGCTCAGTAGAGACTGCGAACACTTGATGGACTCGCCGAGAACTCCTAGATGGTATTATACCTATCGTCGGATAGCAGTTCTCTGGTGACACTAGTATAGGTTAGTCTGTAGACCCAAGATCGTCATAGTGTCTTGTGTGATTCCCACTGTGCTTTGATTTCCACCTTACCACGGTGAAGAGATCGTGCAAAACAGTGGCCTTTGGGTATAGTTCCGAGTCACATGGAGGCAATGAACGATAGGAGGGGTTTCGTCTCTCCCGGTATTGGGAGTTGATGTTGCGCTATGCTCGATTGACCATAACAGGAAATCCCTGGCCAGGGTTGCTGAGATTTACTAGTAAGTGATACTAGTAGTTTCTCGAACCGTTATGGACCTTGCATCGGCATGACTTATCAGGCTATTGGGGACTGACGTTATACCACCCCCAGGCTGTTGATATGCGATATATTAGACGAAGAGACCGGACTGTACGATAGTGTTACTGATTGGATTCACAGGAGTATGAGCAGGCTATCTTGTTGATCTTCTGATCGCTCAATACTCGGGTGGCCGTTACGTTTAGCAGACCGCTTGTGGCTTGTGGGTGTTTAATATAATCATCACCTACTGCCAGCGTATTGACGAGTCTTTAGAGTCCTACACAGAAGATTCCTGGTTCATGCGAAACGGAGTCGGTGCACATATGTGATATGTGCGGGATCGAGATTAATGCGCGTATGTGATACCACATTCTATTCTCGCGACTTGTGACATTAGTCGGTTATATGGGATATAACCGGGTTATCGGATCAAGTGTTGATTCGATAAGTTTTTGCATTTGGTATTAGTCGGTAATATAGCCGGATTATTAAATCAAGAGTTGATTTAATAATTTAATGTATACTTATATATTTGATATATTAAATTACATTAACTAATATTAGCTCACTTAAGATTTCTTTTCTCACTTTATGATACATTGATATATATGTGATATATGTTAGATGTATTGTTTTCTTTTTGCATAAAATATATATGTGATATATATTGTTGTGTCATACTAGGTTACACATGCAACATGGATGTATGAGACTCACACCATGCTAGGTTAAAGTTAGGATTTTATTTGTCTTGAGAAATTCAAACAACTCGGATAATGAGTCATGGTTGAAGCTTATGGAAAACATTGACTTAGTCCACTTGTTTGTCTCGCTTAAGATATTTTTAACCCAACCCTTTAACTCATTGCTATGGTTAAATCTCTACAATGGTTAGTGGATGACATACACTAACTATGGTTGCATTTCTAACCTCATGAATTCGTTCATCACTTGAGTTTCATCTTCTTCTTCCTCATTTTTTTCAACCTTTCTAGCTTTTGTGAAAGTGATGATAACTTGTAAGAAAAATATATCTAAAGTGAGCCCACTTCCTACTTCATCATTCTCTACTATTAGCCATTTAGTTTAGGGTTTTTGCTTCACAAATCTACACAATTAGTGAAGAGATAACATGAGGTAGTGTCTCCTCGACGTAGATCATTTTTGGCCTCGAAGATTTCGAAGAAAGCTTGTTCGTTTCTTCATGGGAGCTTCTCAAGAGTCCGGAAGTTCGTGATCGCAGCGAAGGGACTACTATACGGAGCTATTGAAGTGAAGGACCAGTCTACAAAGGTTGTATTCCCTGTTCACTTAGATGTAAAGAGTTTACATATCATGTTTAACCCTGATTTTCTAGTTCGATTACTCGGTTGGTTTGTTTAGCACCCCAAAAATTTTAAAATAGCATGATTGATGCTTGCCAAAACCTTGGTAAGGTGCTAAGCTAACCCTACAGCAGAGACCGAGTACGACATTCAGATTTCTTGGTGGTTCGATATGCTCCTTACCTAGAGGACACTGAAGAGAAACGGACAAAGAGGTTCGTGTGGAGATTGGACGTACAGTGTTGCTTGCTATAGGCACCCAGCATTTTGGCACTTATGCAGCCATGATGGATGCAACCTTACTGCTAGCTGAGCACATTTCTGAGGCTTCGGTCGTTTCTGGACCAAAGCGGATTTGTACCAGTATGCCAGCTCAGAAGCAGTTTGATAGACGCCGTTGTGACATGCTAATCTTTTGGTCCCTCGATATGTTGTCGTTCGTAATTCATTCGCATCGGAGATAAGGATTCTTTTGTCGATTTGATTCTTCCCGATATGTTTGACTTCGAAGTTCTTCTGAGCATGGAGTGGTTAGCAACGTGTTAGGCATCCGTGGACTGCCGTAAGGAGGCAGTCAGATTTAGTTGTTTGATTGAGCCAATTCTTGTTATGCAGGGAGACTGTAGCGCCACCTTTCCCGATTTGATTTCTTCTCTTCACGCTACTCCGTTCTTGAGGAAAGGACGTCAGGGATTCATAGCGTATGTTTGTGATGTTAGAGCCGTAGAGGTCCCGTTGGACCAGGTCCTTCTTGTGAGGGAATTTCAAGATGTCTTTCCTGAAAAGTTGTTTGGTTTGTCGCCAGAACGCGATGTTGGGTTCTTCTTTGACTTGATTTCTGGCACGGAGCCGTTTTCTTTACCGCCATATCGGATAGGCCTGGCAGAGCTGAGAACTGAAGGAGCAGTTGCAAGATTGTTGAATAAAGGGCTTGCTCGTCCGAGTGCGTCACTTTGGGGAGCTCCTGTCCTGTTCGTCAGAAGGACGTCCGTTTCCATCTATGTATTGGTTATCTTCAGTTGAATCGGGTTATTATGCGGGATTTTTATCGAAGATGTACTTGCGATCAGATTACCACTACTTGCTGGTTCGAGAGGATGATATTCCGAAGATTATTTTCCACACAAGTTACGGGAGTTATGAGTTTTGGTGATGTCGTTCGAGCTCACCAATTCCCCAGCAGTGTTTATGGTTTGGATGAACCGAATATCCAGGCCATTCTTGATCAGTTTATCATCGTGTCCATTGAGGATGTCTTAGTGTACTTTTGGAGCCGAGTGGAGCATGGGCAGTAATTGAGGATTTCGTTGCAGACTTTAAGGGAGCGCTAGCTATGCGCTGAATTATCTAAGTGTGTTTTCTGATTGGATGGTGTTGACTCCTTGGGTCATGTAGTTAAGAGAGATAGTATATGTATGGAACCGAGTGAGATCAAGGCCGTTCAGCACTGGCCCAGACCTGTATCAATGACGGAGGTTCGCAGCATTTTTGGGTTTGACCCGGTACGGATTTTCTTTTTTTTGAACTGAGGCATGCAAGCAGAGCTTTCAGCAGTTAAAGACTCGTTGGACTACGGTGCCAGCATTATTTCTTCCTTCAGGATCGGGGGGTTTTATTGGTTTTTGCGATGCTTCTCGGCAATTGAAGGAGCACGAGCAGAACTATTCCATGCATGATTTAGAGATGGTTGTAATGATTTTTACACTTAAGATTTGGAAATGAGTCGTGCCAGATATTTACTGATCACAAGAAGTTTAAAGTATATCTTTTAGCAGCGAGAGCTAATTTTAAGACAGCGCCGATGGGTGGAGCTAGTGAAGACTATGACTGCAAGATTCTTTATCTTCCGGGCAAGGCGAATGTTGTGAAAGATACTTTGAGTTGGAGACCCGGAGGTAGCTTTTCTCGTTTGAGCACAGTTCAGAGACAGTCGATGACAGATTAGCAGGGTCTATGTGACAGCCGAGTACAGTTCGAGTTTACGCCGACCGGGGGACAACTTTTCGTGTCCGTGCACGTCCACAGTATTTGACCGTATCAGTGAGGCACAGTCCGATGACGTTTGTTCGCTAGAGATCATGGAGCAGATTCGACACGGCAGAGATTCAGAGTTCGTGATTGATGATCAAGGAATGCTAAGATTTGAGATTCGACCGTGCGAGCCAAATTCCGAGGGACTATGATATGAAAGTTTAGAGGAGGCATACCAATCGAGATATAGTGTTTATCCGGTTTCCACCAAGAGGCACCCTTGAAGGTATTATATAGGAGGAAATGTCGATCACCCGTAAGTTGAGCAGTATGTTGGACAGAGCTCAGTGAGAGCAGTATTATGGGGCTACAGATGGTGTTAGAAACGACCGAAAGAATTCAGTGATTCAGGATAGGCTGAGAGTGGCATAGAGTGGGAAGAAATCTTATCTAGACCGATGTCGGCATAGACTTAAGTTTACTGTTCGCGATCATGTTTTTCTTAAAGGTTTCTCCGATGAAGGGTGTGCTGAGATTCAGAAGGAGAGGAAAGCTGTGTTCCAGATATGTGGGTCCCTTAGAGATTCTCAAGCGTGTTAGAACAGTGTTTATCGTATGGCTCTTTTACCTAGTTTTCTAGATTGTTCGTCCCGTATTTTATGTATCGATGCTCCGTTAGTACCTTCATGACCCTCTTACGCGATATAGCATCAGATGATTCAGCTGGGGCGTAAACCTTCTTTCACCGAGCAGCCGATAGTTATTCCAGATCGGCAGATGAAAAAACAGAGGTCCGAGGTCATACCAACCGTATTGGTTCTTTGGCGCCGCTCGATTAGCAAAAAGGGACACGTGAGAAGTCGAGGACGGGATGCGGAAGGAATATCCCTATCTCTTCGAGGGTACGCGTAGTTAGATTTAAATTCGGGGACTGAATTTCTTTAAGAGGGAAGATTGTAACATTTTAAGAAAATAAATAAATAAATAAAATCCTTTAGGTGAATGTTCTGATAATCGGTAAAATAAACCGTATTTTCTGTAAAACATAACTATAATTATTTTTCATCATAGATTTAAAAACACTTATTTTAACTATGTATTTGCTAGTAGATGGTAATTATTTAGTCACTTATAAATTGGTTGTTCAAATAAATATTTTTCCGTAATTAATTATTATTAATAAGATTTTAAGCTATCTTTTACACATTAAATTAGTGTAAATTGCAAATTGTAATGGGCTAATTTTTCAAATGTGAACCATGATAAGTTAGAATTTAGTTTGTAACATGCTCTTTTCATCACTAATTATCTCCATGTTTCTAGAATTTTCGAGGAAAACATTTAATTAGAAAGTGAAATAAAATAAATAAATTATGAAATGACTTAAAAGATGTAAAATTTGGAGAGAATTCTACACACATCTACACACACACACCCCACTCTTTTCCCTCTCCCCAAAATGGCCGAGCCCCTTGACAGCCATCTCTCTCTCTCCATTCAACTCATTTCATTTCATACAAATAAAAAGAAATTAATTAATTAAAGAAAAAGGATTAAAAGAGGTCATAATAGGGAAGTTTCTACAAGTGTCCACACACTTCATTCTCTCTCTCTTTCCTTCTCTAGCTGCTGGCCGAAAATTAAGGCTGCCTCTTGATTGATCGTCTAAGTTGTGTTTTGAAAATATAATCACAATCAAAGAAATTTATACCACAATCAATTAACGGTGTCGATGTAGCGCATTAATGAATACGAATCGTCCACTGAGATGTGTGTTTTGATCGATCTTGTTTTAGATGAGTCGAAATGAAAAGATAAAAGAAATTGCAAGAAAATTGATTCATGATTTGTGTGTTTTGATTTCAAGAAACATCAAGAAAATTGAAGATCTAGAATCAAGAATCAAGAAATGTCCCAATCAATTTAGTTATCAAGATTTGAAGAATAGCTTGTAGGATCCGATTGAGTTAATATCTAATGATGAATCTAATAATTCCTAATCTTATCTATTGATAATTTGAAACTAGATTGATGATTATGAATGAAGATTAGGGATCAATTGGAGAAACTAGGGTTTATCTTTCACTATCCCATATCTTTCCAATCATGATCATTTGGATCTAGCCTCTACCAAAGAATTTCACCGATTGTTTAATCCCTAATTTGCAACGACATAATCAAGAAGTTTTCTCGCTCCAAATTAGGTCATCAACGATTCTTTTTGCTAAGGTTCACAAATCTGATAAGAATTAAGAATTAGTATTAAGATCTGATCATCTTTAGATCTATCAATTCTCTCGGATCCTCCAGAAGCGGAGAATTTACTCAAGCATCAAGAAAATAAATGAATCAAAGATCAAGAAGTTTCACAATGCAAGAATATAAAGAAAACAAGAATTTCAATTATCACCTTAATTAAATCGATGACTAATTACACATTTCCTCAATTCGAGGTTACAAGATGTTGCTCTCGATCGCTCCTTTTGAAGAGGTAACTAGATCCGTCGAATTTCGCTCCGCTCGATCTCCGTGAGTCGCGGATCATCGTGGATCTCTTGCTCGGATGAAAATTGGCTTCGTGGATAAAGGATCGATGGTTGCTTGCTTGAATTGCTTCTCAAAATGATCTTGATTTGGCTTTTAATTTTGGATTTGGGCTAGGGTTTTGGATCAAGTTGTGTCACTAAACATGTGGAAATTTGGTTCAATGTTCAACCCTAATTGTGTAACCTCAAAACCCTAGATTTAGATCTCTTTTTATAACCACCTCAATTGAATCTTCCCTCCAAAGCTAGGTTGTTAGGGAGAGTCTTCTAGAAGAAGTTTGTTGGAGTGAATATTCTAGAATAAGGTATATTTTAGGATAAGGTTGTTAGGCCGAGCCTTCCAGATAAAGCCACGTACTATTTTAGGTGTCTTCTGGAAGCTAGGCCGTTACAGAGAGACACGTGGAGAAATCTGAGCCACTGAAGAGTTACTATAGCCGCGGAACCGCGTCGGATCTGCCGACTCGGCCGCGGATCCGCGTCCATCTTGGTGAGTCACTGTATGGAATTTGCTGGGTGGTTTGGTGTTGATCCTTTGGGCTTTATTTTATGTCAGGAATCTCATTGTACTTTCTTGTTTACTTCCAGACCACAAATCGTTGACTTGCTGTATTTTTATCGGCACTTTTAGCAGTTCCGGCTCTTTTACTTGGAGAATTTCCTGCACACAATCTCGAGACAAGGGTTGATATATACAAATCAATGCAAGTAGTAATAAACACTTAATTTCCCTTTAGAATGTCGGTTATAACTATAACACAGGTTATTTGGTATTTTACAGATGAATTCGTAATCCGTGTTATATTTGCAATAAACACCCTTGTATGATTGATAAGAGTAGGGAAATTGTCATGTTAAGAATGCACTATTTTCGACTGATCAAATTCCCCCAAACTTAATTTTGGTCGTCTCGAGCAAACATCTTTATTTAAAAAGAAGGAGAAAATAAAGAAAAAGAAAAACTAACTAGCACACTTTCGTAAGCAACACGATTGCACTGAGCACGTGCAACAAGCCTTAAAAACTCTAGATGCCCCTATTAGGAGGAGTGTTGTCTCCTGAGGGTTTTCAGCGGATTGCACCCACAAAATCCAATAATAAAAGGAAGACTGTGAAAGTTACATATAAAGATAAGAACTATAAAAGAAAGACTTTGAAAATTAGTGTTTCCAACTAATACTAGCTTTTGAGTTGTCATGAGCCCTATCTTAATAGTCATGAAAAGATATTAGAAATCACGTCATCTCTCAATAAAACATCGTCTTTATTCTTCATTCCTACCTTTCTTCCAAAAATCGATCATATACCCCTATGCGTGTGTGAAGAACATCCCTACACTCGGAGAATTCAATTCAAGCTATCATACTCTTGTCAATCTACCTCAGTACTTTTTAATCGGTATATATTTAGATGGATTTTGCTCACACATTTTTCATGCGACCGTTAATACTTCATGAGGTATTAACCGACCGATTACTCAACATGCTTGCTTAACAGGTGTATTTAATAATTTCCTCGTCTTGCAACACCTAAGGCTTAGCAGTGACTCCCAAGCCAGTTGGTCTAAGGCACTAGGTGATGAAACACCCTTACAATATTTTTTTTATGCTGCCTTGGCGATAACAAAACGAGTGTTCATTTTTCTCACCATTTTATATTTTATTCTTTATTTATTATTTCCTTAATACTTTGGCTTTTAGACAAGAGCATTTCAAGGTATCCTCTACTATCCCGAGTTTCAAGACGTGTGTAAGTGCGAATAGTAGGGTATCAACGTTCAAATGTTTGGCTTCCAAAATAGGAACTATTTTTCAGACTTATTTTTATCCGCAGATTAGTGACTTCTTTCATCTTACTAACCCTTGGGACAACGGCTCATAACTACTTATTACTAGTTTCCTTTAAGAAAACTTCTAACTTTCTAGGTTTTCTTAAATTATTCTAATCTTTTGGTTGTAATTTTTCACTATCTAATCTTTTATTATCTAATTTATGCACAAAATTTAAAATTTTATTTTTTATTTTTTATTTTATTTTTATATGTTTTGTGCTTATATAAAGTATGATGCAAAGTGATGCGCGAATAAGCACAAATCTCCCCCAAACTTGTCTTCAACAGTGTCCTCACTGCTGTCTTCTGGTAAACCTCAAAAAACCTGTAAGCTTGGGAGGACATTATTAATGGTGGCAAGAATAAGTGAACGTGAAAATCCTCCCCCAAATTTATCTTTGGCTCACAATTTTGAGGACAACTTTTATTTTTAAGAACCAAAAATATACCCCCCCCAAACTTGAGTTAAACAATGTTAATCTTTGAAAATCACTAGAGGGGGTTAAAATTACTAGTCAATGCCAAGCTTTGCAAAGACCGAAAGTCAACACCAACCATTCGAAGATTTTATCAGTGTAGTGCACCGGTTGGTGGAAGAACATGTTATATAGAGCCCGAAAGAAGTGAGGAAGAGATAAGTGGTGTGATGGAAAGTGTATGCGTCTCGTTCTGGAGAGACGACACAGTGATAGTGATGGATAACTCGCATTCTTGTGAATGATACGAAGAAGGGGTGGAGGTTCAATTTCGTTGTTTTGGAGATGATTCATCTCAACACCTGTGTCTGCTAAGAATGCAAGTCTATCAGCGAAACTTTTATCGATATCCCGGAGAATAATGTCATTGGAAAGAACAGGATGATACACAGACTCCATGAAAAGTTCATCATCGACGTTAGATGTTGACCCGGAGAACTCAAAAGAAGGGTCCGTATGTATATGATACATATATGGGTCAAACAACAACGTATAATGGAAGTCTGGATCAGTATCATGATGCTGATCAAATTCGCTGCTGTCGACATCCATTATTTTGACAGAACATACTCGAGCATGAGGATCGGAGGGTTGACTTCCCAACTTGTAAATGTTTAGCTCAATCGACCTATTCCCGAAAGATAGGTTCATAGAGCTGTTTCGACAATTGATTACAGCGTTGGAAGTAGCCAAAAAGGGTCGACCGAGAATCACCGGAATTTGGTTCCGTGGGTTCACTACAGGCTGTGTATCAAGAACAATAAAGTCCACGGGGAATACAAATTCCCCGATTTTTATCAACACATCCTCAAGTTCACCCCTAGGTTTGGTGATTGATCGGTCAGCCATCTGGAGAGTTTTGTTCGAGGGATTTAACACTCCGATACCTAGTTGCTCATAGAATGAATATGGAAGCAAGTTAACACTAGCGCCAAGGTCAAGTAGAGCACGGTTAACGTGTTTATTCCCAATAGAAATAGAAATAGTAGGACAGCCAGGGTCCTTACGTTTCCTTGGTAATTGTTAGGGAAAAGCTGTGTCTACAGTACTCGACATGAACACTTTTTTCGGCACTTCAGTCTTCCTCTTCCTAGTGCACAAGTTCTTAAGAATTTTTGCATAAGATGGAACTTGTTGTATAGCATCTAGGAGAGGGATGTTGATGTTAACTTGCTTAAACATTTCCACAAGCTTCTCCATTTAGGCATTGGATTTGTTGGCCCTCAATCTATTTGGAAATAGAGCTCTATCAATAAGTGTTGGGTCCAACATTTGTGGAGAAAGTTGTGAGGGTGGAAAGAATGAAATGGGTAGAGAGTTCGAGCCTTGGGGAAAACGGAGAACAGGCTCGAAAGAAGAAGGTAAAGTAGACGAAATAGGGTAAGGAGTAGAAGTAGGAGTGGAAGTGAAAGTAGAAGCCGGGGATTCAACTGATTCCTCAATATCAATCTGTTCACCAACATGATTGTCTAGCACTCTACCAGATCTCAACGTGGTAAGTGCATTCACATCATTATAATGTGAAGGTGCAGGATCAGGTAGGGGTTGAGCTGGAAGTTTCCCTGCCTCTCTAGCACTCATTTCAGCTATCAGTTGTGCAATTTGTGCTTCCATCGATTTAATAATCTCACCTTGGGAGGCAGAGGTTTTCTTTATATCATCGATAGAAGACTTAAAATCAGCCGACATTTGAATAGAAATTGTCATAAGCAAACTCATGGTTTGTTCAAGTGCAGAGGTGTTATTGGTACCGGCAGAAAAAGAATCAAAGTTGTTGGCTGGGTTTTGAAAGTTTTGTGGTTGTTAGTGGTGCTGACTCAGTTGTTGTGGTTGCTGTTATGGTGGAGGGACCCATTGAATGTTATTCTGGTTTGAATCCGTGTATTGAGTTTAGTGTTGGATCCAAGAAAGATCAGGGTGATTCCTCCAATCTTGATTATATAAGGAAGAAGAAGAAGGATCGTTACTAGGTCTTTGCTGAAATGCAGCATTAGTGTGGCCTTGAAATGGTACATTCAAAGGACATTCTTCCGTCAAATGTGATGGGTTTGAACAGCAACCACACATGGTTTTGGGAAGTGTGTATTGGTTTAGGGAGGCTGAAGAGATTTTGTTTTCTATAGCATCAGTTTCTTTTGTATTGCGGCCATTTCGGCTCTCATTGTGACGGAAACATCGAGCTGATTGATATATTCCCTAGGTGGTGGTGGTCTAACACTTTCCCATTGTAATGTGTTTTGAACTAAATCTTCTAGGTATTTCCAAGCTTCACCATCATCTTTAGATAGGAATTGGCAATGACACATGGTTTCAAGCATCTGTTTAGTCATGAGATCAATACCCTCATAGATAACTCAACACAGATCCCATCTAGGGATTCCGTGATGAGGGCATTGTAAAAGAAGATTCTTGAACCGTTCAAAGCATTTCCAAAATGGTCCATTGGGAAGTTGGGTAAATTTGAAGATTTCGCTCCGAACACGGGCGGTCTTATGATTGGGATAAAATTTCTTAAGGAATGCTGCAACGAACTCGTCCCATGTTGAAATAGAATATGCGGTTGTGTTGTAAAGCCACTTCTCCGCTAAATCGCACAAACTGAATGGGAGAAGACGTAAACGCATAGCATCCATAGACAGTTGTGAACTACCCATAAAAACACATACGTTTTCGAATTTGGTGATAAAAACGTATGCGTCTTCAGACTCGATCCCGTTAAATTTGGGTAAAAGTTTGATGAAATGAGGGTTAATTTCGAAATTTTCTCCATTGGCTGGTGGTATAGGAAGACAGGTGGGAAGGGGAACATGTGTAGGATAGCATCTCTCTTGGAGAGAAATGCGTGGAGGATTCTGTGCACCTGCGGGAGGTGGCAGAGTAGTGTTAATGTTTGATGGAAATCCGTCCATCGCGGTCGTGGTGGGTGGTGGGAAAGAAAATGAAGAATTACCGACTCTTGGGTCGATAAAAGAGATGCAGACAAGACGGGAAATATAA
Organism: Agapanthus africanus; assembly: GCA_030015575.1. Lineage (NCBI taxonomy): Eukaryota > Viridiplantae > Streptophyta > Magnoliopsida > Asparagales > Amaryllidaceae > Agapanthus > Agapanthus africanus. Next base: position 417,381,484 of record CM057342.1, read on the forward strand.
TCCCGTGTCCAGCCTAACATGTGCTAAACGGTTGTAGCATAAGTGGCAGCGTTGGTGATAATTAGAGGAAAAGATGGTTGGTGTTTGTTTTGAAAAATACGGGTTTTGAAAAATCAAATCACAAAACATGCACACACAACTCTAGATCTAATGGCCACCTTGGTCAAGTCACTAGACCACTTCTAGACTTCCAGAAGACAGGTCGTAAGATAGATCATCTACTGCCTCTTTTCCCCTTCTGTGGCCAGGTAAGTGCCAAGTAAGTGGGAGGTTCTCCACTATGTAAGTAGTGGGCCTAATTAAGTAACCGCTTGCCATAGACACTCTTACCTTAGACACCACAAAAGAAACGCGGATAAGCAATAGATTACCCATGGCCTCCTTCTATCCTAAATGAGCGCGACGGTCCTTAGAGTCTTGTCTAGATTTCTTTTACTTAATGAGGGTGATGCGTATGCAAGTTTGTGATTTTTGGGGCTTAGGAAGGGTAATGAAATCCCCACCTAATCTGAATTTGGTCGTGCCCCTTAATTTCCGTATTAAAATATGCAAACAACCAAGATCAAAACACGCAACAAATTTTTCTTTTAGCGGCGCTGCGAATTTTCAAAAGAATCTTGGAGAAAATGGTTATTGTAGAAGATCAGAGAGGTGAAAAGAAAGTCAGAGACATACCTGAGAAATTTGGAACACTGAAGCGCTTAAACGGCGGCGGAACCGCCGCAAAAACCAACCATTGGCCGCGGATCCGCGGTGGGAAGGAGGAGTTAGGGTTTCAAAATTTTCCTGTTGCTTCTGGTACTCCTCTGGAATTTGCAGAACTTCTCTGAATCTTGATCGCACTGGTACAAAGATTCCAGATTCCCTCACAAAAATTCACAACTAATCGTTAAGCGCTTGATGCGATTTTGATCTAAAAATTCTGACGGAATAGTAATTTTTCAACTCAAATAACAAAAACGAACAAAATAGCACACATCCCCGGCAACGGCGCCATTTGATTGATCGTCTAAGTTTTGTTTTGAAAATATAATCACAATCAAAGAAATTTATACCACAATCAATTAACGGTGTCGATGTAGCGCGTTAATGAATACAGATCGTCCACTGAGATGTGTGTTTTGATCGATCTTGTTTTAGATGAGTCAAAATGAAAAGATAAAAGAAATTGCAAGAAAATTGATTCAAAATTGGTGAGTTTTGATTTAAAGAAACATCAAGAAAACTAAAGATCTAGAATCAAGAATCAAGAAATGTCCCAATCAATTTAGTTATCAAGATTTGAAGATTAGATTGTAGGATCCGATTGAGTTAATAGCTAATGATGAATCTAATAATTCCTAATCTTATCTATTGATAATTTGTAACTAGATTGATGATTATGAATGAAGATTAGGGATCAATTGGAGAAACTAGGGTTTCTCCTTCACTATCCCTTGTCTTTCCAATCATGATCATTCGGATCTAGCCTCTACCAAAGAAAATCACCGATTGTTTGATCCCTAATTTGTAACGAAATAATCAAGAAGTTATCTCGCTCCAAATTAGGTCATCAACGATTCTTTTTGCTAAGGTTCACAAATCTGATAAGAATTAAGAATTAGAATTAAGATTTGATCATCATTAGATCTATCAATTCTTTCGGATCCTCCACAAGCGGAGAATTTACTCAAGCATCATGAAAATAAATGAATCAATGATCAAGAAGTTTCACAATGCAAGAATGTAAAGAAAACAAGAATTTCAATTATCACCTTTATTAAATCGACGAGTAATTACACATTTCCTCAATTCGAGCTTACAAGATGTTGCTCTCGATCGCTCCTTTTGAAGAGGTAACTAGATCTGTCGAATTTCGCTCCGCTTGATCTCCATAAGTCGTGGATCGTCGTGGATCTCTTGCTCGGATGAAGATTGGCATCGGTTAAAGGATCGATGGTTGCTTGCTTGAATTGCTTCTCAAAATGATCTTGATTTGGCTTTTGATTTTGGATTTGGGCTAGGGTTTTGGATCAAGTTGTGCCACTCAACTTGTGGAAATTTGGTTCAATGTTCTACCCTAATTGTGTAACCTCAAAACTCTAGATTTAGATCTCTTTTTATAACCACCTCATTTGAATCTTCCCTCCAAAGCTAGGTTGTTAGGGAGAGTCTTCTAGAAGAAATTTATTGGAGGGAATATTCTAGAATAAGGCATATTCTAGGATAAGGCTGTTAGGCCGAGCCTTCTAGATAAAGACACGTGCTATTTTAGGAGTCTTCTGGAAGCTAGGCCGTTACTAAGAGACACGTGGAGAAATTTGAGCCACTGAACAGCTACTATAGCTGCGTAACAGCGGCGGATCGGCCGACTCGACCGCGGATCCGCGGCCATCTTGGTGAGTCACTGTTTGCAATTTCTAGGGTGGTTTGGTGTTGATCCTTTGGGCTTTATTTTATGTCAGGAATCTCATTGTACTTTCTTGTTTACTGACAGATCACAAATCGTTGACTTGCTGTATTTTTGTCGGCACTTTTAGCAGTTCCGGCTCTTTTACCTGGAGAATTTCTTGCACACAATCTCGAGACAAGGGTTGATATATACAGATCAATGCAAGTAGTAATAAACACATAATTTCCCTTTAGAATGTCGGTTATAACTATAACACAGGTTATTTGGTATTTTACAGATGAATTTGTAATCTGTGTTATATTTACAATAAACACCCGTGTATGATTGATAAGAGTAGGCAAATTGTCGTGTTAAGAATGCACTATTTTCGACTGATCACCCCTCTCCCATTTTCCCCATCTCATTTCCTCACAAAAAAATTCTTCATTTTTCATCAAAAAATCCAAATAAAAACCTCACTAATTCTTCTTTCAACTATTACCCTATACTCTTTAGCCAAACTAGCTTGAATCCTTGGAGCAAGAGACCATTTTGGAAATATGTTTGCATGTTTAGATCTTAAGTTGTGAGATATAAATCCTAACCTTATAGTTATATTGTTGGTTAAATGCTTTAATCTAGCTTATTTAGATTTTAAATTGATTCTAATTACAAGATTTTGAATTTAAAGAAAAGGGTTTTGAATTCAAGATAGGGTTTTATCATATCATTAAGGTTGCCATGAGTGGTTTAACATTTTAAGATATGCAAAATCTAGTTTAGTTGTTAATTTGTAAAGTGTTACTTTAAAATTGTTAAAATTAGAAAATTTTGAAAACTAGATTTTTAGGATTTAATTAAATTGGTGATATAATTTTTAAGTAATGGTTTGTGTGACTTAATTAAGATATTATGTGAACAATGTGGCCAGTAAAATTGTTAAAACAACAAGATTTGAACTAAAATGGAAAATGGATGCTTACTAGGTTTTTGAAATAAATCGATTCTAATTAAATTTGAGGTTTTGATGAGTTATAACTTAATCCCTAAGATATTTAATGTGTTGTGAATGTGAAATTGGTATGAGGGGGTACTAGGATGGGTGGTTTTCTCGTTTTGCGACCCAAGTTATGGTTTGTGGCGTGGTCGCGAGCGCGTTTGTGCGCCAGGTGCGTGCGCGTTTAATTAGCGCACGTTGTTTGATTTGTGCCATTTGTCCCGCGACTAATCGTATATTATCCTCTTAATTGCTTGTGTGTGATTCTAGGATCGGGTGCAGTGGCGTCGGATGTGGCATGGAAGAGACATGGCCGAAATCGGATCAGATTGGCCGAATTGTCCCGGTGAGTAGATGTATAATCTATGGAGGGATCGTCTGGATGGCGTGAGGTGCCCCGATGGTTTAGTATTACTTATAGTATTTGCATTATATGCGTAGCTTCTTAGTTAGCCATCTCATTGCATCGCATCATTATATATATAAATATATATATATATATATATATAGAGAGAGAGAGAGAGAGAGAGATGTGATATCATCTCATCTCATAGGACACTTGCACCATTACCATTGGTTCCTGCCGCACGTGCACTAATTATGCGAACACACACGCCATTGGTAATTGCTATGTCACGAACACTATAGAACTTGCTTAGAATAGATATTTGTGCATTTGCATTGTATATGATCCGTATATTATACCTGCATATTCATCTCATTAAATGGATACTTATGATTGTTAATCATGTATACATACCTCATTGCATCACGATTCATGCATAGCTTCTGGCCATATTTCGTACGGTATATACTACCGTATCATAGATTTCCATCATCATCGACAGATTTATATATTGTGATTCTTCTCGAGGATTTCGGTATTTATGAGATTTCTGGATTTTGGGGAAAACCGCAAGATGTTTATAAACTTATTATCATTTTAAAATGCAAGTTGCGGTTTTTTCGTGATGTATGTGTCGTCCACCATGAGTTTTCATGATTGCTGTTGGTTTTCGAGAGCCGATTCGAGGAGTAGGATGAACCGTCTCGGGTACATGGTGGGCCCAGTGTTCCCCACCGAAAGACGCGGGAAGACAAACGTCTTGCCTGATTTTCGGGGCAGATGCTAAATGGTGCTATCCATCCACCTCTCCGAAGATGCCATGTTCATTTATGGCACCATATATCGAAGGTTTAGACGGATGCGGCAGAAGTAGCAGACTTCGTCAGATTCCCCCTCTTTGAGGGGGTTTTGATTATGGGGACGCTCTTCCCTGCAGGCGCAAGCCCCTGCAGTTAATTATGCTACCGCATGGCGTAACCACTTTCTCCTTCTCCAGATGGTCACTTCGTGTCGTAGGTGTTTGTTTTGTTTGTGGTTGTGGCAGGTTTACCTTCCAGTTGTCAGACAACGCGAATTTTCCCTGTTGGTATTCATCTTCAACCCAGCCTTTGAAGACATAGCAATCTTCAAGTGGGTGACAATTTACTCTATGGTAGGGACAATGGTTAGGATTTTTAACGTCACCCAGTTGCGATGGATGTTTTGGGTCTGGCAGCGTGATGAGCACGTTGTGCACTGCCAGTTCGAACAGTCTCTTTGTTTTATCCCTCGGAAATGAGTAAGGACTTTTCAACTTCTCATCGAGGGATCGCGGCTTGTTTCTTTGACGAGCAACCGGTCTCGGGCCACTCGGTTGCTGTTGAACGTTGGCGACGAAGGTCGCTTTTCCCTTCCCCTTATCCTTTTTTCTTGATCCCTTGTTTGCGGGTTCGAGATCCTTTTCAAGTAGCGTGCGATTGCGTAGCAGAATGTTCTCGCAGCTCTTCGTTTCTTCATCTTCTCCTAAGGTGGATTCTTTGAAGAGAAGGCTGAGAGCCATTTCTTCTTCAGAATTGCTCCTGAATGTGAGGGCTTGCGATCTTCTGCTATCAACCATGTGACAGTTGTTGGCAGCTCTTTCTCATTCGTCTGTCCCATTTTTCTGTTGTCGACGGGTTTCACGCTCCATCTTCTTAAAGTGCTGCCTGTGAGCGACATACCCTTGCCACCAATTTTTAAATGCGTTGCACTCTTTGGTGGGGTGCGTAATTCTTTGATGATATAAACAGTAATTAGGATGCACATCCTTACCATTAAGGCGTATATCGCCAGGAGAATTTTCTCTAAAAGTGGGCAGCTTCATTCCCATCGATATGGCTTCGGCAAACCTTTTCCTCGTCTTGAACCTTCTTTTATTCGCGGTTGATGAAGTGCTTCGATCTTGGGGGAGTGTTTTAACCCTTTCGTCCAGTCACCGGCATTTGGCCTTTTCAAATATGGCCATCTCACGCTCTCGATCAGCTTTGCTTTTAAGACGGGCTTCGTTCAGGAATGCATCAATCATTTCGTCTGATAGTCCTAGAAATTCCGGCTCAGGATCTGCCCTTAGATTCTCTGCATAAGGAGCTTCTTCATCATCTATTGACGAGTGAGAGATCACTTGGCAGCTTGCCACATAATCTTCAAGTTCATCCGACGAGTCTTCTCCATTGTCATCGTCTTCGCCCTCAAGAACGTGGCTGAGAAATTCTGGGAGTGTGACTGGGGTCCGCACCTTCTGATTATGTTCTTCCAGCGCGTCAATCTGCTTTTGCAGGTCCGTGCATTTGTCATCAGGTTTCACGGGCTTCTTGGTTTTCTTCTTGGAAGACTTTGACGGCTGGGTGTGAGTGCTTTGGCTATTACCACCAATCTTTGGAGTTGGGCATGGTTTCAGCATTCCCTTGATGATCTCGGGTTTCAGTGGATTTTTCCACCTGATCGCCGGGCATGTTTGGAGATCCTTCAGCATTCTTTTCGTCTTGGCTGAAGGAGCGACCTCCCATGGAGCCTCTTATACGAAAGAACATGATGCCCCCGGCGTGTCCGTCTTCTTGGGGGTGTGTGGCTGTGGTGGGTTCACGTTCCAATTCTCGGACAGGGCAAATTTGCCCTGTTGGTATTGATCTTCAATCCAGCCTTTAAAGACGAAGCAATCTTCAATTGAATGGCTTACCATTTGATGGTAAGGGCAATAATCGGGACTATTAGCCTCGCCGGGTTGCAACGGTCGTTTTGGATTCGGCAGATTGATGAGCCTGTTGCGCACAGCTAGCTCAAATAATCTCCTTATTTTGTCTTGGGGAAACGAATAAGGGCGTCCCAGTCTCTCCTTGAGGGATGGGCGTGGACGCACGCAGTTTTGGCGAACAACCGGCTTTAAGTTGCTCGGCTGTTGTTGAGTGTTGGCAACGAAAGCTGCTTTTCCTTTCCCCTTTTCATTCCGAGGATCCATCTTTGAAGGAGACAGTCTACGACCCATCTGGTCCATTTGGGCCAGCTTGTCAATCAAGGCCTGGAACATGGTCGGCTTGAAGAACTTCATGAATTGGGATATGGTTGCTTGAGGGTCAAGAGTACCTACGAACATGCCTACCACAGGCGCTTCTTCGATGCGCTGCTCGAACTTTGACCACAGATTCCACCACCGTATCGCGTAATGAATCCATGTTTCTTCAGGCTTCACCCTGGCATTGATCAATGCCGTGATTGGGGTGCGTTCATTGGCGCTTGCAAAACGCTGAGTGAGTAGCAGCTCCATCTCCGCAAATGTTTTAACGGAATCGTTAGGAAGCTCTGAATACCATTCGAATGCCGTTTCTGCCAAGCTGCTGATGAATTGACGAAGCAGCAGCTTATCATCACCTCCGGTGTTGGCACAAAAGGCTTTGAATTGAGCAACGTGCTGATGCGGATTTCCCGTCCCTTTATATACGTGGAATCTGGGGATCGTGTATCCCGGCGGGTACTTTATTTGGTCGTACCAACTAAGATAGGGTCGTCTAGTTTTAACAATTTGTTCAGCAGTTTCATTCCCCTGATGAAGTCGTATCTACTGAGCGATGTATCATCCAAGGCGGCTTTTGAGATGGTCTCCTCCTTGGCTGTTGACAGAGCCGACAGAGGGTTTGATGTCTCTTCTCTATCATCTTCAATTATTACCAGAGGGTCCGGCTGGATCAGCAAGCCCACCATATCTTGGAATAGAAGGGACATTTGTTTTATATTGGCCGCTTGTTCTGCGGCCTCTTTATCCTTCTTCTCAAGCATTCTTCGAAAGAATTCAGCATCAGTTTCCTGCTCTCGACGCTGCTCTGAGGTCTTTGGACTTTCTTTTGGCCCAGTGAGCGCGGCCATTGCAGTCAGCATCTCCTGAAGTTTCTGCTGCTGTTGTTCCTGGGCCTTAGTTATCGATCGGGTAAGCGGTCGATGACCCGTAGAAGCGCAGCTTTCTTCTTTTCCGGAAGCCATATAAACAGTATGCACCAATATGCCCCCAGTCTTGGGGCGTTTGGGATCAGCGTCTTTGTGGTCTGCCGTAGTCGTAGGGGCTTTCTTTGGCCTCCTTCTCTTTTGAGCAGTTAAAGTTAAGGGGGCCGTTGCAGTGGGCACCCAAGTAACTGTCGCCTTTTGTGGCTTGACAGGATGGTTCTCTTCATTCCGAACCTTCATCTTTTTTTGTCGGTGAGAGTAGTCTTGATCAATAACCGAGTCATGGGCTTAACGCCAGACCTTGTAAATTTTAGAAGACAGACGCTGAGGAGGCTGCTCTAGCTTCACCTTTGTAACATTCTCTATAAGTGTAGGAGATCTCTTCAGTACTGCAGTAGGAGAGTTCCTGCGCACCTTGTTAAGCCGTTCAAAGCTGTTCCCGGTTGGAACAACAGCATTGACTTCCACTGTTGGGGCTGGCGGAGTTAACCCAGACGGTGAGTTGCCCTAAGCCTTCCTTGCTCGGCGCCAGTGACGACGGAGAGCATGTCATGCGGATGGTGTTGGTTCAGCTATGGGGATGGCTTTGTCGTGCCCCCTGTTCTGGTGAGGTGCCGGTGGTATCAGCCTCTTGAAGATCGATGTCCTTTGAGTGGGGACGAACAACCTATCAAAAGCAGATTTTCACGCAGGGGGAGAAGTTTTGACGACTTCGTTTGGAGAGAAAGCCGGAACAGTCATTCTAGCGAAGACCGACTCCTTGGCAGGAGAAGCCGCTTTGACGACTTCGGGAGCAGGGATGGCTATCCTCTTTGGAATAACCCTTTCTGGTATTACGGGCTTCTTCATGGGCCCGTTGGAGCTCTGTCCCGGTCTTTCAAAAACTGAGGCCGTAGAGTTGGGCGACCCGTTGAGAGGGGCCGCAGTAGTTGCAAGCCGGTCAAAGACCGACTTTTTAGGAGCTTCCTGTGATGGTATAGGAGCGCTGAAGCTCGTTGGCGGGAGCATGGTCCCAAAGAACAATCCAGTGGTGGCCCGAGTGACCTGTTCCACCAGCATAGCGAAAAGGGAGGCCGCTTGGGGGCCATCAGTCACTCCTCCGGACGGGATGGAGCGAGAGTTCCAACTGCAGTTAGTGCAGGTTGAAGGCATTGATCTTCTGTTTTCTGCATGAAGCAAGATACCAAATCTTAGTACCTCGAATCCAGGAGCAACCATGTCAAACCATAATTCATTCGCGAACATGACATACGAAGTGTGGAGTGGAAAGAGGAAAAGGTCACACCGGGCGTTCCAGAATCTGTTCCCCTCCGAAAGACGCGGGAAGACAAACGACTTACCTGAATTTCGGGGCAGATGCTAATTGGTGCTATCCGTCCACCTCTCCGAAGATGCTAAGTTGATTTATGACACCATATATCGAAAGTTTAGACGGTTGCGGCCGATGTAGCAGACTTCGTCAGATTCCCCCTCGTTGAGGGGTTTTTGATTGTGGGGACGCTCTTCCCTGCAGACGCAAGCCCCTGCAGTTAATTACGTTACCCATCGCGGTAACCACTTTCTCCTTCTCCAGATGGTCACTTCGTGTCGTGAGTGTTTGTTTTGTTTTTGGTTGCCCGTGGATTGTATACGGAGACTAATTTATGTTGTCGCCCATAGGACATAGATTAGTCCAAATCCATATTTTCTTAGATTTGTGTTTAGGGTTTTGGTTTAAGGATACGTTAGTCTTATTTGAGACTAAGATCAACTTAAACGTTTGTTAAGGACACTTTAGTCTATTTCAGACTAAGATCAACTTAACGGGATTGTTTAGATCCGACAAAAGAGCATTTGGGCTCAATTGTCTAGTTTAGGGACATTGCGGTCGATTACCAGTTTAAGGACATGGTGGTCCAGTACCAGTTTAAGGACTTGGTGGTACAATTTTAAGTACATCATAGTCCGTGGGTTTAAAGGGACCCCACAGTCCGAGGTTAAGGACATCGTAGTCCGTGGTTTAAAGGGACCCCATAGTTCGAGGTTAAGGACATCGTAGTCCGTGGGTTTAAGGACCCCACAGTCCGTGAAATGTGTGGTTTGTTAGTTATATGTATGCCCTAGAGACCATTACTGTACATACGATGTATATTGTAGTGGATGCTTAGACATATATAAGGAGGACTTTCTTGCTCGACATGATAGTACGCTATCTGATTACTCTTTATCTTAACATGTATTCTGATTGTCTCTATGTTACATGTTGATAAAACCCTTAGGATATGTACTCGACTACTGGGACTATGATGAGATCATACTAGTGGGGCCACTGTAGACGACGAGTACATCCTATAACTGTTCCTAGTCGAGGGTGTATCGAGACAGGGCATCGATACACCAGAGTAGACTAGCGTATACGCATCTTGACCAATGGGCGATGAATGATCCCATATCCATCGGTGTTTTAGATTAAGGATGGTGTACGGGTGCTCGGTAGAGACTGGGTACATTGGACGGACACGCCAAGAACTCCCAGATGGTATTATACCTCACATCAGATGGCAGTTCTCTGGTGACACTAGTACAGAGTAGTCTGTAGACCCGAGATCGTCATAGAGTCTTGTGTGATTCCTACTGTGCTTTGATTTCCATCATACCACGTCCTAGAGGGCGTGCAAAAAGGTGGCTTTTTGGTACAGTCCCGAATCACATGGAGGCAATGAGCGATAGGAGGGGATTCGTCTCTCCCGGTATAGGGAGTTGATGTTGCGCCGTGTTCGATTGGCTATAACTGGAAATCCCTGGCCAGGGTTGCTGAGATTTACTGGTAAGTTTTATCAGTAGTTTCTCAAACTGTTATAGACCTCATATCTACACGACTTTTCAACCTACTAGGGTCTGACGTTTACCACCCCTAGGCGAGATATGCGCCATATCAGACAACGAGACCGGACTGTACGGGAGTGTTACTGATTGGATTCGCAGGAGAATGTACAGGCTTGCTTGTTGATTTTCTGATCGCTCAATACCTGTGTGGCTGTTACGTTTAGCTGACCGCTTGCAGCTTGTGGGTGTTTGATATGATCATCACCTACTGCCGGCGTATTGACGATTCTTTAGAGTCATACACAGTGGTTTCTTGAATCAGGCAAAACGGTGTTGGGGCACATACGTGATATGTGCATGACCGAGGATAATGCGATTAGAGATACCGTATTCTATTCTCGCGTTATTTTGATTTGAGCCGGATCATCGGATCAAGTGTTGATTCGATGAATCGGTACAAGATATATTAGTCTGTTATATTCGATATAGCCGGATTGTCGGATCAAGTGTTGATTCGATAATTTAATGTATAATAATATATATGATAAATTAAATTACATTAACTAATATAAGCTCACTAAAAGATTCTTTTTCTCACTCGGGTAATACATTGATATATATGCGATATATGTTAATTGTATTATTTTCTTTTGTTACAAAATATATTATATATGTGATATATAATATTGTAACAAATTATGATAACTAATGCAACATGATTAGTGGAGATTAAATAAGGTTAGGGTTTGATTTGGGTTAGTCCACTCATGAACCTTCCAGAAGGTTTTCTTTTGTTTTGTGCTAAGATATTATGGTTGATATTTTAGTGACTCATGGTTAACTCAACCCAAACCCTTCACCCTTAGTTAATTCTCTACATTGGTTTGCCTTATCATTTAGCAACCATGGTTGCATAAGTTATGATGATTACATATTCATTATTCATCACAAATGATTATTGATCTTCTTCTTCCTTCTCTTTTCATGGAAAAGCTTTCTAGCTTTTTCAAAGTTGATGAAAATGAGTGAGAAATAGAAAACAAATGAAAGCTAAAATCCTAATTCATCATCCTAATCTATCCTAGCCATTTAGATTAGGGTGTTCACTTCATTTAGTGAGTGAGAGCTTGTGTTAATGAAACTTCAAGGTAGATCATCTTTGTTATCGAAGATCGGAAGCAAGCTTGCATCTTTCTCTTCGTGGAGCCTCTCGAGAGTCCGGAACTTGATGATCGCAGCGAAGGGACCACAACACGGAGCTTATGAAGTGAAGGACTGGATCTACAAAGGTTGTAATCCCTCTCACTTAGTGTTAAAGTGTTTAACATGCTTGTTTTCGCCTAATCTCTAGTTTAAAGATCTTGTTAAGGGTTGTTCGGCATGTCTAAATTTTAAATCGGGCATGGTTGATAACTTGTAGACCCTTGTGAGAGTGCCTAGTAACCCTACAATGGTATCAGAGCCAATCTAGATCTTTAGGCGAAGTCTAGGCGAAGTTTAAAGTCCGATCGAACTTAGAATACCCGTAAAACCCTAGTTTCTGGAAATTTTTCAAAACTGTTGATTTTTTCATATTAAAAATGCTTAAAAAATCAGCAGGGAATTCTATGGAACTGTGTGAAAAACGACTAGGTAATTCACCCTAGGCGCCGCGGAACCGCGGCATGAGCATGGGTCGCGCGGCGGTTCCGCGGCCGTACAGTGAAATCATTGTTTTCTTTTTGCACAGTAATGTCCCTAAGTATTTCCTGATGCTTCTGGGTATTTTTAATTTATACTCAAGTGTTGAGTTTTCTGGGTTGTATTAGGAGCTCGTTGATTCGATCGGATAATTTAACTTCGTTTAAGTTTTTTTTTCGGATAATTTTAGAAACTGTTAAAAAGTTCGAACGGATATCAATAACTCACTTTTTCCCCTGTCGGAAAATTTTTCAAAAGTTGGATTTTTTTCTCGAGTTTGAAACTTCCGGAAAATCATGCAAGTAATGTGGTGGACCCTCTAGAAGAAAACAAAACTTAACTCGATTATGTGACCGTCTTGAACTGCCGCTAAACCTTAGGGTTTGGGACAGTACGGCGTGCCACATGTGAGGCGTTGGCTTGACCCTTCTACGGCTGGACCATATGTACTGTGGCATGTGAAGGATATTTTTTGAACTCCGCTCAAGTGTTGAGCTATTTCGGAAATCTTGGGTGTTTGATTATTCGATCAGAAACTTTAACACTTTCTTTTTATCTGGAATGTGATACAGTATTTAGAATCCACAAGTAGTTTTGTGATAACTAATTTGAATGTTATAAATCTAGCAGTTTAGTCTCAGATGATCGGTTGCCACGGAATTTTGATGTGATCAAAAGTCTGAAGCAATCACGTAGCGTACGCGGATACTCGTCAGGTAAACTTAATAGACAGCCATGCCCCATAGCCCCGACCAAGTGACTGTAGGAGAACCCCGTCGCCAAAGGCATCCGTTCGGGTGCTCGCGGCAGCTGTGTTCCGCCTTAGTGCACTTCGTCGACGGCATCTGGGGTGCAGCCGTCTACTAAAGTTTGCGACGAGCATTCGATCAGGATGTCGGTAATCTTGTTGAATTGCCCGACTTGATATTGAAAGGAGTTTTCGATAATGAGACTGAAATGCGAGGTTTATAATTGTTAGGCATGCGATGTCTAAGAAATTCATTTGGTTAGGCATGTGATGTCTAAAGAAGTTGCGGATTCAAACTGTTGCAGTTTTACACTTTCTTTTCTGTGACCGTAAGCGTAGTATGTTGTGTATCACCGGCTTCGTTGCTATACATCAACGACAATCAGGATACGCAAACTTTCTTTCGTTGATGATATGAGATATTATGTGTTGCTGTGATATGTTATATTGGATCGTCGTGTTCTGAATAGCCGGGGGTTTTATATGAGATGAGAGTTTTTCTTTTTCATTCATGTAAAATTCATTTGTATATAATATTCTTTTGTTGGGGAACTTCCGGGCTGAGGATGATGTCACCATTGTATATTATTTATTTTTCCGCATTAGGTAGACCCAAGGCGGGGAGCATAAGTAACCGGGTTCTAGGGTCCAGTTGGAGGCCATCTCAAGGAGTCGAGACCGGGTCTCCTAACCCTAGAATTGGCAGTGTTGCTTACCGCTTTCGTAGGGGTCTAGGGATGTGGGTTTGGCTATTCATTGCGACCGTGGAATCCGTGTTTTATACAGGCTCGTATTGAAAACACGGGCCTCCTAGTATATCCAATATTTCATATATGTTCTTCTGCTGCAATGTTCTGTGATGAGATCTATTACTGCCTGAGACAAATGTTTATATTATATATATGAGATATATGTTATATTGCAGATTTCGTTTCAAATGTGATGCTTGTGGAGCATATTAAAATGGGACTTCATTAATGAGATTAATGAAATAAAAGAAACCTAAAAATGTTGTAGAAACTTATTTAAAAACTGGCAGCTCTAGTTTTTGCTTTGCATAGCGGTGTTCCTTGTAGAACATCCAGCACCTTATTCGATAAGGAAAGAGCCGAGATCCCTTCACCGGGAGTGGCCTCTTTAGTGAAACTGGTAGATACTACAAACTCGGTTTGTCTTTTGATTGTTTCTATAGTTTTTGCTTTGCATAGTGATATTTGTGAAATATCGTGCACTTTATTCGATGAGGAAAGAGCCGACGATCCTTTCACCGGCAGTAACCTCTTTAGCAAAACTAGAAAAGGCCTAAAAAACATTCTATTTTAAATCACTCGATTCTATAATGATATCAAGTTCATTACGCAAAGGGTTTTCTTAAAAACCTGTCGTAGCCCTCCGTCATTTCAGATAAGTATTTCATAGAATTCGTACTACGTTTGTTGGCCTGCGTCAAGGCGTAGTGTTCGGTAGCTATTTATGCTTATCTGTAAAAGCATATGATGCAATTGAGTTAAGGTAGTCGTGCGACTTTGTTGGCCTGCTTCAAGGGTCGTGCGGGTGGGTTTAATTCAATCGGAAAATGACGGGTTGAACTTGACTAGCGGACTATGGTTTGTTGGCCTGCGTCATGGTCATGGGACGCTAGGGGTAAAATATTATTGGGAATTTTAAGTGTTGAAATTTACAATGAGATTGCATAGCTTCCATGAGATAGTTGGATCCCGATACCCGCTGCGAGTAAGAGTTACTCCTGGGAGAGTTTTACACATTACAATTAGCCGATCAGGTAGGTGTCTAGAAAAGTTTTAACGGGGTTACGCCACTGGGAAAACGAGGTTTATTTTAATTAGGTACGTGCGAAAGCACGGGGAACCTCCCTCAAAGTACCGGCACTGTCCTGGCTGAAAGATTGGCGAACTTGTATAGTGTAATTAATCCTGGCTAATATTTCCTTTTAGGGTTTGAAGGAAGATTTGACTAAAACAGTGGGAGACATCCTGATTAGATAAATTGATAACCAATCTAATCTTGTAAAAGCGCACGCTGAGTGTTTTCTTCTCTCTCTCTCCTGGTTACGACCATGTCACGCCTTAATCAAGATAATAATACGGATGTATTAACCGAACCCGCTTGTTATCATGGGTACCCCACCTCGCAAAACTCTAGCCGAACTTTGGTACCCTCAACCAGACATTACTTCCTACGCGCATTGTTGTGATCGAATTACGGACGACCCCTCCATGCCTAAAATTTCTTTGAAAGATCGAATAGACGCGTCTTGGAGAAACAGTTGGGCTCCTCAATTCACTTTGTATCAACCGTTTCAACCTTCACCACCTTCTTACGTTGATAACCCTTTTGAGAGTCCCGAGGTAACTCCGAAACCCATGTCTATTGCTGAACATATTGAACAATCTCGTAACCGATCTTTCACTCATTTCAAAACTTCCAGTTCTTAGGATCAACAATTCCATTCACCTTTTTATCCAAATGTTGATCCTAATCCTGTCCAACCATTCAATTCCTACCAGTCCTGCCCGACTTTCGCACCTTCCCTAGACATTGCTTCTACACAACCATTTGGGAGTTTCCGGTATCCAAACAACTTTGAATCTTTTGCTGAAACCCCTTCACAACCCATGTCTAGTCTGGAAAAGTCATTGGAAGATTTTTTGGTAGAGTCAAGACAACAGATTAAGGATTTGAATGCGTCCATGGCCTCCATTATACAACCTAGTGACCCGGTAGATAGTTTCCAACTAGCTCCAAATTTTCCAATGTATGATGAGGCGGTTGGACAAATTGAGAATTTGAGTGGAGAGAGTGAGCTGTGCACCCTTCCAAATCAAACCAACCCATCCCCAATTGAATCCCACAACTCCGGTTTTGAATGTCAATGAAGTGTCCCAAATGATTCACCAGTTGAAAATAGAACGGTTAATGAGCTGTGCGACTTTGTAGTTTTTGATTTGCCAGATTGTGAAGGGTCCCTTTCGAGTGAAACCATCACCAATTCTTTTGACCTCTACACCTCCACTCTAGAACCAGAATTGATAAATATCCATGCTTTTGATGAGGTGCCTAAAAAAATTGATTTTCACTTGATCGAGGATATCGACGCTGGGGATATTCTGGATGATGAACCCGCAGATTTGATTGAAATTGTCTCTCCAATTCATCATCCCGAGTCATTAAATGTTTCTCCTAAACATCATATGCGTCATGAATTTGATGAGAATTGCATGGATAAGCTAAATATTGAGGATAGTATTGATTATAGTATTGAGAATGAACCAGTTTTGTTTGATGAGTCGGATTTTCCAATTTATCCACATGAACCCTTAACTGTTACACTTTCTAAATCAATCCCCTTCATCCTTCCTGTCGTTCCGATCGCGCAAGAAACCGTATCCCGTTCATTTTCTATGTCTGGTTTACCAAGTTCAACGTACCCATGTTTTCTTACGAATCTTGAGGGATTTGACCTCATTTCTCAGTGGGTTGATAGATTAGCACAATCGCTTTTTACACATCGGACATTACAAATTGTGCTAATTTATACACTCCATCTCCACCCTCATGTTCGTATTCCATTTCTTTCTCTCACTTTCTTTGGTTCTTCTTCTAATCTTTCTTTAATGATACCGAGTGTTAATGAATCACAATCCGATATTTTGAGTTCGATAATTCTAGAAAGCCAACTTGATTTGGATACTTTTGAAACTGAGGTAGATGAGTTTTTCGAGTCTCTTGCCTCCATAATTTTTGACAAATCAAGTATGATAAATTCTGGCACAAAACTTACTTACAGTAAAATGTTCAATTACATCGATAAGAGTTTTGAAGAACTTTTTGTTGACGAAATTGCATTCCTAAACGACACGGATTTTATGATTAATCGACCTCCACCTGAAGAAGTCGAACCACCACCATTTCTTTTTCCCTTCCGCCATTCTTCTCCTCCACCGAGACCGTATACTACTTCTATCTCCACACGGTCTAATGTGTTTCTCATTTCTTTTATCTATACTCCAATCTTTCACCAACCACATCCTTATAACGATAAATTTTTGAATGGTTGGTGCTAACCTTTGGCCTGTGTAAGGCCTTGTATAGCTTGATACTGTGTTTTTCTACCCCTAACACTGAACTTTAACAGTGGAAACACTGTTTCACTTAAGTTTGGGGGGGACCTTTTTGTATATATATTTTGTTTTCTTTTTCTGTTAACAATAATAAAACCAAATAAAAGAAAAAGAAAATTTTTTTTACAGGGGAGTGCCGACAATTTTGACCCTCTTGGTGTAGCCTGACAGTGAGGACACTGCCAAGTTTAAGTTTGAGGGTGTGCTCGGTAAGCTTTCTTCCTTCGCATTCATGTGTGTATTTTTGTATTTGCATACTTATTTTAAAATCCATAAAAATAAAAAAAAAATTTAAAAATTAAAAAAATTGAAAAGTTCAATTTTGGCCATATTTGACTTAAGTTCAACATGACGGTTGAATAGTTAGTAAAAACTAGATCCTAAACTTAGTAAATTAAAAATCCTAAAAATAACATTTCTTAAAGTTTAACTATAGAAAATATATGTCATTGCAGTTTATTTAGAAATAAGCAAATTTTGAGTTCAGCTCTTGGGCTAAGTCAAAATAATGGAAAAGTATTGAAATTTTTATTTGAAGTGTAAGTCTGAAAATTAAATTCTGAAACTTTAGTCTAAACCCTGAAAATATATACCCTACTACATGCACTAACAAACATCTTGAAACTTGGAATAGTAGAGGATACCTTGAAATGCTCTTGATTAAAATCCTTAGTATGAATGGAAATAAAATAAAGTATAAAAGGTGAATAAAGAGACATAAAAAAATGAACACTGTTTTTGTAATTACTTAAGGCTGCATAAATAAAAAAATATATAGCGAGAGTGCTTTATCACCTAGTGCCTTAGACCAACTGGTTTGGGAGTCACTGCTAAAGCCTTAGGTATTACAAGACGAGGAATTACGACTAAATGCGGAAACACAATTTGTAATCGGTCGTTAGTACCTCAAGAAGTTTTAACGGTCGCATGAAGGATGTGTGAGCAATTTAATCTAAAAATACACCAACTAAAAGTATTTTGGACGATGAACAAGGGTATGATAGCTAGAATTGAATTCCCAAGTGTAGGGGTGATACATACACACACGTAGGGTATATGATTGGGGTTTGAATGAGAGATAGGAATGAAAGATAGGGCTTACACCTTCAGTAGAGATGATAAAAATTCCTAAGTTGAGATGGAACCTTAGAAGGAAAATTCAAAAGATGCTGAAAGCTTAATAAAATTGCAGAACATATACGATCTTAAGTTAAATGATAAGTAAGTGTGAAAAATATGGGTTGATGATTTAAAAGTTGAAGATAATAGAATTTCTTGCTAGAATACCGAATTGAAGAATGAAGTCAACCGGCCAAATTGATCGGATTTTGTGGGTAGTATCCGCTGAAAACCCTCAGGAGACAACACTCCTCCTACTAGGGACACCTAGAGCTTTAACGGCTTGTTGCACGAGCTCAGTGCAATCGTGATTCCTAGCGAAAGTGAGGTTAGGATTTTGTCGAGAATAAAATTGGCTTTGCTCGGGACGAGCAAAAGATAAGTTTGGGGGTATTTGTTCATATCAGAAGTTTGCATTTTTATATCGCCCATTCTTAATCAGATTGCAAATAATTAGGTGCTTTTGATCCATGTCTGCTAAATAGTTGCAGGTTACAGGTTCTCAGAACAATACAGTGAAATTCATGAAAAGACGTACAAAAGTGAGACTACGAACAACAAAAGATGAATCTGTATGATGCCACCTAACAGTTCAAGGAACAAACGAAGATCAGTAAACAGTTCCATGCACAAGACAGTTCAAGGGCAGTACAAGATACAAGACCTCAAAGCGAAGCTAACGGTAAATGTCCACAACATTCTGCACCTTGGAAATCTGGAAGAAAATAGAAGATATTCTGAGAAACCAAGTGAAGAAACCAGAAGTAAAATGCAACATGAAGAAGCCCTAAAGAAATGGGCCCAATAGGCCATCAAACGACCGCGGAACCGCAGCCAAACAAGGCTTCTGGCCACGGATCCGCGGCCGTGCAGAGCACGTGTCGGTGCGTATCGGTGCATTGACCCGGTTTTTTTGGGTAGTCTTGTAAGACTACGGTAGCGCCCCGGCCGTCTTTCCGAGGCCAAAATGCGGAACGAAAATTTTTCTAAACTAGAAACCGGCGCTATCGTATGCTTAAAACCCGAATCGAACCATTAACCTACTACTAGCAAACTAGTGAAGGGATAGAAAGCTATACCGATCGATCCGTGTCCTTCGGTCTTTGGCCACCATGCCAAGCTCCTCACGGCATCTCCGGTCTTGATCTCCTCGTCGGAAAGGGCACCACATCATCGATTCTTTTTACGGGCTCCCGCTTCATCCGAAGCAACTCGGGCACGAAGTGTGCTAGCCGACGTGTCTAAGGTGATGTAGAGAAAGTTTGTGATCACTTTGTCTCTTGCATCCATGACTTGGATGGAGGTTGAAGGTGTTGCCATTAATGGAAAATGGTGAGCTAGAGAAGAAAGAGGAAGAAGAATAAGTTTCTCTCTTTCTTTTCTTTTGTGATGTGTGTTTCATCTAATCAAAAAGAGAGAGTGTTGAAACAATAATATGAGAGCTCACTCCCTCATGGCAGCCCCACTCTCTCTCTTCTCATCATATCATCATAAATCAAACATCAAGTGTGACATATGCACATAAAAAGAGACCATGTGTCACTAGCCTTGCATGTGTCACAATTAATGCACAAAATGATGATTTCTAGCTCATAATTTTCAAATGCAAACATTAATCCAAATGTTTGCAACAACAAAAAGATACGGCAACGTCTAAAGTAAACTCGTGACGGATCACAAGGATACCCCTCACCTGTATATGATAGTGTACATGCCCTAGAGGCCATTATTGTATCAACTAGATTGTATATTACTTAATGGAAGTTGGGATATTCACAGTTGTATATACAGTCTTGCTAAAGATGGTAGTTTGCTCCTTGGTTTGTGTCTACTTTAATATGTTTCTTGTAACGTATCACTTATACATATTAGTAGAGCCCATAGGTTCTTTGCTTGATTACCAGCGTTGTGATGGCAGTCACACTAGTGGGGGCTGGGTAGTCTATAAGCAACATCCTATACAGGTCCCTAGTCGTAGGATTATCGAGATAGGGCATCGATACTCCAGAGTAGACTAGTGTGTACGCTTCTCATCCCAGTTGGGGAGATGGTCTGTCCCATAGCCATCAGTACGTCATACTGGAGATAGTATACAGGTGCTCGTTAGGTTACGGGTACACCGGACAAGACTCGCAAGGGAACTGTTGGTTGGTATTATACCCGTCGTCAGTTAACAGTTCCCAGGTGACATGTGTACAGCATTGTCCGCAGACTTGACACTGCTACTTCGCCTCGAGTGTGTCCCACTATTCTTAGATTGCTACCCTACCATGGCTCAAAGGACTCGTGCAAACAGGTAGCAGTTGGGTGCAGTCCCGAGCAGTTGGAGGCAGTAGTGGTTAGACAGGATTCGTCACTCCCGGTATTGGGAGATGATATCGAGCTGTGTCAGAGAGCCATTACGCAAAGTCCCTGGCAGGGCAAGCGGGATTTACTGGTAGATTCCAGTAGTTTCTCAGGGTGTAATGGGCTTCGCTCGGACACGACTTATACCGCTATTAGGAGACTGACGCTTGCTGCCCCCTAGGCTCGATATGCGATAGTCTTAGACGAACAGACAAGACTGTACGGAGATTGCCACATCAGGCTCAGTAGGAGTTCGGATGAGTTTACTCATCGGCCTTCTTATCGACATCTACCTGGGGACCGTTACGTACAGCTAGTGCCGCTTGCGGTCTATGGTTAAACCCACTGCCAGCGTAGTGTCGAGTCTTTAGAGTCCCACACAGAGAGTTTCCCTGCTCCAGGCGAAACGATATAGAGGTCGTATGGTTTTACGACAAGGGTTCGAACGCGTACGTGTGTTTACGCACGTACGACTTTCGGACAGTTTTTGCTAGCCGGCTTTGGTATAAGCCAGATTCTAGTATCGGGTTATTGGATTTATACAGTCTAAAGTTTTTCCGTGTTTTTACGGATTGGAGGGGCATTCTCATAATATGTCGGGAAGCTTCTAGAAGGATGATGACATGGAGGGTAATGTGGCATTAGCATTTAATGAATTTGTGACTCACTTAGATGAATCATTCAAGTGAGTGAATGAAGCATTTATTGCTTAATGACTCACTTGAAAATTCATTGTATCTATTTAAAGAAGCATGGTGATAATGCATTTGATTTATTCATTTGATAAATCTTTATGCTTCATTATATATTAGAAGTGAGAAGGATTTTCATTAACAACTCATGCTCACCTTCTCTCTCCCCAAGCTCTCTCTTGAAACCCTAATCCTCCCCTCTCATGTGTTGAGATCAAGGATTAGCTAGACTAATACATCCATAACCTCAATCTATATCCCCTTGGTAGCTTAGATTAGCACTTTAAGCAACTTAGTTATCTCAATTTAGAGATCAAGCTTGGAGAAGGAGCTTTCGGGTGGTTCGTCTTTTACTCGAGGAGGCCGTTGAGGTGCCGATGTTCCAAGGAGCCTACGAGGAGTGGAGGACAGCGATGAAGACCCGAAGGACATGTAACGTAAGGTATAACTTCGAATCAGAGTAGTTAAACCTCATGTAGATTGCTAGCAACGGTTTAGATACGATTCTTGCACTCAAGTCCGTGTTACGAAGCTTTGATAATCGTTTTTCATATATTCCGCCTCCCCGCAAGTTCATGGGGTGCGTGACATGGACTTACAGTGGTATCAGAGCCAACTAAACCATTACTAGCTTGTTAGCAACTAATTAGAAGTTCGATCGACGGAAAACACGAAAAAAAAACCCCGGAAATTCCAAGTTTCTGTTAATTTTAAAAGTGTCTAAAAGAATATTTGACATACCTTAAAATTCACAGCAAGGAATTATAAGAATACTGGGAAAATACGAGGACACAACTCGACTAGACGGCTGCGGAACCGCGGCCAAATGGTGCTTTTGGCCGCGGATCCGCCGCCGACTCAACCCCGAGTTGACTCGGATTTGCGCAGTAATTCTTATTTTAAAGTGTTTTGTTTTCCTGTATATTCTTTTTCTGCCCATATTACTTCAGTGCAGGTTTGCTTTTGGGGTAGACACGGAATATGGTAATCGATCGATATTCTAAGATATCTGCTAATTGGGTTTTTATCTGTAATGTTTAATGTGTTTGTAAACCTCCCCTAACTGCTAGTATGTCGGTTGGCAGGGGGTTGCACATTTCTGAAATGTCTACTGTTTGTGTATATGAACTCTATTGGACTATTGTGATGATTAGCCGGTGTTTGAGATATGTTTAATATTCATTCATTCGATATAAATGTAATATGATGTAATATTCTTTTGCGGGGCACATCCAGGTTGCGGTTGTAGCCACCGTTGTATTATTTCTTTTTTACTGTTTTTGCTCCTAGGATAGACCCAAGGTGGGGTACACAAACTACCGGGTACGTTGAAGTGTTTAGTGGCCTACTCACGTCGTTGAGGGAGACCGCTTCACTTCGGGTACTTGACGGGTAGTTTGCCGTAGCCGTAGGGGTCTATGGCGGGGTAATGGCTATTCATCACAACTGTGTAATCCGTCTTTTATTGCAGGCTCAAAGAAAATGCGGATTGCTAGTAAATCCAATAAAGTTTATCTGTGATCTGGAATGCTTATTATTGCGTCTGACGAATGTACAATATCTATATATGATAGCTATTACACGTCACTTATGTTTTACACCCGCGCTAGCCTAGCCCCCGCTCTGTCGTTAGTTAAGTAACCTAACGGGTGATGACGGGACCCAGTGGCGAATGCGGATGGCATAAGAGGACGTGGTATTTTCGTTGTTTTCTGCAATGATAAGATAAATGATGGGACGCATTATAATAATGCAAAGAAAATAAACCAAAGTTAAATCGTTGGAACAAATTTAAAAGAAACCACTCGGTTATTTTAAAAGAGCAGAATTTTTTATTTGCAGAGCTTTAACCACAACTTTTAAAAAGGTATCAGGTTCCTTCTATTATATCAAGTTCATTACATTCATGGTTTTGCCAAAACCAGTCGTAGCCCTCCGTCATTTCATATAGATATTCAATAGTATTCAAGCTATGTTTGTTGACCTTCGTCAAGGCATAGTGATTGGTAGCTGTTGGGTGTTCATATGTAGCATAGATAGATGCGTTGGTTAGGGACAGTCGTATTGCCTTGTTGACCTTCGCCAAGGGTATATACGGGTGGGTTCAAATTAACCTGGACAATGACGGATAGAACTTGACATATGACTTATGATTTGTTGACCTTCGTCAAGGTCATAAGAGCAAGGGGCAAAAATCCACATTGGGAGTTTCTAAAGAAACTGAAACTTGATAGAGTTGCATACCATTTTGGAGTTTGACGAATATTGGTAGGATTCCTTCAACATTATCATACGATGATATTTTGGATCCCGATCCTACTTTGAGTATATACTGCTTATCAGGAGATTCGTCACTTAACGATCAATGCTATAAACCAAGTAGGTGCCTAGAAAAGTGTCAACGGGGTTACGCCCCAAGAGAAAAGAGGTTATTTAATTAAGGAACTTCGTGAAAGCGTTAGAAAAGCTCCCTCGAAGTATCGACACTGGCCTGGCTGAATGGTTAAGCAAGTATTGTACGGTGAGAATAGTCCTGGCTAATTCTTCTTTTATGGTTTGAAGAAGGATTCGAGAAACAGTGGGAGCCATCCTGCTTAGATAAATTAAAAACCACTCTAAACTTCCAAGAGCATCATGCTAATAGTATTTTCTCCTCTCTCTCTTAAATTGCAGCGACCTTGTGACCACGACTAGGTTACATCTAGATAACAAATTGACTGAATCTGACTTATATGACTGGCAAAGGTTTGTCCAGATATCCATTACCTATGACAAGCTGGACCACCCTATTACTACTCAAAATCCTGCCGTCCCAGGTCCAGTTTCCACTGTCGTGGATATGGATATCCGCCAGACAAGGGAAAAGGATAAAACGAAAGCCAAGTGCCTCGTGTCAGCTTCAGTTGATGGTATATACCAGAAGCAGCACGAGAAGATGGACTTAGTTTCCATCTTTCTCCATAAGAAAGATTTATATGGAGAGCAATCTCATATCACAAGATATGAGACCTCGACCGAATTAAATCATGCAAGGTTGGCCGTCGGGTCATCTGTAGGGGACAACGTCCTTACAATGACTAGCTATATTGATAAGCTCCAGGACCTGGAACCACGTTGGGAAACGAGTCAGATACTGACTTGATTCTACAGTCTCTGCCTTTTACCCTGAAGGAAACCAGGAAAATAGAAGGAAAGGGAAGGGCAAAAGATTCGGGACTGGAAGTAGTAAAAGAGGGATGTTCCTATTGTTATGGTATTGAGCATTGGTAGAAGGATTGCAGGGCTAGCAAAGCCAGTAGCCAGGATTCGAATCATGTTGTGGCTTCAGCTTCGGGTGTGTTTATGATAGAGAACTGTATGTCAGTTAACCCTACTTCCTGGGTATTGGATACCGGGTCAGGATCTCACATCTGTAATTCATTACAGGCTCTGAGAAACCGTAGGATTATCGGGATAGGTGATATGACCCTCACGGTAGCTAACGGAATGAGCATGAACGCTGAATCCGTAGGGGAATATCATCTTAGACTGACAACGGGGCAGATATTGATTCTGCGTAACTGTTTTTATGTACCAGGTACGACTTGTAATATCATATCTGTACCCTTACTATCTAAGGAAGGATATGATTTTACTTTTACAAGAGATGTGGTTCACATCCACCTAAATCAAGTTATGATTGCGTCAGGTACATTAGAAAACGGAATATACGTATTAAATCAAGCTCAGATTTTCAGTGTCCAGAACACACTTAAAAGAAAGTCTCCGGAAACAAATCAGGATTTCTTATGGCATTGTAGACTAGGTCACATCAATGAGAGAAGATTGACTAAGTTACACAGAGAAGGATATTTGAATCCGTTCGAATATCAATCTTATGCTACTTGTGAATCTTGTCTCATGGGAAAGATGACAAAGACTCCGTTTTCTGGACACGGAGTAAGAGCGAGCGAGCTCTTAGGACTCATACACAGTGATGTGTGCGGTCTAATGTCTACACATGCGTGAGGTGGTTATTTCTACTTCATTACTTTACAGATGAATTCTCCAGGTATGGATATATCTTCTTGATGAAGCATAAATCCGAGGCCTTTGAGAAATTCCATGAATACAAGAATGAAGTGGAAAAACAAACCGGCAAAAGTATCAAAACACTGAGATCTGATCGAGGTGGAGAATACTTAAGTGCCGAGTTCGAATTCTCTCTCAGCTTACTCCTCCATACACACCACAACACAACGGTGTATCAGAAAGGAGGAATCGAACCCTATTGGATATGGTTCGTTCCATGATGAGTAAGGCTGAGTTACCGCGATCATTCTGGGGTTATGCACTAGAAACAGCTGCATATCTCTTGAACAAGGCTCCAACCAAGACTGTGCTTACCACCCCATATCAGATGTGGAGTGAGAAGAAACCCTGTCTTAAGTATCTTAAGACATGGAGATGTCCAGCTTTTTTAAAGAAGCAGCATGGGGACAAGCTCGAGGCACGCTCTGTACTATGTAAGTTTGTGGGATACCCAAAGAACTCCAGGGGGTATCTTTTCTATTCCGCAGAGGAACAAAACGTTTTTGTTTCTCAGCATCCCCATTTCTTGGAAACTGAATTTTTAGAAAATCAGAAGAATGAGAGCGAAATAGAACTGGAAGAAATTGCAGAAACACAAGCTGTTACTGAAAGTATGGTAGAACCAGAGGTTTCAGAAGAAACGGACATCCCAGCGCCACTCCGCAGAAGTAGTAGGCAGTCTCATCCGCTAGAGAGATACTACGGTTTTCTAATAGATGGGGATAGAGAGGATTGCGTCATTGATGATGATGACCCTACTAGCTTCCAGCAAGCCATTCAGAGCGGCGACTCTGTAAAATGGCTGGATGCTATGCGGACCGAAATGGAGTCTATGTACACTAACAAAGTATGGACTTTGGACATTGCTCCAGATGGGGTAAAACCCGTAGGATGCAAATGGATCTTCAGAAAGAAGATTGGTGTAGATGGACAGGTTGAAACCTATAAAGCTAGACTTGTTGCAAAGGGTTTCCGTCAAAGACCTGGTTTGGACTATGACGAAACCTTTTCTCCAGTAGCTTTGCTGAAATCCATTCGGGTCCTGCTTGCTATTGCTGCCTTCCACGATTATGAGATCTGGGAGATGGACGTAAAGACGGCCTTTCTAAATGGAAATTTAGAAGAGAGCGTCTATATGGATCAGCCAGAGGGATTCAATCAGAGTGGGAGCGGCGGTAAAGTATGCAGGCTGCTTAAGTCCATTAATGGACTAAAGCAAGCATCGCGGAGTTGGAACATCTGTTTTGATGATGCTGTCAAAGAATTTGACTTTATCAAAAATCCAGATGAACCATGCATATACAGTAAGATTATAGGGAGAGCTGTAGTATTCCTCGTCTTGTACGTGGATGACATTCTCCTAATAGGAAATGATATTCCTATGTTACAGTCAGTCAAAAGATTCTTATCACAGAAATTCTCCATGAAAAACCTGGGTGATGCCACCTACATTCTAGGGATCCGGATCTATCGTGATAGATCAAAAAGGATGTTGGGACTTTCGCAGTCCAGGTACATAGACACCATCGTGAAGAGATTCAGTATGGATGATTCTAAGCGTGGTAACCTACCGGCTTGTCACGGAATCACCCTCTCCAAAGAGATGTCTCCCAAGACTGATTTGGAAAGGGACCGCATGTTAATTATACCCTACTTTTCTGCGGTAGGCTCTATAATGTATGCGATGTTATGTACCAGACCAGATGTAGCATACGCATTGAGCGTTGTAAGCCGGTATCAAGCAAATCCAGGGGAGAAGCACTGGATAGCAGTAAAAAACATTCTCAAGTAACTAAGGAGGACTAAGAAGATGTTCTTGGTGTATGGCGGAAAAACCCTCCAAATGGAGGCCTTTGCCGACTCCGGCTTCCAGAGTGACAAGGATGACTCTGAGTCCATGTCGGGTTATGTCTTTACCCTCAATGGCGGGGCGGTCTATTGGAAGAGTTCCAAGCAGGAGACCGTTGCTGACTCAACAATGGAAGAGTAGTACATAGCTGCTTGCGATGCCACAAAAGAAGCTGTCTCGATGAAGAAGTTCCTCACAGAACTTCAGGTGGTTCCTTCCAGTGTTGGTCCAATACCTCTGTATTGTGAGAACAACGGCGCTATAGCTTTAGCGAAGGAACCCAGTTCCCATCAGAAGTCCAGACACATCTTAAGGCGGTATCACCTGATCTGGGAGATCGTAGATCGCCGGGAGATCGAGGTGAAAAGAGTAGAGACGGAGAATAACATTGCTGATCCATTCACAAAGGCCATTCCTCAGACGCAGTTTGAGAGGCTTTTCGAGATGATAGGTCTACGATATGCTAGCTCATGGCCCTAGTGCAAGTGGGAGATTGTTAGTGCATATGCCCTAGGGGCCATTATTGTATCATACTAGATTGTATATTATTTAATGGAAGCTTGGGATATTCACAGTTGTATATACAGTCTTGCTAAAGATGGTAGTATGCTACTTGGTTTGTGTCTACTTTAATATGTTTCTTGTAACGTATCACTTATACATATTAGTAGAGCCTATAGGTTCTTTGCTTGATTACCAGCGTTGTGATGGCAGTCACACTAGTGGGGGCTTGGTAGTCTATAAGCAACATCCTATACAGGTCCCTAGTCGTAGGATTATCGAGATGGGGCATCGATACTCCAGAGTAGACTAGTGTGTACGCTTCTCATCCCAGTTGGGGAGATGGTCTGTCCCATAGCCATCAGTACGTCATACTGGAGATAGTATACATGTGCTCGTTAGGTTACGGGTACACCGGACAGGACTCGTAAGGGAACTGTTGGTTGGTATTATACCCGTCGTCTGTTAACAGTACCCAGGTGACATGAGTACAACATTGTCCGCAGACTTGACACTGCTACTTCGCCTCGAGTGTGTCCCACTGTTCTTAGATTGCTACCCTACCACGGCTCAGAGGAGTCATGCAAACTGGTAGCAGTTGGGTGCAGTCCCGAGCACTTGGAGGCAGTAGTGGTTAGACAGGATTCGTCACTCCCGGTATTGGGAGATGATATCGCGCTGTGTCAGAGAGCCATTACGCAAAGTCCCTAGCCAGGGCAAGCGGGATTTACTGGTAGGTTCCAGTAGTTTCTCAGG
This sequence comes from Agapanthus africanus, assembly GCA_030015575.1. NCBI lineage: Eukaryota > Viridiplantae > Streptophyta > Magnoliopsida > Asparagales > Amaryllidaceae > Agapanthus > Agapanthus africanus. The sequence goes on from CM057342.1 coordinate 417,409,858, forward strand.
GTGTAATGGGCTTCGCTCCGACACGACTTATACCGCTATTAGGGGACTGACGCTTGTCGCCCCCTAGGCTCGATATGCGATAGTCTTAGACGAACAGACCGGACTGTACGGAGATTGCCACATCAGGCTCAGTGGGAGTTCGGATGAGTTTACTCATCGGCCTTCTTATCGACATCTACCTGGGGACCGTTACGTACAGCTAGTGCCGCTTGCGGTCTGTGGTTAAACCCACTGCCAGCGTAATGTCGAGTCTTTAGAGTCCCACACAGAGAGTTTTCCTGCTCCAGGAGAAATGATATAGAGATCGTATGGTTTTACAACAAGGGTTCGGACGCGTACGTGTGTTTACGCACGTACGACGATCGGACAGTTTTTGCTAACCGGCTTTGGTTTAAGCCAGATTCTAGTATCGGGTTATTGGATTCATACAGTCTAAAGTTTTTCCGTGCTTTTACGGATTGGAGGGGCATTCTCATAATATATCGGGAAGCTTCTAGAAAGATGATGACATGGAGGGTAAGGTGGCATTAGCATTTAATGAATTTGTGACTTACTTAGATGAATCATGCTAGTGAGTTAATGAAGCATTTATTGCTTAAAGACTCACTTGAAGATTCATTGTATCTATTTAATGAAGCTTGGTGATAATGCATTTGATTTATTCATTTGATAAATCTTTATGCTTCATTATCTATTAGAAGTGAGAAGGATTTTCATTAACAACTCATGCTCACCATCTCTCTCCCCAAGCTCTCTCCTGAAACCCTAATCCTCCCCTCTCATGTGTTGAGATCAAGGATTAGCTAGACTAATACATCCATAACCTCACTCTATATCCCCTAGGTAGCTTAGATTAGCATTTTAAGCAACCTAGTTATCTCAATTTAGGGATCAAGCTTGGAGAAGGAGCATTCGGGTGGATCGTCTTTGACTCGAGGAGGCCGTTGAGGTGCCGATGTTCCAAGGAGCCTACGAGGAGTGGAGGACAGCGATGAAAACCCGAAGGACATGTAACGTGAGGTATAACTTCGAATCCGAGTAGTTAAACCTCTAGTAGATTGCTAGCAACGGTTTAGATACGATTCATGAGCTCAAGTCCGTGTTACGAAGCTTTGATAATCGTTTTTCATATATTCCGCCTCCCCGCAAGTTCGTGGGGTGCGTGACATGGACTTACAGTATATACATACCTGCACCCGCATTCCGACTGAATGCGAATGCGATGAGACTAAAATAATCCAACAAATCTAATACTAGGATCCGGCTTAAACCAAAGCCCACTAGTATGATTCGTCAGATCATGATCCGTGCAATACCGCACGTATATGATCGAACCCTGCCATATATCATACGGCCACTATAACGTTTCGCCCGAAACTTGAGAAACTGTTTGTGGGGGACTCTAAAGACCCGTCAATACACTGGCTATGGATTTAACCACTATCACATCAGAGGTATTAGCCGTACGTAACGGGCTACCAGGTATTGCCCAAAAGGGAGGTCGATGAGCGAACTCATCCTGACACCCTACTGAGCCTGTCAGTGACAATATCCATACAGTCCGGTCTATTCATCTATGAGCATCGCATGCCGGGCATAGGGGGTTGGTAAAAGTCAGACCCCCAAAAGTGGTACAAGTCGTGTCCGAGTGTAGCCCAGAACACCCTGAGATACTACTAGAATACCTACCAGTAAATCTCCTGCCTTGGCCAAGGACTTCGTGTAATGACCCTCCTAGACACAGCGTGATCTCAACCCCAAAACCGGGAGAGACGAAACCCCTGCCGATCCGCTCACTGCCTCCATGTGGCTCGGGACTGTACCCAACTAAAACCTGTTTGCATGACTCCTTTGAGCCGTGGTAGGGTAGTAATCAAAGTACAGTAGGAACTCACACGAGACAAATGACGATCTCAGGTCGATGAACTAACCTGTACACATGTCACCACGGAACTACTATCTGACGTCAGGTATAATACCAACCAGCATGTTCCCGGCTAGTCCAGTCTGGTGTACTCATAACCCAATGAGCACCTGTATACATCTTAGGTGATCCAACTAACACCAATGTCTTGTGAGACCGGCCACCGCCCCTCGTCGGGGTCTCAACTATATACACTAGTCTACTAATGGAGTATCGATGCCCAGTCTCGAAACTCCCACGACTAGGGACCTTTTAAGGATGTGCTTATAGACCCCAGCTCCCACGTATATGATCGCCATCATACCGCTGGTCGTCAAGCAAGAATCCTATGGGCCTATCAACGTGCAATAGTCACCTGTAATGTCACCTAAAGCTGTACACGATGATAAAGACAAACCAGATAGTATACTATTCTCTATCAATGTGTAATAGTGAACTACAATGTCACCTAAAGCATGTACACGATGATAAAGACAAGCTAGATAGTATACAAACCTCTCGAGTAAGACTGTCCTACCTTTATAGGTCCTCCCCCAATCATTGCAATCACGAGACTGCGATCCAATAATTGACTCTGAGGGTACTATATCCAACAATCTCCCACTTGCAATCAAGGCTAATTATTGCGATGTCGCATACTCACAGCCCGTGTGATACCGAACACCCAACTCCTCTACTAATCAGTCTCACAAAGCCCGTTTGCGAAACTTTTGCGTTCGAGGAATAACCTCAGCTAGTGGATCCGCCCTGATGTTTCTTTCTATGTCTCTCATTATCTCAAGTTCAGGGAGAAAGCCATCTCCAGAAATGAGCAACACCTGTCTTAGAATTTTTCTTGATATCTGATGGGACCTAGCTCATAAATGAACTCCAAATCCAAACTTCTTAGACTATATCGTCAACTAAAATTAATCAGTATCCTGCGCCATGCCTCCCTCAGTATCCGCTTGGACCACCTGTCCAAAATACTGCCCCTCAGCAGAGGGAAAACTACAACTCTGACAGCCACTCTGTCATCCAGGTCACCTTGGAAGCCTGGAATGATAACCGTCTCCCGAATGAAGCTTTTGTCATCATATCCTTAGAACATCCACTTATATACAAAAACTGCTTCCGAATGTTTCTCAAGGATTGGATTAATATCAACTTACTACATCTCGTGCAAAAACAATGTCTGGTGTGGTACTTGATATCTCATGATTGACACAGTTGCCTATGCAAGTTATATGTCAATCATGCACATCCCTCTCCCCTTTAGTCTGTAAGACACCTTTAGAGAGGGTGTTTCCATCACCTGCAGGTACACTACCGTGCCAGGAGTCGTCCATTCTAAAACACCTTTAGAATGCTAAGTACCCAGATTGGGAAACCACCTAAATCTAGATCTAAAACCATAGATCTAGTAACCAGAATGTCTGATATTATATCTATATCCTATTTGGAGAAACCACTGTGTGATAACCAAAGTATAACCGATCGTAGTACAGGAATTTCACTTCCTACTCTGTGTATGTCATCCAAATACCAGGACATCACACCCTACTTACAGATCCAACCCCGATTCTGATAAAGTCAAACCTATGACTGTCACATCAGAAATAGATGATCTATCTCCGCTATATCTGCTTTAGTCTATAAATATACATAAGCCACTTGTCCATTATGCTTCCGCTGCTCCCACTGACTACGACAACCCTCTGGGAGAGTCATGTACACGTACACTTCTAAAGCTAGTTTAGAACAACGCTATACTCATCCTGTAACGTTTTGAAAATCGTTTCGGTGAAATTTCGAAAAAACGGTAAAATAAGGGGGTTTTCTGTAAAAAGTCAAAATACAAATATCTTATTATAAAAATTAAATATACATATTCTAGCTATGTAATTGCTATTATTTGGTGTTTATTGGGCAGCTGGTGAAATTTCAAATTTTCTGAAAAAAATATTATTTTATTATTATTTTAAGCCGTCACTAATACATTTAATTAGGGAAAATTACAAATTGGAATGAGTTGAAACAAATTTTGTGCATCATAAAACATTAAATAAAATTTTATCATGTAGTTTTTGGAACGAAATCATTTGCCAAAACGGTTTAGAAATTATTGAAGAAAAAAGGGTTTTTTTTAGCGTAAATGGATGCTTGGGGTATTGTATTTATCATTTTTCATCACCCCACACCCGTACCCACACCCACACACCCCCACTTACTCCTCCCCTTAGCCAAATTCAGCAACCCTCACTTTTTCCCCACTTGGTTTGCAAAGGAAAGAAAAGGAAAAGAAAAGAAAAGAAAAGAGTAGAAAATGATATAAATTGAGTTGACTTTGACTTGAAACAACTTTCCCCACCTCACTCTCTCTCCTCACTCACCCACTCCCCCCAAAATCTGGCCGAAACTGATCCCTTAGCAGCAGCCCCCCCTCCCCAAGTTCTCACTCCATTTTTGCTTCAAAAATCCATAAAAAAGCTTCAAAATCCATACAATTTCAAAGCTTTTTTCCAAATCCAACACTTACCCATTATTCCTTAGTATTTCAAGCATGGATCCTTATGAAAAGAGAGCATTTTGGAGTGCCATGGATGCTTGTGGATCTTCATATGCTTTTGGGTATATTTCTAAACATTTTTGTTGCTTAAATTGTTACTAATTTCTTAAGCTAATTTATTTAAGTGTTATTTGGATATGTGAGTTTAATTGCACGTTTTGGAATTCAAGAAAAGGGTTTGAATGCAAGTTAGGTTATTGTGAATTGGTGTATGGTTGTGATGGGTAGCTTACCATCTTAGAATTTGTAGAAAGTAATTTAGTAGTTAAATTTCATATTGTTGCATGGAAATGTCTAAATTAAGTTTTGTTTTTGCTAACTAGAGTTTTTGAAAAATTATCAAATACTTAGATTAAAATATAATTAAGTGTTCATGTCATTATAACTATTATAATGAGTGGTTTAATGACTTTGGTTCATGCAAAACGAAGCTTAATTGATGAATTGTGAATTTTGCTTTAAAGGGTGTTAAATTTGATATTTTGCAAACTAGGATTTTGGAAATTATGCAAATTTATGAGTTTAAATTATGGAAATGGTTTTTATGACTTATTTAAGATATTTAATAAATATATTGGCCGCTACATTCATTTAAACATCGTGTTTTGTACAAAAACGGCGAATTGTGCTTGCTAGATTTTCGGAAAAATGACTTTTTTGAGTGAAATTGGCGTTTTTGTGAGTTTTAACCTAGTTTATATCAAAATTAGTGTTCGTGAATGTGCAAATGAGTGTATTTGGGTTTTTCTCGATGGTTTGGCGTTTATACGCCGACGTCGAGGGTTTTTGGGTTGATTTGTGAAAGCAACCATAGGTTTTGACCTATGTGGGATTCGTGCGTCGTTTTGATCATGAGTCGGATTTTAATGAAATATGGTGCGTTATGATATGTAGGTACCCCCATGTGGACTTCGAGACGACAAGCAAGCGCGTGGCAACGTCGGCACCGGCTAGCGAGGACCAGGTGAGTAGATTTATATCTACGGGGAGAAGTCGGGTGGATGGCGTATAGCACCCCCGCAGTCCGTGGTGGTGTATACAGATGCGTATACACACCAACAACTATTATATGTTATTTAGGATTAATAACGATACTTAGGATGGATATTGGTGTGTTGGACTATTTTTAGTGTTGCGAACCCTAGGGAAGTGTTGCACTACACATACACACATACATACTTGCATACATTTCTATTGATATGTACTCATGGGATTCTTTATAGTTATGTGTTCACATGGGTATGGGACTATGTGTTCACATACGGATTGAGGATGATACTTGGGATTGAGCAGAGTCGATGAGATTTGATTTGAGGCCGTGAGATCGGTGATATAGCAGGGTTCGTATCTTAGATACGACATGACGTTGTAGCGGGTCCTTGACGTAGTGTTTCACACACGTCCTTGCATACGTAGGAGGTATCATTATGGTACTAGACGTAGATCAGTACCCCGATCATGATAATTGATAAAGAGGATACCAGGTGAATAGTATGATGAATGTGATATTGACCCGTACCCAGATTGGGATGCCGTACGACGGATTTACGTACGAGCTATATTGATGATTGATCCGCACTCTTGACTTGGGATGCCTGATTATAGATATGGTATCGGATATGATATTATTGAGGCGGGATCACCGACTATACATATACAGGTATGTATATGTATCGACTCAGATGATAGGCGGTTCCCTTACCTGTAGTTCAGCCGTATAGTTTAGTGTAGTTGTTAGATTAGATTAGACTTCTTACCTATTTCAAAGACTAACGAATCGTGGGTATTTTAAAAGACAGCCCAAGGGATCCTACGGATATTTCAAAAGACGTATCTTTTCATAAAAACACCGTAGCCCCTATTTTCAAAACCCCATGATTCGTGTTATTGCAAAAGGCACCATTTGTAGGACTTATATTAGTTTAATACTGATTAGTTATCGTTGTGTCTAGTATTCTGCTTCCGCACATTATTGCTGTTCACTCTGCCCCGCATACTTTTTTTGCTGCATACTCCATTATTGATATCATGCTGTTAGGACACCAGCACCATTACCGATGATGCGTATGTACCACATACACTTACTTGCCGGCTCACACACATCTTCATCGGTAATTGCCATGTCACGTACACTTAGAAAATACTATTGCTTGGCTTAGCTTGTTAGTTAGTAGTTGATACGATATTAGTGTGCCTGGGTTATATGCCAGTTTAGACATTGTAGTTATTACTTGTCACTTCATGCATACTGTTATTCTATTGTTCATGCCTAGTTATTAATCATACATTGCAACTTGGTTATTGATACCATATACATTCATTAGCATTGACATATGCACTTGTGATGATTTCTTGAGATTTATGATATTTCTGGATTTCGGGGGAAAGCCGCAAAATTTCTAAACTTATTAACCTTTTAAAATATGTAAATTGCGGTTTTCTAATGATGTAAGTGTCGTCCACCATGAGTTTGCTGTGGTTTTCGAGATCCGTGTCGAGGAGTGGAGGAACCGTCACGGGTACATGGTAGGCCCGGTATGGTACCCCGGGGCAAGATGAATGTGGTGTTGACGTTGAGCCTGGCAGGGGACAGATTACCTACCGGTGATATTACCTGACGCGTCGGATATCCGGAGGATACCATCGTGGTCTTGAGATGGATGGTAGGGGCCGGTCTGGACTGACGGCGCCCTAGATATTGAGATTGAGACATTGATATTTCGAGACAGTGAGATTTATGTTTCGTGTCGATGCTAGACACTGTTGATACTGATTTCATTATGATACCTCAGTTTAAAAATACGAAGGAAATCTCAGTAATTTATGAAAACAGTTTCTTCATTTATATGTATTCTGTTTTCATGCATTCATACCTCATTAATATGATATATTGCTACCTGAGGCACTGACATGGGCACATGAGATTTCACTCGGTTAGATATTACCCTAGCCATTGTTATAGGCTGCTTGTTATGTATATTTTTGAGGATATATTATGATCATTGACCTAGGTTGCGTTATTTATGCGATTTCTGTGCGTAGATGTTTTTCTATTCACGAGTTGGCAACTCACCCCCGTTGTGCCCCAGTTTCTTGCAGGTTGCCGTACAGGTTCCTTACGGCTTTGCGGGCATAGTTTCATTCGGGTGATTTGCTAGTAGGTGGGTTTACTTGTATCATACCCCCATTATTTAACTTGTGTGATATTATTCAGTTGTATCTAGTAAATTCCATCAACCAAACATGTATTTATTGAGTTAGAGACCAGTGTTGTTTATTCTTTCGACCTTAGAGTCGCTCGTTATATTTCTGGTGGTTTTGAGTTTCCTTTTGAGTTTTGATCCTCGCCATTGGCGTTGTATATTATTTTGCTTGTGTGGTTGTGACCGTCGATTGACGAAGAGCTAGCTCCCGCTTGGGGATGCCTTTTTTTTGATTTCGTATACTATTCATGTTGTATCCCGTTTGGGAGCCAGTATTTACAAAGGAGACTCTGCCGAAATTTTCAGGAAATACTTGATGTTTTTTTAAAAAAAAAACCGCATAATTCGTCTTATGCTATTAAAACTACTTGATTTTAAATTGGTTTTCCTTCACGCTACTACTTTTTTTGGTTTGGATTTCTGGGTTTTCGGTTTACTTAGATTACTTACGCCTCGAGACGTTTGTTGTTTAACTGCCGGTCATGTTCCGTACTTTCGGGTCGTGACAAAGTTGGTATCAGAGCGTTAGGTTTTACCTTCGGAGCGTAGGATGACCCTTGGTTGATGGAATAGGTGACTAAAGTTGAGTGACGTACCGTGGGTATGTTCCGCGGCATATTTACGATACGCTACTCCACTTAAGAAGCCGTAGGATGTACATTTCTTTGCTCAGTATTATATTCATTCCGATCTAGCCTCATCAGTACTAGTTATTGTTTTGCTGCTACGGTTACGGGCAGGGAGAGCTACGGCTAGAGTTGCGGTCAGCACAAGCTCGTCACGAACGAGGACTGACCAGGGCGAAATTCCGGCGACACACGATTGCAGAGATGTGTCTTTTTACTGTGTTTCCGTGCCACGAGCGTTTGGCGGATCGCCTTTATGAGGTTACTCGGAGGTGCTGATCGACACTAGAGAATTGAGCCAATGATGGAGGCCAGCCAGATTTTGATGACCGTTGGTGTGTTGCTTATTCATGACGATCGAGGCACTGTTCAGCGTGCAGACGAGCGAGCCAGTTATTGCTGCGAACAACGAGATATTGCCCCAGATGCTGGAAATCGTGCAGGACGAGTTGTACTAAGAGATGATAGGAGGTCGCTAGTCATCTAGGATGAATGACTAGGACATGTGGATCGTTCGCTTACCCCGATGCGAGGTCATCAGATAGATTGATTCCAGCTAGAGACGACTTCACGCAGAGACGTGAGGGTCGACAGAGACGATTGAATGTCGGAAACCTATTATTCCAAGTTTAAAGTAGTCGGAAAGACATGCATGCAATTCTATGGTCCCTCTAGAAGAATGAAACCCTAACTCGACTTAATGACCGTGTGAAAGCCTTTGAACCTTAGGGTGTGCGGCAGTTCTGCGGCGCCATTAGTGAGGCTTGGGTTTGCCCTTCTACGGCTGGACCACCGATGCTGTGGTATGTATTTGATACTATTAAACTGTGCCCAAGATGTTGAGCTCTTGGGGGATTATGAGGTTTTGACGAATCGATCGGATGGCTTGACTTAATTCGGATGCTAGGTGGTGAGATGCATTTCTTGGGAGACTCCCGATACGAGGATAGCCGTTGGAGCTCAGTCCATGTAGCCACGATGAGACAAGTCCGAAGCAGTCGACATTAGAGAAAGTGGAGTAAAGAGGTCCGTACAAGATTTGGATAAGACGACGTTCCACTCCGCCGACATCAGAGATGCGATACGCATGCCGAGGCAGAGTACTGGATATACCTTCCAGAAGAGGTCGCGATGGGTATGCAGCCATTCCGGAGCAAGATGCAGATATAGGAAAGGACGATGACTTCCGGACAATTGGCAGAGACGAGACATGGAAGAGACCGTGAGCAGGATTTCTTCCAGGACACTGTTGCAATGATACTTGCACCCAGGGTCAGATGTGTCACGTACATTCAGAGAGCCAGAGGCCGACGCCAGTGATATGCTGTCTTACGAGTGGTCGCGATGATTGACCAAGAGATGACCGGAGAAGTGCCAGAACGGAATCGTCCCCGTTAGCACACCTGACAGGGCCGATGAGCCGATGGACCGAAAGATTGGTAATTCACAGTGAAGACCTTGACCCAGGAGTGGTCATGGTTACGCACACCAGCAGGCCAGAGTTCATGATCATCGACGAGACGTCCCATTAGTGACCGCGACAGTTGGCCCGAGATTCTTAGAGGATGCACTTGAGCGATACTATTCCGCCATTATTGGTTTCGATGTTTTGGGTGATTTATTCGTATGATTTGATTTTGATGATTGAGGATTTACGATCTTTGCACAGTGTTGCACTTGATATCGTTTTGGTGCTTTAGTTTCACATGTTTGTGATTTTACGGTTTTAAACAGTTGAGTTGATTTTGTGCGTATGCACGCACGCGATTTGGTTCCTACACTCTGTATAGTTTATATATGCTGGCAGTGCAGTGACATATATTTTGTGCACTTGGATACACTGGATTTCGATTTCGAGGGTGATGCCCGACATTTGTTTTGTGCATTTTATGCACCGGATTGGATTTTTAGCGCCTGTTGGGCGCCTGTTACGAGATGCGATTTGGTGCACACCAGATGCACTAAATCGAGATTTTTTTTGTGGATGTCAGATGCATCTGATTTTGCTGTCAGGCACACCTGTTGCCTACGACAGATGTTTCGTGCACACCCGATGCACTTAGATGTTGTTTCTGTGCGCATGTATGGCACATTCATGGATTTTGATTTCTGTGCGCACCAGACGCACGTAGTATTCATGTGCATATTTTAGGATTGATTTCGTATAGAGCAGTACGTTTTTATGATATTGCTATGTGTTTTCTTACTGAGCAGGACTAGTCAGAGGACAGTAATATATTTTGCATGCATTGATAGTTATTGAAGGGATTTCCAAAAAGCGAGCTATAGCCTCAGTATTTACCTACGTGTCTGATATGACACGAAATGTTTAAAACAAGGAGACCCTTCTAAATTGTTTCCAAAACGGCGGAACGTACATTTCAAACAAAGGTATATATGTATATAGTTATTTTCTTATGATAGACGTCCGCCACTGTGCAGTGTTATACGCGTTGCACAGCGACTTAAGAGATTTGGCATGCATTTCCTTCAGATACTTACAGATATAGATTCGATGTTTACATGTATAGTTTCGAGTTATATCATATTGGTTTGATTTGGATTTGGTATTTATGTCTTCTCCATGACTCCGATGATTGCGGGATACTTGACGGAGTTTTGATTTGAATTATATACTCATTTTTTTTTCAAGCGCATGCACTGCGCTACGATTTGTTTTATGTATTTACAATTTCGGAGCCCCGACGACTTGATGGTTTTTCTTAGATATTTTAGTATTTGGGGAAGTTTGAATTTAAATTCGGGGACCGAATTTCTTTAAGGGGGGAAGATTGTAACGTTTTGAAAATCGTTTCGGTGAAATTTCGAAAAAACGGTAAAATAAGGGGGTTTTCTGTAAAAAGTCAAAATACAAATATCTTATTATAAAAATTAAATATACATATTCTAGCTATGTAATTGCTATTATTTGGTGTTTATTGAGCCGCTGGTGAAATTTCAAATTTTCTGAATAAAATATTATTTTATTATTATTTTAAGCCGTCACTAATACATTTAATTAGGGAAAATTACAAATTGGAATGAGTTGAAACAAATTTTGTGCATCATAAAACATTAAATAAATTTTTATCATGTAGTTTTTGGAACGAAATCATTTGCCAAAACGGTTTAGAAATTATTGAAGAAAAAAGGCTTTTTTTTAGCGTAAATGGATGCTTGGGGTATTGTATTTATCATTTTTCATCACCCCACACCCGTACCCACACCCACACACCCCCACTTACTCCTCCCCTTAGCCAAATTCAGCAGCCCTCACTTTTTCCCCACTTGGTTTGCAAAGGAAAGAAAAGGAAAAGAAAAGAAAAGAAAAGAGTAGAAAATGATATAAATTGAGTTGACTTTGACTTGAAACAACTTTCCCCACCTCACTCTCTCTCCTCACTCACCCACTCCCCCCAAAATCTGGCCGAAACTGATCCCTTAGCTGCAGCCCCCCCTCCCCAGTTCTCACTCCATTTTTGCTTCAAAAATCCATAAAAAAGCTTCAAAATCCATACAATTTCAAAGCTTTTTTCCAAATCCAACACTTACCCATTATTCCTTAGTATTTCACGCATGGATCCTTGTGAAAAGAGAGAATTTTGGAGTGCCATGGATGCTTGTGGATCTTCATATGCTTTTGGGTATATTTCTAAATATTTTTGTTGCTTAAATTATTACTAATTTCTTAAGCTAATTTATTTAAGTGTTATTTGGATATGTGAGTTTAATTGCACGTTTTGGAATTCAAGAAAAGGGTTTGAATGCAAGTTAGGTTATTGTGAATTGGTGTATGGTTGTGATGGGTAGCTTACCATCTTAGAATTTGTAGAAAGTAATTTAGTAGTTAAATTTCATATTGTTGCATGGAAATGTCTAAATTAAGTTTTGTTTTTGCTAACTAGAGTTTTTGAAAAATTATCAAATGCTTAGATTAAAATATAATTAAGTGTTCATGTCATTATAACTATTATAATGAGTGGTTTAATGACTTTGGTTCATGCAAAACGAAGATTAATTGATGAATTGTAAATTTTGCTTTAAAGGGTGTTAAATTTGATATTTTGCAAACTAGGATTTTGGAAATTATGCAAATTTATGAGTTTAAATTATGAAAATGGTTTTTATGACTTATTTAAGATATTTAATAAATATATTGGCCGCTACATTCATTTAAACATCGTGTTTTGTACAAAAACGGCGAATTGTGCTTGCTAGATTTTCGGAAAAATGACTTTTTGAGTGAAATTGGCGTTTTTGTGAGTTTTAACCTAGTTTATATCAAAATTAGTGTTCGTGAATGTGCAAATGAGTGTATTTGGTTTTTTCTCGATGGTTTGGCGTTTGTACGCCGACGTCGAGGGTTTTTGGGTTGATTTGTGAAAGCAACCATAGGTTTTGACCTATGTGGGATTCGTGCGTCGTTTTGATCATGAGTCGGATTTTAATGAGATATGGTGCGTTATGATATGTAGGTACCCTCATGTGGACTTCGAGACGACAAGCAAGCGCGTGGCAACG